>JAESUZ010005217.1:0-729701 GCA_017311185.1 Proteles cristata cristata
TTCCCGAAACCACATCCGTTTGGTCTATTCACTTACTCTCAGATTCAGACTACCCCCTGGTGGTGAAGCTTAAAGGAGAGATTCCTTTCTGTCTAACTGTGGCCCTGGATTCAGAAGAATGGGACTTGTTTTATCATGAAGACAGTCATACTTCCCAGACGTGAAAAAATACAACACAACTGACCATCAGGCAGTGAACAAACCTCTAGCATTGGCAGGATAAGTGGAGGCTGAGATGGGGAAGACAATAAATGGTAGGAAAAATTTTTGTTTTAAGTAAAATATTTTTAAATGTTCTCCTGCTTTGCAAATGCCTTCTCTTCTGGCCTCATCCCCCTTTCAAAGGCCACAATTTTTATTTTGCTCAGTGTCAGATGCCCCAGCCTCTCTGAGTTGCAACTGATTCCTTGACCCTGATTTGTACTCATATAGGTTGATAACATGTCACCTCAGTGTACTCTAACTAACCAAAGACACATACACTCACTTCATCTTCTGAATTACCTAACATCCTTAGGAAGAATCTGAATCTCGTGGCTAGGACTAATTCATGTATATTTATCTCGCTAGATTTGGTGTCTTCCGAATTCAGTGTTAGAGTAAGTTACGGTACCTAAATGTTGTTTATGAAATACATGCCATCTTCATATAAATATCAAAATATCTATAGGCTTCTAAGTAACATGTGTTAATAGAAAAATGAAGAAATAGATATGTTTGCAAGTTCCTTCAAGTGTCCAGCTATTTGTTCTGCTTTATTTAGTTTTAGTGAAACTGCAACACTCCCTAAAGGGGTGACTTCTTGAAAATGCCTTTTTTTCATCTAAAGTTGAAATGAGAAATATATTCTGATATCATTGAAAAACCCCAACAGAGTTAAGAGGTAGAGAAGGAAGGGTCCCACATTTCTACAATTAAAGATAAAATCCTCAGATCTTCTTTTCCTATAATGGTGCTTTCCATAAAGCAAAACATTAAAATGTAGTTATGATTTTTAAACACAATAGACCAAAAGATAATATTCTAAAATATGGACGAAAATTTTGACAACCAACCACTAAAATTAAAACTATACAAAATCAAACAATTCAAAACTAGCCCTTGAGTAAGAAATGGCTCTTCGACATGTTTAAATAGCTAAAAAGTGACTGACATCCTCAGGCATTGTGGAGGTAGGATATCCTGATTGACGGCCCCCTGGGAGATCCTGGTTTGGGAGTATCTACATCACTGACCATCCTCTGGTGCCAAAGGTTTATACCTGCAGCAAGAGGGGGTACTTTCACACCTTCAGATGGTACATCCAATCATAAACCAATAATCAAACACCAACAATCAACCTTGGTACTCTTCAAGCCAATCATCAGCTTGGGGGGCCACAAACCCTCTTTCTCTCCCACAGTTCTTTCCATCTTCTTAGGAAGTTAAAAACTATGAATTGGCCCTCACTAAGTGTTGAAAGAAGTTTGACCAATGGTTGCAGAGGACCAAAGTCATCATTCATAGTTAAGGCAAAAGCGGAAACTGCAGTCTTATCATGGCTCACAAAACCGCACAAAATCTGAACTCAGTCCCTCTCTGACCTGCTTCCTTTTTAGTGTCTCCCCCTCCCCCCACTCCAGCCAAACTCACCTCCTTGATTATCTTTCACACACCTGGCACACAGCTGCTTTGGGCCTCTCCACTTGCTCCTTTCAGATATCCTTGAGGCTAGCTCCTTGTACTCCTTCAAATCTGGCTCAAATACCACCTCAATGCCACCATCCCATCCCCCAGCATTCCTGATCACCTTACCCAGACGTATTTTTTCCATAGTACTTACCAGCTTCTTAAATACTGTTTATTTTAATCATTATATTTATGTGTTCCTATCTATCCCAAACTCCTACACACACATTATAATGTAATCTCTACACGGATGGGGATTTTTGTCTTTTTTTTTTTTTTCTTTTCCACTGATGCCTTATCTGTGTCTGAAGAGTGTCTGGTATGAGTGGTAAATACTCAATAAATCCAGTGTTGTTAAATAAACAAACAAAAGCAAGAAGATATTAAGAGTGTTTGGCAAATTGGTTCTTTTTGCTGTGTAAGAGCAAGGCCTGGTCAGAAAGACGGACTGGGTCTGGAACTCCCAAGTGGTGAAGTATACAAAGTATACAAAGAATACAAAGCCACAGAAGCAAGCAGGGCCAAAGTTAGTGTAACAGAACTTGAAATCTTCAGTAGTTACCTCTAGAATAAGTCTAGGGTAACAGTCACTTGTCTACTGCTCCTTAAGTATTTTTCTCCTTTTGAATCCAGAACATCTCTAGTCGGTTTACTAGTCTAGTCACCCTGTCCTGCACAAACACTGCCTCCAGTTTAAAGACTCTTCATTCGCTGATCAGAATTCCTCGGTTTCCATTTCTCCTTGAAGTATGCCTTCTCTGAAAGGATAGAGGACCCTGAGGGCAAATCTAAGTAACCCAGTAACTTGAAATTTAGCCCCACTCATTCTCACCAAAACTATCAACCCCAGGGACATCACTTTGATATTAGCAAGAAGATCTATATCATTTATATTCAGTTGACTGCATCAGGAGAAATTCTTAACCACTCTCTTTTATTCCCTCAGAATCATTCTGTGGTGTATCTGAAATGTCTACCTTTGCAGTGGCTGCTTTTCTGCTGTGGATACATGCCTCTCACTCTTATTTGCTCACAAGTCACAGAGTACATTTATGTTGTGACCTCTTCCCTGCATCGCTCAGACTGTTCATGACCCACATTCAATTGGTAATCAATATCACTTGAGTACTAAGTCTTTTTGACAACTGAATACAGTCAGGTACCCTCTATATGAAGATAACAAAGCGGAACAAAAACTAATGTTTATTTAGCTACAGCATGTCATACATACTTTACGGATATTACCTTATTTCAACTTTACAAGGAATTTTCACAAGAAATGGAGTATGTATTACTCCATCAATTAGATTATAAGCTCCTTGAATGAGTGACGATGCTTATCTTGCTCATCACTAGACCCATATCTAACAAGATGCCTCGCCCATAGCAGCTCCTCAATAGTTTTAAATAAGTGAATGAATAAAATTATATCATGAGAATTCCTCTTACCCATAATTCTGGTCCAAATCTCAATTCTATATCCTGTCTTATTAGCTGTATTTTACTCACAAGGGTGAGCCTCACAGAATGGTGACTATGATCTTTTTATATGTCAAGACAGCTTTTTAATGCAAACACAGTAATCATTAGAAACTCAGTTAATATAGAAGAACATCAGGCTGCCTCAGCTTGATTTAATTTGACTCTGACTTAGAATCTTTAGTAAGATACCCATTATTTAAAATATGGCATTGTCCTGCTTTTAGATAGTTCATTGAAGCAGTATAGGGTGAAATTCAAGATTTCATACAATATAGCATTTCATAAATCTATCATGTTATTAAAACATGAGCCTTCTTCAGGATACCTTCTGTCAACTTGTAGGTCATGGAAGCAGCAAAGCAGTTTATAGATTTATTTTAATTCCCATCATTCCATTAGGTGTGAATTAGATAACAAATCTGCATCTGTTCTCAGCTTGAATCTTTTTGTAAGATGCTATTGACACACAGTTAAGAAACCAGGAATAGACTTCACTGTCAGTTAAGCGTGGTGATTAATGGATGACCTTTCTTTATGGTTTCACTATTTTTAGAAATAATAAATATTTGTCCTGATAATTGGCTCATTCAGGGTACATAAGATTAGAAAAATAAATTTAGCTTCAATTCCAATATTTAGTTTATTAAACTTCTATCACTTATTAGCCTTAGAGATCTTTATAGTGAAATAATAAAAAAATAAGACCATTAAAGCATTATTTTATAGCAAACATACCAGAGTCCTAGTCTCAAAAAATCCTATTAATAAAACTTTAAGGGCAGTTCGACTTACATAGAATTAATTCAACCAGGAAGGTAACAGTGAAGCCTGATATTAATCTTTTGAATTAATCCAGCAAAAAGTAATTTGCACACTAATTTTTAAAAAGTTATGAGTTGCTATTAAACAGAACCATCCAGAAAATTATTGCCAATATCAACAATTAGCAAAATAGAAAATTAAAGGGTACCCTCCTGTTTGATTTTTCTCCCTCAACATTTTCTTAACTCTTTTTATGAAATTTATCTTCCGGGTCAACTTTAGAATCAAGGTACATTAAAAAGTCAAATTTTACTGCAATTATTACATTGAACTTATAGATTTGCTCAGGACTAATTGAAATATTTACAATATTTACAATATATTTGCAATATTGAATCATCCACACCAGAAACATGTTATATCTCTCTGTTTTTCAGTATTTTCTGTGTCTTTCAGTACAGATTTTTTTTTGAAAACATGTACCTTTATCATTTTTGTTAAATTTATTCCTAGGTATCTTAAAGTTTTTCATGCTATGGTAAATGGATTCTTTCCACAAATACATAGGGATACAAGAAATCAAAGCAAATTAGATTTCAAATCTAATGTTACTGGACCTGATTATCAATGTGACTCATCAGGTCAAGTCACAATCCAGGAGTGGTCTTTTTAAGCTTGCCTTTTTAACTACATTAGAAGATGGTGATTCCAAGAAAATATTCCAGGACTTCCTGATCAGAAACATGTGTGCAATCTAATAATGTTTACATCACACTTGAAACAGCGGTCTTAAGACAGAAAAATGAGAAATAAACTGAGAGAACTTCACAGAACATCCAGTTACACAGAGCTCACTGCAATGTACTATCTCTTTCAGAGCCAAGGGAAGAGGAGAGAAGGGAAGCTTTATTCCAGCAACAGCTGCCAAAAATTTTTATGAGGCACATGCAGAGATAGTGGCTTTGAAATTTCAATTTTACTCACCTCCCCAAATCCTGTGCTAAACACCTGGTGACTGGTGAGTTTATCATCGCAAATGACAAACTGCAGTTGTAATCTCAAAAGGATTACTAAATAGAAATAGGAGTCTTTTTATTAAAAATAAGGTTTATGGACTGGGAACAGAATTGTGCTTATCATAAAAACTCCTATTTGCTGAGCTTTTGTAGAAACAGAGTCATTTGCTAGACATTTATTCTCCATAGGCCCTATGTCTCCTTTTTCTTTTTTATTTAGCTTTACAAGTCACATCTCCCACCTATTGAGTTCACTAAAAAGCCCAGTCATTTCCAACTCTTGTGAGATGAAGCAGGCACTTCGCAGAGCTCCAAGAATAGTTTGTCCTATTTAAGAAACACCAGATGGAACAGCTAATGCTGTGCCTTGCCTCATCTGTCCTGTCAACATGGCACAACTTTTACTTTCTATCAAAACCAGGAAAGCCTTTACCTTCATACAAAGAGAAAGGGAAGAAGTATCTTTGATCTTCATCCTCTAACACAGTGGCACAATGCCATGAGCCCCTAATCCACGATCAGTTTTTAAACAGCCATAGAGGAGGGATGGGTGAAAAAGATCAAAGGGGATAAAGATGTACAAATTTCCAGCGATAAAATAACTAAGTCACGGAGATAAAAAAGCACAATATCGGGAATACAGTCAGTAATACTGTAATACTGCTGTATGGTGATGGATGGTACCTACACTTATCATCGTGAGCACTGAGTAATGTACACAATTGTTGAATCAGTATTTTGCGCACATGAAACTAACATTGTATGTTAATTATATCCCCCAAATAAATAATCAAGTAAACCAGCCATAGAATCAGGATTGGTAATTATTAAATAAAATTTTGAGCAGGGGTTTGCATAATGGTGTTCAGTCGGTATTGAGATTTCAGTGCTAAATTACCAACATAAATCTAAAAGAAGGAAAAGGTGATATATAGCAAATCTGTTAGAAGAATCAAACACTGAAGTTTCTGATGGCAATACCATGTTGGGGGGGGGTGCAAAAAAATCTAACCCTTTCATCATTCTCCCCAAAATACTATTCTCCCTTCCCCCGAATACATCAATCATATACCTTTATTTAACTTCTACCAGTTTTTAAGGAAGACATAATCAAAGCTTACGTTTTCTAGGGACATATGTGCTGAGGGAGGATGTGTTTAAAACATATAAATAAGCTTATTAGAGAGAAACCTGGAATAGAAAGTATCTCAGATCAAAAGTCAACTTCTATGTATTGCCTATCTGGATACCTTTACATGACACACGGAATTAATAGAAGAAGGTGCTACAAAATGATGGTATTCCTTATGATTTTCCAACAGTGCCCTAATATTACATCTGAGCTTAATATCGTGCATGGTCATTTCCACGTCTGCTAACATTGCCACATCCCACTCATAATGTTACCCCAGAGAGAACTTGTTCCCTTGCACAATCAGCATTTTAAGATCAAGTGGACAGTTATCATATTACAAAGAAATCAGAGGTTATTCCTTACCGCGAAAATTTTGGACAGTTTCTTCTTACAGGTTTCAAAATACCTGAAAAAAAAAAAAGGGCAAAGTGCTAGATATCAAAGTTCAGTAATAGCTCTCTTCCAGGAAACAGAGTTGACCTCATATTCCCCATCTGTAGGAAGGAGTAAGTTAAACCCACTCCACTCAGGATGCAACAGCTGACCAATCTCTTATATGTACCTATTAGTGGAACCAATCTGTCATAAATTTCCTCTCTATTAAGTCAATCTCCTGAAATCAAAAATGAAAAGTCAAATAGGCCAAGGAATATACAGTACTTCAGGCTTTTCTTTAAAGTTATTTGAGAGGGAAGAGAACTAGTTTAATTCACAGTTTGATCCTTGTTTGTAGATATGTTGATTAGAGTAAAGTTGACAAGAGATCATGAGCCATATGGGAACTAGAACTATCCAATGGATTCTTCATAAATTAGATGAGCAGGCCCCGAATTTGATTATAGCCCCAAAGACATAATTTTCAAGCAAAACCTGCCAATCTAAATTTTTTGTGTTATTCTCTTATTCTAGATAACACTTCTAGAGATAATATTATGTTCAGTTTGATTATTTTATTATCTACTAATTCTTCACAAGTAAGAATGATACGTAAAGGCAAAATACAAGTGGTGAAATTTTATATTATTTAGAACAGAATATGCTATGCTATGGTAACAAATACACCCTGAAATGTAAGTGGTTTGACAGAGCAAAGGCTAATTTGTCACCCACATCACAGACAAATGTGGGTTGGAAGGATTTCCTTGGTACCTTTCCTAAATCATGACTTTGAGTTCTTACACCTTGAGACAATGACATCTTCAAAACACACAAACTTTGCATTCCCAATGGAAGAGGAAAAGAGAACCAGGATAAGGAACATAAACCCTTAATTGCACACCCTTAATTGTGCTGGAAGTCACACAAGTGCCTTCTGCTCCCAATTCATTGGCCAGAATTTTGTCTCCTTGCAGGGAGGCTGAGAAATGCAAGTCCACAAATCACAGTCTCTGCCACAAGAGCTCTGCAGCCAAGCATAAGAGACTGACTCCTATGGCACCTTGGGCAAGTTACCTAACCTCTGTTCATCTTAGTTTCACCAACTGTAAAATGGAACTAGCAAAACAGCTGGAAGGATGGTCATGATGATTAAATTAGCATCTGGATAATTATCTAATTTAATGCTCAAAATACATGGTGGCCATTGTTACCACTATTTAAATGGTTTAAGGTTTCTATAATGGCCCTAAGGCTAAAACAGATTTCAAGTTGGGCACCCTAAGATCATAAGATTCTTTTGGCCTTTATTTTTTTTATTTTTTTTTTTAATGTTTTATTTATTTTTAAGAGAGAGAGAGAGAGAGCGTGAGCAGGGGAGGGTCAGAGAGAGAGGGAGTCACAGACTGAAACAGGCTCCAGGCTCTGAGCTGGCAGTCAGCACAGAGCCCGACGCAGGGCTCGAACCCACGAACCACGAGATCATGACCTAAGAGAAAGTCGGACGCTTAACCGACTAAGCCACCCAGGCGCCCCTCTTTTGGCCTTTAAAATCATTCTTATGTTGATCTGAGCTTGTGCACTTTGAAATGCACTGCACCAGATCAAACTGCACACAAGAACATCCACCTTTAGTTTACCACAGCTCTGGCTTCTTGGCTTTCTCAGTTGAGAAATGAATGTCTCAGTTACAACATTCCTAAGGCTTTTAACCTGACTGTTATCCTCTGAAGTTCAGGTATTTACTTTTTTATTTCCTTGTTGGTGTCCTTCCTCCTCTCTCTCTCTCTCTCAGCCTCTCCCTCTCTCCCCCACCCCTCTCCCTAGCAATGGATCGGAAGCTTCACAGGTAACATTCTGTTGATCAAATGTGTTCTTATTTCTGAAGGTTTACTATGTTTTCAGAAACTAGGTTGAAAAAAATTCAGAATCCCCAAATGCCTTAATGAGCAATGGAATCTAAGCAGCAGCATTTTTATTCCTTTCCTAACTTTGCCTTTCCTCATTAAAGAGCTCAATTTAACACGGGTAAATAAATATACCTTCAACATGAAGCACTTCATGAATATAACTTCAACATGAAGTTGGGTCCAAATGCAGAAAAGACAGATCCCTCTTCCATCTTCAACTCCCTGTTTCAAAACAACTACATAAAAGTCTTACCAGAAAGAGTGGATGAGAGCTCTGGTGTTGCTTTTTCTCATTATGCCTTTAAGATTTGATTCACACTACAAGATCTGTCAACACAATCATTCCGGTGGCAAGAGAGACAGCAGCTGCTGCCTAACTAGGAAACCAATATTATTCCTGGAGTGTGTGTCATCCCGCAGGGTTTGGATTAACTCAAGATGGATACTTTCTCTCCAGTGCTTTGTTACAAATCACTTCTGGTAGTACCAGAGGTACCGCAAAGAAGCATTCAACACCCGCAAAGGAGTTATTTAAAATGAAATATGAAGCGTTCTGACTGCATCTGGATTATCTTTGCTATGTTTCTTAATGAATTTTTTAAAAGGAAGTAGCGGCTTTTCTTCTATTAGAGTTCCTGAAAATGTGCTTGTGCATATATCAGCTTCGGTCAAGGAAATACTTGAAATGTTGTCTTAGAAAATAGAAACCTGTCTGCTAGTCTTAGTTCTCCTTATACATTTGGTTAGTATTGGTTTTGCCATAAGTCAGACAACTCTGATGCAAGCACGTTTGACTTCCACAGCGCTTCCCCCACTGGGGGTTCTCCAGTACTTGGAAGGGCACTGAGCTCCCAGCCACTGCTGTTGGAGCAGCTGTGTCCTCCCTTTCACCAGCCCAGGCCCAACCAGGAAGAGAGTTCAAAATATTCTACAAACCATCTGAAGCATGTCTAGTGATCTAGGGCAAATGAACCATCAAAGATGACTCAAAGACCTAATTTTCAGCGGAGCACGGCAAAGAAATTATACCTACATTTTTCTATAGACCCATGGTCTTTAGCTCCTCCAATTCCTGAAATCATCTGTACCTTAAATCATGGCGTATATAAGGGGACTCTGCTGGGTCATTATAGACATCTCTAAGAATTGCTCCTAGTTATCATAACTGACTTCAAAATTTCCAGAGAAAGTGAGAACAAAAACCTCTTGTGGTTCCTCAACTCCCTGTGAAGGGAGTGTGAAGTCACAAATCCCCAGAAATGACTGACTCTCCTGCATTCCTCCTTAGATCCTCTTTATACGCATCTGAACAAAAAGAAAGGGACAAGATAAAGCAGGTATCCTTTAACTTTGCTACGTTAGTTGCTAAGCAAATGCCTTGACAATGAGTATAAGTTCTGAGCAGATTTTATAATGTCAGATGCTGCTGGCTCCCCTGAGCATGGAAAGTTCAACATCAATTCAGACCACATTCTATGTCACCTCGTCATTCACCCATAAATAGGTCTCCATCAGGATCAGATCCTGGAACCCAAGATAATAAGCATGGCAAGAAGGAGCTATTCCCATCATGTACTAAATATCTTTTATAACCCAGAAGGGCAAGGGGTCTATTTAGCTGCACGTCCTGGACAACTCCTATCTCCCTCCTCCCTGAATCTTAGCCCCTCATCTACAAAATAAGATTTTCCTGACCTATTCTTCAGAATACTCAGGCATGAAGTAATAGTTTCATCTAATATGTTCTGCTATCTCATGTCTGAGATAAAGTGAAAATAATAAGGACTAAAAGAAGAGTGTGTTATGTTCATTGTAGATCTAAATTGGAGACAATTATTGGACAAAGTACACAAGAAAAACTGAGTTACAACAAATGCCAAGGATGGACCATAGCATGGAATGTGACTTAAGGAAAACCGTAGAAACTAGCATGCTTAAATATACCTCCTCCATCAAGTTGTCCCTGGTACCCGAGTTGAGACCTTGAAGTAGACTCTTTCAATTTGCTACAACAATTATTTTGCCCCCAATTAAAATAGCCCCACACAACTCATAGTTGAGCTATGAATTTACTATATTGCTTCCAAGATCTAGTAAGGGTAATAGCTAGTATCAGTTCAGGACTTATATGCTAAGTGATGTTCTCAATGATCTACATTTATTTACTTATTTAATCTCCATCCAGAGATTGATGAAGTAGCACCATTCATAATTGCATTTTCCAGATAAAATGAAGGCACAGAAAACTTCAGTAATTTGCTCCAGGATGCAGGAATAGTATGTGGTAGAGCTGTGATTTGAGTAGTCAGACTGACTCCGGAACTTAACTACCTTGCTGCTATACTTCCCATTGCTTACACGTGCTGCTAAATTTTGTTCAGATGACCTTAGAGGAGACCTTTTCTTAGGCCAATAGCCTCCAGTGAAAACTGGATTACCATTTCCCAAGTGGTATTTCAGAATTCTGTTCTCTAGGACATCAATAAACATTTTGTGAAAAGGGATCTCGGTAGAAATAAGTTTGGGAATGTTAAGTACTATATTCTCTTGCAGTTACAATTCACAGGAGCATTTCAAAAACAATGAGAAGTTCTATAGTAAAGAAATTTGCTTAAATTTGTTTAACTCAGTATGTGTCAAGGGTACTTGACAATAGGACTCATTGTTTTTAACCCTGCATCAATTGACATTTTAGCGAACAGTGTTTATGAAACATTGTCTTGGGAAAAGCTAGTCTAGTGCTATGAAAACATATTTAAGCTCATCTAGACATGGTTTATGGGAGATGTGAACCCTGATGGCTGAATGGAAACAAAACCCTGCCCCTTCCCAGGTGACTTTAGAGGAGCACAGAGAGTAGGATGCATGGTCTTATGGTAGTGGTTCTCAACTGGGGAAATTTTGACCCTAAGGGACATTGGCAATGTCTTGAGACTTTGTCACAACTAAAGGTTGGTACTGGTATCTAGTAGGTAGCAACTAGGGATGCTGGTAATCAGACAATGCACAAGACAGCTTCCCACAACAAAGAAGTATAGGGTGTAAAATGTCAATAGTGCCACTATTGAGAAGGTCTGCCTTACAGGATATGACCCCATCTATTGTCGACCTATACTTAGGGAGGGGATCAGTCCACTGGACTATGTAAATCTCAGGAGCAAATAACTATATCATCAGCACATTGCTGTTCCTATTACATAGGAAATACTTTATGAACATTTGCTGTCCGATCCTCTAAGCTAAAGGATTCTTCTCTAGCCTCTATAGTGTTTTTCTACTAGGATTTTAGTGCTTCAGGAACTTTTGGCTGAAGGAAACCCCTGAGAAAAGCTACTCTGATGTGGTAGACTGGCTGACTTAAGAGAGAAACAGGAGGAGATGCTAGGTTCAGGCATCCTAGTCAATGGGCACACTTCTTTTATGTGCCTCATAATCATATGGAATATTTGGGAGCCTGTGTCTACCCCTGAGTCCAATGGCTGGCTAAAATAGTCAATTAGAGTGTCTTTGTACTAGAGACAGTGTTTTTCTCCCTGACTTTTGGGGAAGGCTCTAGGACAGGAGTTTCTCTAACCCAGAATAAATAGGAGAATCTGGCCCACTGGATTTGGAAGAAACAGATTAAGATGGATATCAAGAAATTTGGCAAATAAATAAAATGAATGAGAACAAAGTAAATTGTGCCCTCAGAGCACCCAAGAGTAATATCCCATGGTCCTGGAGGTCACCTAGAGGCCTGGGAGCAGTTAACTGTGATCATTTGAGGTCACTCTAGTTCGTGGACCCTCATTCATATTAGGTATACAACACTGTTCTTGGGGGCCACAGATTCTCCCAAACTCGGCACACATATGTCTGTAATGAATTAGGTTTCATCCTCTGAGCATTTAACTTCTTACACATTCCAAGTCTGGAGTAACTGCACTGGGAGTGGGAGCCATCTGCCACTAAGTGTCTGGTTGGATTTGGACCTAATCCATCTCTGCCAGGTGCCTGATAGTCACACACTCTGAAACCCCAGTGCCAAAATTATATGTGAATCAAAGACCTAGGGTTTCAAAATGATCCAATTAAATATTTTTAGAATTCAACTTAATTTTTCAAAGGCTTAAACCTTAAGGATTATTATTATTATATAATCAGCAACCTTTTAAGTGAAATTCAATTAGGTATACTTTTTAAATTAGAGTATTTCTCACTATGATTTGGTAACTTTGTTAATACAATTGAAACATATATAATCCATACTTTTTTCATAATTTTTTTAAAGTAGGCTTCACATCCAGTGTGGGGCCCAAGGTAGGGCTTGAACTCACAACCCTGAAATCAAGATTTGAGATAAAGACCAGAGCTGAGATCAAGATTTGGACGCTTAACTGACTGAGCCACTCAGGCACCCCTTTGTAATTAATACAGTTTTTAAACACCTTTTACAACATGATAGAATTCATAAGTCTTTGATTAAATAGGCAACCATTTTGTCTCAAAAACTGAATTTTAAGGTTTTTTTGAGGAAAAATATGTCTTCCTCTTCTTTATATCCATAGTGCAATGATCATATAATAGGTATTTATTAAAGGCATTCTTTCATAAATAGGTATTCATAAAGTAAGCCTAAATTTCATTACCCTGTGACCTTACTAATAAAAATGGGAATAGCTAATGTATATTGTGTACTTTGTATTCACCAGACATCGTGTTAAGCACACTTTACCTACCATAATTTTCCCTAAAATCATCTGTGATAATCTCTGACTTTCCCCTAGCTTACAAATAAATCATCTAGGGCTTAGAAAGCCCAAGAAATTTTCCAAAGAACACAAAGTTAGTAAATGGCAAATTGGAGTCACAAACTGAGATCTGACTTCATATAAGTACCACATGCTAATCAATTGTGCCATTGGAGTTCTCAGATCTGTCTGACATCAGAACCCAAAGCCTTACAGTTTTCTCCTCAGCCGTGAACACATCTCTCATCTGGTCTTCTATCAGCAGTAGGTCTTGTGGAAGAAGACTGTTACATATTCAAGAATTCCAGACAACAAACTAACATCTTGAATTGTATGTGCTGACTATGCCAGTGGGTTTCTGGGACACCACTGCTTCTCTCTCTCTCCTGCCCTGGTATGCCACACCAATTTCTCTCCCTTAGCAGAAAACTTAGAACTTCAAATACTCAAGGGTTCAGAGAACTTTCTGAGTTCTCTACAAAGTTAGAGGAACCACTTACTTAGTAACAAACTAGGAAACACCATTAAGATAGTCCAACAAGACTACAGAAGTGTTACTGAGGTAAAACAAGTGTTCCCAGAATATTAAAAAACATATTACACATCAAGTTCAATCCTCATTCTACATATATGGGCTTATGAGAAGGGGCTTTCCTAACTTATACAACCAATTAGTGACACAGCAAGACTGGATACTCATTCTTCTCTCCATCAGGACCTGTTTCCAGCACACCATACTCCCTCTCACCCTGAATTACTCCCAGGCAAACAAATACCAGTCTTTATGGAGGGTGATCCAAGGATTTTTCCATGACCCTTCTTTCCATGGAGCTTTCTAAAATTGGAGAAAAGAATTATTTATAGCCCTTATTTCAAGGTGCTTTTCAAATATCTAATTATCCAATGACCCACTCCTAGGCTGAAGGTGGCTAAGGACAGGGGACTTGGCTGTGTATTTTGTAATCATTCATGTGATGACCGAAACTCCAGTGCTTAGACAATGAATGCCCAGGTTGAGGATGCTAAGAAGTGAAAGCAAACATCTGTGCCTGTCATTTAAAGGTGTACTAAGGACAGGAAAAAAATCCTTGAAATGCTTTTAACCCATTAGAGGTAGGAAACAAAATGTTTGAGCTCTAAATGACATCAGCAAACTCTTCAAGAGATGTCTGGGACAGATTTTGTTCCATTCTATTTTTTCTTTCGTACTCTTTTTGGGCTTTCTAAATGGTATCGTTAGGGGAATACAATTCTGAGTTGTGCAAGAAACTTCAACTGGCAGCATTTGTGATATAGTCCACAAGTCTTAGAAATGTTTCCATCTACCAAATTAGACTACTTCCATCTGGCAGACACTGCTGCTTGCTTTGGGAGATGAATGGAGCTGAAAAAGCTATGGCTGCTTTTCAAGGTTTCAATTCAGTGTAGGCAACATTCTCATGCCCAGGTCTAACTTGGTTTCATTGCTCTGAGACTACAGCACTGCAGTTATTATAGCCCAAAGAAAAAGATTAATTGCTTTGGAGGAGCCAGACAAGACAAAATTATCATGGATCCTGGTATCTGGCTTCAGGTGTTAACAGGTACAAGCCAGAGGATTTCTTGCAAAAGAAAAAAATAGAGGACATAAACAAAAAACAAATTTTTCGTTTTCTTTTTCTTTTCTCTATTTTAGCCCTTTTGCGAAAGAGAATGCCATCAAAGAAATACACTTGACCTTCCCTGTGATTGAGGTACCATCAAGGGATGGAATGATGATAGTAAGAGTCTTGGTCTCTAGCCTCTGCCAGAAATAACCATAAAACACCAGCTTTCCCAATCTCTTCCTTGCTGGTGTGGTTCTGAAATCACCCACTTGGGTTTCTCTTCAGCCACTAAAGTTTCCTTTTATTATTGCTGGGGGTTACTTCTCCATTCACTCTCTTGAAGCTCCTCTTTACTGCCTTCTGTCTCTACTCTTGTACACCAACTGGCTCCATGTTCTCCTTCAGAAATTACACCCTTTCTGAGTTACTGCTCCACATACTACACAAGTAGTTAACTGTAGTAAATCACCATATTTACATCATTCCTTCCAATTCTGTGTAGTCCTCTAGAATATATCTCAGAGCCTGTTTTATGCCTATGATTTCACATGTAATAGCACAAGCTCAATAAGAGAAAACTTTGGGACTTTGTCACACTGACTTTATTGATTTCTAATAGAACTTTTGTCAATATTCTCATTTCCATATGTAAGATTACAACAAAGGTGAAGAACATCCATAGAGCTACCACCACTCTTCTATTCATTCCATTTCATTTATCCTTTCTTCTCCTCTCCCACTCTCTCTTTCTTTCATGTTCTTTAAGAAACAGTCTTTTGGAGGTCTTGGAACACATTCTTCCCAAGTGTTGGGTTAGAAGATGATGTGTTACACTCCAGTATAGCAACCCAGGTTATTAGCCTGTTTCCTTGGACTGAGTTTGACCACTAAAACCTTTTGTCATTCTAGAGTAAGTCCTCTGCCAATTACAACACTATTTGGTATGTTCAAAAAGGGTTCCTGCTCCCTAGCTTCATCCATGCACTTATAAGCTCAATTACATCCAGCAATACCATTGGATTCTCATGCAAATAAAACACCCAATTGCTTTCCCAAACATGCCCCAAGAATTCAACCAGTGTAACATTAAGTAAGCACCTCCCTTCCAAGGGCTTTGTTCTGTCATTTGGTGAAGTCACCAAATGAACCATCTCTCATAATGAATTAATTTAAGAACCATTACAATAGCATATGTCTGTGGAACTGATAGATTGTATAGCAGATCTTAGTCATGAAGACCAATAGTTCAGGTACAAAGTTTATGAAATCTGCAATTTGTAAGAAATTGCAGATTTTTCCATGAAATTAAAAAAAAAAAACACACTTTATGATATCTCTCTCAACCCAACTACAATAGTCCTTATGATAACAGCCCTCATCTGAAAACATTCTTTCCTAAATTGTATTGCTTGATATTTTTGGCTCAATTTATTCAGCAAATATTATTAATCACTTACTACAAGCAAGGTACTGTGTAACGTCTCTGGACTTAATTCCTGGCTTGATATTTAACCACTTTATTCTTAAGTTGTTCTAAAGATTAACAGAAATAATAGGCTTAGAAGTTCAACATATAAAGAGACAATTTCTGGATGGCAGCATGAAGACCTCCAAGACGCTCTCCCTAGTAAGACAATCATAACTGGTGAAAAATATATTTTAAAAAAACAAATGAATAAAAATTCTGGAGACAGATTTAAGGGAAAACAGAAAATGAAGAACCACTTCCTCAAGAAAATCTACCAAGTCTTAGTAAGAAGAGGAAGAGTCTATGGCATTTGCATCACAAACATCCCCCACCCCAGTTCAGCATGATAAACGCCACTCTGGGCAACTGGGAATACTGAGCTCTCTTTCTCCCAGCTCCAAATTTAAGCTACATTACTTCTTCAAGAGAGGTAGACTGCTAGTATTTCCCACAGCTCCTCCACCCACGCATCTTCATCTGTATTGAAAGAATTCTATTTCAAGTAAAAACAACTGTAAGTTCTGGGGTTTTCCTCCTCTAACTAGACCCACTCAAAGAATAGAAGCTCTACCCCAGACATACAGGCCTTTAATTACAGGGGCCTATATCACCCTCACTTCAGTTAATTCATTGGTTATACGTTCCATACTAGGAGAGATAAGCTGAGAAGACCAGTGGCTGCTGCCCCAGCCCAGCACTCTACTTGAAAATCTGAGGTGTTATTCTCCATACCCAGGTTTGGAGCAGTAAAAGAGAGGTTTTTCTTAATGGGAGAAACAGACATGAAACAGATCTCTGAAGATTTTCCAAGGGGAACTGATTTTATTTGGAAGAAAGTAAGGAAAGTTGCTATATTATTTAAAATTCCCAATATTCAACAAAAACATACAATATGTGTAAAACACAAACAAACAGAGTGTAAGGAACTGTGTCACACACACATAAAAAAAAAGCAGGCAACAGAAATTATGTCTGAAGGTTCCACATGTCAAATAGAGCAAAGGCTTCAAACCAGCTATTAGATATCTGTTCAAAGAATTAAAAAAACTCTTTGCTAAAAGAAATAAAGGAAGAAATGACAACAATGTCTTATCAGATAGAAAATATTAACAAGATCTAGAAATTATTATTTTAAAAAATGGAACCAAATAGAAAATCTGAAGCTGAGAAGTACACAAATAGATGGAAAATTCACTTGAGGTGCTCACCAATAGATTTGAGCTGGCAGAATAAAGACAGTGTGATCTTTAATACAGATAAATAGAAATGATGCAATTTGAAGAACAGAGAAATAAAAATGAATGAAGAAAAATAAATAACCTCAGAGAAAGGGACACCATCAAAGGCACCTACATATGCATAATAGGAGAGGACACAAAAATACAGAAACAATAAGGAGAGAAGCAGCAGAAAATAATATCAAAGAAATAATGACTAACATTCCAAATTTGATGAAAATTATTCATTAACATATCCAAGAATATCAGTGAACTCCAAATTAGATAAAAACAAGAAGATGCACACCCAAATACATCACAGTAAAAATGGCAAAAGGCAGGGGCACCTGGATGGTTCAGTCGGTTAAGCATCCAGGTCTTGATTTCAGCTCAGGTCATGATGTCACAATCAGTGAGACTGAGCCTCAAGTTTAGCTCTAGACTGACAGCTTTGGATTCTTTCTCTCCCTCTCTCTCTCTCTCTGCCTCTCCCCTACTCTCTCTCAAAATATCATTTTAAAAAATAGTAAAAGAGGTACAAAGATAAAAAATTTAAAGTAGCAAAAAAAACATAATCAATCATTTAAAGAATACCAAACTTATCAATGTCTTTAAAAAAACACCAAAGAAACAGAAAAGCCAAAAACACTTTCCAATTATATGAGCTTAATATCAAAAACTTGACAAAGATGTCACTGCTATGAATTCAGTTGTGTCCTCTCCAAATTTCAGCGTTTCTGTATTTGGAGACAGGGCCTTCAGGATGTAAATTAAAATTAATTGAAATAAGGGTAGAGCCCCAATTAAATAAAATTGGTGTCCTTATAAGAGGAAATTCCTTCCCTTCCCTCCCTTCTTCTTTTTTTTTTCCTTTTTTAAATATTTTTATTTATTTCTAGGAGAGAGAGAGAGACAGTGTGAGCAGGGGAGGGTCAGAGAGAGTCCCTCCCTTCTTCTTATCCATCCTTCCCCTCACCACCCTCTTCCATAAGCTCAAAAGAAAGTCCATGTGAAAACAAAGTTGCCAGCCATAAGACAGGAATAAAGCTCTTACCAGGAAGCAAATCAGCCAGCACCTTGACCCTGGACTTTCTAGCCTATAGAATTCCAAGACATAAATTTCTATTGTTTAAGCCACAGAGACTGTGGTATTTTATTGTTAAGAGCCCAATTAGACTAATATAATCACAAAACAACAATAAGACCTGTAGACTATCATGAATAGCAATGCAAAAATCCACAAGACATTTATATCAAACCAAATCTAACACATTATAAATATTATTCACTATACCATGTAGGATTATCCCAGAAATGCAAGGTTAGTTCAATATCCCAAGCTCTATTAAGAAACCATATCAGTATAATAAATATAAAAGCTACATGATCACCTGAGTAGATATAGAAAGAAAGCATTTGATAAAATCAAGTACCCCTTTATAACTAAAAGAAGAAAGAGAAGGAGGAGGAGGAGGAGGAGGAGGAGGAGGAGGAGAAGAAGAAGAAGAAGAAGAAGAAGAAGAAGAACAACAACAACAACAACAACCACAACCTCCACCACCACCACCACCATACATAACTAAGTAGGAATAGACAAAATCTTCCTCAATCTCATAAAGGGAGTCTACATAAAACAAGGATAATAATAATTACAGCCATCTAACAACTGCTCTATGTTCTGTGTTATAGATGATATCACATACATCAGTCAGCAGTTGTTCCTTTTGCCTACAAAGTCCACACTAAAAGCATGCTGACACCTTCCGTCTTTACACCCAAATATCTTTCCATGTCTGTCAGTATACTACTCATATTCTTCTGTGCCAAATACATGGGGAAACTGGCCATTCTCTGGAAGGCTTCCCCATTCCTACTTTGTCACTTGCCTAATGTGCCTTTGCTTTTGTTGTCCTTCAAGCCTGAACTGTCCTGCCTACCCATCTCTATCTGCTCATATCCTATTTGTACCTCGAGTGAGCTCAAATGCCACCTCTTCTAAGGTGGCTCCCCCAATTTTTCCCTCCCCTTCCCCCCCACCATAAATGTCTGTTCTTTTTTCTGCCTTTCAGTAGCCCTTCACACTTCAGTTATAAATCTTATTATGTCCAACTTTGTAGTCCTTCCAGACAAAACTTTTAAAAAAAATTTTTTTTAAATGTTTATTCTTGAGAGAGAGACAGAGTGTGAGCGGGGGTGGGGGCAGAAAGAGAGGCACAGAATTCGAAGCAGGCTCCAGGCTCTTAACTATCAGCACAGAGCCTGACGTGGGGCTCAAACTCACAGACCATGAGATCAGGACCTGAGCCCAAGTCAGAAACCTAACCAAATGAGCGACTCAGTGCCCCCAGACAAAACTTTTTGAAGTCAGGGACCTCATCTGAAAGTTAGCATCCCAAAAAGAAACTGTTGAGTACTATGTCTTGCATATGTTAGGTGCCCCAAAACTCCTGAAATGAATTTAAAAGCTGATCTTGACAACATTCTTGGTAGCATGCCTGTGAGAGGCAAGTTCTGGTTTACATTCTAGGGTCTAACAGAATGTGCTGTGTGAAATGGTTCTAGAATAATCTCGAAGCACCACCGTTTCATCTCAGAAAATGCCCAAAATAGTACCTTACCCTTCAGAAGTCTCATGTCGACTGCCATAAAAATATATGAAATAACATGAAGTGAAGATAGTGTGCCTTCTGCTGAATTTAAATTTGTGACTTAAGTTAAAGGAAGAAATCCTTGGAATGAAACATTTGTGAGTTCTAAATAAATCAGTATAAAGAGGACAGACAGAAGACTTTCATATTCTCAAATATTTCCAGGAAAAGTGGTAAATTAAACAGGCAAAGAGAAGACTGCGGAAGACTTATTCATATCCCTCCATCCACCCACACCACTAATCATATTAAAGGGCTGCGGGCTATGGTGGAAAAACATGCAACTATTCATTGGAGTTTGTAGCAGAGCCACTACCAGTAATCAAGAGGCTGGCAAAGTTGTGCAGGTGTGTGTTTGGGGTGAAGAGTGTCAGGATAGAGGGGAAGAGAATGATAGGTTTCAATTAAAGGATTGTTCATTTAAAATAAAGCATAAATGATGTTTAGAATTCATATTAATGTAATCTGACATGTAGGTGACTACCCAATTCCAGTTAAAATAATTGATCTGATTAATGTTTTAAGTATTTTCTTCTATCAACTCTCTTCTTTTTTTCTGTCTTTCAAAGGAACCAGCATATTCTAAAGAGAAACATCTCTCATCTTTGATATAACAAATCAATAAGAGCAAGAAAGCTGAAAACAGGGATCCTAAATATTCATACACTGAAAACTTCAGCCTTGCATATCACTTGACAATATTACTATCCTGCCTTTCATAATATCCTTTCCCCCGTGATGTTCAAAGCCCTTAACAACCTCATTAAAGTATTTGTGTCAGGTTACATCTCAAAAGAGTCACACTCAGAAGTCCAGAGGAAGGCCAAGTTTTAAATCAGTGAAGGAGAGTAAAATGGAATTCTCATCTTAATTCCAGATACTACTAGTTATAATATATACACCACATGCAGACGACATAAGGGTAATAGTTAACAGCATGGACTCTAAAATCAGAATTTGAAATTTGAACTGGGATCCTCCACTTAATAGTTATGCAGCCTGCAACTTAACCTCTCTCTGCCTCAGTTCACTCATCTGTAAATAGGAAAGAATACCTACCTCAGTTTTTTTAATGACTAAATATTTGAAATATTTATAAGTATTTGAGAAAGCTTAAAACACTGCCCAGCATATGCTAAGCACTATGTAGAGGTCTACTAAACAAATATACATGGTAATGAAGCATTAATAAAGATAAAGAGCAAAAGGAGTTCATAATAAAATCAAGAAGATAATTCCCCAACAAGGTGAACATCTATGGTAAACATTATTCTGATTTGTCCAGGACTGAGAAGTTCCTGAGAAGTGGGAATTTCAGTGCTGAAATCCAGAGTCCAGGACTTTCAGTAAAAACTTAGATTGTTCTTCACCCAAAAGGGACTCAAGAGGGTGAGTAATAGATTTCACTTTTTAAAAGTTTCTATCATGTACTAGTCAGTGCATAACTAGTCAATACTACATCAGTTAGTCCTTCTAACAACTCTGCAAGTAAGGTAATTTTATTTTCACTGTTTGGAAAAGAAAGCGCAGCTATAGACCAATAAACTAATTTGCCCAAGGATGTACAGCCTTAGGAAGTAGGATCAGAGATGGACCCCCCAATCTGCCTGATTTCAAAGCCTAGGTTTTCCGATGTTTTTCTCTATTCGAATAGCCTCCTCTAGAAAGGCGTGGCTTCACAACCCAGCCAGCTCAGGACCATTTGAGGACAGACCTGGAGTAATGAGTTAGTCAGGATGGACTCTTAATGCTCAAATGCTATGTATCTGGCCACATTTTCCCTGACTTTTCAGACAGTATGGTCCCTTCCTGGGGGACTTTGATAAAGCCACTTGTCAATGCTGTAGCGGTACATATGCTAAGTATGGAGTCACGCTCCTGCCTTTTTGTTGGAACATAATAAAAACATCAGAGGAAGTTCTACTTCTTACCACTCTCTTTGCTCTTTCTTAACAATAATTCCCTTTGAAAACTGTAGCCTGTTTTAGCATAAAACATAGCAGAAAATTTTGAAGTTTATCCATCCTTCCCATATCTTTCCTCCATCCCTGCTATTATTTTGCTAGTATAGCTGGAATAAAATAAACACAGCGAGATTCACTTTAATTTGTTTTCTTTGAAACTTCTATTTGTTTTAGGACTCTTTCAATTCATAACATACTAGCAATGTGATAAAAATCAACCTGGAAGAGGGTCTCACCCAACAATATCATCCTCAAAACAGGCAGGCATAGCTTTGTATCCATTTAGAGAAGCCACTTAAGCCACTCTAATCATTCCTAACTTCTAGACCACAGATGTAAGTGTGTGGATGGTGTGAATGCCATAGTTTGAACAAAGAGTAAAACAAATAACCCACACACTCTCTCTATTTGGGGAACCTGCTCTTAATTGATTTGAAATATCCAAGAACACATTATACTGTCTTCATCTTTCCATGCAAAAGAGGATTAAAAAAATCATCAAGGGTAGCTTTACTTATGGAAGCCTCTAATAATAACTCTGATGTTAAGTAAAAACTCTCTTGCTACTGTCAGAAATCTACTCCTTAAAGTGCAGGTTTTATTTATTCTAGCTGAGTAGCTGAAAAATATTTCTACATCCTTCCTTGCTGGTAAGTGCATGGGTTATGTTTTACAGTAAATGCTCACTCCGCCTTTTCTAGAAATAGCTGCGGCCATACTCTGTCATGTTTCCACTCCTTTCCCTTTCCCAATCATACTAACCAAATTCAGAATATGACACTAGGTAGCATATTCATTGTCCAAGCAGATTCAATAAGAAACATACAAAGAATGTTTGTATGTGCTGGTAGCTCCGTCTTTGAAAATAAGCCCTTCTACACCCTCAAGTCCCTGTCTTCAAAATGAGGTTTATGAACTTTGCTTATGTGAAATCATGTTTGTGAGAATATAAAGGAGTGTCACCTCCAAACCAAGATAAATGTGTAAAGGCGACAGACTTTTTGTTGTTTGGGTTTTTCATTTTATTTAATGGAGTAATTTTCTTTGAGTGGGACCAACCAAATTCAGGTCTTTATCATTTGCAATTCCTGAAGAAATTTTCTTAACATACATAGTGACAACATTAAGTTTTAGCTGAGAATGACCAAATGTGCAAAATGGAATGAACTCATCAAATGACAGTGAGAGTGGGCCGCCTGAGTGGCTTAGTCGGTTAAGTGTCTGACTTCGGCTCAGGTAATGATTTCATAGTTTGTGGGTTCGAGACCCACATCAGACTCTGTGCTGACAGCTAGCTCAGAGCCTGAAGACTGTTTCAGATTCTGTATCTCTCTCTCTCTCTCAGAAATAAATAAAAAATATTAAAATAAAATAACAGTGAGAGTCATTGACTCTATTTTTAAAAAAATGTCTAGCATGTACTAGTCAATGCATAAATAGTCAGTATTACATCATTTAAAGTCCTTCCAAAACCTTGGAAATAAAGTAATTTTATTTTCACTGTTTGGAAAAGAAAACTCAACTATAGACCAATAAAGTAATTTGCCCAAGGACGTACAGCCTTAGGAGGTACAATCAAAGATGAATCCCCAATCTTCCTGAATTCAAAGCCTAGGTTTACCAATGTTTTGCTCTACTCTGATGGCCTCTGTTCTACTCTGATGGATATATATAGATGCATATATAAATATATATGTATATATATTTATACATGCATCTATATACATTTATAATACATAATAATATAAATACACAAATGTATATGTTTACACATAATGCATATATATAACATGCATTTGTAAGTATACACACACACACACACACACACACACACACACAAGACACATACAGACAGAGCATTCTCACCTTATAACTAGTATGATGGTAGTGCTAGAGCTAAGTATCACTAAGACACTAGCAAAATCCTTGTTCTTCTGTTGCCACTGCCGTGATGCACATAATAAATGGTAATATTGGTATAGCACACTGGGGAAAGCAGGTCATTTTCTCAATCTCCAGGTTTGTCTCCCTCAAAATGATCATTTTCTCATATCAAGACATTTATGATAATTTCAGAGAATTTTCTGTCTCTTTGCACTGGCTCAGAGTATACAGTTTAAACAATTTCCATCAACTATTTTTACATAGCTCATTCTACTGGTGTCTCTAATTTGTTACAAATTCCTGCACATCTTCTTGAGGAAGACTAGTACTTTAGGTTCTCTCCCCTTTTTCTGTTTTGCTGCAGATGGACATGCTGCTTTGTACCTGCTCCTCGAATATATCAGTTCCTTCATACCATAGGTCTTTGTCCAAGTTATGCCCTTTGATAGCAATGTGCTCTCCCTTCTCTTTGCATGACTGGCTCCTCGTCATTCAGATCTTGCCTTAAATCTGATTGGTATTCCTTAACCACTAAATCTAAAGCAGCAATGCAGACACCGTGTCATGTTAGCCCAATTTACTACCAGCTGGTATTATGCTTATTGCATTTGCTTATTGCTTACTTCCCTCCCCACTCCACATAAGCACCATTAGAACAAGTTTGCCTATCTTAATCTCAAGTGTTCTCTAGAACCTAGAACAGTGATGACATATAGTCAACATTCAATACTTCCTGAATAAATAAATGTTAAATAAACTGTTCTCCTGCAACTGCTACCTACCTGGGCATTATTGCTCTCTAAATTCAGCTTTAATAACAAGGATCAATTTTCCCAGGAAGTTCATTTGAATATGACTGTCTCACAGCATAGCACTTATTGATCACTTCTTGGTAATGTTAATAATATCCTGAATTAATCAAGTCACTTTGAGTTTGTACTTTACTTCATATTAACTTTTTATGTGAGGGTTATAAAAACATTTTATTTTTTTAAATATTTTTATTTATTTCTAGGAGAGAGAGAGAGACAGCGTGAGCAGGGGAAGGTCAGAGAGAGAGGGAGTCACAGACTGAAACAGGCTCCAGGCTCCAAGATGGCAGTCAGCACATAACCCGACGCGGGGCTCGAACCCACAAACCGCAAGATCATGACCTAAGCGAAAGTCGGACGCTTAACCGACTAAGCCACCCAGGCGCCCCATAAAAACATTTTATGTATCACAAAGTCATGTGAAAAAACTCATTTTTTATTTATAGTCAGGGACGGTCACTACCTATGCATGTTTTCAAAGTTCCCCTAGGTCTCCCCATCCAAAGACATCCTAACATGCATGACTTAAGGTTATGCTATAAAATTTCCATACTATTCATGACTTAAGGTTATGCTATAAAAGCCATTTAAAATCAAAATGTATAATAAAGTCCTACACAGATCTAAAAGCAATTTCTAAGGGAAAAATCACACTCAGGTAAGTGAAAGTCACTTAAATTACCCATGAAGTATAACAAGCATATATAGCATTTCTCAGCAAATTAAACATCATTTTTTCCCTTCCCCAGTATTATTGGAACAGAAAACTATTTCTTCAACTGATCATCAAATGAAGTGGTTAGCCATACTATATGAAATTAACATATATTTAAGTCTTTGAATCAAATTTAGTCCATTTGAACATATGGGCATTCATGCAATGGAAATAGAACTTGAGACTGACCAAGGAGAAATACATAAATTTATACATACATATACACATACATACATATGTAAGATATAGATAGGTCTGCCATTTTGTTCATCCTGATCATCCATAGATGGAATAGAATGGATGCCATAGAATGAATTTTGTCCTCCCTTCCCAAAATTCATATGCTGAAGCTCTAACTCCTCATTGTGACTGTTTTGGGAGATAGGGCTTTTTGGAGGAAATTAAAGTTAAATGAGATCATAAGGGTAGAGTCGTAATCCAATAGGATTGGTGGCTTGGTATAAAAGAGATTTCTCTCTCTCTTCCTAACATGTGAAGAGACAGAGAATTGATGGCTATTGGCAAACTGGGAAGAGAGGCCTCACCAAAACGCTACTGTGCTGCACCCTGATCTCTGACTTCCAGTCCCCAGGACTGTGAGATATAAGTATCTGTTGTTTAAGCCTCCCAGTCTATGGGAGCTGACTGGTAGAATGGGGGACACATTAAAACTCATTATCTTTCTTTCTCTCTCATGTTTTTCAATCTTCAAACCCTCTGCTTGTGCTTAATTTAAGATAAATATGCCGATGATACAACTCTTCTGTAACACACTGAATCATAATTGATTAATGCTACCTTAAATGAAAAAACTGATCATATTTGTTAGCCAGATATCAAGCAAAGCCTGGGAAAAGGAATATGCAGGAGCAAGTGAGAACAAAGGAAAAGAAGCCCAGAAAAACCAGGCACAAAGCTTTTCTGGAGGGAATACTGAAGGGTATGCTGGGGTGTGAATTAAGACTTGGGCATGTAAAGGACAACAGAAAGGCTGGGCACTAAGTCCTAGAAGTCTGGGAAGGAGATTAATAAAGGAGATAAAATGAAGATATGTTGTTAGCAAAGATAACTTTTTCCATTGTGCCTAAAGCTATTCCTGCTCATAATAACTATGAGAATTGCTTAGTGTGTTATTAATCTTATAATTGATGGATAAACAACCCCACTTAACAGTTTTTCATTTGCCCTTCTCTATTCATCATGTCAGAAGATGAAAGGAGAAAACTCACTTCCAGAAATTACAAAAGGAAAGATTATCTATTCTTATTTGCACATATATAAAAATTTGAGTACACTTATAACACGAAGATAGAGGAATCTTCTCCAAAGCAAAATGGTTTTTGTGATCCTCAGGATGGGAAAAGGAGCCACTTCATTTAAGCCTTAACAAAATAGGGAATTTTAAGTTAGGGACACTGGATACTGAGGATTTGCGATAACTTTTAAGTGACTTTAATGGATTCTTTTTTTGAGACTCTGTCCTTTATGGTCTTTTTGAATTTTCAATTACTTCCATCTTAACTGTCAAAATAGAAAGGGTGCTCTGCCCATTACAGTAATTAGTTGAAATGAGAAGAGAGCTGGGAAAGGAATTCAGAAGCCACAGAACAGTCAGTATTAATGCTGTTTGTGTTTCAAATATGAATAGATAGCGATATGCATTCCAAATGACTGAAACACCCAGACAGTTGGTCAATAGCATTCTTTGACATCTATTGTGTGAGAAGCACCATGCCTGGCTGCTGTCTGAAGAAAAGAAAAGAAACACAAGACAGCGCTTATCTCCCAGCTTACCAGCCTGCAGGTCTCAATAGACTAAGACACTTGGAAAACTGAAGCTACCCCCACATCAAGAGGCCATTTTGTCAGACCTGATGTCAACCCATCTGTTAAGGGTAGAAATTGTATCTCTGTTATAAATAAATGTAAAGATGTGTTCCCTAAATTTAAAAAGAACAATTAACTACAGGAGACTTTTATCCTCATTTTTCTTAGGAAAATCTCAATTTTGTCTAGTACCTGATGTAGCTCAAGAAAAAAATATAGTCCATTATTAATAGTTCCTTAGCGACTTCTAGGGAAGATGATCCAGTAGGATCCTAACCTCACCTTGTCCCATGGATACAACTAGGTAATACCCACATCAGTGTTAATAATCCAGAAAATGACCTAAGGACTGACAGAATAGACTCCCCACAGCTGAACATAGAGAAGAGGCATTGAAAAAGGTAGGAAGAGTGGAGATATGGTAGGAGCTAAATGGACTTGCATGACTGTTCACAAGAGGGAGGGATGCCATGGACCTGGGAAGGACCAGACCCCACACCAGACATGCAGGCACGCACAAGGAACCCACATGAGTAAGGTGAATCCCCATAACATTTGGCTTTAAAACCAGAGGGGCCTAACAATCAGTGGGGCTTAACACTTGGACCTTAAAATTCATCAGGATCAGCTGGGGGGGAGGGTACTAGGAGGTTGGAGTCGACACCTTTAAAGAGCACAACAAAGAGCTCCACTAAGATATAGCATAGAAGCAGCAATTTGAAAATCACCTTGGGTACATAGGAAGGAAATTTACTTACTAATTTCAGAGCATGTGCTGAAAGGACAGAGATCTTTGGGAGACTTGTCTGGGAACCAAAGACTTTGAAGGTGTCATTTCTCTCCTCTGCCCACCACCATAGATACATGGACAGTGTGAACACTCTCTACCTAGCTTGCTAACAGGGCTAACCCCATCCTCACCTTCTTCTACAGAAACACCCCCTCCATCCCATCATAGGTAGGAGTTTTCCCAAGTGGCTATGCCCCCCTCCTGCAGTAGACAAGCTCGGACTTTGCTGGCATCATGTGCTCTGCCCTGTACCCATGTTCTCAGACATAAATACCTCCTCTGATATGCCCTGGGCCAGAGTCCATCCAAAGCAATGTTACAAGCCTGCAGTGTGAAAGCAGGTCCAGTGAGGCCACACCACTCCAAAATGACTTTTGCCTGGGAAGAGGGGAAGATCACCACACATACCATTATAATTGCTACCCAAGTAGTGGGCTGGGGGCAGACATCAGGTTTGACTGTAGGCCCTGCTAACCAATGAAAGCTTCTCAGGGGACAAAACAGAGAAAGCACCCTGCAGTTTGGTATTACTACATTTCTGGCAAACATCTAGTATGACTCAACTCAAACTCAAAGGTGGCCCCAGACAGTCCCACTAACAACAAAGAGACCAAACTCTGCCCACAACAGGCAAAGAGAACCGTTGCAGATGACTAAATTGAAGGCAAAAGTGGCTCAGCCACAATAGTAGAACACTTGCAATATATGCAGGAGATACTGCTGAAGCTCCTGTTTCTGGTGAATAGGGGATACTGCATTGTAGGGCATTAGAGGACCTCTTCTTAAGACCTCTACTTTCAAAAGCAAAAAACATAGCTGACTTGCCTAATACATACAACCAGCCATAGAGAGTTAGACAAAATGAGACAGAAGAATATGTCCCAAATGAAAGGACAGGACAAAATTACAATGAGAGACCTAAATGAAACAGAGATAAGTAACATATCTGACAGAAAATTTAAAGTAATGGTCAAAGATAATCATTGGACTGAAGAAGAGTGAAGGACTTCAGTGAGACTCTCAGCAAAGAGATGGAAAATATAAAAACAGAAAAGAAGAGACCAAAAATGAAGAATTCAATAACAAATTAAAAATACACTAGATGGAATAAATAGTAGACTAGAGGAAACATAAGAATAAATCAGCAACCTGAAGGACAGAGTAATGGAAACCAAGCTGAACAGGAGAAAGAAAAAACAATAAAGAAAAATGGACTTAGGGAACTCAATAATACCAACAAGTGTAACAACACTCATACTATAGGATCCTAGAAGAAGAGAGAGAAAAGTGGGTTGAAAGTGTATTGAAAAAATAGCTGAAAACTTTCTGCAAGTGGGGAGGGAACAGAAATCCAAATCCAGGAGGCATAGAGAGTCCCCAACATAATCAACCCAGGAAGGTTCACACCAAGATACACAGTAATTAAAATGGCAAAAAGTAGTGAAAAAAGAGAATTTTTAAAGCATGAAGAGAAAAGCAATTCTAAGAGGGAAGTTAGATACAAGGGAAACATTATAAGACTATCAGATTTTTCAGCAGAAACTTTGCAGGCCAGAAAGGACTGGCACGATATATTCAAAATGCTCAAAGAAAATAACCTGCAAGCAAGAATACTTTCTGCAGCAAGGCTATCATTCAAAATAGGAGAGATTAAGAGTTTCCAAGATAAACAAAAGTTAAAAAAATTCATCATGATAAAACCAGTCTTACAAGAAATGTTAAAGGGAGCTCTGAGTTAAAAGGAAAGATAATAGGTAGGAGTAAAAAAAAAGTAGGAAGCACAAAAGCTGTATATCTGTAAAACAATGGATTCACAATATAAAAGGATGCAAAGTATGACACCATATACCTAAAACATGGGGAGAAGGGCAAAGAATGGATTCAAACTTAGCCAACCATCAACTTAATATAGACTGCTATATGCATAGATGTCACACATAAACCAAATGGAAACCATAAACAAAAAACAGGTATAGGCATGCAAAAAAATAAGAAAAAAATCCAGGCACATCACTGAAGGAAGTCAGCAAAATGTGAGAGAAGAGAGCAAGAGACGAAAGAAACAGAAGAACTTTAAACTATAAAACAAGTAACAAAATGGCAATAAGTACATACCAATCAATAATTACTTTGAATGTAAATGGACTAAATGCTCCAATCAAAAGACATAAGGTAAAAGAATGGATAAAAAAACAAGACCCACCAATATGCAACCTACGAGAGACCTACATGCAGATTGTAAGTGAAGGTATGGAAAAGCATTTTTCAAGCAAATGGAAGTGAAGAAAAAGCTAGGGTAGCAACTTATATTAGACAAAATAGATTTTAAAACAAAGACTATAACAAGAGATAAAGGTCATTCTATAAGGAGGACAATCCAACAAAAAGATATAACAATTGTGAATATTTGTGTACCCAACATGAAACACCCAAATACATAAAGCAACTAATAATAAACATAGAGGAACCATGGAAGATTCTCCAGAATAGATCACAAAACAAATCTGAACAGATTGAAAAAGATCAATGGGCATTAGGGAGGGCACTTCTGGGGATGAGCTCTGGATGTTGTATGTTGTATATTGGGCTGAGCACCTGATGAACCATGAGAACCTACCCCAAAAACAAAGAGCACACTTTATACACTGTATGTTAGCCAGTTTGACAATAAGTTATATTTAAAAAATAATATAAATAAATAAATAAGAAGAAAAAGATCAAAGTCATACCATGCATCCTTTCCAACCACAATGTTATAAAACTAGTAATCAACTACAAGAAAAAAATCTAGAAAGACTACAAATACATGGAGGTTAAATAACCTGCTACTAAACAATGAATGAGTCAACCATTACTTGAAAACAAATGAAAATGTAAACACAACAGTTCAAAATCTTTGGGATACAGCAAAAGCAATTCTAAGGGAGAGGTTTATAGCAATACAGGTCTGCTTCAAGAGGCAAAAAAATATATATATATATCAAACAAGCAACCTAAGCTTACATCTAAAAGAGCTAGAAACAGAACAAACAAAACTCTAATTTAGCAGAATGGAAATAATAAAGATTAGAGAAGAAATAAACAAAATTAAAACTAAAAATATTATAACAAATGAATAAAACTAGAAGCTTGTTCTTTGAAAAGATCAACAAAATTGATAAATCTTCATCTAGAGACAGAGATAGAGGACTAAAACAAAATCAGAAATGATAGAGGAGAAATAACAAACAACAACATAAAAATACAAAGGACCATAAAAGAATATTATGAAAAATTATAGGCCAACAAACTGGATAACCTAGAAAAAAAAAGGATAAATTTCTAGAAACATGTAGCATCCTAAAACTGAAGCAGGAAAATTGAAAATTTGAACAGACCAATTACCAGCAATAAAATTGAATTAGTAATCAAAAAACTCGCAACAAACAGAAGTCAATGACCAGATAGCCTCACAGATGAATTGTACCAAACATTTAAAGAAGAGTTAGTACCTACTCAAACTATTTGAAAAAACAGAAGAGGAAAGAAACTTCTAAATTCTCCTATGAGACCAGTATTACCATGATATCAAAGCCAGATAAAGACACAACTAAAAAAGAAAACTATCGGCCAGTATTTCTGATGAACATAGGTGTAAAAATCTTCAACAAAATATTAGAAAACCGAATCCAACTATACATTAAAAAAATAATTCACCATGAACGAGTGAGATTTATTAATACTATGCAAAGATGGTTCAATATTGTCAAATCAATCAACATGATACATCACATCAATAAGGATAAAAACCACATGATTTTATCATTTCAACAGATGCAGAAAAAAGCATTTAACAAAGTACAATATATATTCATGATTAAACCTCTCAACTAATTAGGTTTAGAAGGAACATACCTCAACATAATAAAGGCATATTAAAAAAAAACTCATAATGAATATCATACAGAATGAAAAAGAATGAAAAAAAAATGAAGATCTTTTCCCCAAAGATCAGGAACAAGACAAGGATATCTACTCTCATCATTTTTATTCAACATAGTACAAGGAGTTCTAGCCATAGCAATCAGATGAGAAATACAAGGCATCCAAACTGGTAAGGTAAAACTTTCACTATTTGCATGTGAATGCAAATTTGACGTGATATTATATATAGAAAACCCTAAAGACCACCAAAAAAAAAATACCAGAACTGATAAATCAATTTCAGTAAAGTCACAGGATACAAAATCAATGTATAGAAAACTGTGACATTTCTAATCATTCATTCATTCTATTCAAATTAAGAAAATCCTGTTTATGACTGCACCAAAAATAATTTAAAACCTAGGAATAAACTTAACCAAGGAGGTAAAAGACCAATAAAGAAATTGGTGAAAGAAATTGAAGATGACACAAATGGAAAGATATTCCATGTTCATGGATTAGAAGAACAAATATTGTTAAAATGTCTATACTACTCAAAGTAAGATTTAATACAATTCCTATCAAAATACCAATAGCAATTTTTAACAGAATTACAATAATATTAGATTTGTATGGAACCACAAAAGACACTTAATAGTCAAAGCAATCTTGAAAAGAATGAAAACTGGAGGGATGACAATTTCAGATATCAAAATATACTACAAACCTGCAGTAATCAAAACAGTGTGGTACTGGCACAAAACAGACAATAAGATCAATAAACAGGACAAAGAGCCTAGAAGTAAACCCACAATTAGATATGGATCAGTTATCTTCCACAAAGGAGGCAAGAATATGCAATGGGGACAAGAAAGTCTCTTCAACAAATGATGTTGGGAAAAGTGGATAGCTACACATAAAAGGATGAAACTGGACCATGTTCTTACACCATAAACAAAAATAAACTCAAACTGGATTGAAGACCTAAATGTGAGACCTGAAGCCATAAAAACCCTAGAAGAGACCACAGGGAGTAATTTCTCTCACAGCAGCCATAGCAACATGTTTCTAGATATGTCTTCTGAGGCATGGGAAATACTGCAAAAATAAACTATTGGGACTAAATCAAAACAAAAACTTCTGCACAGTAAAGGAAACAATCAACAAAACTAACAGACAAACTACAGAATTGGAGAAGATATTTGGAAATGGCGTTAAAGGGTTAGTATCTTAAATATATAAAGGCCTTAGAGAATTGAACACACACACACACACACACACACACACACATAATAATCCAATTAAAAAGTGGGCAGAAAAGGGGAACCTGGGTGACTCAGTTAAGTGTCCAACTCTTGGTTTCAGCTCAGGTCATGATCTCATGGTTTGTGAGTTCAAGCCCTGCATTGGGCTCTGTGTTGACAGTGCAGAGGCTTCTTGGGATTCTCTTTCTCACTCTCTCTCTCTTTCTCTCTCTCTCTCAAAAATAAATAAATAAGTCTTAAAAAATGGGCAGAAGACATGAAGAGACATTTTTCCAAAGGAGACATACACATGGCTAATAGACACATGAAATGATGTTCAACATCACCCATCAGGGAAATGCAAATCAAAACCAGAGGAGATGTTACCCCACACCTGCCAGAATGGCTAAAATCAAGAAATTAAGTGTTGATGAGGATGTGAAGAAAAAGGAACCCTTGTGCATTGTTGGTGGGAATGCAAACTAGAGCAACCATTGTGGAAAACAGTATGGAAGTTCCTTACAAAATTAGAAATAAAACTACTCTATGATCCAGTAATAACACTACTGAGTACTTACCTAAAGAATATGAAAACACTGGGGTGCCTGGGTGGCTCAGTCAGTTAAGCATCTGACTTCGGCTGAGGTCATGATCTCACAGTTCACAAGTCTGAGCCCTGCATTGGGCTCTGTGCTGACAGCCCAGAACTCAGAGCCGGCTTTAGATTCTGTGTCTCTCTCTCTCTCTGCCCTTCCCCACTCCAACACCCCCTCCACTCATGCTCTCTCTGTCTTTCAAAAATAAACATTTTTTAAAAAATTAAAAAAGAATATTAAAACACTAATTTGAAAGGATATATGTGCCCCTATGTTTATTGCAGCATTATTTACAATAGCCAAATTATGGAAGCATCCCAAATGTCCATTGAAGGATGAGTGGATAAAGATGTATATATACACAATGGAATATTAGCCATAAAAAAGAATAAAATCTTGACATTAGCAACAACATAGATGGATCTAGAGAGCATAATAGTAAGTAAATTAGAGAAAGACAAATACCGTATGATTTCACTCATATGTAAACTTAAGAAAGAAAACAAATGAACACAGAGAAAAAGAGAGAAACCAAAAAACAGACTCTTAACTAAAAAGAACACATTGATAGTTATCAGAGGGGAAATGGGTGGGGTGATGGGTGAAATAGGTGAAGGGGATTAGGAGTATATTTGTCATGATGAACAGAGAGTAATGTATAGAATTGTTAAATCACTATGTTGTACAACTAAAAGTAGGAATTAAAAGAAAATAAAGAATCCATCTGTCTCCAGGAGACATACACCAGAAAAACAGAATTAAAAAAAAAAGTTTCTTAGTGCCGTAACTGGTAATTTCCACAGATCCAATTGGCATGAGGTATTCTTTGTGTGACTCAGAGGTTTCAAAGCAAGCTTTGACCTGGTACCAGTAGAACTCTTCCAGTAATACAAATTTGATTTACTCCAATTCTTTGACAGGAAAGACTTCCTTAACAGGCTCTCCTTTTACTAAAGAAATTAACCTAGTCTGATAATTCCATTTAAAAATAAAGTTTGTGAGAAATTTCAGCATCAACTAAAAGTGTGCTTGACTTGGGGCGCCTGCGTGGCTTAGTCGGTTAAGCGTCAGACTTTCCGACTTTCGCTTAGGTCATGATCTCGCGGTTCGTGGGTTCGAGCCCCACGTCGGGCTCTGTGCTGACTGCCAGCTTGGAGCCTGGAGCCTGTTTCAGTCTGTGACTCCCTCTCTCTCTGACCCTCCCCTGCTCACGCTGTCTCTCTCTCCTAGAAATAAATAAAACATTAAAAAAAAAAAAGTGTGCTTGACTTGTTACAGAAATACGTTCAGGCTAACATGAACATCAATATCATACTAATCAGAGCTGAGTTGTGAAGTAGACAACATGTAACAAGAATGACTCATGGAATAGAACTATAAACAACTTCATTTTTATCTCTAACAGTCTCTTCATGTATTCTTTTGAGCTAAGTTTGCATTGCCTCCAGATGAAAATTGAACAGTCTCCACTATTTTTTTCTGGGCATTCATAAGTAATAAAAAGTTCTAGAGTCACCTTAAATTACCAAACAACAACAACAATAAAAACAATAAAGCATTTAATTATGTTGTAAATCAAAAGTCCAAACAAAATAAAGCCAAACCATCACCTTTCTCAGGGCAAAAGGCTGGAAGAAGAAAACACAGTTGGAGAAGGGCAAATGGTTTCTCTCTTTTTCCATTTTGTGCTTCTACTTCTCCACCCCCAGGATAAATTGGAACCGCTGGAAGACAGTTGGTTCCAAAAACACGTCACTTGACTGATACTCTTGTGAGTTAGTATTGGTCCTCCCCAGGTTTGTCAACTGTTGGAAAGTGAGTGAGTGTGTGTGTGTGTGTGTGTGTGTGTGTGTGTGTGTGTTCTGAGAACACCCACACACAAACTCACCCACATACACAAAGCTGGAGCTTTCTCAGCTGCCCTTGACACAGATGAATTCTCCACATCATCAGCAAATGCTCTTTCCTATCTCTGGTCATGTGGCAATCTCTTCAAATCCCACTACTAGGGTCAGCTCCTCTTCTCATGCCTTCTTGCAAGTAACTTAAGATAACCCCAGACCAAGTCTCTCTAAGAATGGGAACATGAGTCACATAGAAAACAATCAATTAACCTATCAACTGACTCATTCTTCAAATATTCATGAGCTCCCATTAAGTACCTAGCCTTCTTATAAACATCATATGCTAAAATACACATAACCAAGCCTAAAGTGTACATTTTCTAAAGGGCATTTTAAAAAGACAATATTTGGGGCATCTGAGTGGATCAGTAGGTTAAGTGTCTTACTTGATTTTGGCTCAAGTCATAATTTCACAATTTGTGAGTTTGAGCCCCATACTGGGCTCTGCACTGACAGCAGGAAGCCTGCTTAGGATTCTCTCTCTGCCCCTTCCCCACTTGCACGTACATACTCTCTTTCTCTCTATCAAAATAAATAAATTTAACATAATTTTTAAAATAAATTAAAAAATAAAAAGACAAGGTTTCTTTCAATCACATGAATCGATCACACAACCCTAAATACACAAATGAATTTACTCAACAAAGTGTGCCCCAAAAGCTTACCCAGAAGGTACAGATTGGGACTTCTACATAGGGGACACTCCAGAGGCAGCAATGTGTTCTGAAAGGTAAGGCCAGGGTGCTGTGAACTTTCAATGTGCAGCAAGACCATTGCTTTTACTTAACCTGTGTGGTTATTTAGCATCATTTGAAGGTGGCTAATGGACTATGGGGAACAGAGGGGCTAAACCCCTTCAAGCTGTCCTTGATTCTGTTTTCAAATAATTAATATTTATAATTCTGTGTTCACATTAATTTTTAACAATAGAATCATCTAATATCTGTTCTGGAAGAGATATTAGAAGTTAACTGGTCCAACTTTTTGTGTACATACGTTTCCTATGTATATGTACACAGGTTCTATACGTGTGACCATGGGGATTTTTGCTACATAAAAATGTGTTCTGGGCCTGTGTGCAAAATACCCCACAAACACCAGCACCAGCTGCAATTCCTTCCAGCGGTTTGGCAACACAACCATGTATATTTCAACCTCAGCAGCTCACCAGTGTGAAGGCTAAATTATCAAATGACAGATCTTATATATGAGGGAAATACAATCTGGTCTACCTTGAAGAGTTTTATTTAGAAGAAAAAATTACAAGAGGCTAATCAAGGTCCTTCAAGTCATAATTTTCTAGCTTGACATACTAAAACCTAAAGGAGGCTCACCGGAGGAAGTATCGGCCAGCACAAAGGCTCTGAGGTGGGAGTGTGCTTGGTCTGTTTGAAAAACAGCCAGAAGACCTGTGTGTCCAGATATATTCAGGGATTGGAAGATAAATGAGGTAAAAGGAGAAGGGAAAGTTAGAGCAGATTGCAGGGGTTCACAGCCCTGGATGCCCATTAGCATTACTTGAGGACTTTTTAGCAAGTATCAATACCCCAATCACAAAATCAATAAAATCAACATTTTGGGGGAATCAGACCCCAACATGAATATTACCTTAAAGCTCACCAGATTGTGTTCAATGTCAGCCAAGGTGGGGAATCTTCTGTAGGTGACTTCAATTGAAATGGGAAACTGGGGTGCATGGTGGCTCAGTCAGTTAAGCATCTGGTTCTTGGTCTCAGCTCAAGATCTCTCAGTTTCATGAGTTCAAGCCTTGCATCTGACTCCATGCTGATGTTGCAGAGCTTGCTTAGAATTCTGTCTCCCTCTTTCTTTTCCCCTCTCCTACTTGCATTGTCTCCCTCTCAAAATAAATAAATAAAATTAAAAAAGAAAAAAAAAGAAATGGCAAGTCACTAGAGAAGGGATTTTGAGCGGAGGAGTATCTGATCTGGTTTAGGTTTTGAAACAGTCCTTCTGGCTCCTGGGAGAACAGATTGTAAGAGGACAAAAGCCAGAACTTGTTTTAGAATACCTTTCGCAATAATCTGGAGGATAGTGGTTTGATTCAGGGTGGGAGCAGTGTTGGTGTGAAAAAGTGGTTGGATTCCGGTTATATTTGAAGAGACAATTGACAGGATTTGCTGATGCATCTGATGTGAGGTAGGAGATAAAAACAGAATCCCAGGAGCATGGTGTCTGGGTGGCTCAGTCAGTTAAGCATCCGACTTCAGCTCAGGTCATGATCTTGTGGTCCGTGGGTTCCAGCCCCGCCTTGGGCTCTGTGATGACAGCTCAGAGCCTGGAGCCTGTTTCAGATTCTGTGTCTCCCTCTCTCTCTGACCCTCCCCAGCTTGTGCTCTGTCTCTCTCTGTCTCAAAAATAAATAAATGTTAAAAAAAAAAAAAAAAAAAAAGAATCCAAGGAGCACATAAAGGCTGTTAGCCCAAATACAGTCTTTCCTCTGACAAGCTCTGAAAGCACCTGTCACCCTCACACTAACCTCGTGAAGCTTTTCTCTCCTTTCTGTAGTTAATCTATTCCCTCAGCACCCATGTTCTTCTCCTCCATGTGTTTCCTTTTCAAGATCTTGCTCTTAATGAAAAGATCTTAAAAACTTTAAGGGAGTAGTAAGACTTGAAATGTACCTTTCCCAAAGGGTATTTGCATTTTAAAGAAATGGTGTCTTTTAAACTTCATGTGGACTTATTTTGATCCTAATTGCATACTGATTTCTTCTGTGCAGCAAGTCCTAATTAGGAGCAGATCTAGAGTTTTTACTTGAGAGAGGCTTTAGAGAGAGCTCTATGAGGTAGGAGACTGGTCAGGGAGTTTATCCTGAAGCTGAATTTGTGGGTGACTGATGGATTAGTGGGCTGGATGGAAGGGAGAGTGAGGACGAAAGACCCAGGCTGCACCTTGGCATCATCATTGTCTTCACAGATTTTATTTTTATTTTTGAACAAAAAGATAGAGTATCTGAAATAGATGAAATCTCCCAAACATCTGTTTCATATCTGAAATTCCAGATAAGAACACTGAGCCTTGAAAAGGTGGAGTTTCTCAGCCATGGATGGATCCATTGCTACATCAGACGGGAGGACCTTTTAATACTAGAGAAATACTCAAGCTCTCCAGACTTAAGATACAGAGGAAATCCATTCAAATCTCAAGCATCAGTGATCTCTTAACTAGAAGTATGTTATTACTATAAAATTTTACTTTTATTTCCTTTCATTAAAAACTATGTGTATTATCATAACTAGCGAAACAGAGCAAGGTTATACACAGAACAAGTTAGTGGTTTCCTATCTCTTCATTCCCACTCTTCTAAGTTCATCTTTCTCATACAAATATTTATATGGGTAGATACATATATGTGATTGTGTTATGTTAGCAAAGTGAGTGATATTATATGTATGTATACATATGCATGTATTAAAGCACATAAATATATAAATTACCTTAGAATAAATATATGTACATATATGTGTATATGTGTGTGCATAAATATATAAAATCACACTAAAATTTCTTTTCTCACCTATATGAATATATATAAGGTATATATCACCTATATATAAAGTAACAATATTCCATATGTATCTCTCCCAAGAAATATAAATCTATTTTTAAAGAGCTGTATAATATTTCATAGAATGGAAATATGACAAATTATGGAGCCATTTTAGCTATCAATAAACAATTTTTGGGGGGGTTTTCTCAAGAAACCCTGCAGGAAAAGACCAAAACCCCAGCACATTTACCCTTACATCCTGATGCTTTCCTTATTGCAGAACACATTCTCTGAAGGCTTGAATAAAATAAATGACTATTAAAAAAAAGTTTCTTCCGATCTCCTTTCTATAAATCCATTCAGTGGACTCCAGTGTTCTTAAACTCATATTTTACTTTTTCCTTTTATTGATTATGCAAATATATATTTATTGCTCTAATGTAAATGGACCTGATCTTAAGACTGTTTCCTGGATCCTATATTTTCAGTTGTTATCCAAACATCAAAATGGTTCTTTTAATGTTATCCACACATACCTCCATTCAGTTCACCTCCTATTGCCTACTATAGTAGCTAAACACCATGTAAGCATTTCAGGCCTGAATCTGTGAAAAGTAATAAACTATTTCTAGAAACCACCCCATTTGCCTTGGGTTGAGATGTTCATTTTGCCAGAGAAAACACCTTGCAGAAGGGGCACTAGAAAATTATGAGTAGAAAGACCTTGATTAGCCTCTTGTCATCTTTCTTCCCCAAATCAAACCCTCAAGCAAGACCAGATTACATTTCCTTCATATATAAGTAGAACTGGTATTTGAAAATTTAGCTTTGACTCTGGTGAGCTAAAGGTCTAAGATAAATGATTATGCAGGTTAATCAACATCTAGAAGGAGTCAGAAGTAATACTGGTGGATTTCTCACACATGTTCAGAGCACAATCTTATCTAAGAAATCTCCATCAACACTCTCTCTGCGTAAATTCTTACATACACAGAAAAGCAAGTAACACAGCCTTTCACTTGCTGTGAAAGAACACCATTTTCTGATTGTGACAAGGACATATTCTTTGCAATGATTTGAAGGCAGAGTCCCAATCTAAATAAGCATCAGTACCCAATAAGAGACAATATGACAGAAAAGTCACTGTGGTAGTGAAGATCATGATCTTTGGAGTCAGAGAGACATGGATCCAAAGCCTGACTCTCCCTCACATCTGCATGTTGACTTTGGGTGACTTATTAAGACCTATAAATGATACTATTCTTACCTAACTCTTACGGTGGTAGCTATCATTAAATGAGTATTAAACAGAGTATAACACTTGCCACGTAGTAAATACTCAGCAGATATCTGTTATAATGGTCAAAGGAACTTCAACTTCCCTACTAGACCTTTTATCAGATAGAAATATATTATATACAAAAAGCATTATACAAAACTACCAAAGCCTTAGGAAAAACATCCATGAAATAAAGAATATACACCAAGAAGGTGGTGAAGCTCGAAAAACAGCAAGCTCAGAATAGAATAAAAGATCCAAAGATAGTCCATAAAACATACTTCAGAGCTACATTGTGAGTCTAGGAACCAAAAATAACAAGAAAATTAAAAGCACAAATAAAAAGACAAATCAAAAAGACTGGTAAGACTGCAGTTTGGATACTAAGATTATGGTCTCCAAATTCCTCTGGAGATAGACATTTCAATACCATTCTCATTACTTGTCCCTGAGTGTTTGTGTGTAGTAGGGCCAAGGGATATGTAGGGGATGATGCTGATTAAGAAATGAATTAATGGAGAAAAACTGGAGTCATGTTCTTCTATAACTTCAAGTTCCTTTGAGAATTTCAGTCTTCAGGAATATATGGATCCAGGAGGTTACAAAACCACATTAAAGCAGTTAATTCAAAAAAATTTGATATTCAAACATCTACAATTCCTCAGCTAAGTATGCTGAAGGGAAAAATCAATTACTAGGGTTCAAGGCGTATACTGTAAAGCCTAAAGGTTATTTTAGAATGGTGGAAAAATCATAAAATTATTGATTTATAATGAACAGTGCTACCACTACAGACAAAAGAAAAAAATATAGAGACTCAGTTCTCTGTTATCCATGCCAATAAAATCACACACTGACTCACTTTATTTTCTTCAGAGATTAGATTTCATATCCTTTTAATTTCTGGTTCATTTCCTGGCTGCTGAGATGTTCTACACTGTCTTAGCCTCCTTAGCACTCCTCACATCGATCCTGAAAGCTTTAGGTCACTCAGCCAACCAGCCAAAAGTTATGGGACATATCCCATCACTGGCTCAGGGCAGTGGGGCACGCACAACTTTAACTCAGCTGCAACAGAACTCTAATAAAATATTCAGAGAGACACATCACTCTGAATGGAGATGAGATCAGCCATGAGAATTCTAAATGGAAAAAGTGAATTTCCATTCCTCCTCCTTTAGTATTTCTAAATAAGTCATTTTCAGACTTCAAGAGGTTCAACTGCTAAATTCCAGGAAACAAGGCTCTAGTGTGCCTGATAAATACTGATTTCATTACAGTACAGGCTCTATTTTTGTGAAGTGGATACAATCTTTAGCAGAACAGCATCAGAAATCTAAAGACAGTAAGGCACAATGGATAGATTCTTGGGTTTGGAGTGAGAAAATAGACGTGGAAACCAGACTGTGCCATATTCTATCAGTGTGACCTTAGGCAAATTGTTTTTTCTTTAAGCCTGTTTCCAGAGGTTTTTTTTTTTGGAGAACTGGGGAGATAAAGTGAATATATTAAAGAAGAATATTTTTCATTCATGATTATTAAATATTGGGAAATTACTTTAATATTAGTGTATTTTCATTAAAATCTTCACTCATAAATATATATAATCAATATATGTGCCTAGCCCAGTATTAGATTACAAAGCAAGTTTAAATACAATCCTTCCCCATAAAAAGAAACTCCTCTAACATTTAGTTGAGCTCTAAGTTACTGCCTGTATTTTTCTTGACTATTTGTCCCTGGAGAAGACAAAATTATTAAAGGTTTATCAGTGGAATTTTTAACATTAATAATAATTGGTTTTATTTAAGTCATAAAACATAAAGTCCTTCTAAGTCTTAGGATGTGTCGAAATAAATAAGCTGAAATAAGCAAAGGCACAAAACTGGAGTGTGATTCATTCAAATACCTTAATCACTAGGCTTTCCTATTTTTCACTCTACCAGTTTGTTTTCTCATTGCACTTGTTATCCTCAAAAACTACATGCTACATCAACCCATTGTCAACATGAGTAGATTATGTAAATTAACCATGTAAATGTACTTAAACAATTAAAGCCACACGGATATTCAAAGTTAAAGAACAAAAGCAAAGAGTACTAATTCTAATTAGAGAGCAATCAGACATGGGCTTAATTTGTCTTAACACTATTTAATAAGGGGCTTCTTAATGTCTACTGTGTATATTGCTGTATTTCACATCAATATTTTAATGATTATATAACTGCATATGTTAAATATATAAATATTAAAACTCCTTAAAATTGATTTGGTTTTTTTCCCTCCAACAAATTGTCTCTCCTCAAAATATATCTGCATACTTAAATCATTGTATTAATGCAATCAAGTCAGAAGCTAATATCATATAGTCCAGCTAACTATTATGGGCGTATCAGGATCTGCAGCTGCCTTCCATTAATGCTATCAGACCGGACTTTCATTTGCAGAATGAAATCCATTGATTTTGTCAAAGAACATCAGCTTTGTCCTTTAATGAACCATGGGCTCCTTTCAAAAGCAGTTCAGTAATGGTTACTACATTAAAACTTCAAACACACTCAACCACAAGATGAGTTTCTAAAGTACCACTTTCATCAGTATCACAGGGTCAGGTGGGAGGGAGAATATTGGCCTAGGAACCAGACGTCTGGCTGCTAGTGAAGACTCTGTTACAAACTGTTCATATGACCTTGGGTATATGGTTACCATAAAGAATACAAGACACCCAGGCAATTTCAATTGAACAAATTACATTTTAGTATAACCATGACCTAAATATCACATGGGGCATACTTATGTTAAAAAATGATTCACCAGACAAGACCCATTTATATGCTGCCTATAAGAGTCTCATTTCTGACCAAAAGACACCTGCAAATTGAAAGTGAGGGTATGGAGACACATTTATTATTCACACTGGTGTCAAAAGAAAGCTGGAGTCGGGGCGCCTGGGTGGCTTAGTCGGTTAGCGTCCGACTTTTGCTTAGGTCATGATCTCACTGTTCATGGGTTCGAGCCCCGCGTCAGGCTCTGGGCCGACTGCCAGCTCAGAGCCTGGAGCCTGTTTCAGTCTGTGACTCCCTTTCTATCTGACCCTCCCCTGTTCACGCTGTCTCTCTCTCTCTCCTAGAAATAAATAAAACATTTAAAAAAAAAAAAAAAGAAAGCTGGAGTAGCAATATTTATATTGGACAAAGTAGACTTTAAAACAAAGATGGTAACAAGACAAAAAATAAAGACACTCTATAATAATAAAGGGGACAACCCAATAAGAAGATATAGCAATTGTAAATACATAGGTACCCAATATTGAAAAACCCAAATAACAAACAAAGTAGTTAATAACAAACAAAAAGGAACTAATCGATAGTAATACAATAATAGTAGGAGACTTTAACACCACTCTTAGATCAATGGATAAATCATCCAAACAGAAAACCAACGAAGAAACAGTGGATTTGAACACTGGACAAGATGGATCCAACAGATATATTGAAAACATTTCATCCTAAAAGATTAGAATACACATTCTTTTCAAGTGCACCTGGAACATTCTCCAAAAGAGAATTCTACCATACATTTAAAGAAGAGTTAATACCTGTTGTTCTCAAACTATCCCAAAAATTAGAGAAGGAAGGGAAACTTCCAAATTCATTCTATAAGGCCAACATTACCCTCATTCAAACAAACAAACAAATAAACAAACAAACAAAACACATAAAGATACCACAGAGAGAGAGAGAGAGAGAGAGAGAGAGAGAGAGAGAGAACTGCAGGCCACTATCTCTGATGCACATAGATGCAGAAATCTTCAACAAAATACTAGTAAACTGAATCTAACAATACATTTAAAAAATCATTCACCAATCAAGTGAGATTTATTCTCAGTGTGCAAGGTGGGGTTCAATATTTGCAAAATCAATGTGATATATCACATCAATAAAAGATCATTTGAATACATGCAGATGGAGCATCTGATAAAGCACAACATCCATTCATGATCAAAATCCTCATAAAAGTAGGTTTAGAGGAAACATACCTCAACATAATAAAGGTCATATATGAAAACCCACAGCAAACATCATCATCATTGGAGAAAACATAGGAGTTTTCCCCTAAGATCAAGAACAAGACAAGGATCTCACCACTTTTATTCAACATAGTCCTAGCCACAGCAATCAGATAACAAAGATAAAAGTCATCCAAATTGTTAAGGAAGAAATAAAACTTACACTATTTGCAGATGACATAATACTATATGCAGAAAACTCTAAAGACTCTACAAAAAATACTAGAATCGATTAATGAATTCAGCAAATTCACAGGATACAAAAATCAATGTACAGAAATCTGTTGCATTTCTGTATACTAATAATGCAGCAGACAAAGAAATTAAGAAAACAATTCCAATTCCAACTGCACCAAAAATAATTAAATACTTAGGAATGAATTTAACCAAGGAAGAAAAAGACCTGTACTCTGAAAAGTACAAAGTACTGATAAAAAGAAATTGAAGATGACATAAAGAAATTCAGACATCCCATGCTCTTGGATTGGAAGAAAAATATTGTTAAAATGTCCATACTACTCAAAGCAATCTACAGATTTAATGCGATCCCTATCAAAATACCAACAGCATTTTCACAGACCTAGAACACTGTTACCCTAAAATTTGTATGAACTACAAAAGACCCCAAATAGCCAAGCAATCCTGAAAAAGGAAAGCAAAACTGTAAGTATCACAATTCCGGACTTCAAGTTGTGTTACAAAGCTATAGTCAAAACAATGTGGTACTGGCACAAAAATAGACACTACTGAGTATTTACCCCCAAAATACAAAAATTCAAAGGGATACAGGCACTCTATGATTATTGCCATATTACTTAAAATAGCCAAATTAGGGGCACCTGGGTGGCTTAGTCAGTTGAGTGTCTGACTTCAGCTCATGTCATGATCTCACGGTTTATGTGTTCAAGCCCCGTGTCAGGCTCTGTGCTGACAGCTCAGAGCCTGGAGCTTGCTTCAGATTCTGTGTCTCCCTCTCTCTCTGCCCCTTCCCCTGTTCACTCTCTATTTCTCTCTCTCAAATATAAATATACATTACAATTTTTTAAATAAAATAGTCAAATTCTAGAAACAGCTCAAGTGTCCATCAATTGATATATATATATATATATATATATATATATATATATATATATCACACACACACACATACAATGAAGTATTATTCAGCTATAAAAAAGAATGAAACCTTGCTATTGGCAACATGGATAGAGGTAGAGTATAATGCTCAACAAAATAAGTCATTCAGAGAAAGACAAATATCATATGAGTTTACTCATATGTGGAATTTAAGAAATAAAACAAAAGGAACAAAGGAAAAAGAAAGCGATACCAAGAAACAGACTTTTACTATAGAGAACAGATGGTCCCCACAGGGGAAGTGGGGGAGGGAGGGATGAAATATGTGAAGGGGATTAAGAGTACATGTATCAATTTTTTAAAAAAAAGTACGTGTATCATGATCAGCACTGAGTAATGTACAGAATTGTTGAAATGCCATATTGTACACCTGAAACTAATGTAACACTGAATGTTAACTATGTTGGAATTAAAATTAAAAAGTTTAAAACAAAATACTTAACTACATGATCCTTGAAAAATAAAATGATTCACTGGTTATGTGAAATTCAAATTTAACCAATCCTGTATTTTTATCTGCTGACTCTAGGAACTATGCTTGGTGAAACTAATGTTGGCTCCATCATTTGAATAGTGCAGGGATTGGACAGAATGACATCCGAGTGACCATTAAAAAAAAAAAAAACACTGGGTTCAAAGGCAAGCAAGAGGCAAAAATCAGCATATTTTTTTCCTTAACTACTAAGCAGAGATTCGTAAAATCCCTCACATTTAAAACCAAGCAAGGCTAATGTTAGAGACAGTTATAATAACTCTGTAAATTTCCAAATGTGGATAAAGAAGGCTCAGATATTTTAAAGCTCTTGTATTTGCTGTTTATTGTTGCATAACTGCATAAGAAATTATCCCAAAACTTAGTGGCATAAAATGACATTTATTATCTCACAGTTTCTGTGGGTCAGAGGTCCATGAACAGCTTAACTGGATCCTCTGCCTCAGGACTTCATTAATACTACAATGAAGGTTTTAACTGGGCTACATCTCAAAGGTCAAACAGAAAAACAACACACCTCCAAATTCATACGTGTGGCTGTTAACAGGATTCAGTACTTTCCAGGTTGTTGGACTGACAGCCTCAGTTCCTTGCTGTGGGTTTCCCCTTAAGGAAACATCACAAGCATTTATACTTGAGATCTTTAGAAAGAATAAAGGCATCTGTCTTTATGGGATATACTTACAAATAGCAGCTTGTTCTAATAGAACAAGCAAGCAAGAAGACCCAGAGAGAGTGTGACCTAGACACAGTCTTTTAAAATCTAACCTCAAAAGTGGTTTGGTGCCACCTTTAGTGTACTCTATTTGTTAAAAGCAAATCAGCAGGCGCAGACCACATTAAGGGGAGAGCATCACACAAAATGTGAGTACCAGGAGGTGGAGGTCACTGGAAACCATTTTAATCCTGCCCATCACATTTTAAAAATGTTTTTTCTTGAGAGGCACCTGGGTGGTTCAGTCCATTAAATGTTTGAGTCTTAGTTTCCAATCAGTTCACGATCTCAAAGTTCATGGGTTTGAGCCCTGCATCAGACTCTGCGCTGACAGTACAAAGCCTGCTTGGAATTCTCTCTCTTCCTCTTTCTCTGCCCCTCCCTGACTCTTGCTCTCTTTCAAAATAAATAAACTTTAAAAAAAGTTTTTTCAGGAAAAGTTACTGAAAAGCTATTTCTTAGTTAAGTTTAATTGATAATTCGTTGAAATGGAAGGTCTGTATTTGGGCCTTTAAAAGAGGGCTAAGGGGCGCCTGGGCGGCTCAGTTGGTTGAGCATCTGACTTCGGCTCAGGTCATGATCTCGCATCTTGTAAGTTTGAGCTCCTTGTCGGGCTATGTGCTGACAGCTCAGAGCCCGAAGCCTACTTTGGATTCTGTGTCTCCTTCTCTTACTGCCCCTCCCCTGCTCACTGTCTCTTTCTGTCTCAAAAATGAATAAACATTAAACAATTTTTTAAGTAAAAGATGGGTAAGCAATACTAAAGACATAAAGCTTTGGATCTAAATATCTCAAATATAAATGCTTCTTTTCCAGTGTGAAACATGTACATTGAGATTTGGTGATTCTAGATGTGCCGAAATAGACTTTTGTTCATTAATCCAAACGTACCGTGTTTATTAGTCCTTACTTCCTTTGATGATATAACACATTTATCTTGTCCTTTATTTGATCACTTCAGGTTTAAAAATGCTATTTTTAGTTAATAATCAATTCAGGACTTAAAATCAGTCAAGTCTAACTAGAGGTCTCAAACTTGATGCAGAAAACTTTTCTAGGGATGTGTATTAGCTTCCTAGGGCTGCCACAAAAAAATATCACAGACCAAGCTGTATTCTCTTACAGTTCTGCAGGCTAGAAGTTCACAATCAAAGTGCTGAAAGAGCCATGTTCTCTCCGTTCTAGCGGAAAATCCTTCCTTGCCTCTTCCCTGCTTTTGGTGATGGCCAGTAATGCTTGGCCTTCTCTGGCTTATAGATGCATCTCTCCAATCTCTGCCTCTGTGCTCAGAGGTGCTTGTCCCTCTATCTTCTGTGTCTTAATGTGGCGTTTTCCTGTCTCTGCCTCCTTTGTATCCAAAGTTCCCTCATCTTAAAAGGATACTTATTCAGATATCCTAAACCGATAGGACCTCACCAATGTTAACTTGATTACATCTGCAAAAGACCTTATTTCCAAATAACATCACACTCACCGGTACCAGGAGTTATTAGGATTTCAACACATCATTTTTGGCGACCACACACACAACAGGGTGCTTGATAAAGATGGAGATTCCAACCCCACAGGAACCTCCCATCCCTTGGGAATTTTGATTCTTTAGGTATAGACAAAGGTAGAGAGATCTGCCAGTTTGACAAGCACTGCAGGTCTGTTCTGAGGCAGTGGTGCACAGCCCATGCTTTGGCAAACTCTGCTCAAGCCAGCCAGCTAGACCTTCCCACTAACTGTTGTTAGACAAACAACCATTAAAGCCTCCAGGTCTTTCTTCTTGATTTTCTTAATGAGAAAATGTAGGTGAAGGACAGCGTGGCAACAGGAATAGGTACTGAGGTTAGCATCAAAGCACCTACACTTGAATGCTGGCTCCACACAGGCCATATGACTGTAATTCAGTCCCTCAACCTCTGATTCTTCAGCTCCATCACTAAGTTTTTCTTATAATTAAATGGGGTAACATTTGCAAAAGCATCTAGCCAGTTTAATATTATACTATTAGAGCTAAAAATGATATAAAAATTTGCTCCTGCTATTCAATCTAGTAATTCCTCTGCACTCATCATTTATTTAACAAAAATTTATCAAGTACATACCATATGTCAGACATTGAACTTGGCACTGAGGATACAACAGTGAACAACAAATACAGTCTGTACTTTGTATCCTGGAGGGACTATAACTTAAGGAAGTGATTTAAAATATTAAAAGAAATCATAAACATAAAACTCTTCATGACAGCATTAATAAAACAGAAACAATAAATATCTAACAATAGAAAAAAAATTTTATCTACGGAGTGAAACACCCTGCAGGCATGCAGTGAAGACTAGGTTACTGATTTGGGAAAATGCATTTAATGTGAAGTAAAAATTAAGGTACACAATTATATGCATGCCATGATTACAAATACGTAAAATTAATAATATATTATAGGGGGAAAGAATGGACTAACACTGACCCAAATGAAATCATGGTTAAGAAAATGAGGTAACATCATTGAATGACTTTGTTTTTCTAACACTCACTGGATGGAAGCATTAGTTTCTTCTTTATCTGAGTTTGGGTTTTGTTTTGTTTTCATTTTTGACAGAATAATTGCTTTTGAAATCAGGATAAAAGGACAAAGCATATTTTTAAATTAGTTGCATACTATCTGGTTACAGTGTGTGACAGTAAATCTTCAAGTGTCAGGTAGATCTAGCATCCTACAGGTTTGTGAGGTCTTCCTGGAGGCAAGCAGTCCAAATGAATCTCTTCCAAGACCAGATGCACTGGGCTTGTATCCAACATGCCATCATGCTTCCCTCCTCCTGAAGAGGCCTGGTATTTTGCTGATCTTTCTAACTAAAGCACCACCAAAACTAACAGGCACTCCATATATATATGCAGGGTTGAATTGAAATGTTCTAAGTGGCTTCAAGATTCCTTTTGCTTATCACAACAGACACTTTGGAACATATCATGCAGTAACTAGAGTTTGATTTTTCCCAGGTATATTAATTTTGGCTTTACTCACACTAACAGGCAGCTTTCTCCCTGCCCTGTGCTGTGTGCTTGGTTATGCAAATTTTTGACCAAGGGCCTGTTCACTCCCACTCTTTCCCCAGCCCTAACTACAACTTTCTAAGATGGTTATTTACACATTGCTTTCATTAAGTAACTGATCTCTATTTTTATTAAAGATAAAAACTAACTTCTGGTCAGAGCTGTAGACAAATATGAGATAGTAAGATTCCGACTGAGAACAAGTATGTTTAACCCTTTGGTTGTCCCCAACAATGATTTGGGGAGGCAAAAATATGAATTCCATTAGGATTTTTACCATGTTAAAAATAACTATCATATTCCCATTACTTTGTCCCCAGGTGCCCAAGGATCCCAAGTAGGAAAAATTTTACCAGAACACAAGTCTCACTCAAGATGCCATGATCCATGCAGACAAGAGTTTGAAAGGCCCAAATAAATTGTTTTCTAGTGGTACTCAGTTCAACCATTGGTAGATAGATAAAAGACAATTTTCTCCTTGCTAAGTCCTGCATTTAGCATCTGAGGGGAAGATTTATTTTCCCGTATACTGGAAAGAATCTATCACATGAAGAGGAAGGCTGGGCAGTTTCCTTATTTGTGTTAAGATTGTTTTGTCTTCTTGGTTAAAGTAGAATTAAAACAGCAAACTGGGCAAAGTACCAGAGGACCAGAGCAGGGCTCTGAGGTAAGTTTATAATAAAGGACTGTAGAAACTATTCCCCAATGGACTTTAACTCTTTCTTCCTCATATATTAACACATTTGAAGCTTTTACTCAATATTTTGCAACCAAGGTCATAATTATAAACATCATTGCCTTAGCTGAGTTTTCTCAGAGGTAGACTCTGAAAAAAGTATTCCAAGGAAAGTAGTTTGTTATATATGGGAAATATATAAGGAATAGAAGGGCAATATTTTAACATCAAGGGGAAAAATGATAGAGGAAAGGAAAGCCAGAAAATAAACCATTATTAAGACATTACCATACTGGCCAACTGAAGCTTACTTCCTCAAAGAAATTCTAGAAATATGACATTTTTATCATTTTTATGTACAATGCATTTAGTATGATGATATATCCTAGTCATAGTAGACAAATAATTGTTTCCTACTCTCAGACTGCCTTTTTATAAATAAATTTCTGACTTTCCTTGTATTTTTCTCCTTTCCCTAAAAGCAAGGACTTCACAAAAACTAATTAATTTGGGGTTCTGGTGTGGGGCTACACTGGGATGCAGTATAGTTGTAAGAACCCCATGTCTGAAGCCTGGGTTCAATAGTGTGCTCAGGCACTTACCAGCTGTGCATGTTGAGCAAGTTAATCTCTCAGCGCTTCAGTGTTCTCATATATAATATGGGTCATAATTTTACCTATTAGGTAGTGCTATGGTGAAATTTTCATTAGTTAATATAAATAACCTAGAATAGTGGCTGGCTAATACGGAGTCCCATATAAGTGTGTGTTGAGTAGGGAAAAAAATGAGGAAATAACAATGATCATTTATTTATCCAAGTACCACTGGCTGTTCTTGACATTGTAGCTATGCAGATCAGTAAGATACATGACAGCCCTCTATGAACACAAGAGTTTAGTAAAAAAAAGACTCAAATAGGTGGACAAATTCTAGTTCAATAGATTACTGCATCACAATATAGAAAGGACCATAAGAGCACAAAAAAGGGAGCAACCAACTACTTGGGTGAAGCTGGGACAAGTTCACCCTTGGAGTCCTTGATAGAGGGGAAGCAGGTGCTGGGGGACTGCTGGGGTGATGGAGACTTTACAAAGGGAGAATAGCCTGGGCAAGGAAAAGGACCGGTGACTTGGAATAGTGCACTAGAGAAATGGTAAGAAATTGCAGTGTGGCTGAAATTAAGGGTGTTGTGCATGAAGAAGTGTTAAGTTAGGACCAGGTTATGACGTTCTTTGTCCACCAAATTTAAAATGTTGACTTTTATTCTATTAGAAAAAAGAAGAAGAAGAAGACAGAGTTTGTTTTGAAAGAAGTGACATCTCAGACTTGTCTCTCGGAAAAAAAGAATTCAGTCATCAATGGGAAGCACTAACTGGAATCAAGCAGGCAAAGAGCCTACTGTGACTATAGGCAAAGTCAGAGGTAACTAAGTCGCCGGCTAGTGGGATGAAAAGCAAATGGCCATTGAAGGAATGTTTTGGAGTTAGTGACTAATTGGATAGGTCTGGGTAGAAAAGAGGGAGGGTTTAAGAAAGATACTATGGGGACGTCTGGGTGGCTCAGTCGGTTAAGTGTCTGACTTCGGCTCAGGTCATGATCTCATAGTCTGTGGTTCAAGCCCTGCGACGGACTCTGGGCTGACAGCTCAGAGCCTGGAGCCTGCTTCAGATTCTGTGTCTTCCTCTCTCTCTGCTCCTCCCCTGCTTTCTCTGTATCTGTCTCTCAGAATCAAATAAAGAAATAAAAAAATTTTTTTAAAAGAAAGATACTATGATTTCCCACTCTTGAAACTTAGCTGGTCACAGTATTAATAGGCATAAGAAATAAAGAAGACAATCAAGTTAGTGAGCCAAGGGTGAGGGGACTATCACAAAGTTAGATAATGAGAGGGTAAGTCTGAGGAGCCTATAGGAAATTCAGACAATAGTTTCCATTTGGTTATCTTTTAGATTTAGAAGACATTAGTATGGGAGTATACAAATAGAGGATCTCACCCAGAAGTTATACTCTATTTAGAAGAAAATTACAGTGTACCCTGGTGCCTCAATTGCCCCAAAATAAACCTATGAAATGGTGTATCTGTTAAGCTGAATAACATCTCCATTCCCAGACTTTCAATGGATAAATCTTATATAGAATCAATGTATAACATTTTCTCTTTCATGTTTACAATAAAGTTAGGTGGCCATTGTATTTTATGATGCTACTCCAATATTTGCACTCTAAAACTGACAGAAAATGTCAAATCTCATTTCAAAAATACATGAGCCATAATTATTATTCAGTTGTTCTGAAGTTAATCTATAAGTAATCATTTGATTTCCAAGATATATGCATTTATCCCACGGTTGTACCATTGACAAAGACTTAACTAAATAATGCTTGTGTTTAAAGCTTTTAATTGTGCTCTTCTACTAGATCTCTAAAATAATAAGGCCAGGGGCACTTGAGTGGCTCAGTTGGTTAACCCTCCAACTCTTGGTTTCGGCTGGACTCATGATCTCACAGTTCGTGAGTTTGAGCCCTGCATCAGGCTCTGTGCTGACAATGTGGAGTGTGCTTGGTATTCTCTCTCTCTCCTCTCTCTGCCCCTCCCCCATTTGTACTCACATGCTCTCTCTCAAAATAAATAAAAATATAAAATAAAATAAAATAATAAAGCTGGTTCTCTTAATTAAAAACTGGATGTACAACTCTAAGTGTTCTTCACCTTCAATGTAGCAGTCATTCAAAAGGCTAGACGTTTCTTCCCCAGTGATGGTGACATCTCTCAAAACATTAGAATTTTTTAAGGATAAGCAAGGCCTGCCACTCTTACTTGATGTGCTTAGTGACAGAAAATTCTCATTCGTTAAAATTGGATTTTATTTTTATGATCAACTAAACATCATTTGCAACCAAGTGATTAACTAAACAAGTTTGAGGGTGAAACATAATCATAAAATAATAATGGTTTTCTTCTACTTTCTTATTGCCATAGGCAAATCCTAAACACAAGATCTAAACCTGACTATATTCTTAGAATAAATGACCACTTTGTGGGAAATATACATCAAATTATATGTCCCAGTCTGTTCATTAAAAGGAAAAAAGAAATCAATCTCATTACTTTGTTATAAAATCTTAGTATTCCACTATTCTTTAGATTTTTAATAGAAAACTTCAACAAGACTTCCCAAAGAAATTAATTTTAGACAAAGTTTAACAGATGCCAAACTTTTTAAAAAATATATTTACCTTGAGTCATTTGCACAGTCATCATTAAGGATTTCAAGACAACCCAATTTAAATTGGTTTATTACTAATTTAAATCTCCTTGTCCTTTATGTATAATGTAATATCCTGGTATTTTTTAGTTTATCCCCTAAAACCACAACCTTAATTTAACCATACATCAACATTTCAGATAACACAGCTAAAATGTTAATGAACAAGTCTAAAACATACCACTGGCCAATTTTTCATTAAAAATAAAATACCCTTCGGAAAAGGGTCACACAGATTGATCACGAATGAATACTCTTCCCTTAAGGCAGAGAAATGACCTAAGTTTAATTGGTTCACATAAAAAGGAGGCCTATTAGCTAAATCTGACAGAAACCTTTGCTGAATGTCATCTTACCTTTAGAATTTTGCCAACTGCTTTTATAAATGCATAATTATAGGCCAATGATTTATATTACTATATACAAAGTAGGCAATCTTTTCATATCTACTAAGTATTAGGCATGATGACATGTAGTAAAGACACAGTTGAGAGCAAGATGGACTCAAGCATGATTCTCACTCTTACAGAGTTTATGATCTTGGAACACACCACGAATAATTCCTGAATCTATGTAGATTTTTCATCCCCCTTTTGTTCATCAAAAGGAATACTGACAATGGTCAAATGTCACTTACATTTCACTTTGATGAAAGCTTCAAGTATAATCACCAACATCAAATCAGAATAGGAGAGAATCTTAAATGATCTTGAACTAATAAAAAGCATGAGTTCGCTTGATGAAACTACAGGCTAGTGCACCTTACAAGCATATTTCTTCTGAGTGCCATGGTTTTATTGCATTTCAGTATCATAAACAGATGTTTTCAATCTTCCATTTCACTTTTACCCAGGAAAGAAGGAGTGAGTCAGTGAAGGTAACTTGCCTATAAAAAATTTCCACATTTATTTGGAATGTGGAATAGATAAAAGTAAAGGGCAGAGAAAGATCACAGAGGTACAGTCCAAAGCATAAGGACCACTTCATTTTCTATAGAGGTTTAAGACAGCATTTGAACAGCTATTTGGAAATATTAAACAGTAACAGCTTTCTATCCTGAAGTACTCACTATGAAGTATTCTGTTTAGCTCTGTATACAGGTTATTTCTTTAACTGCCACAACCACTCCATGAGGTAGGTATTATTGTCCCCATTTCACAGATGTAGAAACCAAGTCTCAAAAAATTCATTTGCCCAAAGTCACGTAGTTTGTATTTGTCTAAAATTATATTTAAATTCAAGTCTGTCTAACTGTAAAGTCCAATTCTGAACTTCTATGCTATACTAATTTGCAACAATAAGAAGCAGGAAGAAGTCAAGGAGGAGGAGAAAAATGTTTACTAGTGATCCATTGTTGAAATTCGTTGGCAAGTTCGGTTTTTATCATTCTAGTTAAACTCATTGCCAAACCAATTATAGCAAAAAGATAGTCCAGAAATAGCTTCCCATGTCTGACTACATTCTAGAAAAAACTAAGAAAGACAACTTTATACCTCCCAGTAGGTTGTAGGTTCCCATTAGCTTGTCATTTCAATTGTTATCTCTTTCCCATATTGAGCTGTCAAAAGTAATCTTAATATCAAATTCTCACTGATGGCAGTTCTCAAAGTGTTCACCTTTTTCTGCACACTGAAATCCAAAGCTATTACCAGCTCTTTGAAGTCAACTTCAAATTGATTGAGGATGAAAGGATAATTATTTTAGTCAATAGTTTCTACTCCAAACTCTTCAACCTTTTCATCAGACTGCTGATGCGTAGGACTGACTTCTTCTCTAGTCAGGGCAGAAGGTCCCAGTCCAAGAGTTCAGGTTGGATAGAGTAAAACCATGGGGCCGGCTGCTCAGCAGGATAGGAAAAGAACCTCCAAAGGGAGGGGGAAAAAAAAAGCTATGAAGTCACAGAACCAGGGAGGAGCAGAACAATAAAACATCAGGTAATACAAAAATGTAGAACTATAGTCCAATTTTAGCAAATCTTGGCATTTTGGGTGAGGCAGGACATGCACCATCTCTAAAAGTTCAGATTAGGGCAATGGAACCGTCAGTTCTGCTCACAGAATTAGCCCATGTGGCAGTTTGATGCAAGGGAAGAGAGACAGAAGCAATGAAGCTCTTGGGAGAGCCTAGTAAGAATGTTTCAAACTAAATGGTTGGGATAAAGCTCTGGGCTGGCTCAGATGGCAGAGATGGGATTAAAAGAAAATAAAACAGGCATGTAGCCTAGACTTGCCCAAGAAGGTCTCTCCAGCAATCACGGAGTCCTTATGTTATCTCATTCTCTCTGTTGTATGGACCTAGAATCAGGAAACTAGATCATCATATCTAATCATTAAACAAACTGAACTATTTGGATAGCAGGCTTAATTGGCCACTGGTTCTGATCTTTATCAGTCCTACCCCTTTGAAACAGCTCATAACACAAGGGAACCTTGCTCAAGTCCATAGCAAGAGTTTCATCTTGGAGAAGATGTGAAAGATTCCAAATAGTTTCTTGTGTAAGTTTCTGGGAAAGAGGAGGAGGACAAGGAAGAGATATTTATGAGTAATTATTTAATATAGATCAAGTTATGAGCTAAAAATTATACAGTTTAATGGTTCTCAAACAGGTCCATTTTGAAAATTTTGAAACTATGGGAGCATTCTGAGTTGTAATAATTACTGAGGTCGCTACTGGCATTTAGCAAGTATGAGCCAGTGAACTAAACAGTCTCACATAATGAAGAATCAATGAACCTGGAATTCCAGTGGTATCTCTTTTTGACACAAATCTGATGTAGGCCAATCCTACTCCTTTGAAATAGCTCTGTGAGTTAGTTCATTTGATTTTGACAATGTTACAATTGTCATCTTCATTTATCAGAGGAGAAAATGGAGGTTTAAAGATGTTAAGCAACCTGTTCTTGATTGTTGCTCACATCAGTGGCAGAACCAGGATAATAATCCAGAGAATCCAGCCCATTATTTTTCATGCTTATGCACTGGAATCATGTCCAAAAAGACTCACTAGGGCTAAGTGTTAGGAATAGATGAAAAGTTAAAAGAAATGGTAAGGCAAGTGTTGTCTACTTCAATTTTTGTCAATAGGCAAGTACTATTTCACTATCTAAATAGCGTATCTAAATAGTCACCTCACTGCTGTCTTGTCTTGAGATAAATACAAAAAGTAATAAATGCAAGCTTTGGAAAGAACCTCTTATCCAGGGCCAAAACCATGGCCAAAACTATGCCTTTTCTTCCTATTTCATGTGATATAATGAAAAACACACAAGATTCAATCAGAATTTTAAGTTTACAATCCTGGATTGACCACTAACAAATTTAGTTAAGTCACACTGCCTATTTCTCAGTGTTTCTCTGATATAAAATGAGATGTCTAACTTAATGATCTAGATCCTTTTAAGACCAGGAGGGCAGGGGTGATTTACTTTGAATGATCTATGAGGCTGGATATATGTACAACCTATTTGGCTTCAATCAATGTACCTATCTTTTAAAAGAAGAGTGATTACCAAGGGACATTAAATATTGTATAAGAATCTATCTTCAAAATTCCATCAGTATTCACAGAGTATCACATATACTCCTGAGTTCATAGTGCTGTTTTGCCTATAACAACATCAATATTTCACATGTGCTTCTGTAGAATTTGTCAGAACCCGCAGTACAAGATTAAGGAATGCTATTACTTGATGCATTTGAGCCATAAAACTTTAACAACACACTGCTTACAGGAAAAACAAAAAACACTTAGTCCCTTTTGCTAAGGTTTTCCAATACTATTGATGCTGGCAATGTGGAATCCAGCATGAAGAAACTGAAACTGAAACATCAAAGTCAAGACCTCCAGAGAATTAGGCTCTGTCTTCCTGCCCAGATGGTCAGAAGATACTCTCAATCTCTTGTCCTGTACTCTTTCAGGAAAAGGTGGGGTGTTAAAATCAAAATCGTATGAACGATTCTTGACAAAACAGAAAGGGACACTAAAGTCCTCAACAAAGAGTTCCTTAAAATACATAAATACATAGACGAACATTTTTAGAAATCCATAATTAGGCTGAGTCAAAGTAGGGATATACATATAACATGATTCTCCACCTCTCTTCCATTCCACTCTGGCATTCCTTAAATGGATTTTGATCTGACTGAACCTGTATTTTAGTGAAGTATCTCATTCCTGTCTCTTCTTTCTAACTGCAGATCATCTGATTGGAATACATACAAGAGAACAAGCTCTTTGATTTTAACAAGTTGTTCTCTGTATATATTTCTCCCCATGATTTCTTACTTAGATTAAAGCTAAACCACAGCCAAAAACTTGTGGCAATGAACAACACATTTATGAACTCCCCTTCTACATACAACTTTATTGAACACGTAGTGGATATTTGTCTTTAAGAAGGGAAATTGGTTTGGGGGGGGGGGGTGGCTCCATCGATTAAGCATCTGATTTCAGCTCAGGTCATGATCTCACAGTTTGTGAGTTCGAGCCCCACGTTGGGCTGTGTGCTGACAGCTCAGAACCTAGAGCCTGCTTCAGATTCTGTGTCTCCCTCTCTCTCTGCCTCTCCCCTGTTCATGCTCTGTCTCTTTCTCAAAAATAAATAAACATTTTTAAAAATTTTTTAAAAAGAAGGTGAATTAGGGGCAGCTGGGTGACTCAGTCAGCTGAGCATCTGACTTCGGCTCAGGTCATGATCTCATGGTTCATGGGTTCAAGCCTCACATCAGGCTCTCTGCTGCTAATGCAAAGCCCGCTTTGGATCTTCTGTCTCCCTTTCTCTCTGCTCCCCCTCCCCTCCCACCCCCCACCCCCATTCTCATTCTCTCTCTCAAAACTAAATAAACATTAAAACAATTTTTTAAAGAGGGGAAATTAACACTTCAAATGAGGGTATCAAAATGTGACTTTCGGGGCGCCTGGGTGGCTTAGTCGGTTAAGCGTCCAACTTTCGCTTAGGTCATGATCTCGCGGTTCGTGGGTTCGAGCCCCGCGTCGGGCTCTGTGCTGACTGCCAGCTCGGAGCCTGGAGCCTGTTTCAGTCTGTGACTCCCTCTCTCTCTGACCCTCCCCTGCTCACGCTGTCTATCTCCTAGAAATAAATAAAACATTTAAAAAAATGTGACTTTATAATTAAGAATGTAAAGATAAGCCTAGTTCAATGCCCTCTTTCATTTTCTAAGTGTTGCTGCTACTTAGTTATTCCTTAAGCAAACAAACATTATCCTGGGAAGAAATAGAAGGTGAAGAAGCAGGGGGGACGCTGCGCTTTCCTTGTCCCTCAAAACATTAGCCTGGGAACAGAAGAATAACAATAGTCAGAAGTTGTACATATCTTTGGTATTTGATAAGGGCTAATTAAGATATTCTTTCCTCCTTGAATATGGAATTAAGAAATAAAAGATACTGAGACCAAAAAATGTCACTTGCTACTAAAATAGCCAAATAGGTAGATGTGGCTTAAATCAGTGGAAGAGGGTGTTTTCTAATATTGAACTCAGAATTAGACTAATCTACCCAGTCATAGGCACTGCTGGGCAGACAGGGCTTTCCCTCCACCTTCAGCCAATGAAGGGTAGAAACTTCATTAGTGAGGAGTAGAGCACATAACTCCCTGTAGGCAGCTGGCTCTCAAGAGGATTAAAGAAAACAGTAGATCCAAGCATGCCCGGTTTACTTTAGCCAAACTCAATAATCAGATAGTGTTCCATTTCCCTGGGAATGGGTCAGCAAAGAGGCGGAGAGAGGCTAGTGATGTTACACCCTGCCCCTCCAAATGAAAAGACACATTAAGGAATAGGGAAGACATGTCATTCCTTAATAATGTTGTAAGTCAGACAGGAATTAGGTTTGAGGGTGAGGTAGGTAGCAAATTCATATCCCCGTTACCCAATATAACCTTTAAACAGGTATTAGAAAAATGTTTTATGTAAATTACCACTTAAGATCATAAGGGTTAGATGCCTCACAATGTAACAGTCAGTTCCGAGAGACATATAACACAGGGGCATTTATGTTTGATCAGAACTTTACAACTATTTTAGCAACAGACCCTTGTAGTCAGAAGGGAAAGGAGGAGAGACAAGCCCAATTTCAGAGAAACAGATAGTGCAGTGTGATCTATTGTGACTAAAAAGTTCTTAGGAAAGCTTACTAAAAATACTTTCATTTTCCTCTGGTATCCACATGAATTGTGAGAAAGTTTACCTAAACTACACCCAAATCAAGGTGAGAATTATTCATGTTAGGCAATCTGGGTAGGAAATTATTCCCGTGTCTGATGTTGCTTTAAAATCACATTTTCCCATCCTGTTAGCTCTCCAAACTGCTCCTCTCACACTGGGTAAATTTCTCTATTTTTAAATCATTTAGGCTTAAATTATCCACACACTCCCTTCTCACCTGTAAAAATAGTGACAAAACTGAACTATAGACTTTATCCAGAATAAGATTATATGAAATCTCTAGCCAAGAGGGTTCTCAGCATTGGGAAAGGTGCTATTTAAAAAAAAAAAAAAAAGGAAACAAATTTTGTTTTTGACTGTCATTCCAGTATTTCAGATTTCTTTTTGGCTGTCAAAGATGTTGAAAGAAATTACTAAGTTCTTATTGTTAAAGATTATTTAATGCATTTAATAAGAAATTTTTTTTAATCCCCAACAATATAATATGCACACTTGAAAAAATGATAAATGCAATTTTGGAAACCTCTACTGAGATACGGCAACTAAATAATTTGTATCATTTAGAAAGCAAATTCATATTTATCTACTTCTCTTTGTTGCCAGTGATTACAGAGGGAGGAAGAATAGATGAGATGAAGGTTGACAAGGACTGGTATGTTACGGTAATTCTTTTATAAACTTTTATGAGGTCATTCCAATCTCAAAGTCACTTGTGTTCATAAGTGACTTAATAGGCTTGGTCTTCTCTTGTACTTCATAAAAGAATTTTTTTTAAATAGAATAAAACATGTGATTTATTCTTTTAATATTTTAAATTTTATTTATTTATTTTGAAAGAAACAGAGACAATGTGAGGAGGGGAGGGGTAGAGAGAATAGAGGGGAGAGAAAGAAAGAGAGAGAGAGAGAGAGAGAGAGAATCCTAAGCAAGCTCTGCACTGTCAGCACAGAGCCCCTTACGGGCTAGAGCTCAAGAAACTGTGAGATCATGACGTGAGCTGAAACCAAGAGTTGGACGCTTAACCAACTAAACCACCCAGCTGCCTCTCTTCTTTCTTTTTTTTAATGTTTATTTATTTTGAGAGAGAGAGAGAGAGATTGAGAGAGAGGGAGAGAGAAAATCTCACAGAGGCCCACACTATCAGTGCAGATTGTGATGTGGGGCTTGAACTCACAAACTGTGAGATCATGACCTGACCCAAAACCAAGATTTGGACACTTAACCAACCGAACCACTCAGGTTCCCCTAAAACATATGCTTTCTTCTAAGACTCCAACTGAGCCTAGACAAGATTCAGTGTGTGTGATAGTCTCACCTCTTCTCCCTACATATAGCTCTAAGGAAGAAAGAAAGCCATAATATTGCTGATGACAGCAAGCCATCTTACCCTACCTCCTTGACTATAATACAAGTAATTCTAGAACATAAAGAATGTAATGGCAGTGAACACACGGCCCCATCAAGCTGTGAAAACTGGGGGTCTCAGATAGAATTGTTCTGCCTGGAGTCACATCTGGTGAGAGGAAAAGCCAGAGCTAGAAACAAGAGTTCCTCACCCAAGGCCAGTGGTTCTTCCTTTATCAAACCTGGGGCAAGAACAGAAGCTTAAATACCATTAGTAGAGTAAGGGGGAAAAGAAACAAAACAAAACAAAACAAAAAAAACCAACAGTTAAGTTGTCCTCCTTAAAACCCTACTACAAGAAGAGCTTTTCCAAAAAGAATCCTTTACCAAGGATTTAAGACTTAGATTTGGATGATGTTTATTAGGTGTCTGAGAATGTCTATCATATGATTCCATTTTTCCAGCCTCAGGAAGACAGATCTATACTTAAGTCTTTTAGGACAAAATTTTGTCTCTGCTACAAAGCTATCAATGATCAAATGTGGGAAGTGGGGGAACACAGGATGGGAACAGTAGGTGAAAGGCTGCATTCCGACTACTTGTTATTCATGATTTGGAATGTTTTGAAGAAATTCCAGGTCAGTTTATTGATTGGATTTATGGGATGCCTTAGTTTCATCCGAAAGTAGCATTTTCTTCATGAATGTGTATTAATCCAAATAAGGTAAGTCTGTCTTCATTTACAACCATCTGCTGAAAATGAATTTTTATGAGTTGCCTTCTCAGGACAGAGAGAAAACAGATGTACATTTAACCCCAAGCCCCAGGATTGCTCAGTCTATTCCAAAGCTTGATATGATGTCTGAGATGTCATATACACACATTAAAAATAAATCTGTTTACCTTGTGCTTTTATAGTTTAATATTTCATGCAGAACCCAAGCCTATAAATAAAACTGTTTAACTTTCAAACCCAATACAGCCCAAGTCACCCTGCTTTCTGCAAACTCACATCATCACTGGGCCTTTATTTTTAACACTTTAAAAGAATTAAAATTGATTCAGGCTGACTAAAAATGTCAGATTATTGTCCTGCAAGGACAGTGAACAGAAGGGTCCACAGAAGAGGAACAAAACTGGCAGAAGTAGAGACTCACAGACCTTCCTAAGGGACAGCTTAGATTGTAACGCAAGCGTGGTACAACTTCCAGTCTGAAGTTTACACCACCTCAACTGCAGCAGGAGACATTAAGTTATTTCCTATTCATCTTGAAACACTGGACGGCCTTTCTACAAGAGTGGATAGAAAAGTCGTGTTCCTCAAATGTTAACAGAATCAAGATCGCTATCTTTCTGAAATGGTCTGTTCTGTTTTCCAAAACAGTGTATACATATTCCCTTAGAACAGTACCAGATTTGAGAGTGATTTGCTTCCACTGTGTCCAGAAAATGCTTGGAGTGCATGAAATGCTTGTTAATGGTGAGAAGGATTATGACTAACTGTCATTTTAAAAGTTCCTCCCAAAACACTGAGCAGAGAATCAGAGGACCTGCTTTCAAGGCATGGTTTGAATGTTCTATTATCTATGTGGACATCTCCTTCCTGAGTTTGTTTTCTCATCTTTAGAATTGATTCTCCCCATCTGTGATGTATACAAATTATCAAAATCCCACAAGACGTAGGGGAAAGAGACAGAGAAGAGATCTATTAAGAAGCAGTCCTACAGAAATTTCATCTAGAAATCTCTATAATCTCTTGGACATGAAAACCCCAGGGCTATAATGATGTTATTTTATCCTTCTCAGAGCCTGACCAACACTAGCTTCAACTGAGGCTCCAGATGCATCTTTTTTTTTTTTATTTTTTTTTTAATGTTTTATTTATTTCTAGGAGAGAGAGAGAGAGACAGCATGAGCAGGGGAGGTCAGAGAGAGAGGGGAGTCACAGACTGAAACAGGCTCCAGGCTCTGAGCTGGCAGTCAGCACAGAGCCCGACGCGGGGTTCGAACCCAGGAACCGCGAGATCATGACCCAAGCGAAAGTCGGACGCTCAACCGACTAAGCCATCCAGGCGCCCCCAGATGCATCTATAACATCTCTGTATATGACCTTGTGATTGATCCCAAATCATAACTCTCATATATACCAGCTTATTCAGTGAAATGTCTTTATGTGGGCACATGGTTACAAATAATATTTCCAGCCTACAGCATCCAGAGGTGCAATAGAGGGAAAGCACTACAGACAGCACTGGTTTTTGAGTTCAAAGATCTTGGATTTTAGGACTACTTTTTACCTTTGGGAATCACCTAATCTCTGAGGGTCAGGCTCCTCATCCATTAAGAATATCTCCAGGGGCACCTGGGTGGCTCAGTTGAGCATCCGACTTTAGCTCAGGTCATGATCTCGCAGTTTGTGGGTTCAAGCCCCGCGTTGGGCTCTGTGCTAGCTCAGAGCCTGGAGCCTATTTCAGATTCTGTGTCCCTCTCTCTCTCTGACCCTCCCCCACTCAAGGGAGTTCTGTCTCTCTCTGTCTCAAAAATAAACTATTAAAAATTTAAAAAAAAATAATACCTCCAGGTGATACTCCAGGTGAATGGTTAAAATTAACAACTCAGGAAACAACAGATGTTGGTGAGGATCTGGAGAAAGGGGAACATTTCTGCACTGCTGGTGGGAATGCAAACTGGTGCAGCCACTCTGGAGAACAGTATGGAGGTTCCTCAAAAAATCCTAAAAATAGGATCCCAAAAAATCCTTCAATCCAGCAATTGCACTATTAGATATTTCTCCAAAAGATACAAAAATGCTGATTCAAAGAGGCACATGCTCCCCAATGTTTATAGCAGTGCTATCAACAGTAGCTAAATTATGGAAAGAGCCCAAGTGTCCATCGACTGATGGATGGTTAAAGAAGATGGGATACACACACACAAGTGGAATACTACTCAATGATCAAAAAGAATGAAATTTTGCCATTGGCAACAACATGGATAGAACTAGAATATATTATGCTAAACAAAATGAGTCAGTAAGAGAAAGGCAAATATCATATGATTTCACTCCTAGATGGAATTAAGAAAAACACAACAGATGGACTTAAGAAAGGGAAAGAAAAATAAGATAAAAACAAGAAAAGTATGCAAACTATAAGAGACTCTTAAATATACAGAACAAATAGAAGGTTGCTGGAGGGGTATTGGGTTGGGGGGGGCACATGAGCTAAATGGGTTATGGTCTTTAAGGAGGGCACTTGCCAGGATATGTCAGTGATGAATCACTAAATTCTATTCCTGAAATCATTATTGGATTCCATAAATCATTATGTTAATTTGGATTTAAATAAAAATAAATGAATAGAATAGAATAGAATATCTTCAGGTGATGGGATCATCCTTGTCCACTCACAGAGTTGGGCTAAGGTCATTAACATGATGTATGTGTGAACATGTATAATGCTCTAGTAAAAAGTGATTAAAAGAAAAATGGAACAAATACCTTCACCATCTTAAGTTTTTAAGTGTTTTACTTCGCTTTGATAAATGGGTATAGTTTAAGTGATTATAATCTTCCAGATGAGAAGACAGATGAAAGAAAGCAATTGTCATGAGGCACCTCAGGGGCTCAGTCAGTCAAGTGTCTGACTTTGGCTCAGGTCATGATCTTATGGTTCATGGATTCGAGCCCCACGTCAGAATCTGTGCTGACAGCTCAGAGCCTGGAGCCTGTTTTAGATTCTGTGTCTCCCTGTCTCTCTCTGCCCCTTCCCTGCTCGTGCTTGCTCACTTGCCTGCTCTCTCAGTAAATAAATAAACATTAAAAAAATAAAGGGGGGGGGGAAGAAAAGTAATTGTCATAAAAAAAACACAAATTGGCCACCATGTTCACAGCCACTATACTCCCTCTCCAACTACAGTGCACAAAGCATGTAATTCAGGGTTTGTCACAAAGTAACCACCACATGAAAAACTACTTTCCTTATCAATTTATTGTATTTTATTTACTACAAAAAAGTACCAAAAGTTACCTATAAGCCACCTATAAGACAGTATGCTTCCTTTTAGTAATGGTATGTGTTGTAGAGAGTGCTTAACCTATTAACAGTTACCCTTTACTTATCTATATTTGGATTGTTCTCTTTGTGGATTTTCCCTGGCAAACTTTAAATCCCAAAATGGCTTTCCTTTGTCATTCCCCTACAATGTGGGGAGCTGTTTCTCTCCACCCACACACATTCTTGGGTGTGTATTTTGGAAATGAAAACCTATTTATTATCCTGAGCAAAATTAAGTTATGACGGTAAACCGGCTGCCAAAACTTGGTCAGGACATCTTCCAAAGTCAAATATAAATGATTTGAGGTCATGCGTTTTTACTCTTCTATTCCTCTTTGGGGAAATAGGCTACTTTACTCTTGGTTCAGATGTCTTTTCCTTTACTTTGTTGTCTTTTGTGCTCCTTGAAATCAGCACTGTTTGGTCAAATTTGTGCAATGATGACCTCGGATTTGAAGTGAATTAATAGGAGTCACCACACAGACAGGTTTTAAAAACAGAATCTCAGGTCATTCTCCCAGATAGACTAATTGCTGGGAATATATACTTTAAGGACACTACAGTTGCTCTTTTGACACATTTGGAAAACTAGCCATCTCCTGCAGATCAGGACAGATACACACTGGAGTCCCTATGTCTCCATCACTCACTTGGGTCATTGTCTTAGCCCGAGAGCTTTTAGCATCTGCATCTTGACAGTAAGGACCTTTTATCTGAGAGCATCTCAGGCAATTCAGCTCTGCTTTATTTTGAACCTTATTTTAGTCCTGGATATAAATATTGCAAGGCCACCGAGTTGTCCAAATTAAGATACACAGATACACAAAGAGGACTTCTAAATGTGACCTAGTTAAAAGTTAGCAGGGTCTTTATTTTTGAAACCTATTTACCTACTTCAGCTTCTCTTTTCAAAAACTGTGTTGCCTAGGGGCGCCTGGGTGGCTTAGTCGGTTAAGCGTCCGACTTTCGCTTGGGTCATGATCTCGCGGTTCGTGGGTTCGAGCCCCGCATCGGGCTCTGTGCTGACTGCCGGCTCAGAGCCTGGAGCCTGTTTCAGTCTGTGACTCCCTCTCTCTCTGACCCTCCCCTTCTCACGCTATCTCTCTCTCTCTCTCCTAGAAATAAATAAAACATTTAAAAAAAAAAAAAAAAAACTGTGTTGCCTATAAAACTCAGCTGGGGCAATTTACTTCTCTAAGTATTCAATCAGATTTTCATACCAATTAGGATAATTATCATCACAATTTATACAGATTTCTTAATTATAGCTACAAATACCTCTCTCAGAGAAAACAACTCCCAGAGCTTTTAACAAAAAGAGTGTCTTTTTTTTTTAACTTTTTTTAAATGTTTTTTATTTTATTTCTAGGAGATAGAGAGAGCATGAGCAGGGGAGGGTCAGAGAGAGCGGGGGTCACAGACCCCCACAGAAAATAGGCTCCAGGCTCCGAGCTGGCAGTCAGCACAGAGCCCGACGCGGGGCTCGAACCCACGAACCGCAAGATCATGACCCAAGTGAAAGTCGAACGCTCAACCGACTAAGCCACCCAGGTGCCCCAAAAAAGAGTGTCTTTGTAAATAGTAGGTGAGCACTAGTTTCCATGCCTCAATCAGTGGAAAAAAATATTTCTTCTAGCATTCATTTGCAGGTCATCAAGAAATCCTTTATCCTCACTTGTAAAACTGTATGCTTAGACCTACATTTCTTGGTGTCTAATATTTGGGTACACATCACTTCACACTGACATTGGCTAGAAAACAACATCTGACCACCTCATTAATTAATAAGTAAGTGCTAAGGTGTCTTAGATTTCCTTTCATGCTTAGCCTGGAGGGTCTCATTTTTATTCCTTGTTAAAGAAACACTTGCCTAAGATGCAAAGAAGTTTTCTGTTCACTGTGCTGGCACTTAGCTTCTCTCTGCTTCTGTACAGTCATGGCATGAACCACACCACTCAATCATATTGGACAGGGATTCACATCGAGAGAGGGGATGCTGGACCAAATGCTTCAAGGCGTTCAGACAGGTAAAGTTCAGTGAAAGGCACTGAACCAAATGATCCATGTTCTAAAGATTTGGCAACTACACAGGGAGAAAACGAGGCATAATTCATCACCATCTTTTTTAAATTTTTTTTGGAGTCAAAATATATGTTGCCATGAACTTTTCCCTTTTATTTAGAAATCTAAGTATATGTCAAGGGAAATGTAATCACACAGCTCAACTCTGTGAAATGTAGTCTTTGGGGAAGTTATTTGAATAATAGTATTCACTTTAATTAGCACTTCTGAATATCCATGGGGCCCCTGAAAGCATCAAACAGGTGTTCATAACACAGAAAAGACACTGCCCTATGAACAAATGTCAGGTCAACAGAGACTTGTCAGCTCTATAATGCCAAGATTAATAACTGAAATTAATATATCAAGAAAATATTTTTAAATTTTATTAAATCCTTGGATAGTAAGAACTAGAAGGAATCTTAGGTATCAGCACATGTCATGCCTAATTTGTAGAGTAGAACTACATCCCAGAGAGGTAAAATGATCACAAAGTGCGAAAAAGTAATGAGTACCCAAACATTCTAACTTCTATATGAGTTTCATCCTTTCATACTGCCCTTGAGCAAATAGAAGCTTCTGGGAGCAAACTATATAATCCTCTTTCTGCCAAAGCCTTACATATTTCTATACATAGTTAAATATGGAAACACATCAGACCTGGGGCGCCTGGGTGGCTTAGTCAGTTAAGTGTCCGACTTTCGCTTAGGTCATGATCTCGCGGTTCGTGGGTTCGAGCCCCGCGTCGGGCTCTGTGCTGACTGCCAGCTCAGAGCCTGGAGCCTGTTTCAGTCTGTGACTCCCTCTCTCTCTGACCCTCCCCTGCTCACACTGTCTCTCTCTCTCTCTCCTAGAAATAAACAAATTAAAAAAAAAACATTAAAAAAAAATAAAATAAAAGGAAAAACTGGTACTTCCATTTAACAGAAGAGTCATGTTAATTCAAATTCAAAACTGGCAATGTAAAAACCTAAAGTGATACAAAATTAGTACTGCTTCAACTCACGATGATGTACTAACAGTAACATACAAGGCATTGTGCTAACAGTTGTAGAGGATATACAAAGTAGTACATTATCTTCGCTCTTCAGAAGTTTATTCTTTAGTACAGAGGATAGGAAATTAGCAGAAATTGTAAGAATAGAAGACTGTGAGGTCATGAGAGAGTAGGTATAAGGTTTGAAGGAAGGGAGAACTTCTATTTGGATTGAAAATCCAAAAAGTTCTCTCAAAGAGCAAGTGAACTGGCAGGCAGTGAAGACCAGGTTGTTCAGTCCATCAGCAGAGGGCACTTACCTACTGAGCACCTTTCAGTCTCAATCTGGGTACATGGGCAATGGCAATGAGTCAGGCACTAGAGATCTGGCCTCAAGGAACTTATATTTTAGCATGGGGTGATTAATAATACAAGAACACAAACCAAGAAAAGATTATTTCAAATACCACTGCAAAGTACTGAGAAGAAAATCATCAAGTACCCAGAGTAGACCTCATCTACTTATAAGGGTGACTGCATTGACTCTGCACATCTAAACGGGAACTCAGGGGCCCTGAAAAGCCAAACCTAGAGCTGATAACAGTTTGTAGTCTCAAAATTCACCTGTCATCACAAAAGAAAATTTACCTTCTCAAACCATCCGTTACAGTCTTTCCATCACACATACAGTAATGAGATAGAGTACTGGGGCCTATATAGGGTAGACAGGGAAAGTGTCTACCATAAGTAGTTATGAAGAGTGTTCTTTATGGGAGGAACAGCAGGAACTGGGTGCAAGAGAAAGAGCTTAACAAACCTCAAGAACAGAAAGAAGGCAGGTTAGCTACAATAGTGAACAAAATGTAGTATAGAAAGGTTTGGGTCCATGAGGTACGTAGCGGCAAGTATTGTGGTGTTTTAAGCCATGGTGAGGAGTCTGATTTCTTCTGGGTGCAGAGCAAAATCACCAGAGGATTTTAAAGAGGAAAATAACATGATATAATTTAGGCCTTAGAAAGGTCAGTCCCGGGGCACCTGGGTGGCTCAGTTGATTAAGCGTCCGACTTCAACTCAGTTCAAGATCTCTCTCAGTCTGTGGGTTCGAGTCCCATGAAGGGCTCTGTTCTGACAGCTCAGAGTCTGGATCCTGCTTCAGATTCTGTGTTTCCCTCTCCTTCTGCCCCTTCCCCACTCCTATTCTCTTTTTCTCTCTCAAAAATAAATGAACATGAAGAAAAGCAAAGGTCTAATCTGTCTTTGAAAAGTGACAGTGAGGAACGAGGAACAAGTATGGGTGGGACACACCAGCTAGGAAGCTACTGGGCACTTTCTACCTGAACTCTGTTTTAGTAAACATGCCGTCCCTCTTGCCAACAGGCTATGCCTTTCACCTGATGATTTAACAGGTGTAGCCAGCAACATACCTCATCACACGACTAAGTTAGTTCTAGGATTCCTCTGACAGACATTGCCATGAGAATATTAGCAAAACTTTTGTATTTTTTTACATTTTTAAAGTATTTATTTTTGAGAGAGGGAGAGACAGAGCTCAATCATTGGAAGGGCAGAGAGAGAGGGAGACAGAATTCGAAGCAGTCTCCAGGCTTTAGCTGTCAGCATAGAGCCCAACGCAGAGCTCTAATTCACCAAGAATCATGACCTGAGTTGAAGTCAGATGCTCAACAGACGGAACCACCCAAGTGCCACTACATTTTCATATTGATTACCATCTGCTGGCATGCCTGTGAAGGGTTTATAGTATACCACGTGACATGGCATGACAACTGATAAACATCAAGCTAGACTTAAGTTAACTTGAAAAGTTAACTAGAAGACAAATTAGCCATTTTGGGGAAGGGTTCTAAGAACAAACAAGATTGAGAGGGTATTATATGCCACTGCTACCCTTACTATGAACTTTAAGCACTAAGTACTATTAGTATTTAAAAATACTAATTTAAATAATATGCCTACTACAGGCAGGTTTTCATTACTTTTTTTCTAATGGTGATAACATTTTCCTCTAAGTAAATGTCAGCATTTAATTTTTAAACTGAAAATTGAAGAACCCCAACACAGCAAATGTTCCTTTCCCAATGGATAACAATTATTCAGTAATTTAACTTCAGATACAATCACTAAAGAGCTAAAGATATCTCTGATTTAAAGAAAATAAGACACACAGTAAAAATTAAAGTCAATATGAAATCAAGAAGGAATGAATGATTTTTTTCTGAAGTTAGATATAATCTATATCCAACTGTATATCTGAACACATAGAACTGATCCAAGATGAAATGGTTATCTAAGTAGACCAGTAAGTATTAAGGACACTGATAGAATATTCAAAAGTCTATCTTTATTTTTTTATTATTTTAATCTTTATTATTTTTGAGAGACAGAGCACAAGTGGGGGAAGTGCAGAGAGAGAGAGGGAGACAGAGAATCTGACTCAGGCTCCAGGCTCTGAGCTGTCAGCACAGAGCCCAAAGCAGGACTCGAACTCGTGAACTGCGAGATCCTGACCTGAGCCAAATTCGGGTGCTTAACCCACTGAGCCACCCAGGTGGCCCTCAAGGATCTACTTTTAAACTGAACAGAACACCTTTATAGTTTAAGCTTCTAAGGAGTAGGTAAACTTTATCATATATAAACTCTTCCTGAAAAAAATTATACAACTTACATTATAAATCAGGTATAATCTTGATAAGATAACTAGAAGAAAACAGAAGAAAAAACGTGAAATGAACTTAACTGGATAACATCTTTAAAAAATGTTATAAATTTGGAATCAAAAGTAATTTTTAAAATAAAAATGCATCATTACCACAGGGAATTTATCATGGGAATGACAGAATATTTTCACATGAGGATATTTATCAACATACTTTTCTACAGTAATGGATGAAAGGAGAAAAAAAAAAGCATATGGATTATTTCAACAGATGCTAAACAAGAAAAAAAATATTTGAAAAATTTAACCCCTGTTATATGATTAAGAAACTAGGAATAGAAAGCATTTCCTAAACTTAATAAAGATTATCTGCTAAAGCCATATAACAAACATCTCACATATGGTGATACTTTAGATATATTCCCATTAAGGTCGGGAAAAGACTGGCCTAACAGTTGAAACACTGTTCTAAAGGGCTAGTCAAAACCAGAAGCAAGACATGGGGGAAGCATATAGAGGATACAAGGATTGGAAAGAATAGGTTTTGTTTCAAGTATCAGAAAACCCTGAGTCAAGATAGTAGTCTGGTTTTGTTTTTTTTCTACCTCCTCCTATAAGCTTGGACAGAAAATAGATTTTGACAAGTAATAAGGATTTATGACCTACTTTCTCTTGTGGATTTGCTATCTTCAACATGCAGTTTGCACTTTCTGGCCCAAGATAAATATTCCAGCACCAACCACCATGTCTGCATTTCATGCAAGGTAAGTGGAGGTAAGAGATTATATGTGTGCCTGCAAATACACTGCCCTGACGTTGAATACACTCCTTTTGGTTACACCTCCACAATGAAAATTTAATCATAAGGCCAAACCTAACTATAGGAGCACCGGAGGAATGTAGCCTTAATCCTGTATAACCTATGCCCAGTTAAAACGCAGGGCTGTCTTCAAGAGGAAACAGGATATTGGAGGGAATAATACTGTTCTCTGTCACAGAAAGACTTTAAGTATTGACATTATTGGGGATCATTCTTCAAAGAAACCCAAAGAGAAAAAAATTTATGAAAACCCCAGGAGTTTACTAACACTTCTCGATACAGTCTCAACATTCAAAATTAATCATTTTTTATGCTGATAAAAGCTGCTTAGGAAAAAGAAAAGGAAAAAAGAACTAACTCACAGTAGCAATTTTAGAATATGAAAAATCGTAACCAAAAATGTCTGAGGCCATTTTGGATAAAATGAAGAAACTCTTCGTAAGTCATAAATACCTGAGTAACTGGGAAGAATAAATGTAATAAAATGCCTTCTCCCAAAACTCACCTAAAATTTAATGCAACGCCAAATTAAACTACAGTAACATTTTCATGGAACTTAAACTAGTTCTAAACTTCACATATGGAGTAAAACAAAAAAGGTAAATGAAATTTTAAGAAACAAAAGAATGTTCTTGCCTACGCTAATTAAAATGATATGGTGTTGATACCATAACTGTCAAATAAATCAATGGAATAGGAGAGAGAGCCCAGAAACTGACCCATAAATACAGAAGAACATGGTACATAATGTATGTGTGAATCAGTGACAAAAATACAAAGTTTATAATAAATTATGTTAACAAAAGTGATTCTCCTTAAAAAAAATCTGATTTACTATTTCACAACATAAACAAAAATCAGGCCCTGATACATTAACTATCTAAATGTAAGAAAGGCTCTAAAAGATTAGAAAATATATTTATGATATAATTAATTAGAAACAAGACCCATTACAAACACTAAGTTTTAAATAAACATCTTTTATTTTATTTTATTTTTAAATATTTTTATTTATTTCAGGGAGAGAGAGAGAGAGACAGCGTGAGCAGGGGAGGGTCAGAGAAAGGGAGTCACAGACTCCGAAATAGGCTCCAGGCTCTGAGCTGGCAGTCAGCACAGAGCCCGACGCGGGGCTCGAACCCACGAACCACAAGATCATGACCTAAGCGAAAGTCGGTCGCTTAACCGACTAAGCCACCCAGGCGCTCCTAAACATCTTTTATTTTAGTTATAAAGTTAAAATAGAGATGGAAGACTTTTGCCATGTATCTTGCAGAACAATAATATCCCAAATATATGAAGAACGTCAACTAATCAATGAATAAAAGACAAATCACGATGATAAAATATGCAGAATAGAACAATCCCAAAACAGTAACTCAAAATACAAATATGAGAATATTCTAATTTTCTCTTGTTATCAGGAAAATACAAATTAAAATAGCAGTGATATTTTTCTATCATGCTTGCAAAATGTTTTTTAAAAATTTTTTTTTATTTACTTGTGAGCGAGAGAGAGAGACAGCGTGAGTAGGGGAGGGGCAGAGAGAGAGGGAGACACAGAATCTGAAGCAGGCTCCAGGCTCTGAGCTAGATGTCAGCACAGAGCCCGAGGCCGGGCTCAAACCCACAAACCTTGAGATCATGACCTGAGCCAAACTCGGATGCTTAACCGACTGAGCCACCTAGGCACCCCACAAAATGTTTTAATCTAATAAACCATTGGCAAGAATTTAGGGGAAATGATATTCACACTTCACAGAATAGAATGAAAATTGTTACTGCTGATTATAGCCCAAGGTAGCTATATCTAGGAAAACTGCAAATATACCCCTAACCTATACTTCAGTGACAACAGTCCTGAAGGTATGATGTCCAGAAACCTTCACAGAAGTGCATACACAAAAAATATTTGAGCTATTCTTAAAATCAGAAAACAGACTACAAACTTCATGCCCAAAAATGTATAAAATACACAAGACAGAAAGTTACACAGCCAGTAAGAAAAATGAACCAAATCTAGTATGTATCATTATAGAATAGTTAAAAACAAAACCGCAGAAAGTATGGACATATATAGATATAGAAGCATTTATGTGTGCATATATGTTTATGTAAATTTACAGACATTATGGACACATCTATGGAAAAGTGTAAAATGGAAGAGAACTAAGTTCCTGATAATGGTTACCTCTGAGATTGAAAAGAGAGAAGGAGATTGAGGGTGGGTGGGGTTAAGGTAAACTTTATTTCCAACTTGATGGATACACACACACACACACACACACACACACACACACACAAACACACGTGCATGAGTGCACGAGCACACATGCGCAGAAAATAGGACAAGATATTTATAGTTGAAATTCTAAGTGAAAATATATTTTTGTCAGTCTTCTTCATGGTTTTTTTTTTTTTTTTACTACCACAAAAGATAATGACAAATGGCAGATAGGTCAGTTTTGAAGAATTATGTAAAACATAATCAGTTGTTAAATTTCACAAATCCTCTTCATTGTTGAACCAAAATGCTTTGAGACTAAAAAAACCCAGAATGCGCTACATTACATTTGAGATAATGGAAGGTGAAGGGAATAGTTTCTCAAACATTCCCCCCCCACACACAGAAATATATTTATCTCTTCTCCAGCAATAAAACCATGACAGATGATAAACAACCTGGGAACACTCTAACATTCCCTGGACATGGTGAGCCTTGAAGGTTCCTTTCTACTTTTCAAGCCCATAAAAAGAATAATCTCAGATCTAAGGTTTACAAATAAAGTGTGTTTTCCAATGGCAAGTCCACTTATGTTCTTTTTACTCCAAGACAATAGCATAGGAGAAACTAGGTACACTTGAGAATGTGTGAGCATGCAATTAAATAATGCTACTCTCTGCCCACCAAAAGAATTCAACAAAATTCATACAGATAAGAAACAAAGCAATTATGTCTGTGGAGTGATGTTTCCAACGTAATCTGTGTATCATAATGATTAGAAAGAATATTTCCAGAAAGTATATTCCTTGAAACACTGGTCTTAAAAGATGCACCATGGAGGAAAAAAGTTGTTACAGTCAGGTTAAGGAAATACCAATTCTAAATCTGCTTCTTGGATTTTTACAATAAGTGTTTTAGCATTTTAAGGTTCTAAGAAGTCTTACTACTGAGAAAACTGTACTTTGTTCAACCCATGATTTCTCACATTTACTTATACAGTTACTTGTTTTTAGAGGCAAAAGGTGACTAGCATTGTCATATGTAACTAGTATACTGTGGACCACAGTGTGGATGTTGCTGATCGAGCTGGATGCATAAAATTTAGAATATATCCGGGGTGCCTGGGTGGCCCAGTGTGTTGAGCATCTGACTTCGGGTCAGGTCATGATCTCACGGTTCATGGGTTCAAACCCCCCATCAGGCTCTGTGCTAATGTCTCAGAGCCTGGAGCCTGCTTTGAATTCTGTGTGTGTCTCTCTCTCTGCCCCTCTTCTTCTTGTGCTCTGTCTCTCTCTCCAAAATAAATAAACATTAAAAAAAGTTTTTAAATTTAGAATATATCTAATAAGTAATACCTGTTCAACATGCCTGCTGCCCAGAGTGCCCAGGACGTGGTAGTCCATCAGGGTGGGGCAGGACAGATAGAGGACAGGGTCAGGATGACACAAATCAAATTTCTCCCCTTCTCCCAGTGCCTTCTCTGCAAGAGCATAAGCTTGTCTCAATTTCTTCCTCATGTGATTCTCAGGACATGTCTTCTCTGCTTATATACAGTGTAGAAAGGGTTGCCGAATAAAATGCAGAACACCTGGTTAAATGTAAGTATCAGATAAATGATAAAAAAAATATGTCCAGATTATTACATTTTGTTTGCAATATTATATGATACATATTCATATTAAAAGAATAGGTATATATGAGGGAGTTAAGGTCAAAAAGATATGCTATCCTTCACTCTAGATATTTGTTATACAGGGAATCATATAAATTAATGGAAAAAGGGTATTCAGAGAAATAAAATATCCTGGGTTCATGTGCATTTCTTCATAGGAGTTCTATTGTTTTTAAACAAATCATATCACCCTGTTATATTTCAGTTTTCTTTCCTTTTTTTCTTTTAAGTTTATATATTCTTGAGAGAGAGAGGGAGAGAGAAAGTTCCAAGCAGGCGTCGCACTGTTAGCACAGTGCCCGATGGTGAGATCATGACCTGAACTTAAATCAAGAGTTGGATGCTTAACCAATTGAGCCACCCAGGCACCCTCAGTTTTCTTATCTTAAAAAGCCCTACAAGGTGTCCTGGAACCAGCATCTTTTTTCTACTCCATCAGTAGCAAGGAGTTTTGACAGCTTAAATTAAGTCATGGTTAGAGTATTTACCCCATGGAAGGAGGCAGATGCTACAAATCAGGGTTTTATTTTTCTCTAAAAACCCAATGTTAAACACTTATTCATATTGGTAATCAAAATGCTTCTTTATATGGCTTCATCAGTTGTTGACAGAAATAATATATACACATATGTACATATTTATAAGCATTTGTGTTATATACATAAGTTATATGTTATGTGCATACAACATAAGTATGTATAAATATACAGAGACCTTAGATATTACTACCAACCAGATAAGATGTGTATATTTTTTCAGTTTTTATTAATGAATTAATACACTTATATAAATATTTAAGGTCAAATAAAAGGAAGGCAAACAAAGAAAATATTCATTTTCATTGGAACATGAAATAATGTGACCGATAATCCTGTAAGAGTCATAGACCCTAAAGGTCACATTGAAAGAATAATTCCTTGCTTCTTCCAGAACGATTTTCCCCAAGTACACTTGTTTAAAAGTCCCCAGATTGACACAACAGGCTTCTCTGCACAGCAGTAAGTAGAAATTCATTTTCACACACAGCTGACAGAATGTTGTAATTACATCTGCTATTGTTCCTGGTTTGATAAGAAGGGAATGCTTCCCTAGTTGTCATTCACAGTAGCTCCTGTGGACAAGAGCCAGAGCAATTCCTGGCATATGCTCATTAGCTGGGAAATCCATACGCCAGGTTCTGCCATATTTTGTAAAGCCTGGAAAATTTGGTTGTTGGGTTTTTTTTCTGTTGTTGTTTTCCATTATGTTATTTAGATGAAGCCTCCCTTCTTTTCAGGTTCATCAGACTTTGATTTCAAACATCCATGGGCTGTAAGGACATAATTTTAAGAGCCTAGTTGATACTTTCAGAGAATTTTTTATCAATTTTCTACTTATTGTTTACATTATTAAATGAGAAGTACTTGTGCTTCTTCTGGAGCTTGCACTAAATGAGTCAGAGAACAATTACAGCCTGGAAACTTTGCTTCCCTCAGTCTCTCATTTCATACAAAAGTAGCTATTAGTTTACAAAACTGAGTTTTCTCAACTTCTAGTCATAATTACCGAGATATCTCCTATACTACTTTCAACTCTCCTCAGAAATAGCATGACACTCAACTATAACTAAAGTCACTTCTACAATTTAACTCTGGACTTGCTGCATACTGTGTGGGGAAGTACCAAATATTTGATTTTTTCAAAATTGTATCTCCTATATACTATGCAATATGGTAAGAAGGAAAAAAAAAAGAATTGATATACCTACTCTACAGGAACTTATAATTTAGATAATGTATAAAATAAGCAAAGACCACCACTACTCTACATGAAGATATTCAACTATTAATATTTCTCCTTTAAGCATAATTATTTTGATTATTATAACATTTTAATGAAACTTTCTAAAATGTATTTTGTATTTTTCTGTTTTCATAGACAGTGTACAATATCAAATCAACATTTTCCTTAGCAATTCACGTATCAATATCAACATTATACATTTGATAATGTCACTAGAACACATTTGAGCTATATGTGCCTCAAGCTGCTACATGGCCCAAAGTATAAGACTTAAAAGTTTATATTTCTTTTGGACATTTTTCAATCTATTCCTTTATTGTCAACCAACTTGGTGACTTATCAGCAATGGAATTTCAAATTTATCATTTGCGACCTAACAGAAACTCATTTTTATAAATGAAAGAGGTGAAAACAGATCCTTTCCAAGTCTTATTCCAACTCTAAGAGCCTATCTCAAAGACTACTGAGAAAAAAATAAATTGCTTGTAAACTGCTACAAGAATTCTGGAAAAATCTTTATTAAGTAGGAGAATCATACATAGTTTAAAGATTCTGGAAATCTACTCCAGCTAACTGCACCTTGAGAAATTCAGGACTGCTTGAAAACATCCAAATATTCATCAAGATAATGGATAAATTATTGCATAAGTAGTCTATAGAATATTATACAGCAGTGAAAAATAATCAATTATAGCCATACACAATGATGTGGATGAATATCAAAAATAAGTTTAAAAGAGAAATCTGGCTAGCTCAGTCAGTAGAACATGTAACTTTTGACTCAAGGTTTGTGAGTTCAGGCCCCATGTTGGGCATGGAGTCTACTTTTAAAAAAATTGTTTTAAGTGATAAAAAATACATATACTACATGGTTTCATTTCTATAAAGTTTTCAAAAGTCAAAACTAATATAGGAATGTGTATTTAGGTAGTCAAAGTATAAAGGCAGGAAAAGTTACTATAAACACATGATAGTAATTTTAGAGAAAGGTTTGCAATTAATAACACAGGTATTTGCATTACTAAAATTCATTAAGCTGTAAGCCAAACAACTATTGAAGTAAGATAGCCTTTGAGTATAAAGGCCATATATTGTTATGAATAAGCAAGAGTTTGGGGTACTGTACTAGAAAATACACTTCAGAAAAATCAAAATGTGCAAACATTGCCCTAAAGACTAGTGCTGAGCATTAAACATATTTGAATAACTAAGAACTAAAATGATGATTATAAAGGAGATTGTATGATAAGTAGTGGATATATAGTCTGGCAATATAGAGAGAGTGCAATTAACAAAAATTAGGAAAGAATGGGGGAATTTTATGGTGAGTAAAACAAACTCATTGATTATCTGACAGAAATTAGCTTAGAATAAAATTTTTTTACACCTAATTGTTCAAACCTTTATATATAACCAGAAACACAAAAGAAAGGCACAGAGAGCTACCAATACCAAAGAAGAAAATATATACATGTAATGGAATATTTTATTCATGTGTGTGTAAAATATGGAATTTAAACTAGATGGATCTCAGATAACCTAAAATTGAAAAACAACACTATGCTTTATATAAGAAAAAGATCTAAAATTTTAAATGGGAAAGATTCAGAAAGGTTAAAAATAAAAGGATGAATAAAAGTATACCAGAAAAAAGCAAATAAATGCAGTGGTCACAATGTTCATATTTGAACAGGAAGGAATAAGAACAAAAAATATTCAAAGGAGGAAGATAATAATTATTAAAATTTCTGTTCCCAGTAAGACATCAAAACCTTTGATAAAGTAGAAACTATAGAATATTCAAAGAGAATTGATAAAAACATTTCAAATATATTAAGAATTCAACATACCTCCTAAAGAAACTAGAGAAAGATCAAGGAAAACCCAGAGTTAATAGAAGGAAGGAAATAACAAAGATCAGAATGGAAATAAATGAAATAGATACTAAAAAAACAGAAAAGATAAAGGAGACTCAGAGCTAATTCTTTGAAAAGATAAACTGATAAAACTTTAGCCAGACTCCTCAAGAAAAAAAGGATCTACATAAAATCACAAATGAAAAAGAAGTTACAACTGACACCATAGTAAAACAAAAAACAAAAGCAAAAAACAAAAAAATGAAAAACACATGATATTACTATTGAAATTATAGGCCAATAAATTGGACAACCTTGAAGAAATTGATAAATTCCTAGGAACATAGAATCTTCCAAGACTGAATCAGGAATAGAAAATGTGAACAGATTCCTAAGCTAAAATCAATCAATAATCAAAAAACTCCCAACAAATAAGTCTAGGACCAGATGGCTTTACAGGTGAATTCTACCAAACATTTAAAGAGTAAATACCTACCTGTATCAAACTTCTTCAATGAGAAGGAGGAGAAGGCGGGGGAGGGGGAGGAGAATTCTTCCAAAGTAATTTTATGAAACCAGGATTACCCTGTTACCAAAACTAGACAAAGACACTACAAAAAAAGAAAACTATCAATATCCCTGATGTACATAGATGCAAAAATCCTCAAAATATTAGCAAACTAAATCCAACAATACATTAAAAGGGTCATTCACCACAATCAAGATTTATTCCAGGGATGCAGGGATGGTTCAATATATGCAACTCAAAGTGATATGCATTAACAAAATAAGAGGTGAAAATCATATGATCATCTCAATAGATGCAGGAGAAGCATTTGACAATATTCATGATAAAAACTATCAACAAAGTGGGTATAGACTAAGAAACATATCTCAACATAATAAAGGCCATATATAATAAACCCACAGCTAACATCACACTCAATAGGGAAAAGTTTTTTAATAAGATCAGGAACAGGGTAAGGATGTCCACTATCACTTTCATTCAACTTAGAATTTGAAGTCCTGGATATAGCAATCAAGAAATAAAAGGCATCCAAATTGGTAAGAAGTGGGGCATCTGTGGCTCAGTTAAGCATCCTCCTTCAGCTCAGGTCATGATCTTATAGTTTGTGGGTTTGAGCCACCCATTGGGCTCTGTCCCAACAGCTCAGAGCCTGGAGCCTCCTTTGGATTCCATCTCCCTCTCTACCCCTCCCCCATTTATGCTCTTACTCTCTCTCTCTCTCTCTCTCCCCCCCCTCTCTCTCTCAAAAATAAACATTTTTTTAAAAATTGGTAAGAAGTAAAACAGTCACTATATGCATATGACCTGATACCATACAAAGAAAACCCTAAAAACTAAACAAAAAAACTATTAGAATTAATGAATGAATTCAATAAAGTGCAGGATACAATATACAGAAAACTGTTGCATTTCTATATACTACTAACAAAAGAACAGAAAAGGAAAATAAGAATATAATTCCATACAAATTTGCATCAAAAAGAATACCTAGGAAGAAGTTTAACAAAAGAGGTGAAAGATATATAAACTGAAAACCGTAACACACTGACGAAAGACACTGAAGATGACACAAGTCAATGGAAAGATATACCATGCTCACAAACTGGAAGAATAGCGTTGAAATGTCAATATTGCTCAAAGTAATACTGAACATACAAATTTATTGTATACAATATTGAATATACAAATTCAATAAAATCCCAATGAAAACATTATTAGTTATTTCAAAGACCTAGATCCTCAAATTTGTATGGACCCCCCCTCCCAAAATCAAACAACCAAACAAACAAAAAACAAAAAATCCATACAAATAGCCAAAGCAATCTTGAGAAAGAACAAAGCTGGAGTTAATACAAGCCCAGATTTCAAACTATATTACAAAACTGTAGTTATCAAAATACTATGGTAATGGCACCAAAACAGACATATATAGACCAATGGAACAGAATAGAAAGCCCAGAAATAAACTCATGATTATTTAGTTAATCTAAAACAAATGAGCAAAAATATACATTGGGGAAAAGACCATCTTTTCAATAAATGTTGCTGGCAAAACTAGACAGCTACATACAGAAGAATGAAATTGGGCCACTTTCTTACACCATACACCTATATACAAGTTCAAAATGGATTAAAGACCTAAATGTAAGATCTGAAACCATAAAATTCCTAAACAACAAAACCCAAACCAAAGACAATAATTTCCTAGACATTAAACTTAGCAAAACTTTTCTGGATAGGTCTCTCCAGGTCAGCGGGGGGAAAAAAATTGGACTGCATGAAAATAAAAAGCTTCTGCACAGTGAAGGAAACCATCAGCAAAATGAAAAAGCAACCTACTGAATAGGAAATACTTATAAATGATCTGTCCAATAATCTGGTAATATCCAAAATATATAAAAGAACTCATACAATTCAACACCAAAAACAAACACCACCACAAAACCCAAATAATCCAGGTTAAAGATGGGCAAAGGACCTGAATAGATATTTTTCCAAAGAGACATACTAAACAGATGCATGAAAAGATGCTCAACATCACTCATTGTCAGGGAAACGTCAAATCAAAATCACAGTAAGACATCACCTCACACCAGTCAGAGTGGCTAGTATCAAAAAGACAATAACAAGTGTTGGCGTGGATGTGGAGAAAAGGAGCCCTGGTGCACTGTTGGTGGGAATGTAAACTTGTGCAGCCACTGTGGAAAACAGTATGAAGGTCCCTCAACAAAAGCCAAAGAGTAGAACTACCATATGATCCAGCGATTCTACTTCTGGGTATTTTTCTGGAGAAAACAAAAACACTAATTTAAAAAGATCTATGAAGAGTGCCTGGGTGGCTCAGTTAATTAAGCAACCGACTTCAGCTCAGGTCATGATCTCATGGTTCATGGGTTCAAGCCCCGCAACCGGCCCTGTGTTGACAGCTCACTCAGAGTCTGGAGCCTGCTTTAGATTCTGTATCTCTCTCTCTCTGTCTCTGTCTCTGTCTCTGTCTCTCTCTCTCTCTCATCCTCCCCTGCTCATGCTGTCTCTCTCTCTCATTCTCTCTCCCTCAGAAATTAAAAAAAAAAAATCTATGCAACCCAGGTTCATTTCAGCATTATTTACAACAGCCAAGGCATGTAAACAACCTAAATGCCCATTGATAAATGAAGAAATTGTGAGATCTCTCTCTCTCTCTCTCTCTCTCTCTCTTTCTCACACACACACACACACAGAAATATTACTCGATCATTAAAAAAAGATGAAATCTTGTTCTTTGTTACAACATGGATGGACCTAGGGAGAAATAGGCTAAGTGAAATAAATTAGACAAAGAAAGACAAATACCATAGATTTCACTTATATGTGGAATCTAAAAAACAAAACCAAAGACAAAAAAAAACTGATTCTAGAAAACAAACCAGTGGTTACCAGAGGGAGTAGGGTGGGGGAAAATAGCTTAAGAAGTACAGACTTCCAGTTATAAAATAAGTCATGGTGATGAAAAATATAACACAGGGAATGTAATCAATAATAGTGTAATAACAAAGGAAAAGAATTTAACATATCTCTCAATCTAAGATCAAGTAGACAAAAATATTTGCAGGGATACAAAAAACCTAAATAATAAAAAGGCCATATAAATGCATATCAAACTGCAAACCTCAATAATAGAGAATACATCTTGAAGGGTGAATATAACATTTACGAAAATTGCTATTTAATACCCAAATTAGGAAACTGTCAGTTAATACTCATATTAGAAATACAGCATTGATGACCAAATTGTTAATGAAAACAAAGGAGCTTCCTGTCTGAGAATTAAAAGCATTCTATAATGAGCTATTAAACAACTCAAACGAAAAGAGAAATATAAAACCAAATTACAGAATTTTATGTTAATAACAATGAATACACAACATGTGAAACCATAAGATTGGGCTAAAGCAATTCTAAGAAAATTTATAACATAAATACATATCCATAAAACTGAAAATATATAATTCAAAAAGTTACCAGAGAACAAATGAATTATCACCCCCTTACCCTCCCCCCAAAAAGGGAGTAAGATAAAAACTGAAATCTCAGGCAAATAAAAAAATTAATATAAAAGCTAGTTCTTTATGGGGCACCTGGGTGGCTCAGTTAGTTGGCTCAGGTCATGGTCTTAGAGTTCCTAGGGCTCTGCACTGATGGTGCAGAGCCTGCTTAGGATTCTCTCCTCCCCCTCCCCCTTTCCTCCTCCCCCTTCTCCTCCCCTTCCTTCTCCTCCTTCCCTCCTCCTCCTCCTTCTCCCCCTCCCCCTCTTCCTCTTCCCCCAGACTTGCGCATGCTCACTCTCTCTCTCTCTCAAAAGAAATAAACTTTAAAAAAAAGTCTGGTTCTTTAAAAGAGAACAAAATAAACCAAAGCAAACCTAATTCAAAGAAGGGAGGGAAGAAGAAGAAAATTTTTAAAAATATTAACAATGGGAAATGACCAAACAAAACACTACTATGCACACATCTTTGCACATAAATTTGTAAACCCAGGTTAAACTGATAATTTCCAGAAAATGCAATTTACCATACACATTAACAAAGTCTTTTATTTTCTATATTCTGATGCTTCAACAGCTGGGGCCTTGCTGTCCCTGGAGGAACTGTCCTTCTTAGAGTCAGCCACTTCTTAGATATGGCGAACAACTTGCCCCTGAGCACAGTAGGTCTTTTAAATGCAAACCTTCCAATCCAGAAGCCACATCTTCAACCACCTCCTCTCTAAAGCTCTCACACTCAGAACCACTGTCACCTGCCTTAGTCACCCCAAGGCCAGGTACCAGATACAAGGTACCCCTTTGCCCTAGAGCCTGTGAAGTGATTCTATTTGGCAATCCTAAACCTGCTAACGCTGTCTTGCCTCTTTCAGTCCATGGAAACCAGGATAAAGGCTCTCACCACAGCTTCCGCTCTCCTTCTCCCTTCCCACCATCCCTGGGGCTTCCCTGTGTAGTTGCAGGGCACAGAATGCTGTCTCCTCTTGGTCTAGGAGCGTAACCAACTCTTTTTCAATGATGGTTATCTCCTGATCTATTAGCTGTGCCTTATCTAAATAATAATAATAAAACCTGTATTTTAAAATTAGTACCATATAGGCACCAGGAGAGAAACAAAGTCAGAAAGGTCTAATTTCCATACAGGAAATAGAGGAAATGACTGAAGAGCACCTCCTTCATACTTCACTGAAACAAAAACCATTAGATACAGATGGTTTCAGAGGAGATTTCTACCAAAACTTTAAAGATCAGATAATCCCAAATAGACGATTCTAGAACATAAGTAAAAGAAAGAAACTTTTAAGTTTTATAAAGTGAGTCTAACATGGATCCAAAAACACTAATATTACACCAAAAAAGAAAATTATAGACCAGTCTCACTATGGCTATCAATGTAAAAATACTAAACATGTGTTATTTTTATGTGATATTGTAATCTTGACTAACACATCATATCTAAGTGAGTTGATTCTAAGATTCTAGGGGATCTATTAATAAAATCTATTATGTTAATTGAGCTAAGGAGAAAAAGATCATAGACAACTTCATAGGTTTAGAAAAATCATTTAACGAATTAATACCTGTTCATACTAATTATTCATAAGATATGAATTGATGGGTGCTTCCTTAACATAAGGCATCTTATTTAAAGAAGAAACACAAAAGACTCTTCTACTGAAATTAGAAACAAATAAAAAAACCTTCTCTTCACAATTATTTAATACTTGTTGGAGATATAAATACAAGGAGACAAGAGAAAGCATTAGAGGCATAAGAACAAAGAAAGAAGTAACACCTATTTACAGATGATATGATCATACATTGGGAAAAAACCCATATTTAATGAAAAATTACTGCAAACATAAGAAAATTTAGAAAATAACATGTTGTGAAAACCAACAGACAAAAATCAATAGCATTTATTTACACACTTGAAACTTAAGAGGCATTATTTCCAAAAGTGGGAGGGGGGAGAAAGGCCATACCTAGGCATAAACTTAGCAAGAAAGGTCTAAAACCTATGAAGAATACTATTGAACATTTCTAAAAACCATAAAACTAGACATGAACAAATGAACATACAACATTCTTGGAAAAGAAGATCCAAAGTCATAAAGATGAAAGCTCTCTCTAATTTCTAAATAAAACACAAATCCAATAAAAATACCATTTTCCTCTGGAGCTAGATAGTTGTCTTTAAAGTGCATTAGAAGAAATAAAAGTAGGGGCGTTCAGTAGTTTAAGCATCCAAATCTTGATTTTAGGTCAAGTTATGATCTCATGATTTGTGAGTTCAAGCCCCACCTCAGGGCTATCAGCATAGCCTGCTTGGGGTTCTCTCACTCTGGCTCTGTCCCTCCTCCACTGATGTGTGCTCTCACTCTCTCTGTCTCTCTCTCTCAAAATAAACTTTAAAAGAAAAGAAATAAAAATGAGCAAATCAGAATAATCCTTAAAAAGAACAATGAAAAGAGATCTGCACAACCAGCTATTAGAACATATCATAAAGCCTCAATACTTTCATTGGTGTGCTTTATGTTAGAACAGACATGGAAACCAATGAAGCAGAACCCAAAATCCAGACATAAGATTAATTGCTTATGGAATTTTAGAGGATAAGAAGTGGCCAAGAATCAGTAAGGAAATGGACATTCAGATAAAGTATATTGTGATAATTAGAGTTTTAAGTACAAAATTTGAACTACTCCTCAATTATACAACAGCATAAACCCCCTCAGAGATTTGAAATGTAAAAAGTTGTGTCATAAAAGTATTCAAAGGGGCAGCACAGGTAAGCAGCTTTATTACCTAAATAGGGAAATTTTCCCTTAATGGGCATAAAATCCAGTAATGTAAATAAAAGATTGATAAACTTTATGATAATGTTTTTATGGCACAAAATATTCAACAACCTAAGCCAGGTAAAAAGACAAATGACATACTGGGAAAATACATTTGCACCTTATATTACAAAAGTCTAACCTCCTAAATGTAGAGGGGAAAAAAATCCAAAGAGAAAAATGGCTAGAGATATGGAAAGAAATCACCCAAGGAGGAATTTACATGGATCTTATTCATTTGAAAAGATGATCAATTTCTCTCATAGTAAGAAAATATCAATGTAAGAGTAAATAAGATACAATTTTAGCAAAAAAAAGTCTATCCCAAAGTGGGCACATACATTATTGGCAAGGCTATGGGGAAACAGGCATTTTCACACATTGCTGATAGGAATGCAATATATATCAATCCCTCTGGAGAGGAATTTGACACTATTAATAAAAAATATGATTGTATTTAACCTTTGACTCAGCAAACCCCTTTTTCAGGGATCTATCCCCAAGATGCCTTGACAAAATACAAAAGGACTTTTTACAAGATTATCTATGGCAGCACAGTTTGTAATAGCAAATAAAGTGGATACATCCATCATAATAGACTGATTGCATACCCTGTGGAATAGTCACATGGTGGAGTGCTATGCAACTATGAAAAGGAAGCAGGAATCCCTCTTCATATCTTTGCAGGGATTCCCAGTTTATACTGTACTATAAAAAAGCTAGAGACAAGTATTTAAGTGATTCTATTTATCAATAAAAATGCATGCATGTACACACACTAAAAATAGAAGGATTAACAAGTGGAAAGGTAAACCACAAACATGTTTGATGGTTACTTATAAGGGAGGGAGGAAAAGTGGTGAAAGACACAGGAACCTAGAAGCTAGGTTTTCCTGAATAGATCTTGTTTTTCTTTTACAATTGACTTTGGAACCATGTAAATGCTAGATGTAAAATGAAGTCAATTTTATAGCAAAAGACAATTCTTTACAAATTTGAAATAAACAAAGCTAACTTTTGAGTTGATAGTATAACTAAACAGAAAACAATTATTTGGTTGTACTTTCCAAGAGATATTTGCTTTCAGACTGTTTTTTAAAAAGAAACTTTTAAATTGTTTCTAATAATTGTAGTATAGGTGGCAGGGCTGACATTATTCTAAGACTGTTTTTGTGAATTGTGAAGAAAATGAATATGCAAGTGTCTTACAGAATGATGTTTTTGACACAGGAAAAGAGATACAGATTTTTAAAAATACATTTCCTAATGACTTCTGAAGAAGCCTACACACAATGACCAGCACTGTAGTTATTAACACGACACCATCCAGGTCATAATCCCTTCATATTCTATACCAAAACAAACCAGAGCTTTTGAAGACAAGGCTGATTTCATGTCTTGGCAAGAAAATGTTCATGACCAAAATGACTTAGGAACCAAGTGGATGAGGCTCCCATTGGCCAAAGAGGAAAATTTAAGCAATAGAAAGAATAATATTTATAGCACACTGAAACAAGTGTTTAAACTTGTAAGTTGATAATGAGTCTCAGAAAAAGATCTTGTTAGTCACCTTCAAAAGATGTTAGAAAGGGGATTCTTGCTATTTTGAATTATTTTGAAAAATTGTAGAAAGTTGAAAAATTACATTCTTTACTTCAGAGTAAATAACTGTATTTGGGACTATCCTATACTTAATACAGTGCTATTCCTTTTTACAGAAGTATCCCAGCAAATAAAGAAGAAAAGGTAAAATAGAATACTACCAGTTTATAATCCCTAATGAGTAAATATATTTAGGCAATGATTACCAATGGCTGCTAACAGCATAAAAGAAACAAAAATTCCTAACAGAAGTATTTAATACTACTTAAAACAATTCTAGATAAAATATTTGAACCTGAATCTGATTAAGCCTCTAGATATAATCATCAGTTTGCAGGAATGGGGAAAACTGAAACATGGTAAATGATATACTACGCAATAAAATTAGCAAAGTCCATACTATGAGACTCCAAAGTCATAGGATTCAGCTTTTTTAAAAAATTAAATTGGAGGGATGGGAGGAGAGAAGGAAGCAACTTATGGCTTAAAAGATTTCAACAACATGCTAGCCAGTTACACTGCACTAATCCCATTTAGATCCTGTAGCAAACTAAACTTAAATTATACACAGTTGGGGAAATTCTATCATTAACTGGATAATATTAAAGAACTGTTAAATTTTTGGACTATAAGGCAATTATTTTGTTTTTAAAATAAGTCTTCATCTTTGTGAAAGACATATGGAAATATTCACAGTAACTGGTAGGAGGTCTAATTTTCTTAATCTATAAAGGGTGGAGTGTAGATCAAACGAAATTGACCACAAGTTGATAAAAGTGAAGTTTAATGGCAGATTATGAGTGATCATTTTATTATTCTTTCTCCATTTGAGTGTTTGATATTTTGCATATTAACAAGCTAAAGAAGAAAAATCTACACAGCTTTCACTGGTTTTATTTTGAAGACTTATTCTTTTCCTCTGCTATACCATTAACTCCCAGCTGGTTTGCAGAATATTAAAGATAATTAACATTATTTTTATTCTTTATTAATTTCATTGTACTGGAACTGAGAATATATATATATCGAACATCTATTTTTCTTCAGAACAATGTGTTAAATCCAATGGAAATCACAAGACAGGAGGAGCCACTACTTCTTTCCTTGAGAATGTTGAAACTTATTAAGAAAAAAAATATATAAACATCTTAGGAAACTGATCCATGACCTTATTAAATAAGTCCTCATTTTGCACAGAACATTGAATTTCAAATGTGTGACCTACTTATGATCTATATGAGTACTGCGAATTAAATGAGAATGTGTAGAAAGCACTCAGCTTCATGCAGCACCCATAGTGCATGCTCAATAAATGGTGGCCATAAAACCACCAATCCTTATTCTAGGGATCTCATTATTGAAACGTTCTACAATATCAAGATGAAATTTTTGGGGTGACTGGGTGGTCAGTCAGTTAGGTCCCCAACTCTTGATTTCAGCTCAGGTCATGATCTCACAGTCATAGGACTGAGCCCTGCATCAGGCTCTGCGCTAACAGTGAAGACCCTGCTTGGGATTCTTTTTTCTCTGTCTCTCTGCCCCTTCCCTCACTCATGCTCTGTCTCAAAATAAATAAGCATTTTAAAAAATGAAAATGTAGGAAGTGGAAGAATGGACAACAAAAGAAGATAGAGAAAATAATCATGCTTTTTAAACAGTAGAGTCCCTGGAAATGAATTCTAAACTGGGGATTTATGCAAAGGGTAGCTATGGACTGCAGGAGAAAGCATCTCTGACCAGGGATATTACAAAAATCGAGGCACAGAGACCAGCTCTAGGAAGTCATATTTAGCATAGTTATAAACTGAAGTAAAGAAGAGGTAAAACTGCAGAAAGGTGGCCTGGAGTGGCGGGGGGGTTGTTCTGGGGGGATAAAAGGGAAGGAGGACATGCCTTACAGGTCACATTGACCCCGGGTTTCATTGAACTCATTTCTTCTTTTTGGAAGAAGACTGGCATGTGTGGTCAAGAAGTTTAAGAATAGAAAATGCCCTGTACAGCTCCCCTTTTCCCCCTCTGCTGGTAAGCCACCTGCAGAGGCACTCACAATCCTGTTCCTCACAGATGGTTCTGCTGTGGTCCCACACTTCTCAGGGGAAGGGAGGGCTCATTTGGCATTCACACAAAGCTACGCCTCTCAAATTAGCCTTTAGCAGTGAGGACAATGAGGTTTGGCCTTCATCTACCTTCCCTTTATCTTATTTAACATTTTGTTCAGGACTTGGGTTGAAAGAAGGATGCTAATTATTGAACCAACTCAAAGACTTCATTAATCATATAAGCGATAGAAATATATACTAACGGTCTTTCCATAGAGGAGATACAAAAGCTTTAAGTAAATTATCTCAGCCATTTTGTGTGGAAGAAGCCGAGATAAGAGCTAATTAATTTAGTTATAGGAAACAAGGATTGGAACTACACGTTTCTAAGACAGAGGCTGGCAAACTTTCTGTAAAAGGCCAGATACAAATTCTGTAGACCTTCTGGACTACATCTAGGTTTTGTCATATTTTAATTTTAACCCCTTACAAGTGTGAAAGCTCTTCTTAGTTTTTGGGCTTACAGAAAAAAAATAAGGCTGTAAACTATATAAAAAACTGATGGTGAGCCAGATTTGGCCTGTGAGCCCTGGTTTAACTTCATTTAGGGAATAATTCCTTGGAATAAGGGATTATGTCCTTGCAAGAATTATTAACTGAATTCCAGTAAGTCCAAATAGTCAAGTTCTGTCAATCAATAGAATGGACTAGTTAAAACTACTCTGGGGCTCTGGCCCCTGCTTAGTAATAGAATCAGGCTTTCAGATGTTGCTTATAAGGCCCCTATACATAATACACACACACACCTTCATACAACCACAGTGGTTATTGATTTTGGAGGCTGCAAGTATGCAGTTCTCTACTAGGAAGGGTTCACTGTTCTCATGGACTAATACTAACTATCACGTCACATGGTATTATGCTACCAGAGAATCTTAATGGGTTTAATTTGATCTGGTGCTTCAAATTAAAAAGAGACTAAATGCCATATTAGAAATGGGGACACAGAAAGGCATAGACTTTATAGGACTCATTATTTTCTTCTGCCAACAATGTTCTTAGTACAGATAAAACAGTTTCACATCAAGCTGTGTGTCAAACAGACAATTCCTTGCATTTGCATTCCCATACATTTTAGAAGTGGCCTCTGCTCGTGCACAACTATGGTTATTGCATCAGTAAGAAGTTTGAGATATCAGCAAACCAAACCAAACGGAACACGTCCCAGAGGGAGGAATTTTTTTAACTGTAGTCTTTCTAAGAGATTTGCGCCCTAAAAAACTGAATGTTTAACTGCAGTTATTTATGATTTACGAGTGTTAAAATACTTATGGGCTAAATACAAAATATAATTTGACTGTTTTTATTCTTAGTCTCATAACTGATATTTGAAGAAACTGATTTCACAGCCCTTTAAGATTTACCCTTGAGCTAAGACCAAGAGAAGAGCTATTTCAGATTGAATAAAACAAAGTGTTGAGAAGGTAGAGGGGAATGAACAAAGGAGGTTTCTAACATAAAGTTTGTGTAATCATAATAACTAAAGAGAAATGCAGGGGCACCTGGGTAGCTCAGTCCATTAAGCCTCTGACCTCAGCTCAAGTCATGATCTCACAGATCGTGGGTTCGAGCCCTGCATCGGGCTCTGCACTGACAGCTCAGAGCCTGGAGCCTGCTTCACATTCTGTGTCTCCCTCTCTCTCTGCCCCTCCCTCGCTAACACTCTGTCTCTCAAAAATAAATAAAAACATTAAAAAAGAACTTAAAAAAATAGAGAGGGAGATGCCTGTGTGTAGTTTCCCTCAGTGATGCAAAGCCCTTTGCTGAGAAAAGCTCTTTAGAAATTCTAGTGACTCCATATGTATTATAGGGCACAAGGGACACCATTTGTTTTCTTAATAGACCATTTTATAGCAATTTTAGGTTTAGAGAAAAATTAGCCATAGAGAATTCTCACACCTCCTCCCCTCCGCTAAGACAGTTTTCTCTATTATCAACATCTTGCATTAATGTGGGACATTTGTTACAACTGATGAACCTTGATCATTATTAACCAAAATCCATAGTTTACATTAGTGCTCACTCTATGTTGTATAGTTACGGGCTTTGAGAGATGCATATTGCCCACCATTACCATGTAATACAGAATTGTTACACTGCCCTAAAAATGTTCTGTGCTCTACCTGTTCACCTCTCCTCCTCCTTCTCCCCATGGATCCCTGATAACTTCGAACCTTTTTATGGTCTCTCGAGTTTTGCATTTTCCAGAATGCTGTGTAGTTGGAATCCTAGAATAAGTAGCCTTTTCAGACAAGCTCTTTCACTTAGCGATATGCATTTAAGGTTCCTCCATGTTTGCGATTGATAGCTCATTTCTTTTTATAATTGGCTCTTTTTTAAGACAGAAAAAGTAATTGTCAAAAAATTTATGGTCTCACCAAAAGGCATTTATTGAAAAATGTTAAATAATTCTGAGTGAGGGGTGGCTGAATGGCTCAGTCGGTTGAACATTGAACTCTGGATTTTGGCTCAAGTCATGATCCTGGGGCCATGAGAAAGAAAAATTCTTTCTCTCTCTGCCTCTACCCCTCTTCCTCCTTCATGCTTTCTAAGATAATTTTTTAATTCTATATATAATTAAATATATATATTTATATTCATATATATATAATTCTGAGTGAATAGGTGAGCTTACCTGTAGGGTAAAACATTTTTCTGCCAGAAATTGTTTTCACAGCTTCTTCATACAAGATATAGCTACGCAATTTTGCTAGACAGAATTTCCAAATATAATGGCATCCAAAAAATAAAAATGTCAAGAAAATACTTAATACACATTGTCTCTCACTCCAGGTTAACATCAAAGTCAGGTGCCACCAGAATAGAGAGACATAAAGGAGATAAATGTACATGCCTATCTTCAGAATGGTATCCATTTGCAAATAGGTACAAATAGACTCAGGAAATGGGAAAATAATCCATTAATCCATTTTTCGATTAAGTCTGTGGCGTTGTAGGACACCCATCTTCTTATAAAAGAGCTCCACTTTGTACAGCTCATATCTCAGCACATAATGATGGAACAGCACAGGACACTAGTCCCTGTTCTGACCCTTTCTCATTCTGATTTCAGCACGTCACTTTTCTTTGTGAGCTCCCAGACCTTCCTTCATCTGTAGCATGGAGAAAATTGTGCTGTCCTCCTGACTAAGCTATTGTGAGGATCAAAGGAGACTGAGATGAATACAGGAGATAAAGGTGGTGCACGGAGAGACACTGCCAAGCCTCTAAAAGGTTTACTCTGTTGCCATGGTAATAATAATGTTAATGATGTTTTTATTTGATCACCTTCCCATCCCAACCTCTTTATCACCCCTCTTCCACCCACTGACGTTCATCCCAGATAAGATGTTGTCTAGGAAGACATCATAAAGGAACCTGCTTAAGTAGGAAAAAAAGACCTCGGAAACAGAAAGTAAGTTAAGTGTCCTAGGAAAAAACAAAAAGTTATATATACCTCAGAAAAGGAAGTGTCAAAACCTTTCTACAAGAAAAGTAATTTGCAATGTATAAACTAGAGGTGAATCACTAGGCTTCCAAAGTAGCAGGCCAGTCTGAAAGGCAGAACACACCTCCTGGTGGCTAAAAAGCAAAAAGAAAGCACAACCTAAATGTCTACAGGACACTCCTTCACTGCAGCAAGAGTAAGGGGGCATCTGATGCCCAAGTGTGATTAAACCTGATTTCTTCCCTTTGTTCTAGCTGCACAACTGCACTGCCCTAACTGGCTGAACAGAGACAACTGTTTAAAACACAGCTCTCCTTAAGTGAAACGGACTCACGTGATCCAAGATGGTCACAGACAAACCAGAATCTTAAGTTCAAGAGAAAGCCCAGCAGGCACCAAGCACACCAAAACGAAGTAGTGCACCTAATCTCGGTATATGCTGGCACTGGAAATCTATAACCTTACTTTATTTTCAAATCCATATGTAACCAAAACAAATACTGAATGTAAACACGGGCAGTCTACAAGTGGCTTCAAAAGTAAAGGTAGGAGTTCTAGTCAAAATGGTAGGAGTTCACGCTTGAATAAACCATCTGTATTCCAAACATGGAAATGGCAGAGTATTAAAGAGGCAAAAAGTTATATGTATAAAACCTAGATAAACATCTCTTTCTAGTGGAAATTGACCAAAAACACAAAACAATGAAAAGAACTAAGGCCTTGAACCTACTGAGTTCTGGCAGGCGGTAACTGCTAGAAGCTCAGCCCCTATCCTTTGAGAGTTAAAAGCACTCCCTGTGAAAAGGGGAGCTGCAGCCTGGCTGGTTGTTTGAAGTGAGGAGTCAGAGGAGCCCTAGAAACCCAGTCCTGAGAAAGGTAACTAAATGAAACTGGTATCAACTACCACCTGTGGCTATAATTTCAAATAAGCTGTGGGACGAGGAAGGCAGAGGTCACAGACAGAATCTAAAGATCAGGAAATGAATCAAGCCACCCACTGGTTCTGTGACTAGATCTGAGACTTCCTATCACAGGACAAGAGCCTCAAAGAAACAATAAAATCTGACTCCAGGCTGGGAACCCAGGGAAAAGGAAAAATGAGAAGGGGTAAACAAAACCGCCCAAAGCAAAACAAACACAGTATGAAAGCAAAGGAACATAAACTCACTACACAATTTACAAAATAGTCTGAAAAAGGCTTTCGTTTTTATTTTTTATTTTTTTAAATGTTTTATTTATTTTTGAGAGAGAGATAGAAACAGCATGAACAGGGGAAGGTCAGAGAGAGAGGGAGACACAGAATCCAAAGACAGGCTCCAGGCTCTGAGCTAGCTGTCAGCACAGAGCCTGGCCCGGGGCTCGAACCCACAAACTGTGAGATCATGACCTGAGCTGGAGTTGGACGCTTAACTGACTGAGCCACCCAGGCACCCCTGAAAAAGGCTTTAAATTAAGTATCCTCGGGATCCTCAAAAATATAAAGAAAAAAAAAAGTCCCATGTAGAGAATAGAAACTATAATAAAATAGGGACAAAGCAAACATAGAAGGAAAAAACTATTTTTCAAAAGAGAAATATGTCCATGGAAAATATTAACAGACATGAAAAAGTGAAGGAGGGCCAGAGGTAGATGCAACAGACATCTAGACAGCTGCAAGACAGAAGGAGTAATTTACCAGAATGCAGCATCAAAGTACACTCAAGAGATAGCAAGCAAGGCTCCAAAATAGACATTTCAGGGAAAGAGAAAGGAAACTCATGGTGGAGGAGCATTATCTGAAGAGAGAGTAAAGGAGAAATTACCTGAATCAAAGAGTATTCCATGCAAAACTGTGTTTCAAGAACCTACCAAGAGAAAAGTAAAATGACATCTAGACACACTACAGTGAAATCTCAGAATACCAAGGAAAAAGAGAAAAGCTTACAAAAACGTAGTTTACCTACAAAGTATACAGAATAATAAACTATTATAAATTATATAAAATAGTGAAATTACCCTCCAACCCTAGAACCCCAAAGATTAGCCTTACACTAATGGCAACAGGGAGCTGTATCTAAAATATCCCATTAAATCAGAGAAACATGAAGGGGACTGTCTCCCTGCAGAGAGGACATACATACACATCCTCTCATCAGGAAAGTGTTCTCAAGTTAGACCCCAGGAGGCTCACAGATTAATTTCAAATAAACAGGAACTCACAATTAGAGTTTATGAAAGCCCCAAGAATACAAATCACATGGTAAAGTGTCAGCAAATACAAGAAACAATCCCCAAATAATTTAAGTGTTTATGTTATCAGAAGAAAAATTACAAAATATATGAGATATTTACAAGATAAAAGGTGTCTTCACAAAAACAAGCTATCAGTGTTGCCAAAAGTGACCAGAAAGATTTGAAAAAGAACCCAGCAATATTTTTAAGGAATTAGCTTTATTCTTTAAGCCAAAAACACAATGAATGGTGTCAACAGCAGAATTCATGAACCAAATGATAACTTTGAAGAAATTACCCAGATGTGGCTATGTGGATGGGATAAGAAGTTCAGAAGGACATTCAACACCTTTACTTATACAGGACGAGAGGTCTCTACAATCTGATTCACTTGTGAACCTTTGAGCCATTTTCTACTGAGCACTTTAACAAACAGCTTACATTTCTTGAGTGTGAAGCTTTGCTTTCCCACCCATCTCCTCTGTCTCTCTTTTAAAGTAATTATCCAGAGCCAGTAATTACATTATTTGTTTCACATTCTCTACTTTTCTCTTACCTCTTAGAAAGTTGGTCCAAGAATATGTCATGAATTCATCTTGTTGGGAAATATTACAACTGAATAGTTCTCTTATTATACAAGTTCCACTAAGTAGAAAGGAAAAATAAGAGGGAGCAGAGTTAAGTGGAGGAGGATGGTCCCTCATAACAAAGGACAAGGAGATCTTAAAGGATGTCTTAAACAGTTGAAAGAAAAAGATTGGCCTCTTTAATTTTGTTTTTTTTTTCAAATTTTTATTCGAATTCTAGTTAGTTAACATAAAGTGCAATATTGGTTTCAGAAGTAGAATTCAGAGATTCATCACTTACTTACACCACCAAGAGCTCATCCCAGTAAGTGCCCTCCTCAATGCCCATCACCCATTTTCCCCTCCCTCCCGCCTGCTCCCCATCAACCCTCAGTTTGCTGTCTGTATTTAAGAGTCACTTATGATTTGTCTCCCTCTCTGAAACTATTTTATTTCCCTTTCCTTGGCCCATGGTCTTCTGTTAAGTTTCTCACATTCCATATATGAGTGAATACATACAGTATCTATCTTTCTCTGGCTGACTTATTTCCCTTAGCATAATCCCCTCCAGTTCCAGTCACATTGTTGCAAATGGCAAGATTTCATTTTTGTTCATTTCTCAGTAGTATTCCATTGTATATATACACGTGTACACACACAAACACACACAAACACACACACACACACACACACACACACATATACACACACACCACATCTTCTTTATCCATTCTTCAGTTGATTGACATTTGGGCTCTTTCCATAATTTGGCTATTATTGATAGCACTGCTATAACTATTGTGGTATATGTGCCCCTATGAATTAGGACTCCTGTATCCTTTGGATAAATTCCTAGTAGTGCTATTGCCGGGTCGTAGGGCAATTCTATTTTTAATATTTTGAAGGACCTCCACACTGTTTTCCAGAGTGGTTGTACCAGTTTGCATTCCCACCAACAATGTAAGAGGGTTCCCCTTTCTCCACATCCTCGCTAACTACTATTGTTACCTGAATTATTAATTTTAGCCGCTCTGTTTTGTATAAGGTAGTATCTCAGTGGGATTTTGATTTGTATTCCCTTGATGATGAGCAATGTTGAGCATTTTTCATGTGTCTATTAGCCATCTGGATATCTTCTTTGGAAAAGTGTCTATTCATGTTTCTGCCCATTTCTTCACTCGATTATTTTTTGGGGAGTGCTGAGTTTGAGAAGTCCTTTATAGATTTTGGATACTAACCCTTTATCTGATATGTCATTTGCAAATATCTTCTCCCATTCCACTGGTTGCCTTTTAGTTTTGTTGATTGCTTCCTCTGCTGTGCAGAAGCTTCTTATTTTGATAAGATTCCAATAGTTTATTTTTGCTTTTATTTCCCTTGCTTCGGAGACATGTCGAGTAAGTAGTTGCTGTGACTGAGGTCCAAGAGTTTGTTGCCTGTTTTTGCCTCTAAGGTTTTGATGGTTTTCTGTCTCACATTTAGGTCTTTCATCCATTTTTTGTTTATTTTTGTGTACAATGTAACAAGTGTTCTAGTTTCATTTTTCTGCATATTGCTGTCCAGTTCTCCCAGCACCATTTATTAAAGAGACTGTCTTTATTCCATTGGATACTCTTTCCTGCTTTGTCAAAGATTAGTTGGCCATACATTTGCGGGTCCAATTCTGGGTTCTCTATTCTTTATGTATATATTTGTTTATGGTTTTTTTTTTTTTTTTTTTTTTGAGAGGGAGAGATACAGCATGTGAGCAGAAGAGGGGCAGATAGATAAAGAGACACAAATTCTGAAGCAGGCTCCAGGCTTTAGGCTGCCAGTACAGAGCCCGACATGGGGCTCACACTCACAAATCACAAGATCATGACTTGAGCTGAAGTCCAATGCTTAACTGACTGAGCCACCCAGGTGCGCCATCTGGGTGTCTATTCTATTCCATTGGTATGTGTCTGTTTTTATGCCAGTACCATACTGTCTTGATGATTACAGCTTTATAGTACAGGCTAAAGTCTGGGATTGTGAGGTCTCTAGCTTGGTTTTCTTTTTTACCTTACTTTGGCTATTCAGGGTTTTTGTGGTTCCATATAAATTTTAGGATTGTTCATTCTAGCTCTGAGAAGAATGCTGGTGCTATTTTGATTGGAATTGTATTGAATGTGTAGATTGCTTTGGGTAGAGTCAACATTTTAACAATATCTGTTCTTCAAATCCATGAGCATGGGATATTTTTCCATTTCTTTGTGTTTACTTCAATTTTGTTCATAAGTTTTCTATAGTTTTCAGCATACAGATTTTCTACCTCTTTAAGTTTCTTCCTAGGTATTTTATGTTTCTTGGTGCAATTGTAAATAAGACTGGTTCCTTGATATCTCTTTCTGTTGTTTAATTATTGGTTTACAGATATGCAACCCATTTCTTTACACTGATTTTATATCCCACAACTTTGTGGTATTTTTACATCAGTTGTGGCAATATTTTGGCAGAGTCTTTTGGGCTTTCTATGTACAGTATCATGCCATCTGCAAAAAGTGAAAGTTAGACAATCACAAACATAAGCAAACTTATTTATAATAATATAGTAATTGTAGGTGACTTCAATATTCTACTTACAGCAATGGACAGATCATCTAGGCAGCAAATCAATAAAGAAACAATGGCCTTGAATGATGTACTGGACCAGATGGACTTGACAGATATATTCAGAACTTTTCATCCAAAAGCAGCAGAATACACATTCTTCTTGAGTGCACATGGAACATTCTCCAAAATAGATCACATACTGGGTCACAAAAAAACCCCTCAAGAAATATGAATGGATTGAATTTATATCATGCACACCATGTGATTTCAGATCACAATGCTATGAAACTTGAAATCAACCACAAAAAAAATTTTTGGAAAGCCTCCAGATGCATGCTACTAAAGAATGAATGGGTCAACCAGGAAATTAAAGAAGTTTAAAAATAAATGGAATCCAAACCCTTTGGGATACAGCAAAGGCAGTCCTAAGAGGAAAATACATTGCAATCCAGGCCTATATCAAGAAGCAAGAAAAATCCCAAATATAGAGCCTAACCTCCACATAAAGGAACTAGAAGCAGAGCAGCAAGGAAACCCCAAAGTGGCAGCAAAAGAGAAACAATAAAGATCAGAACAAAAATAAACAATTCAGAATCCAAAAAGGAAAAAAAAGTAGAAAAGACAATTAATCTAAGAGCCTGCTTTTTGAAAGAACAAACAAAATTGATAAACCCCTAACCAGACTTCTCAAAAAGAAAAGAGAGAGGACCCAAGTAGATAAAATCACGAATGAAAGATGAGAGATCACAACCAACATCACAGAAAAACAAACAATTATTAGAGAATACTATGAAAAATTATATGCCAACAATTATTAGAGAATACTATGAAAAATTATATGCCAACAAACCTGATGATCTGGAAGAAAATGACAAATTCCTAGACACCCACACAAAACTCAAATGGGGAGAAATAAAAAATTTGAACAGACCCATAAGTAGCAAAGAAACTGAGTTGTTTATCAAAAATCTCACAACAAGTAAGAGTCCTGGGCCAGATGGATTACCAGGGGAATTCTACCAGACACTTAACGCAGAGTTAATACTTATTATTCTTTTTTAATTTTTTTAATGTTTTATGTATTTCTGAGAGAGAGAGAGAGACAGCGTGAGAAGGGGAGGTTCAGAGAGAGGGATTCACAGACTGAAACAGGCTCCAGGCTCTGAGCTAGCTGTCAACACAGAGCCTGATGCGGGGCTCGAACCCACGAACCGCGAGATCATGACCTGAGCTGAAGTCAGATGCTTAACCAACTGAGCCACCCATGTGCCCCAATACCTATTATTCTTAAGCTATTCTGTTTCAAAAAATAGAAATGGAAGAAAAGCTTTCTGACTCATTCTATGAAGCCAGCATTGCCTTGATTGCAAAACCAGACAAACACCCCACTAAAAAGAAGAATTACAGGCCAATATCTCTGATGAACATGGATGCAAAAATTCTGAACAAGATACTACGAAATCTGATTTAACAGCATATAAAAAGAATTATTCACCATGATCAAGTGGGATTAATTCCTGCACTGCAGGGCTGGTACAATATTTGCAAATCAGTCAATGTTATACACCACATTAATAGAAGAAAGGATAAGAACCATATGATCCTGTCAATAGATGCAGAAAAAGCATTTGACAAAATATAGCATCTTTTCTTAAAAAGACCCTGAAGAAAGCCAGGATAAAAGAAACATAACTTCACATCTTAAAAGCCATATATGAAAGACCCATAGCTAATACCATCCTCAATGGGTAAAAACCAAAAGCTTTCCCCCTGAGATCAGGAACACAACAGGGATATCCACTCCCACCACTGTTGTTCAACATAGTGTTGGAAGTCCTAGTCTCAGCAGACAACAAAATGAAATAAAAGGCATCCAAATGGCAAAGAAGTCCAACTTTGACTTTCCATGGGCCTCTTATAAGTAATTTACTAAAAGATCCAGGAAGAAAAGGAAAAAAAGAAAAAAGAAAGAAAGAATCAGAGCAGAATACAACAGAATATGGACTTTTAGGAGATGGGATGGGGGGAAGGCCAGTGGTAAAATCTCTTACAATATAAAAATGTAACAGCTAAGTATAATTCACTCTGCAGAAAATAAATTAGAGATTTGTTAGTCTGAATTGAGAACCTCTCTTATAAGTGCAAGAACAGATTTTTAAAAATACCCAGACCACAGAGATGCAAATATAACAACTACACTAAGAGGCATTAAAGATGGGAACAGAGGAACACCCAAAGAAAACTTTCTTGTTTGAAAAAGGAAGGAAGAAAGAAAGGAAGGAAGAAGGAAGGAAGGAAGGAAAGAAAGGAAAGGAAAAGAAAGAAAGAAAGAAAGAAAGAAAGAAAGAAAGAAAGAAAGAAAGAAAGAAAGAAAGAAAGAAAGAAAGAAACGAAAGGTCAAATATGCAAGTTAAAAGGACTCACCACTTTTCAGGCAAAATCCATCTGGCTCTCACTGGGCCAAAATTAAGGTGTCTGCAGGCTGTGTTCCTTTCTGGGGCTCGAGGGGAGAATCTTATTTCCTTGGCTCTTTGAGCTTCCAGAGACTGCCTGTACTCCTTGGGTTTTGCTCTTTGCCAACCTTCCTCCATCCTCCAAAGTCACAGGGACAGATTAAATTCTCCCTTCTCAGCACATCTCTCTGACTCTTCTACCTCCGCCTTTCTTTAATCTCCCTATTATAAGGTCACCTAATTAGCAACCTTCTATCTGCAACATTAATTGCCCTTTGCCATCCAAGGGCGCATATTCCTAGGTTCCAGGGATTAGCAAGTGGACATCTTGGAGATGGGGGGATTTTTTTTTTACCTAACTAATGAGCTTCTTAATAGAGTTTGCTTAATTGTGTTTCAGAATCTGTAAATATGCCATACCTGATCTAATTTAGCTGATGCTCTCCTAAACATCTGAGCCCTTCTTTACTTAGCCCTTAAACATCTGACATAAAATTCTCCACAATGAAACCTTTTCTGCTACCTCCACAGTCCCATCTCCCCTTCAATTAATGATTCAGACCAAATATTCACAGAATTTTTGGAACAATAATTCTTTAACTTACTGAGTTACTCTTATAATTCTATTCCATGTGTATTTTTACCCCATCAAAAACTTTAATCTGTATGGGGAAAAATATTGTTTGCAAAAATTATGTTTACTCATAATAATATAAGTAAATTATTATAAAATGAGATAAAGTTTAAGAAAGCAGAAAGCAAAACTGAAAATACAGTTCATCTAATCATTGAAGGAAATGTAGAGAAAAAGTTGGGAATATTGAAATGACCACATAGTAATGTATTTAAATTGTTTATCTCCTTATATAAAGTGTGCTTCTTTCCTGTGTTCTGCACTGTGGCAGACATGGCCTAGGTCTTTTCTGCCCACCCCTGAGTTCACCTGTAGCTTCACAGGACAATTCCCAGACTGCTGGCAGATCCCAACCTCAAGACCTGTGTCTCTCAAATTCTCTTCCCAAGAGTCTTTCTCTGTCTTCTTTGGAGACTGCCTAATCTACACACGAACTGCCTGGAAAGGCTGAGGAATCAGTGATGGGCAACACACAAGAAAGGAGGGATAATAGTTCTGTCCCATAGCATGTGTAAGGTACAATTTACATACTTACAAAGAGAGTCCCCACTGGTATGAGCCATAGTCGCCCACAATGGCAAACCCATCCATTCATGTATGCTTCATGGGTTTTTCATTTTTCCCCATTTCCCTTTACCCATTACTTCTGCTTCCTTGGATTATGTTCTTTTTTTTTTTAATGTTCATTTATTTTTGAGAGAATGAGTGCATGAGTGGGGGAGAAGCAGAGAGAGGGAGATACAGAATCTGAAGCAGGCTCGGGGCTTTGAGCTGTCATCACAGAGCCCCACGCAGGGCTTGAACTCACAACCTAAGTTGAGTTCATGACCTCATGAACTCATGACCTAAGCTGAAGTAGGACACCTACTGCACCACGCAGGCACCCCACACACACACTTTTTTAAGTTTATTTATTTACTTGAGAGAGAGAGAGAGAGAGAGAGAGAGAGAGTGGAGGAGAGGCAGAGAAAGGGAGAGAAAATCCCAAGCAGTCTCCTTGCTCTCAGCACAGAGCCTGATGCGGGGCTCGATCTCCAAAACTGCAAGATCATGACCTGAGCTGAAAACAAGAGTCAGATGTTCAATCAACTAAGCCACCCAGGTGCCCAGGGACCACTTTCTAGATAAACCACCTGCTATAGGAAAACCACTCGGCTATATATTACCTGGCAATATCGCAGGCAGCCACATAATCACAGACTTAAACCACAACGTAACCAGAGTTTTGGTTAAATACTTCATATTCCATCTGAAACATGAGAGGAAGAAAGGTCTATCAGGAGCTGATATGAGGCCATCTCCGACTCACCTACCCACTGACCATCATAGGATGACTTCTCACCACCTCCCACATTCTGATGTGAAGGAACTTCAACCTTGGCACCATCAGAATAGAACTGCAGAATATGAAATCACTAGTGTAGTAGTCTAGACATGATCTAAACTCATGCTGCAGTCCTCTGGGTCCTTTGCTTCCATGTGTGTGACAAGGGTCAAGGATGGCTGGCTTTGGCTTATTCTTCATTTTGCTGCAAGTATTCAGTTGTGTAATCTAAAAGTGGCTCAGTAGATCTTTACCATCTGAATTTTCATACCTTGCCTTTGCCTTCTTTTGTATGTGTGAGCTGGACATCCACACCAAGTCACAGGGTCTAACTTTGGAGAAACTGAAACTAAGATAGGCATATATCACTTACAATTTTTTTCAATATTTTATTTATTTCTGAGAGAGAGAGACAGCATGAACAGGGGAGGGTCAGAGAGAGAGGGAGGCACAGAATCTGAAACAGGCTCCAGGCTCTGAGCTGGCTGTCAGCCTAGAGCCCGATGCGGGGCTCAAACCCACGAACCATGAGATCATGACCTGAGCCGAAGTTAGACGCTTAACCGACTGAGCCACCCAGGCACCCCAGCATATATGAATTTTACAATGGGTCACTGTAGGATCGTTTTTAAAAATCTAGATATAAACAAATCATGCTATATGAATTTGAATTTGAAAATAATGTGTGTGGATGTGTGAAAGCAAATAAGGCCAAAAATAAAAATCCCAAAATGTAGGAAGAAGGATATTTATTATGGCTTTTATTTTCATCTCTCTAATTTTACAGTTTCTAAACTGTACATTAATTCTTTTATAATTTTTAAAAATAAAATTTTTAAACAATTGGAAAGAATATTTGAAATATACATGGCAAGCGTTATTCTTTCCATATAGATGTTTATAGATGCCTCCACGTAAAATGTAGACATCGTAAAATAAAAGTGAACAAAGTACATGAACAAGCTAATCACAAAAGAAATATAGATCCTAATGAATGAGTGCAAGGCAGTTACCTGAAAGCATTGTTAATCAAATAGACAAAAATACTGAGATGCCACTGTTCACTATTAAATGGGAAAATTTAAATGATAATATCCAATGTTAGCATGAGTGCAATGGAAGAGGCACTCTCATACACTATGTTAGGAGTTTAAACTGATCCAAATTCCTGGAGGCATTTTACAAAGCTTTACAAATGCTCAATTTCTTAACATGGGTGATACCCTGCAAAAGAATCTTCCTCTGGGAAAGGCAGAGATATTCACAGAAAGTTCTGCACAAAAGTATTATGTCTAAGTGATGGGATTTTTATGCAGGATTTTCATTTTCATACTTTTCTGTAGTTTTCAAATATTTCCACTAAACATGGAAAGCCGTTAATAAGCAGAAAAATGAAGTAAAAAATACTTTTTATTTTAAAGGATAAAACATAAACCAACAATTATATTTCACAAAAGGACCATGACCCTTTTGCATTTCCTACTTCCGCCCCATTAAAGCATACAAGGATGATACAAGTGAACTGATTTGCCACAGTAGGCTGTGTGCACAGAGAAAATAGAACTCCCTGTTTCTCTGCCTTGACATAGAATCAACATGGCTTTTCCCTAAAAACTAAAATCTGAAAGATAGAATGACTTGGCAGGAGAAGTGAGCTGAAGGCAATTTTCTGTCTCTCTGGATCTTAATACTCAGTTATGTTTCAGATATCACCTACAGGTATTTTCTGCATTAACCACCCCTTATGTACCACAGCTAAAACACCTAATGGATATAGCCAATTACTCCAAGAAATAGATGAGCACATGCTTCATTCTTCATACAATGGATGTTAACACTGAAGCTATGATGAAGAGAAAAATAATGTTTTCTTTTTAGAACATAATAGCTTTGACTTTAATTTAAGAGCTGGAACATTTTAATGTCAACTCCCTTCATTTGACATATCAGGCCTTTCTTGTTCTTATGAACACATACTGAGATATTTTGAATTAATGTTAAGACACTCACTTCCCAGAACAGAAAGGGATTTTCTTGTCTTTGCCAATAAAAAAAATAATCTAACCACATCTTAATCAAATCAGCAATTTCTCATACATTTTATCAAATCTCATATGCCATAACTTAAGATGCATCATTATTTTAGGAATTGTAGAAAAACACTGTAGTAAAGTGTTTTTACTACACTTTACTATAGTGTAGCAAAGTAAACTATAAGAAAGTGTACACCTCAATTATAAGATGCACACCAATTGTAGGGATGTTCAAATGAGAGGAAGGGGAGTGCATCTGAGAAAATATGCACAGTTTAGATGTTTCAACCCTAGACTGGGGACAGTTCTTGGTTCATTTGATTCATCTTCTGCATTCTTATTTATGAAAGGAACTAACAAGTTTATAAACATATTCAAACTTAACCACTCAGGGGTGCCTGAGTGGCTTAGTCAGTTAAGTGTCCGACTTCAGCTTGGGTCATGATCTCTTGGTTGGTAGGTTTGAGCTCCGCATCAGGCCCTGCGTTGACAGCTCAGAGCCTGGAGCCTGCTTTGAATTCTGTGTGTCTCTCTCTCTCTGTTCTTCTCTTGCTCACACTGTATCTCTATCTGTCTCAAAGAAATAAATAAACATTTTATATATATATATATATATTTTTTTTTTTTTTTAAAAAAAACCCTTAACCACGCAAAGATTAGCAGAAGAAAGTGAGATTCAATCTCCGTACCCTAGTAAGTTGCCGGTGAGCAGTTTGAGCCAGCCTCAAACCAGAATAAGAAGCAAGTTGTCAAGTTGTTAAGACTCACATGGTTTGCCTGTTACAGCCAACTAGTAAAAATTAAATCATATTCCCTTGAATTAAATGTATTCTATTAAAAATAAGGGTAATAATATTCAAAAAGCATCACTTCCTAATTATTTTACTACATTTTGCTATTATCTATACTCTTAAGATTTTGTCTAATGTAGCTGGACAGCTGAAACCCTACATACTGGTGATCTACAGCACATCTCTTGCCAATTGTGCATTCAGTGAGGTCACAGTGATAGCTTCAGATCAGCCTAAGGTGGGCATATTTACACTATGGAAATTAGCAAATGTTACAAACTGGTGCTTTTTCCTCTCCCTAGAAAGTCTATTATTAAACATTTGTCAGCACACCACTGTGTACACTAAAAGTCTGGTTTGAAGATTGATAAGCTAGCTACATGTTATATGTATTACATATCAATTTATGTTATGCATTATACACATAGAATAGGAAGTAGGGATGGTAAAAGAAAAAGCAAAAGCTTAACACTGACCTCAAAACAAATTGAAATCACATATATATGATTATATATATATATAATCACATATAATCATATGTATATAATTATGTGATTATAATTATATATACACACATCTATAGCTTTATATGCAAATGTATACATCTTTACATATATAAAATATATGTATGTAAATACATGTGTATACATAATGTGTATATAAGATTTATTTTATTCTAATTATTTAGGGGGGAAGAAAAGGTTACTTGAATTTTCAGCATTCAAATGTCTGAATGACCTTCTTAACTTGACTACTTAATAAAATGCAGAATGCTACACATTGTAATTTTTCACCATATGGAACCTCTAATTTGAGTGGGATTACAATTTTTCCATAGTTTCCTACTAAATGAGAGACAATATTACTATCATTTTTCAATGACAACAACCTGGCATGGATTTGACTCCATAATGTTGTCCTCAGAATGACCCTCCTCATGTACAGACCAGTGAAATCCAAATGGGTCAAATAAAACTTGTATGCTGAACACAGATTACTGAAGCAACAATATTTTACAATTTTCTATCATTTCATGAAGAATGGTATTAAATGATTTCTGTATAAAATAGTAAAAACAGAACAACAACAACAACAAAAAAAAAACCACAATCTCATAAGATGTCAAATGAGATGCAGTTCACTGTCCTTTGCCTCCTTTCTGAGGACTCGGGTAACCTGAGGAGGTTTATTTATGAGAATTCATGTAAATTCGATTAGGCTCTTCTTAATGCCCCCTGGCACTTTAGAGAGAATATATTTTATTTTATTTGCATTTACATAATACAATTTGATAGTCTCATATTGTATAATTTCATTTCACTTAGTTCATTTTTTAAGGGAAACGAATTGCTTGCAGCTTTTCTACCAAAGAGACCCTATTGAACTAAACTCAAATAACTCACAGAGAACTGGTTGCCATGGCTATTCAGGAAAAAAAAAAAAGACACTATTACTAATAGGAATGTTGAAGAGCCTGATTTCCAACCTGGATTTATAACACTAGATTTTTGATCATATGAACTAATGAAACCAATGCAGCATCCACTTGTATCCAAGGAACTGAAGACAAATCCTCTTTTTCATAGTTTTTCTTAAATAAAGTGTCAAGACGTAGAACTAAACTGTTAAAAAAAAAAAATTAGAGCTATCAGTAACACCTGTGTCGACTCCATTTTTTTTTTTTTGCTTCCTAACACAGCGTTACTTTCTCCTCCTTATTGTAACTCAAGTTTTCATAGGGTTTACTTCTGACCCTAGAGTCATTAAACACTGAGTTTGTCAGTGTGAACAAAGAGAAATAAAATTGTGATGGAGCATGGCCCCTTCAGGAAATGTCAGCAAGCTCTTCATTACTGGGACAAAGTTTCCCAGCAAGGTTGGAGGAGAGAATGACAAGCGATAAACCTAGAAAGCTATGCTGGGAAAGACTGTGAAGGGTCACGTATATGTTGTGATAAGAAGACTAGCATTCTCTTGTAATGCAACCAGGAGTCACCAAATGTAATGTTTTGAACAGAGCACAATTTTTAAAATGCTTTATAAGCTTCGATTTGGCAACTGAGTGAAAATGTGTTAGAAAAATTGCTTCAATAAAAAATTATAACATCTTAAGGCACGAATGCAATAATCTGAAAAGGAAGTTGTACTGTGAAATAGACGTCAAGAATCACTGCATAGACACCCCTATTTTCCATTTTAAAAATCCAGTCATACTAGTGATCATACAGGAGCTTTGTAGCTTTGCTGAGGCTTACAGACTTACAGGTTTCTATTTCACTACCTCCCTGCCTCATGTGTCTCTAGAAGCTTCTCCCTGCCCAGGCACACTTCGCAGGATGAAGTGTTGGTGCTCCCGTTCCCCATCTCAAGCATTCATTTCTTGGTAAGCAGCCCAGGCAAGCCAGCCTGCCCTTTCTAGTCCTTGGAATTCTGGGGAGTAACATTTTCTCCATCTTATTACACATATACCTGGATTTCTCCTCTCTTTGTATAATTAGTAAAAACTAGTTTTGAACATTTTCTCTAGTTTCTGGAAAGTTTTATAGACTTAAAATAGTATGCATATAAAAAAATACATACCTCTCGCATATATATATAAAACCTAAGAAAAATAATAAAAGTATTTCTCTTCACCTAGTAGTAATGGGGGGAGGGTATGCAGGGGGATCTCATTGTAGAGAAATTTTTCAGATTTATTTTTTGAAGGGTTTTCTAAAGAACTATATCTGAGATAATAAGGAAATTCTGATTCAGGGGAAAATACATAGTGTTTTTATAGGAACAGCTCAAATTTCCTTCTGACTCTCCATTGGGACAATATATGGGAGTTAGAGTGAAAGGGAATTAATGCAAAACAATAAAAATCTTATTGGACGAGGTGACCTTTACTTTTTTTAATTTTTATTTTTTTGAGAGAGAGCAAGAGAGCAAGCACAAGTGGGGGAGGGGCAGAGAGAGATTGGGAGAGAGAATCCCAAGCACGCTCCACATTGTCAGTGCACAACCCAACATGGGGCTCAAACCCACGAACCAAGAAATCATGACTTGACTCAAAATCAAGAGTTGGATGCTTAACCAACTGAGCCACCCAGCACTCCAATATCAAAGCAATACCCAGTCCTGTCAGCAGCAGTAACAGTAGCTCATTATAGCAATACTTCTAACTTGGGGTGGGGGTGGTGATCCACCTCTGGTTGGGGTGGTGCACATCCCAATCTAGGGGCAGGAGGGGAAATTAAGGGACATGTGCATTTTTAAAAAGCTTCCATGTAAAGCTGACATCTTGCAACCCAGCATCTGCCATCCCACCGGTCTCCACCCCTACCAGAAATAGTCTCCCCATCCCTTGCTTTGAGCTAATGTCTGCTTTAAGTGTGGTCCACCAGAAGGGGATCTGAAACCTGAGGCTCCTACCACGATTGAGTTTTGGTTGAAGTAGTCAGATCTGTATTCATATTCTCACTCTGCTCCTCTGACATGAACTAAACTCTGTTTCTTGATTTAAAGGAAACTCCTAGACGAAAGCCAAATTCAGCTACAGACAGTTCTTTCAGGCCAACACAGTGATTTTTTTTTTTTATGTGTGTTTGTTTGTCTTTAGATAGAGTACAGAATTTCCAGTTCTCTGTAATCATCTCTACTCTCTCATATACCAGGTTTTGTTCGCTTATTTGTTTTCTATGTGGGGCCTAGAGGGATTTTTAAAAAAATTTTGATGCTTTTTTTAAATATTTATTTTGAGAAAGACAGACAGACAGACAGACAGACACACACACACACACACACACACGGTGTGAACAGGGGAGGGTCAGAGAGAAGGAGACACAGAATCTGAAGTGGCTCCAGGCTCCCAGTGTCAGCACAGAGTCTGACGGGAGGTTTGAACTCACAAACCATGAGATCATGACCTGAGCTGATGTTGGATACTTAACCAACTGAGCCACCCAGGTGCTCCCCTAGAAGGTTTTAGTTTGTGACTTCCTGGGTAGGACAAGATATTTTATAAAGATGTAACACATAGGGCATCTGGGTGGCTCAGTTGGTGAAGTGGCCAACTTCTGTTCAGGTTATGATCTCGTGTTTGTGAGTTTGAGCTCAGTGTGGGGCTCTGTGCTGACAGCTCAAATCCAGGAGCCTGCTTTTGATTTGTGTCTCCCTCTCTCTCTCTGCCCCTTCCCCACTCACACTCTGTCTCTTGTCTCTCTCTCTCCCTCAAATAGATAAAAATTAAAAATATTATAAAGATGTAATACATCTTTACTTAAAAAGTAAAGGTTTTACTTAAAAAATAAAGGTTTCCTAACCAAAATATGTCATAAGGAATATAGGGACAGGGTGAGTTTTCTCAGGAAAGTGTAATTATTCTATTTCATTGTCTTTTCATCAAAGATCTTGCTCCTTCCAGGTCTATTGTGAGACTTAAGAGCCATAGAGTGAGTCTGAGTCATCTGAATCTTGTTGTAAAAAAACAAAAGGCCTTTGTCCTGTATCTCAGGAGATCCCTGAAGTTTGGACTCAAACGAAACCTTGCCATCAGTCTGTGTCTCTGTCACTTTCTTGCCATTACAAATTAGGTCACACTGTTCCCATCGATCTGCTAACATGACAATCTTCCTTGACTAGTAAAAGCTATAGTTTTTGTTGCCCCCAAATCATATGTTAAATCCTATGCTCAATACGATGGTATTTAGAGTTGAGGCCTTTGGATGATGATTAAGTCATGAGGGTGGAGTCCTCATGAATGACACTAGTGTCCTTATAAAAGAAACTTCAGAGAGTTCCTTTCTTCTTGCCATGAGAGGAGGACATAGAAAACAAAATGGCCAGGAAACAGGTTCTCACCCGACACTGAATCTGCTGACACCTTGATCTTGGACTTACCAGCCCCCAGAACTGTGAGAAATAAATTTCTGTTGTTTATATGCCACCCCATCTATCATATTTTTGTTTTAGCAGCCTAACGGAGCCAAGACAGAAATCAAGATTTTCTTTCCACTTGCCTTATTGTCCTATATCAATATTTCTAAGTCCTTAAGAAACTTGTTTCTAGGATTATTAGGATTTCTTTTTAATTATAGACCAACAAGATAAAATGATTTAATGTTATAGAATGCAACAATCTAATATAGTTGGCAGAATTTGACTCAGTTTCTGCCAAGGGATTATTATCATTGAGAGTGACAGACAAGAATGTCATAAAGATAAGGAAAGAATGCAAATACGTTAAGGGAAAAGAATGATTAACATGAGATAGAAAGCTAAGGTCTAGAGTACAGGTGAATCTATTTAAGGCCCTTACTTGAATACTGCCAAAATGTTCTCTCTCTCACTAATCTTACCTTCAACATGAATAAGAAAAAATATATCCTTCTGATTTGAAAGAATTTTAAAATACTACCCACTATTTCCTAGAGAAATGCTCATCACTCTGTGACAGCTTTGAGTTGACAAAGTTAATGTTCCAAGACGTTACTGATAACCACATGTTTTCCCTACGATTCAGGAAGCTACCATTAGGTGGGTAGTATTACACCAATTTTGCTAAATAGTTCAAAAAGCTTATGAGTAGTTTATGGAAAGCAAGATGATAGCACTTTTTTGCCCTCGGTTTTGATTTTCTTCCCTTTTTAAAAAAATTTTTTTTAATGTTTTATTTATTTCTAGGAGAGAGAGAGAGAGAGAGAGAGAGAGCGTGAGCAGGGGAGGGTCAGACAGAGAGGGAGTCACAGATTGAAACAGGCTCCAGGCTCTGAGCTGGCAGTCAGCACAGAGCCCGACGCGGGGCTCCAACCCACGAACCACGAGATCATGACCTAAGCGAAAGTTGGACGCTTAACAGACTAAGCCACCCAGGTGCCCCAGTTTTGATTTTCAAATGTACTTCTTCTTAAGTATAAGCTTCTTATTAAGTATAAGCACTGAATATCATAATGGTAACAAATTTTTCTTTCATATACCTGGGTATGCATAAAAGGTGACTATACTTCTATAACTTTAACTTAATCTCATTTGGCCCCATCTCCATCAGTGTTGAGGTCTCCACTCCCCTTTGTTTCTGCCCTGTGAATGGGGAGAAGTTAGAAATCATCCACTGGCATCCACTAAAGAATGTTTTTCAAACTGTATGCTTTAGTCTATGACATCAGTTTAGTAGATCACACCAAATGGATTTAAATGAAATAGAATAGAATGAAAAGAACACAAGAGCCAGCATCATAAATATTGTTTTATGAACATTTTATGTGTCCTGGAAGACAATGTAAAATGTCTTTCTTATCGTAGACTAAAACTGGCCATGGGCCAAAATTGTAAAAAATAAAACAAAACAAAAACAAAAAAACACTGCATAATGGGGAGCCTGGGTGGCTCAGTCTGTTAAATGTCCAACTTCGGCTCAGGTCATAATCTCATGAGTTCAAGCCCCCACATCGGGCTCTGCTCTGTCAGAGCAGAATTTGCTTCAGATCCTCTGTCCCTTTGTCTCTCTGCCCTTCCTCCATGCTCTCTAAATAAATAAACATTTAAAAAAAACACCGCACAAGACATTGATGTGACTGCTGTGTTTCCAGACATGAGGTCTAAACATTGCCTACATCTTTGGTTAACTATCCAAAGTCTCTGCAGGGCCAGACTTTTCTCAGTTACTTTCAGGCCCCTACTGGGCTGTACAAAAACACGTGGCCACTCTCCCATGCTACCTGAGAAGAGCAGAGAGCTTTCTGAGCCTCTGTGAAGTCCCCTCCACCTAGACACACCACATAGATATTTCTATTCTACATGCCATGACTTCTTAGGAATTCAGGAGAGTTTTCTTTCATAACTTGCTGTCTTCTTGGGCTTCAGTACTGGAGTGAAAGTTTCAGTTACCACTGATCCCGAATACCCAGACCTATCCAGGGGTTTTAATTTCTGCCCCCAGGATGGGGCACAGGCCCACTTATCAGGGAGACACACTTAGATCTCATATTCTGCCTTCAGACTCTCAGACTCTTTTTGCCTCCTGGTTCTTGAGATTTTTATCTAGTCTGGGAGAAGAAAAACGGTCTCTGGTGGTCTTTTTTCATAGCTCTTGTCCTTAGTATAATTGCATGGCCCCAAGGGCCTCAACACTCTGGCTTTTTAAGCCAATACAAATGCCCAGGTTCTTCAAACCCAAAAATATATTTTTGTCAAAACTATTGTTTCTATCCCACATTTATAAGCCTGTTTTTAAAAACTAAAAGCTAAGAAGTGACAGATTTTTCCATTCTTCTTCTATAACAACCTTTCCCCAAGGCAACAAACACCTGAGTCATACTTTTTAGCTTCACTAGGAAACAGGCTGTGGGGTAAAGAGGAATTCCCAGATGTGAATAACATTTCTAGTACTTCAACACTATTTCTAATGATCAAATGTAAAAGGATAATAGTTAATGAAAAATTCGAAGACGTGTGAATGTGTCTATGATACCCTCACTCTGGTGTTGCAGTTACAAAATACAGTTTAATCAAATTCTATTTTTATCCCAAGATTGAATGGAAGAATTCTTTTAAATTTTCCTTGAAAAATTACATAATAATTTTTCCCCAAACTTCTGATTACCTCTATCCGCAGTGATTAGAAAGCATTAAAATTTTCTGCAGTGACGTGGGTTTTCATTCAATGTTAAACTATGTAAACTTGCTATGATGCAAAGTAAGATGATACTAAATTGTTGCTTCTGTTATAACATTTGGGAAATGAATTGTTTGAACGTCCCCGATTTATAAAGGCTTATCAAAAATATTATGGTTTGAGAGATGGCAAACCAACTTGACTGTAAACTAAGTGGATACTATTGCTAAATAGATAATGTTTCATGTAAACTATATATACCTATTCAGTCTTCTGTAGCATATAAGTCATCTTTGTTTACTTGTCTCAGAATGTAAAAAGAATTTTTTGTCATTATTTATTTTTTTTATCTTAGAGATAGAGTGAGTGGGTAAGAGGAATAGAGAGAGAGAGAGAGAGAGAGAGAGTTTTAAGCATGCTAATGCAGGGCTGGATCCCATGGCCCTGGAGTCATGATCTGAGCTGAATTCGACGTTCAGGTGCCCCATGCCATTATTTTCATTATTATCATACTTAATTTTTTCCTTAACATGTAAAATATTCTGTATATTATTCATCAAATGGTGGGGCTGGTGTTAGTGCAGGAATATACCAGAATCAATAATTTTGGAAAGAAGATGTGGCAAAAGACCATGAAGAAGACCAATCAATTTTCATGACACCTTTTACTGATAAAATAAATTGTAGATTTATTCAGGCTTATGGAAAAATTTAGTCTTGAATTATAGAAGTTTTGAGTTATAGATGGCCTTCAGAGAAGCATCCTTTGCATAAAATGTAAATGCCTAGTACTTGAGCTACTTATAACTGTGGCAATAAGTACTTCAAAGTTGTGAATTATTCTGATGACTGTTATTTTCCTCAAACTAGTATCAGAATGATTCAAATCACCACTTCTTTGGCTCCATCCTTTTCAAAATTTGTTCCTGCCAACATAATTTATCAGGAGTTGGGAAAGTGATTGCAGCTATTTAATGGGCCTATACATTGTTTCTGAGATGCCTGTGACTGTTATGTTGTGTGTGCCATTTAGAAGGATGATGCATAACAGCTTTGTAAAGTTCCTTTTCCCACTTGAAAATGTGTTAAGCACCTATCAGTCACTGCTCTGTTTTCCTGATATATACTTACAGAGTCTTACCACAACATTATAAGCCAGACCTTTATGTCAGTCAAGTTCCAAGCAAGAAAACAGAAACTTTTCAAAGAAATTAAAACAAAGGTAATCTCAATACAGGGATGAGAATGGGGAGAGGGATCAGAAAAGCAGGTAGCCGTTAGAAACAGCAGAAATTGTGACTGGCTAAGAGAGAGGTGGGGGAGAGAGAAATAGATTTCTGAAATCTAGAGTTTTAACTATTCTGGCAGAAGCTGGACTCATGACTGGGCTGTCCAGGCATCACGGAGTCAGGGAAGAAAGAGTGTCAGAAATGCCAGCAACGTAGAGAAAAAGGGGGAGAAATCTCCCTTCCTGTTGAGACCCAATCAGTGCTTCCCTGGGTATAATCTAGGTCAGAAGCTCAGAGAAAGCATCCTGCAGAAGTTAGCTCCCTGACCAAACAGAAAGAGAGCCAAGCTGGGGAAGGAAGGTCCAGGAAGGAATCTTAGAGTAAACACCAGCACAACCTTACTTCCCCCTTCTCTTCATATGGGGAAACCACTTCTAGTCAAGAGCTTAGCTATGTGTATGTGAAACAAACTTTGTATTCAGCTCCTTCTATAACAGTAATTACATATAACCCCAGAAGACAGTTTTCTTGAAGAGTATAGAGCTATAAATCTCACCTATACCAGAATATAACCTTAAAAATAAACATAAGTGGGACTTTAAATCTTTTGTGTGTGTGTGTGTGTGTGTGTGTGTGTATATACACACTTTTTTAATATAAAAGTCTCAGACCTAAAATGTTCTAAAATGTAGTTTAAGATATCTAGTCTGGCAATGTAATAAATTCAGCATAATTGCTTCATTTTGAATAAAACCATCTACCACTTGGTATTAAACTGCAGCAGGGACAATGAGCATAATAAATCTTAATTACATTAACCTTTTTAGTCAGTTATATATAGATGACTTCAGTCTCAGAATTTCTGGATTGATTTTTATAAGGTTTATAAATATAATTCTTAAAGTGCCTAAGGTAATACAAATTCAGTTCCTGCTTTTAAATTATCAATATTCTAATTACACATATATTTTCTGAGTTTTCCTGTGCCATTAACATGACTAAACCTTTTGGAATTCGAGGAGCATGTAAATGACTTTCCTTGGGTAATTGACAATCTCAGTTACTGTACAAATCAATTTCACTAATCTTCAGCAAACTATAAATTAAGAAGTGAGGCTACAGCCAGCTTATTGATTCCTTGCCAACAATTTTCTCTAATACGCTGCTTCTATTCCATAAATTAAAATGTTTCCACTGTGTCCTCAAAAACTCATACTTAATTATTAACAAACTTCCCTATGACATCAACTTCTTTACTAAATGTTGTTTTGTCTCCTAAGAGAAAACTAGCTCTCACTAGAGGACTCCATTACCCCTGTCGGTCTTTGAAAGGAAACCTTTCATTCTCCATTGTGACATCCTCTTTGGGGGCTGATTCGGGGCACTTCTTGCTCCTCATTGCTGCTCATATACAGCTTCCACAGTCTCTTTTGCAAGTGTGTCCTCCTTTGAGGCTCACTCATGTCATTGGCTGTATTATCCTACACTCCACTTTACCAATGGGAACTACCAAGTTCATAGCTAGTACACAGCTAGCTCATTCTCATCACCTCAACTTCTTCCACCAATCTGGTTATCTTCAACATACATGGGGAGAACATTTTCTAAAATGCTAGTACCCTGGACCCTCCTCTCCAACGACCTTCCCCTTCACTGTACTTCAGCAGTCTACTCTCGTGACCACCCAGATATCCATCATCACTTGGAACTGCTCTATTCTTGACATCATAAATTTAGCCTTTCTGTTCTCTAACTAAAATAACTTACTTTTCTGGATTGTTCACTCATGTGGCTCCAGTACACTAGTACTCTCAATTCATTAGGATCTGTAGTTCTCAACTTTTTATTTGTCTGGATCTTTCTCTCTTTTCTTTCCTCCCGTATATAGATGGCCCGACATTTCAATGACCCCCTTTTCTCCCTTACCTCACTATTTTTCTACAATTCTGGCCCAGGAGAACACCAACCCTAACTGAACCCCAATGCCTTGCCTTCTCTGCACATGTACTTGGGCCATAGAGAATTGCTATATAAAATCACAAAAATTGGTAGATTTGTATCACTATAAATTTAAGACCACCAACTTCATCTGGAAGTTCAGCATTATCCCAAAATACCATTATGTATCTTTAATCAAGTCTCTGCCCTGTTTAACATTTATCACTATTTTAAACGTCCACTGTCCTCAGACATCTTGCTTTGTTGTTCCCCACCTCAACAGATGACCTTTCCCTTCAATTTCATGAAAATAAGAAAAGCAAAACAGAGCACAGCTCCTTCAGTGACCGGCCTGTGGTTGCCTATTTATCTTTTCTTCTTTCCTTCCTCCCATTTCCTCGTGTTAGTACATGCTCTAGGCCAGTGGTTCTCAAAGATTAGTTCCCAAATAAGCAGCATCAGGGAACTAGATAGAAATGCAAATTCTCAGGCCCCACTTCAGGCCTGCTGAATCAGAAATTCTCAGAAGAAACCCAATGATTTCATGTTTCAACCTCCAGGTGATTATAATGCATGCTCAACTTTGAGAACAACTACCTTACACTATTCCTTCTCTCTGTGCTCTGGATTCCACCCAATATCACATTCTCAGGTTTTGAGAAACAGCACCAACCCTTCCCTCCACTGCCACCATGTCATCCAACACCTGGCTATTTCAGTGAATTCTTAACTCACCTCTCTACTTCAGTCTTTTTTTCCCCAGCAATCAATTCTTCATCCTGCAACCAGTGTGATCCTTTGGGGGCATAAATTTGCTGGGGTCATTCTATTTCTTAAAACCTGTCAAATTTTTCACTTCAGCATAGCACACTATCCAATCTTTCCAGCTGTCTTGCAGGTCTTTCAATTCTGGGGTCTGTCTCCCCAGCTTCATGCCATACAATCCATCTCCTTGAATTTCTCTGGGCATCCTGAAATTCTTTTTGTGCCTTTCATGCCATATCTTTCCTGGCCTTTGGTCCTTCATGGATTTTGATTTCTCATCTTGGAACATTCTTCCTGCACACTGTTTCTTTTGTCTAGTTGCTCTTCATGTCCCAAGTCAGAACATACTTAATTGAGGAGTTCTAGCCTGGCCTTCAGAGTAGAATGAAGTTCATTCTTATATGCTTTCTTAGCTCCATATTCATCTCCAATCATGATTTTTTCTATTTTCTAATGCCTGTTATCTATGCTAGGCTAAAAGCTATTTGAGGCCAGAAACTATGCTCACCTAATTCACACTGTATATTTTGAACCCAGCATGATACCTATGTCTGGCATAAGACAGGTGCTCAGTAAATAGCTATTGAATGAATAAGTAAATGAATAAACTCCAAAATGTATGTTGTGTTGTAGGTCTTCATTTTCTCTTCCCTTTAAAATACCTTCCTGCTAAATGCCCTTTCTTTTTTCCCTCCATAACTTCTTCCACTATTGTTTTATTTTATTATTTTAATTTATTTATTTCTGAGAGAGAGAGAGCATGACCAGGGGAGGGTCAGAGAGAGAGGGAGACACAGAATCTGAAACAGGCTCCAGGATTTGAGCTAGTTATCAGCACAGAACCTGACACAGGGATCGAACCCACGCACTGTGAGATCATGACCTGAGTCGAAGTCAGACACTTAACCACTGAGCCACCTAGGAGCCCTAATTGTTTTAAAGTCCTAGATCTATGGTCATCAATCTGTGCTCCATGGTACCCCAGAATGCCTTCGCAAACTTATAGGGTGCTGTGACATATTTTCAACAGAAGCATAGCAACCTCTGTCAGATACTTTGCAAAGTACTAGCTAGAGAGAGTTTGGAGCTTCAACATCAGATAACCACATTTCTTCAAAAAATGTCATACCTTTGTAAAGTTGGGTCTTTGCCTGTGACAAGAAGGAAGTATCACATGGAACTTAATATGGTAGAGAAACTACGATAGAGGTGTCCAATTTAATTCAAACTTTGAGAAGATGTATAGCACCCAATAGGCATTAAGTTATTAGGACATAAATACTCTTTAGGTTATTTGGAACTTATTACTTAATAAGCAAAGCTGCTTAGTATTTCCTTGGGCCCAAGGGTATTATGAAAAACTTACCAGGACACTGAAGGAGCTGAGAAAGTTGGGAAGCCTCTATCCTTGTTAACTGTTCATTTTCCCTTATGTGGCTTCCCCCTGCCATCCTGTTCTATTTTTGCTTTTATTCCCATCCCAGATGTTCCGTATTATGATTTCTTTCTGTTTGTCCTCTTTAGTAATCATGATGTATCTGTTTACTGGCATTGGTTCTGATTATTTTTTCATGATTTCTATCATAATTTCTTTCTCTTCTTCTGTGTAAGGATTTCTAAATCCTCCTATTATTATCTATTTATCTGAACTATTACACCGTAAAGAAAATAAATTTGGCTTTGTGAAGCTCTGTGTGCACACACATAAGTATCTGCTTCATATGCTTGTGTGTGTGTGTGTGTGTGTGTGTGTGTGTGTGTGTGTGTGTGTGTGTATAAAGCCAATCAGATACCTCAGCCTTTTCCTAACAGGGAGATTTCACAGTGATTTGACCTCACCCAATTATGGAGGCTGGCTGAAGGGTCTCTGTAAGGCTCTTATCTCTGCATCTGATGCTGGAGTTTGAAGTTCACAGGCAGACCATCAGGAAGGAAGACGGATGTATGGTAAGGGAGAGCAAGGTAACACTGGAACTCACAAGCATACAATGTCAGTTCTCTGGCCTCTGACATTAATGGTATGGGTGTTCTGCAAATCTGGGCCCCTTCATCATGGAATTATACACGTATGCACACACCCAAAAGAAGGTAAGGGGACAGTGAACAGTTACAGGCCCATTGAGCTCCTCACAGCAGCAGGGAGATGCAGCAGATCAGCAACAGCCTGTGTGTGCTACCAAATGGCTGCTGCTTAACTGCTTCCCTGCAAGTCTTACACAAGTGCCTCTCTTGGGGCTTACCCTAACTGGAAACATCCATGAAATGGGGTTCTGGGAGATGGAGTTCAGCCTACCTAAGTAGGTACCAAAAGCCACCACAGGCATAATACCTCATTCCTTTACCAAAGTAGCTGATAGTATAGTTACAGGCAAAATATGTGTTCATTAAAAGATAACGATCAGAAATTCAATATATGATAAATATTAAATAAGTGGTTTCAGAGGAAGTTGAGTGAAGTATAGGCAGTGGTTAAAAGGAATGGGATCTACTTGTAAGTAGATGGTGAAGACATAGTGTTCCAGTGAGGGAAAATGGCAATAACCAGGATTCCAAGACAACTGCAGATCAATTTAAGCAGACCAAAGGATCTGCCAAGAAGGAGTGTGTGAATGAGTCTGGAAAGGAGCCAGCCCACAGTTGCCGATGCCAAACCTATTTCTGCCTTTGTTTTGCAGACAGATGAGAAGATCTCATGATTTATCCAAGTCACTGTGATTGGTTCTGATTCTTTTTTTAAAGTTTTTTTTCCTGAGAGAGAGAGACAGCATGAGCAGGAGAGGGTCAGAGAGAGAGGGAGACACAGAATCCAAAACAAGCTACAGGCTCTGAGCTAGCTGTCAGCACAGAGACAGATGCAGGGCTCAAACCCACAAACCGTGAGATCATGACCTGAGCCGAAGTCGGACGCCAACCAACTTAGCCACCCAGGAGCCCCTGGCTCTGATTCTTTTTGCTGGGTTTCCTCTTTATTTTTCTCCACTCTACTCTATGAAATGATTCTTCACCCTTGTACTAACATCATGTGTTGAATGTAATGAAATTTTGTATCTTTTTCTTTTCAGAAAAAGAGATTCGGTTTGAACTTGGTATAAGGCAAATGGAGTATGGGATATAAATAGGACTTTAAGACGGTGACCCTGCTGACAGTGTGCAAGGACAAGGGGAAACTGAAGACATGACCTTATCTCCCAGAAACATCCCTTATAAACTAAAACTAGAGGTCAGACTACAATTTAGAGCCTTTGGGTGTGCCTCAATCTTCTTCCCAAACTTTGTAGGACTCCAGTCTGTCCAATACCCTGATAAACCTTTGTTACCCTTCTATCCAGAAGATGGCTAAATGCCTCCTTCCATTCCTATTTTAAGGCCCAATGATGAGAAAGGCAGGCCCCAGTGAGATTCGTGCTACATTTTATGGTATTGGCATAATGGCATCCAAACAGGTTTTTCTTAGCTCTGTGTACTTTCCTGAGGAGATTCTGGCACCAGGACAGCCAGCTCCTCCTGCAGGCCATGACATCCTCAGTGTCCTTCCTGGGACAAAGCATCTCCAGGAGACCCTGTGTACTAATTGCTCCTGCAGACTGCAATCAACAACTAATAGTCTTTCATTGGACAGAAACCCACTCTCTCTCCATGGTCTTCTGCTCCAGTGGCTGCAGAAAGAGAGCTGCAGCAGCTCCCCCCCCCAACCCCCACTAAGCTTGTTTTAGTGGAAGGTGCCCTGGGCCTGGGCTGAGTTCCAGGAGAGGTGGACTGCAATCCCTGTAGCACAGCTCATTAGCTGTGAGATCTTGGGTACAACCAATATGTAGTCTCTGCGGACTTTGTAAAGTGAGTTGGTTAAATTAGATACTCTCTGGGTTTTCCTCCAGGTTTAATTTTTTTTATTTCAAGATATGTCAATTAAAATTAAATCCAAATTTTACTTATCAAATGGTAAAAATGAAAAGAATACTACTGTTCACTGTTGGCATTGTCTCTTGCACTGCAGATGAGAAATCAAATTAGTAAGAAAAAAAAGTAAATATTTGCCATTATATTAAAAAGCTGTTAAAAATACACATGTCCCCAGGAATCCCCAGCCCTACAATAATTGATTTCAAGTACATACCCTGCATACATACAATGACACGGCTATATTGATACATATCACAACATTGCTTATAATGATAGAAACTTAAAATCAACCACAAGAAAAATTTGGAAAGCTCTCAAATACATGGAGGTTAAAAAACATCCTATTAAAGAATGAATGCATTAAGCTGGAAATTAAAGAAGACATTTTTGAAAAGTATATGGAAGCAAATAAAAATGAAAACTTCATAGTCCAAACCCTTTGGGATGCAGCAAAGGCAGTCCTAAGAGGAAAGTACATTGTAATTCAGGCCTTTCTCAAGAAGCAAGAAAGTTCCCAAGAAAACATTTCATTCACACCTAGCACAGTGCCTGGTACACATTTTTTAAATGACTAACCACAGTCTATCTCAGACTTCTTTCCAATAGAGGTGGAGGGTCAGAATGGTCCCCACAACTGAGAACCTCCATTCATCTCCACACCCTGAGACCAGGACCCCAACTTTCCTTTCATTGCTGCAAAAAACAAAATCAGGCCAACTTGGTGAAGATGTCCATTTATTTGGGGAGAAAACTCTTACTTTCATCCACAAATTGCAGCCTGAATGCCAAGGTCCAGCGAAGTCATTACAATATTTTATAACCTCTTCTCAAAGCATAGAGGATTAAGGTCTAAATATTATTCTAAATGAAAGAGCACTAATTCAGGCCCAACTCATTGCATAATCTTCCTTCAGGGCTTGGTAAAGACTCTGGGTCTCCTACAATAAGATTCCCTGAGAACAAACAATATTTTTAGCCATAGGGCAGCAATGTAGATGCATGGAACACAAATTAATTCTAGAGCACCCTAATTCTGCTAATGATAATCTGAATTAATATTACTAAATAGATTATTTAATATCTCAGATTCAAGCATCAGCATTTGGACCACTTCCTTAGTCTTACTTTGAGAAATTATCTAATATCTACAAGTAAAAAGTAAACCAAAATCCTAAAAAGAGAGCTTTCCATGGATACAAAGCACAATTTTTATCATAGATGAGAGAAATGACCTACAATCCTCCAAAATGGTACTTTTCTAACTTCCCTAATTCAAGCTTCATCCTCCCAAGGCATCTGGCTACACACACAAAGACATGCACAGCCACATACTCACAGAGGATTGTGTCAGGGCTCACTTCTCCTCAGGAAGAGTTGTTCCTGGGCTCTATCTTGATCATAGCCCAAGACACTAAACAGAGGGAATGGCGGGGCTAAGGGTGATCCTTGACTGGTATCCCTCAGTTCAAAGAGGTCAGTCTAGGGTGACCTCTTCTCAGTTATTCTACACAACTGAGAGAGTTGCCCAAACCCTAGAAGAAAGAAAAGGGCTGAAGCAACTGTTTCTCTGGAACAATCTTACAGATTGACTGAATAACAGAATGTTTCTAATTTCCTTGGATATCATCAATCCACTAGTAGAAAATACAACTTAGAAAAAGTTTAGTGCCAGAAATTAGTTTACTCGTACATATTTAAAGATTTTTAAGCAAAAGAGAAAAGAGGAATCATGTAGTCCAAGGAGCTGAACTATGGATAAGTATTTTAACTTTGATAGTTAGGCAATAGTTAGCAAAATGTTGAAAGACTCAGTTTTGGGGTTTTTTTAAGAAAACCCTTGAATAAAAAAACCTTTAAATCTGTGCAAGAAGTTTGTAATTTAATAACAACTTAGCATTATATTTTAAATGTTGAGGGGCGACTGGGTGGCTCAGTCAGTTAAGCGTCTGACTTAGGCTCAGATCATGATCTCACAGTTGGGGGTTCAAGCTCCACATCAGGCTCTGTGCTGGCAGCTCAGAGCCTGGAGTCTACTCCAGGTTTGTTCGTTCATTCGTTGCTTCTCTCTCTCTCCTTCCCTCCCTCCCTCCCTCCCTCTCTCCCTCTGCTACTCAGGCTCTGTCTCTCTCTCTCTCTCTCTCTCTCAAAAGTAAATAAACATTTTAAAAATAAATGTTGATAATACCATATACTACATTTAAGGATTTAGTGAAAAGTAGATACAATTATAAGACTGCATGGACAGTCCAGTATTGGAGAGTAGGCATCCTCTTGCCAAGTCCAAATACTGCACTCTTTCCACTACAGGATGATTAAAGTGTTTAACATGTTTCTAGAAAAATATGTACTTATAAGATGTGCTAGGACAACACGGCCTTCACAAGGCAGTCTATCCAGAAATGTAGCAAATACTCCTCTGCACATACACTTCAATATATTACTTTTACTTCCACAGGGATTAAAGGATTTGAATAAACTTTAAACCTCTACCCTCAGAACATAACTACTTTTTTGTATGCAGAAGTGTTTCCAATTTTAATGGAAATCATCTTAATTTCCCCCAAGAATATGTTTCTTTCTAAATAGTGAGAATAACAAAATTCAAACAGTTAATTGCCTAATGCAAATATAACTAAGAGAGACATTTCATAGGAAATGAATTTTTGCTAACAAAAACTAATAGAGATTCACAAACAAGCCTGAAGAAAATGAATTCTTACATGAACTTTAAAACACAGACAACTGAATGCCTCTCACTGAAAATGTCCATCAGTACTAAAAAAAATACACTGCTGGCTTAGCATTAATCTATGAAATGTATCCCTATAGAAACACAGAATTCAGTTTGTCTTTTATAAACTATATATACACATACCCTCCTCCATTAAAAACATAGGCAGCTGCTTGAAACAAACTGTATCTTCTTCCAAAGCTTTGGCAGATATAAAATTCTATAGTAGCTAGCCTTCAAAACCATCTTAGAAATGTCACACAGTAGCAATCATTTAGTACTTAGACATATGGATGTCAAATTTATATGTAGCTTCTACTATCCCCACACCCACAGGATGTTTTCGTTTGCCATGTGGCATAAACAGTCAAATATATTCCTGGGATCCTCTGGTTGTCAGGTAGTCAAAGTAGCTACTAGTAGTTTATAGTAGTGATTCCATATATGTCCACTTGGAAATAATTTCTTCCCTAAGAGCATTGGGAAAGAGGCTATAAACAAAAACAAGCCAAGGTCATCCTTCGAATAAATTTAAAACTCTAACAGAGAAGAGATGTGAAACTCTAGTTCTATAGTTCTGTAATATCAGAAACCAGAGGAGAAATAGGCAAGGACAAATTCATTCCATGGCAAGTGGGAAGGAAGGAGTAGGCAGGGCAAATGCCTAAAGAAGCAATATGTGAATCAGATTTGGTGGGATAGGTAGACTTTATACAAAGAAAAAGGAAAGCGTATTTCAGACTGAGAGAATTGCTTGAAGAATGACAGAAAGCCAGGCAGGTGCTGGACACATTATGGAAAGGTGATTTCTTCTGTTTACTAAGGAGGTATAGAAGGAAGAGAAAAGGAGGTAGTGGAAAATCAACCAGAGATCTAGATCAGGAAAGGATGTGAATCTCATATTAAGTCATGTACATTTTAGTTGGCTGAATAGGGACCCATGAATAGGTTCTGAAGAGAGCAACATAAGATCTTCACCTTAGGAACAGTTGGAAGGATTTGGGAAAGGAAGAAATACTATATATAGTAAATGGCTTTCCAGGCCTGAACTAAGATATGGTAAGTTGCAGTGGGAGTTGAAAAGACGCCTCTATCAAAAAACTGGTATTAGAAAAAGTAATCAACTGGCCAAGCAACATGTGAAAAGATGCTAAAGTTCACTCATCTTTAGGAGATTCACACTAGAGCAAGGCGGTGCCATTTCATTATCATCAGCTAGGCAAAAGTGAAAATATTGATAATTTGCAATTATCAGTAAGAACATGAAAAATGGGAGTTCTCCAAGATGTTAAAAAAGAGTCCAAAATGATAAAATCTTTCCATCAATAACTATCCAAATTTAAGATTTAACTTAAGACTATATTCCCTTTGGCCTTTAACCTACCAGTTATTCAAGTATTCACACACACACACACACGCACATGAGCATGCGTACACGAAAATATAAAGCACCATTGGAAACATGGAAACAGACAGCAACAAGAAACTGATAATTGGTTAATAATTTATGGTATTAACATTTAATATAATTCTGCACAAACCTTAGAAGGAATGAGGCAAATTTATATGCCATGAAATAAAAGGTTTTCACAATATATTATTATTTGTTAGACATGAAGAGGAGGGACCATAGCAAAAGGATGTGATTATATTTCTAAGTCTAAGTATGTGAGTGTGTATGTGTAAATAAAAACCACTGATAGACAAGGTTAAAATGATATAGCACAGACTATCCCTCTAAATTTAGAAAGTAGGGTCAGGAGAAAGAGAGGACCTGGAAAGGGAAAACTTTTACTTTTTACTTCATACAATTTGGGGCTCTTCAAATTTTTTTACAAAGAAAATGTGTTAACTTTAGGACTCAATTTTTTAAAGAGGCAAAAATGGTTTTAGAGGGACAATGAAACATTAGGAATCTTTTAGAAGTTCTTCAAATGATATGACAGTATAACTAAATCACATTAGTAAGTGAAATTTGTATTTGGTCAAAGAGAATAAATTAACAAATTCTACAAGAATTTAACTAATACCTATGACAGTTTATCTGGTTGTGGTTTGGCCAGAATTCTAATCTTGGTGCACAGATATGCCACAAGTGCCAAGTCCACAGCCTTTTGGTGTTAGCATTCTGTAGTGTCAAGAGAGCTTTAACAGTGGAGAATGGCTGAAAGAGAATTGCCATCCTTCTAAGTCTCTGTTTTCAGGAGTTTGGCTTTTTTAGATTCCACATATAAGTGATATCATACAATATTTGTCTTTCTCTGTCTGACTTATCTCAGTTAGCTAATGTCCTCTAAATCCATATCCATGTTGTCATGAAAGGCAAGATTTCTTTCTTTCTTATGGTTGAATAACATTCCATTGAATATATATCACATACCAGGGGCTGGGGAATGAGAGAATTGAGGAGATGTTTTTAAGGAAACAAACTTGCAAATAATGAATGAATTGATCCTGGAGATCTAATGTATGACATAGTGAATACAGACAACAACATTGTATTATAAACTTCAAGTTGCTACAACACTAGATATTAATTATTTCCACCACAAAAAAGAAATGATAATTATGTGAGGTGATAGAAGCATTAGCTAACACTACAATGATAATCATATTGGAATACATAAATATATCAAGCCAAGATGTTTTACACCTTAAATTTATGCAACATTATATGCCAATTATATCTCAGTATAAATAAATAATCAGTAAGCAAGTAAATAAGATTTCCCCAAGGAGAACAAAAAAGAGAACTGCTCTTTAAAACCTCAAATTGGAATCCCAACCCTTGGTTTATTTGAGGTAGGATTTCCAGTTTCATATAAGGACTTGGTTGTCATCTGAAACATACTTCTACCTACATTCTAAGTTCACTCTTGGCAGCACCATTGTTCACAATGTGTCATAAAATATAAACAGAATATTTATCTTCTGTGCATCTGTAATGAAGAGAGTATAACTAACGGAGGTAGAAGAGAGGAAAGAAAATCAATGATGAAAACAACGTCAGAAGCGCTTACTGGAATGTCAGATTTCATATGTCTTGATATCATAGCTCATGTTGTCAAACAGAAAATAATTACTTTTCACAAAACTACCTGAAAAAAATTGAAGCTGTATCATCAACCGTCACAAATTCAGACTAGCCGTGCATAAGACTGGTCTAAAGCAGATAAAAATCAGGAAAGTAAATTTATAATATAATCAAATTTGAAAGAAATTAAAAACATAAAATGTCGGTGAACTTGTTAGATTATAAATTGAGTTTGTTTCCAATAAAGCTTATTTGGAAAATAAATCTCAAATAAAAGAATAATATGGTGGGAAGATTGCTTAAAAGAAGTTTAGAATTAGGTAGACCTCTGGAAGACCACCTTTTTTTTTTTTTAGGATAGAAAAAAATGTTTTTTATTATTTTTTATTTTTTACAAATAGTTTATTGTCAAGTTGGTTTCCATATAACACCCAGTGCTCATCCCCACAAGTGCCCCTCTCCATGCCTATATCCCCTCCCCCCACCTCATCCATCAGTCCTCAGTTTTTGTCAGCATTCAAGAGTTTCTCATGGTTCGCCTTTCCCCTTTTCCCTCACTATTTCCCCCCTTTTTCTCCCCCATGGTCCTCCGTTAAGTTCCTCCTAATCCTCCTATACGTGCAAACATATGATATTTGTCCTTCTCTGCCTGACTTATTTCACTCAGCATAACACCCTCAAGGTCCATCCATGTTTCTACACAAGGCCAGATTTCATTCTTTCTCATTGCCATGTAGTATTCCATGATATAGATAAACCACATCTTCTTGATCCATTCATATGTTGATGGACACTTAGGCTCTTTCCATGTTTTGGCTATTGTTGAGTGGAAGACCATCTTCTTGAAAATAGAAATTTGTCCCTTCATAGTCTCATTAACACTGTCCTTTAACATTTTCCCTTAATATTAAGATTTTTGCTTTTGTCAAGGATCATTAAAAAATAAAGTTGTAGATGGCCAAATAAGCTTTGACAAAGCAGGAAAAACATATCCAATGGAATAAAAACAGTCTCTTTAGCAAATGGTGCTGGGAAAACTAGACAGTGACATGCAGAAAAATGAACCTGGACCACCTTCTTAACCAAACACAAAAATAAACTCAAAATAGATGAAAGACTTAAATGTAAGACAAGAAGCCATCAAAATCCTCAAAGAGAAAGCAGGCAAAAATCTCTTTGACCTCGGCCACAGCAACTTCTTATTCAACATGTCTCTGGAGACAAAGGAAACAAAAACAAAAATGAACTATTGAGAGCTCATCAAAATAAAAACTCCTGCACAGCGAAGGGAATGATCAGCAAAACTAAAAGGCAATGGACAAAATGGAAAAATTTATTTGCAAAAGACATATCAGATAAAGGGTTAGTATCCAAGGTCTACAAAGAACTTACCAAACTCAACACCCAAAAAACAAGTAGTCCAGTGAAGAAATGGGCAAAAGACATGAATAGAAACTTGTCCAAAGAAGACATCCAGATGGCCAACCAACACATGAAAAAATGCTCATCACTCAACATCAGAGAAATACAAATCAAAACCACAATTCACAATTGAGATACCAATTCACCCCTGTCAGAATGGCTAACATTAACAACTGAGGTAACAAATGTTGATGAGGCTGTGGAGAGAGAGGATCTCTTTTGCACTGCTGGTGGAGCAGCCACTCTGGAAAACAGTACAGAGGCTTCTCAAAACATTAAAAATAGAACTACCCTATGACCCTGCAATTGCACTACTAGGTATTTATCCAAGGGCTGCAGGTGTGCTGTTTTGAAGGGGTACGTGCACCCAAGGTTTATAGAAGCACTATCGGCAATAGCCAAAGTATGAAGAGAGCCCAAATGTCCACTGATGGATGAATGGATAAAGAAGTTGTGGTTTTTTATAAATAATGGAGTATTAGTTGGCAATCAAAAAAAAAAATGAAACCTTGCCATTTGCAACTATGGGGATGGAACTAGAGGGTATTATGCTAAGTGAAATTAGTCAGTCAGACAAAGACAAATATCATAGGACTTCACTCATATAAGGAATTTAAGATATGAAACAGATGAACATTAAGAGAAGGGAAGCAAAAATATAAAAACAGGGAGGGGGACAAAACACAGGAGACTTTTAAATGTAGAGAACAAAGAAAGGGTTGCTGAAGGGGTTGTGGGAGGGGAGGATAGGCTAAATAGGTAAGGGACATTAAAGAATCTACTTCTGAAATCATTGTTGCACTATATGCTAAACAACTTGTATGTAAGTTAAAAAATAAATTTTGAATATATATGTGTGTGTTTTGTTGAATATATAGATGTAGAATTTGCTTTCAAATTCATTGGGAAAATATTATTGAGGTCATTCATTGCCCATTACATTACTCAACGTCAACTGTTTTGTTTTTTAGTTCTTGGTATTACAAGGTGTTGTCCAATTTACTGCATACAGAAGGCATAAAATATATATGCTTTGAAATATATGTAAACAATGTATACTCTTGTGCGAAATAACTATACACGTTGCAATCTTGTTTATACCACTAATCTGCTTAGTTGAGCATAAGAAAAAGTTAAATGTCAACAAAACCCCATATGGATTACAAAAGTTTCTAAATTTATATTTCTCTAGTTCATACTGTATTACATGTGCACCAACAAATTAATAGGCAGGTGCTCTCCTTTGAGCTATCAAAGTTATAAATTAAAATAAGAACTGGGATATTATTTTCATGAGCAGTTGCTAAAAAATATAAATTAAGGTACATATAAACTAAGAAAAATAGAATAAATTAAAACTATAAAAAAAAGATAAAACCAAAATGGGTTCCGTGGCAACATATAAAGGTTTCACATAATGGTATTCTAACATATACATTTAGTTAAGTCTAATAAATACTTCAAAGGACAGAATGATTCTGATTTATATCCATCAGTAGCTTGTGGAGCATCAAATTAATATCCATTCATTCCTCACCTTGCGTTCCTGTAGAAGAGTTGAATGTCCAATATGTGCCCTCACTTTGGGACCAGCTATCCTAAAGGACAGCTTCAGACCTCAGGCAGTGATCCCTTTAAGCAAGGAGTTAACACTGGTAACTACTGAAATCAGAAATTTTCTGCATATCTTAACAGATAAATGCTACTCCAGCTAATAAGAACTAGCACTGACTAAACATTCACTGAGCTCCAAGGCATACGCCAAGAGATTTGCATGCATTATATTACTGAATGCACCCAGTGGTCTTCATGAGGTCTGTACTCTTATTATTTCCAATTTAAGTGAAGCTCTGGATCAGAGTTTAAGTAATCTATCTAAAGCACAAAACTAGGAATTGGCAAAATAGTATCCAAATCCGGGATTTTTGGCTCCCAAATCCCCAGTCTTAATGCTACACTGAATCAGTATTACAAGAAATTATTTCCCCAATTTTTTCAGAAAAGCAGGACAAGAAGGGAATAGGTGAAGAAAACAAGTTTTCCTGAAATCTAGATAACAGCTAAATAAAATAAGAAATAAAATATATGCAATCATTTTATCTTATAGTTTACTTCATGTTTGAGGATTTAGATAAAAAATAATATGGATGGGTTAGAAAATGTTAATTATGGGAAAGTATTTTTTAATTTAATTAAAATTTAGTCTTCACAATTCATTCCTGTGGCAATTCATGTTGCCTAGTTACCATGAGGCAGAGATAACTAACTACACACGAATTATCACAACCATACTAAAAATAATAATGAACATTTCTTATCTCCCCGTTGTACTGTTAAGTACTGAATTATAAAATGGAGCAAATAAAGTTATATGCTGAATAATAGTCACTTAATATATAAACTAACGATTCTTTTCATTCTTTGTTGAGTCTTCTAATCTCCTAGGTATATAACTGACAATATATCTTTAGTTTCAGTGACAAAAATTCCTTATAGAGTCAGACCAGTAAGTCATTAAAAGTGTTCTGTTGCTGACAACAAGGACCCCCTTTCTGATAAGTCCTATGGAGATAAGAAATGAATAATGTACAGTCAAGATAAGGAATATATAAAGCAAACATCTGTTGTTTTGTGGTCTGAAAACTCTCATACCTTTTTCTAGTCACAAAACCCATTTTACCTGGGAGAAATCTTTCCTTACAGTTCAAGCAGAGTTGAACTTAACACGTTCCAAACCACAGAGGTAGGCACAGGACCCCTAATAAACAAAGCTCTCTGTCTCCTTGGACACAGCAATTGGGCATATTATCCAAGAAGTCTAATCATACTTTTCATTGAAGTTACACTATTTATAGCAAGAGAGCGCTTTGAGGTCTCTCCTCTGAATTGTGAACAGGCTTATGGTTGCCAGCAGCTCATATTTCCAACCATTCAAGGAAATCTTGTCTGAAAATAAAATCAATAAACAGAAGAAGCAGAGCTGAGTGATAGAACAGCATCATTTGGAGCCAACTCTTCTTTTGCCCTTTACAGTTACATGAACAAGCATACTTCTTTTTTGCCTAAGCAAAAAAAGCTTTTGATCTGAGTTTCAATGGCAAGCAAAAAACCTGAAAGATAAAATTGTCTATACCATGGAGTTCCTTAATTTCCTCTTGACTATACTGGGACTTAAAGATGATAACCACCAGCTGTATAAAAATCATATTTCATTTTTGTTTGTCTTTAAAGCATATCAAGTGTTGAGTATTGGTAGCAAATGGGAAATGTGTGAGTTAAACACACTATGTCTATATGCTATGACTAATGTAGTCACCAATAGTTGGGAGAATAATTATGGAAAAAATCTTTCAAACAATACTTCAGTATCATGTGGCCTTAAATTCTATCAGAGGTTTATTTCCTTGTAGTTCTCTTTTGAGAAATAAATGACATCGAGGCACTACATCTTGGTGTAAATTACTCATACCATCTTTTCTCCATGACAGAAGAAGAGTGGCTACAAACATTTCAGAAAGAAAGTAAAAAGTAAAAGGATCAAGAGAATGAGAAGAAAAGTGACAGATCAAGAGAAATATTTCCAAAAGACATCTCTGATAAAGAACTATTATCCAAAATACACAAAGAACTTTTAAAACTTAATTTAAAAAAACTGATTAAAATGTAGGCAAAAGATCTGAACAGACATCTCACTAAAGAAGATATATAAATATCAAAGAAGTACATGAAAAGATGTTCGATGTCACATATGCTTAGGGAATTGCAAAATAAATGAGGAATCACTACACATCTATTAGAACGACCAAATCCAAAACATCAGCAATACCAAATACTGGCAAGAATATGAACAAGCACTCTTGTTCACTGCTAGAGGGAATTCAAAATGGTATAGCCACTTTGAAAGACAGTTTCTTACAAAATTAATACACTCTTCCCATACAATCAAGCAGCTGAACCTCTTGATATCTAACTGGGTTGAAAACATGCCTACAGCAACATGCCTACACATGAAAGTTTAGAGCAGCCCTAATCATAACTGCTAAAATTGGGAGCAGCCAAGATATCTTTCAACAGGTGAATAGGTAAACTGTCATACACCCATACAATGGAATAGTATTCAGTGCTAAAAACAAATGAGCTTTCAATTCACAAAAAGATATGGAGGAACCGTGAATGCACTCTGCAAAGTGAAAGAAACCAATCTGAAGAGGCTAGATACTGTATAATTCCAGTTATATGACATACTAGAAAGGACAAAATTATGAGGACAGTAAAAAGATCCGTGGTTAACAACATTTGGGGACAGGAAGAGATAAATAGGTGGTACATAAAGGACATTTAGGTCAGTAGATACATAAAGGACATTTAGGTCAGTGGATATTATAATGGTGGATACATGTCATCATACATTTGTCAAAACTCATCAGATGTAGAGCACAAAGAGTGAACCCTAATGTTAACTGTGGACTTTGACTGATAATGATGTGTAACTACTGGTCCATCAATTATAACAAATTACTACACTCGTGCATTGATGTGGGATGTTGATGGTGGGGGAAGGCTGTGCATGTGTAGAGAGAAGGTATGTGGAAATTTGCTGTATTTTCTGCTCAGTTTTGCTTTGAAGCTAAAATTTCTTTTAAAAGTAAAGTTTATTAATTTTTCTTACAAAAGTAAAAGCAATGAAACAGATGATGGCCAAGGGTTGCAACAAATGGCACACATCACAATTTCCCCATCCCTACTACTCTTCTATGGAAAGAACATTGGATTTAGGGCCTTCTATTCACATAAGAAATATTTATTGAAAACTTAATATGTGTCTAGGACTCTACTAAGTCTTGGAAATAGAACAGAAATAGTCATTTCCCATATGCAGTTTGCAGTCTAGTAGAGAGAGGAGTAAGAGAACAAACAAATCATATATAATTGTAGATTATGGTAAGTGCTGTGAAGGAATACATAGAGACCCAGGAGAAAATGATATTGGGGACAATTTTATCAGGAAAGGGAAGAAGAAAAATAGGCCAGTAGATGTAGAGAGATTTAAGGTCCAAGAAGCATGTTTATAACATAAGGGCACCAGATAATATTTGAATATTGGTGACACTGGTCCAATAGAGAAAAAGAAATCAAAACACAGGAGACAGAGGTAATAAATTATGAAGCAAGGACCCCAAGATGGAATGAAGAGATGGAATTCAGAATATACATAGAATATTTTCTCTTTGATAGAGAAATTCCTCCATTTTAGCAAGAAAAGAGGAATATATAGAGAAGAATATTTGCAGGCATCCTCGTGGGAAGGCATAGGTCTTCCCATCTTGTAAACAGAAATCTTTTGGAGTATGTTATGGTGGCTGGCAAAGTCAGAAAGAGCTGAAATAATTTTTTATGCAATCTAATCAAATCAGGAACCACATTCTTGGCCAGCAAAGGAAAGAGATTTTACTGTGGTGGTCTTACAATGTTAATCAGGTCCAGAGGACAGTCATAACCGTTTATGGTTTGCATGCTACCAGGAGAAATGTCTTTGTTCACATTAATTAGATGCATTTTCTCTGAGTTACTTAAAAGCTTGCATTGGTAAGGTACCCTTGTTTCTTAAGCAAACAATGAGAAAGTCAGCCACTGTAATTAGTGGGAAGAGTAACCGGGAACTGGAGTGCCCACACTGATCTGCACTCAAGGGATACCCTTCATCACCGGAGTCAGACTAGGAAGTTCATTAACATTCAGCCAAAGCCTGAAACATTCTTGTCTTAGAAGGCAAAGTGGATGGCAAAGGGAGGTGCCAAGGCCTCCTCTTAGGATAGGAAGTGAAAGTTTCCAGAGCAGAGCGTATTGAGTACAATGTGGGAAAGAGGGCTCTAGAAAATAGAAAAATAAGGGGTAATGGGAATCTCAGAGAGAGAGAGAGATCTGGAGAGAGAGAGAGAGAGAGAGAGAACATCAACTTGAAACATTTTCTCTTAGAAGGTCTGAGTGTGGAAAGCCCTTCACTAAGTTGCGAGAAAATGATTTCTGTTCCTCTAATATGATGTGGCTGCTTTGAGATCTTCCTAGTGAATATTTTTCCTGGAGGAACAGGAGAGAGAGGAAGTGTTTAGAGGAGTGACTAGCACTGGATCACCCAAGTGAATTATTCTCACTCAGACATGAGTTACCTAGATTGGAGAGAGAGAGAGTGACAAATGCTGAGGTCCAAAAATGCGGGAGAAGAAAGGGAAAAATAATTGGGGAGAGGGAGGGAGGCAAATCATGAGAGACTCTTGAATACTGAGAACAAACTGAGGGCTGATGGGGGTAGGGGAGAGGGGAAGGGAGTGATGGGCATGGAGGAGGGCACTTGTTGGGTGTTATATGGAAACCAATTTGACAATAAAGTATTTTAAGAAAAACAAAAAAAATGAAGATGGCTGAGAGAATACTTGTCACAAGTGGGTCACATACATATGAGGCAAGATCTTCAGTGAGAGTTTTAAAGAAAGAGTATATGAAATAGTTTTTTTGTGACAAGTGGGAGCATGATGCTTCAGTACAACACAGGTTGCTGGAAGACTTAAGAGCCCATTTAAGACAGAACATTTTGTGTATAAGCCTTGCCTCTGTCATTTAGTAGCTGTGTGATGTTTTTAAAATATACTTAGCCCCTCTGAACCTGAATTCTCTTGCTGGCAAAATGGGAATAGTAACACCTATAATATAAAGCTGTAGAAAAGATTAAATGAGATTAGGTATATAAAGCTCTTCATACATATTAGAGTCTTAAAAACTGTTCGCTTCTTCTCTGCTTTCATAGCTTTCAGGATTCATAAGCTTTGCTAAGCTGTAAGGTCTTTTATTTTTAGGTCAATATTCACTTGAGAGTGTTTTCCTGGATAAAGTGTTAACAGTAGGCAAGATACAAACTTAACATACAAAAAATAAGTAGTGTTTCTATATATCAACAACAGATTATCTATAAAGAAATAAAGAATATGATCCCATTTACAATAGTTTCAAAAACAATAAATATTTAAGAATAAATTTAAAGAGACAAAAGATCCCTACACTAAATACTATAAAGGGATGACAAAATAAATTTTAAAAGACACAAATACATACAAATCCCATGTTTATGAATTGGAAGAATATTGTTCAAATATCCATACTCCCCAAAGCCACCTATAGATTCAATGCAATCCCTGTCAAGAATCCACTGGCATTTTTTACAGAAGTAGAAAAACACAATTCTAAAATAAATATGGAACCATAAATGACCCCAAAATAACTCTAAAAAAAAAAAACAACAACAGCAAAGCAGGAGGTATCACATTTCCTGATTTCAAGTTCTATTAGAAAGCTATAGTCATCAAAACAGTATGGCACTGGCATAAGAACAATAGACAATGGAACAGAATCAAGAGTCCAGAAATAAATCCAATAAATACTTAACTAATATTTGACAGTAGAGTCAGAATGCTCAATGGAGAAAAGACAGTCTTATCAATAAATGGTGTGGGAAAATTAGATATTTCCATGTAAAAGAATGAAACTAGCCCCCAGTGTTACACCACTCACAAAAGTTAAAATGGGTTTAAAGACTTAAATGTAAGACATGAAACCATAAAACTTCTAAAAGAAAATACAGGAAAAAAGCCCTTTGACATGAGTCCTGGTCACAACATTTTGGATTTAACACCTAAAACACAACAACAAAACAGAAAATAAACAAGTAGGAGTCCATCAAACTAAAAAGCTTCACAGCAAAGCAAATGATCAACAAAATGAAAAGGCAAATTACTGGATGGGAGAAAATATTTGTAAATAAATCTGTTAAGGTGTTAATATCCAAAATACATGAAAAACTCCTACAACTTAATAGGGGGGGGAACCCAATAATCAAATTAAAAATGTGCAAAGGAACTAAACATTATTTCACATAAGATATACAAATGGCCCACAGACATATGAAAATATGCTCAAGATCAATAATCATCAGGGAAATGAACATCAAAACCACAAAGAGATATCACCTCTCACCTATTAGAATGGCTAGTATTTTTTAAAAAGAGAGAGAGCACTAACAAATGCTGGCATGGATATGGAAAAAAGAGAGCATTTGTGCACAGCTTTCTGGATTATAAATTGGGATACATTATGGAAAACAGTATGAAGTTTCCTCAAAAAAAATTAAAAATAGATCTACCATATGATCTAGTGATTCTACCTCTGATTATATATCCAAAGGAAACAAAATCACTACATCGAAGAGATATCTGTGTCCTGATATTCATAACAGCATTGTTTACAATAGCCAAGAAATAGAAACAACCTGAGCGTCCATCAGCAGATGGATGGATAAAAAAAAATGAAGTGTGTGTGTGTGTGTGTGTGTGTGTATAACGCAATAGTACTGGGCCATATAAAACGTAAATCCTCCATGTGTGGCAATGTGAATGGACCCTGAGGGCATTATGCCAAGAGGAGTAAGTCCGAGAAGGACAACTACTGCATGGTGTCACGTATATGACTAATCTAAAAAAAAGTTGGGGGCGGGGCGGGGGGTGGGGGGACTAAAACTCTGAAAAAGAGATCAGATTTGTGGTTATCAGAGGACAGGGGATAGGGGATAAGGAACTAGGGGCACCTGGATGGCTCAGTCGGTTAAGTGTCTGACTTTGGCTCAGGCCATTATCTCACAGTTTGTGGGTTCGAGCCCTGCATCGGGCTCTGTGCTAACTGCCAGCTCAGAGCCTGGAGCCTGCTTCAGATTCTTTATCTCCCTCTGTCTCTGACCCTCCCATGCTCACACTGTCTCTCTCTTAGAAATAAATTGAAAACAAACAAACAAAAAAAAACATTTAAGAAAAGGAACTAGATGAAGATGGTCAAAAGATGCAAATTTTGAGCTATAAGTAAATACTAGAAAGGTAATATACAAAATGATGACTACAGTTAATACTGCTGTATGTATGTTTGAAAGTTGGTAAGAGAGTAAATCCTAAAACTTCTCTTCACAAGGAATAAAACATTTTTTCTTTCTGTATTTGTATGAGATAATGGGTATTAACTACACTTACTAATGGATATTAACTTACTGTGGTAATCATTTCACTATATATGTAAGTCAAGTTATGACGCTGCACACCTTAAACATATAGTGCCGTATGTAAATTATATCTCAATAAACTAAAAGAAAACAAAAGAACTAAGAAAAAAGTATTAACAATAGAAATAATAGTTCCTAAAACCCTTTAAGGCATTTTGAGCACTGAAAATCGTTCAGGGTATATATTGCTGAGTCAGATTATGTTTTTAATTCAAATCAGTCTTAGGACCTATAAAAATATAAAGTATCAAACCAATTTCATTTTGATTTATTTCTACCTAGAAGACAGTCTTTCCAGAATAAGAAGAAAATGCCCTTTATTGATAACATAAGGAGTTTAATATGTCATTCGTTGACTCATTATGAGAATCCAATCTGATGAAAATTTCATTTAAAATAGAATAAAGAAACTTGGGTGTTTGACTTTCAGGGGAGTTGTATTTATTTGTTTTCTGAGTTATTTGAAATTCTCCCATAGGGGTGCGTGGGTGGCTCAGTCGGTCAAGCCTCCGACTTCAGCTCAGGTCATGATCTCAGGGTTCATGGGTTCGAGCCTTGGGTGGGGCTCTGTGCTGACAGCCAGCTCAGAGCCTGGAGGCTGTTTCAGATTCTGTATCTCCCTCTCTCTCTGACCCTCCCCTGTTCACACTGTCTCTCTCTCTCTCAGAAATAAATAAAACATTTGAAATGTTTTTTTTTTTTTAATTCTACCATGGTGCCCCAGATTTTCATACTTTAACGAACATCAGAATCACTTCAGGTAAATTTTAACATTCAAGTTCTTGGGCCTTAACCCCAGAGCATTTAGGTGTCAGTGAAACAAAATAATATGCATATTTCAACTACATTCCAGATAACATAATGTAGACAATCCTTAACCCTCATTTTGAGAAGCACTTGTAGCCTAAACAAAATACACATTCACTTTAGGAAAATTACCTGTTTTATCATGTGGATAATTTAAAGAAACTCATATTTATTTTCACATACAGACCATAATTGACTCACTTCTGAAAAGAAAAATCCCTCCTTTTTTTCTGAAAAGAAAAAACAAAAATTTGAATTTTTGTTCACTTCGAGTGTCACACCTTATGAATACATGTATCTTACAGAGGTTGAAATACCAGTCTGACATAGTTTTCAGGGTAAAGTCCACGATTTATATATTTGTTTCATTAGAGGCTTTGACAGCTGATTAAATAATCACTTGATAGTACAAGAGCAATGCTTTTACATTTTCCTTTGTCTACGAAAATATTTACTTTCATACACCCAGAATTACCAAGCCTTTCCTATTTTTAGGATCTCCATGTGAAAAAGAAAGGATTTCCTGAAATTTCCTTTGGAATTTTCCCCAAGGATATTTACTAGCTATATCTTGTCTATTCCTTTCCATTACCCCTGTAAGAAGTCATGTTTCTTTACACACTATCACAGAGAACACTACAAACACAAACTCTCAAGCTTATGTAGAATTCAAGCCAGATAAAAATTGCCTTTCAGCAGCATTGAAAATGTATAGTTCAGATACCAAAGAGCAGATAAATGCAATGCTTTCTGAGATGGAACATAAGGTCTCAGTCTATTTTTAAAGGAAGAAAAGATTGGAAAATATCCCAGAAATATCACTGTGGGAGCAGGTTGAACAACCCACTAGTATAAAAACAATTTTTTAAAAATGCAATCACATTACACATTTATTAAATTTAGGGAAGACAGTAGAATAAAAAGTTTTAGATTTCCTTAGGGAAAATATTCAAGTGAAACTTAGTTCTGAACTATAATTGCAGTTTAGTGGATGCTGTTCAGAATCACAGGAAAGAAGAGACCACCAATTTTCATCTGGTCACTTCCTTTAGTCGAGACCTACCACTAAATCACCTAAGATTACTAAATAATCTGTCTCAGTTTTAATGACTGCAGAGGAAGGATCTTATAAGTCCCTCATTCACCTGATCGATAACCAATGCATGGGTTGAATTTATTTCATTCCTTCTTCTATTTATTTCTAAAAATATTGACTAAGGTCCTACTATGTGTTGGTTTGCAAACCTGCCCTCATCTGTAGTGGGCAAGGAAAGACTGAAAATAAGAGGCAAGTCACTCTCTGGATTGGTAGGTGGAAAGTTGAATAAGTAAGGGAACTTATTCATGAGGCTTAAGTTGGGTGGCTGCAAATAGGTAGATCTTGGCACCTGCTTGCCAGAATCTTAAAAGTTTATATAGAGGCTTATAGGGTTTAGTCACTTATACCACCCAGATAGTCTGAACAACACATTGTTCTCTCTAGGCTGTGTCCTTGAAAATGGTTCCCACCATGGAAATGGTGGAGAGAGTGTACATTCTAAGCCTGGGAGAGAGGATCAGAAGGCTCTGACTGCCCAAGTCCAGCTCTCTGGTCAACAAGCAGTCATGTCTTCTCAATTACCTCCTCTAACACTATGTACAAGTTACATTACGGCCAAAGACTCCAAATAAACACTCGAAAATTTAGTCAATCACTAAGACATTTTAGATACATACATCAAATGTCATATTTATTTCAATGAGGTAGACACTATACCAAACTATGAATTTTAACTATTTGCTTGCACTATTCTTTCCTGTTTCAATATCTGCCATCTCTACCTTCATTTCATAGTATAAAGAATGATGGGAACTTAAAATGTTCAGCTCAAGAATCCTTAAATACTTGCTTCATTTGCAGCCTCTGAACATTTACTTTGTTGATTGTTTTGTTTTGGTTTTTGTTTTTTAATTATGCCCTTCTTTATATTTTGATTTGGTTGTAGAAACTATTATTATAGGTGTTAACAATTTGCATGACATAGGTTTTATGTTTTTGTTCTAGTTAAATTAAATTTAGTTAACATAAGTGTAGTATTGATTTCAGGAGGAGAACCCAGTGATTCATCACTTCTATAGAACACCCAGTGCTAATCCCAACAAGTGCCCTCCCTAATGCCCATCACTCATTTAGCCCATCTCCTCACCCACTTCCCCTCCAGAAACCTTCAGTTTGTTCTCTGTATTTAAGAGTCTCTTATGGTTTGCCTTCCTCTCTGCTTTTATATTATTTTTCCTTCCCTTCCCCAATCTTCATCTGTTTTGTTTCTTAAATTCTGCATATGAGTGAAATCATAGGGTATTTGTCTTTCTCTGACTGAATGATTTCACTTAACATATACACCATAGTTCCATCCACATTGTTGCAATGGCAAGATTTTATTCTCTTTAAGTTCTGGGTAATATTCCATTGTATATATAAACCACATAATTTATTGGTATTTGATAAGCCAATGATATTCACAAGTCTATATCCTGTAGGTGCTATTGGTATGAATTTATATTCAATCAGAAACGACATATATACTATTATAAGAGAGGACAATATTCAAGTTACTGTTGTCCTCTCCAACACCTTATTTAGATGGGACAGAATAATAGGCCAAAGATGGAGTATAAAGTGAATACTGACTATCTCTACTTACCAGAAGATAGAGAGGCAATTTTTTTCAAGAGGTAAGGTTTTGATAGGAAGGAGGAAGTATTGGCCACTTCTGTAGAAGTGTAGAAGTGTAGAAGATTCTTCTTAACAGAAGAATCTGTTAAGCTACACGCTTATAAGGCAAATATGGATCTCCTCTAAACTGATGTAGTCCAATATTACAAGTTCATGCATGATTGATGGGCATTTGGAGCCTCTCCTCTGCTTATTGGCAGAATCCAGTCTCTAAATTCCTTCATCTCTGCCTTCTCTAATCTGATTCTAGAATAAAAGGATTAGGTTCTCCAAATATATAATATGTTTACCTGGCCCGGTGCTCTTATTCTATCACATGCTTTCAAATTATTTGTCTTTGTCATGTTTCCCAATGCCAGAATGATCCATTGTATAGATTTTTCATTCAGAATCTTGTCTAAAGTGTTCAAAGTAAAAAGTAGTTCTATTTGATTTTTAATTGATAATAATGTTATTAAGAAAATTGATTCACCTCAAAAGACCAGGGTTTTTATTTGCTCCTATGCATTCCTACAGGCTCTCTTGATTCCACCCGTCTCTTAATTCAAGCCACCACTACAGGAAATTCTTCCTGGAGTCTAACTTCACACGAGACCTCCATCCCACACTACATGCCTCCAGTTCCAAGCTTCCCTGTGGATATATTTTAAAAATTTTTTGAAAGAAATAAAACAAACCTAAGTAAATGGGCAGATATATCATATCCAATAGCAACAAAGCTTCTCACAGACCTTGACAAGCAGACACTAAAAGTTAAATGGAAAAATACAGGGCCAAGAATAGCGAAAATATTTTTAAAGACCAAGATGGGTGCCTAGCCCCACGTTATAAAGCTAGAAAAATCAAACCTGTGTGGTATTCATGTAGAGAAAGACAAATAGACCAATGGACAGAAAAGAGAACTCAGAAACTGGGTCCCCTGTACTTTGAAGTATGTAGTATATGACAGAGGAAGCATTTCAAGACACTAGGTAAATGGCGGGATACTCAGTAAATGACACTGGAGAAATTTTCTCTCCATATGAATAAAAAAATTAGATCCTTACTTACACTACAAGAAAAAATTTTCTAAGTAGACTAAAGAACTTAGTGTCAAAAGTAAACTTCAAATTTTTTGAAAAAGCATAGATGATCTTTTTAATGAATTCATTGGGATAATTTCCTAAACAAGACACAAAAGAACAAACTGTGAAAAAAGACGGATACGGTTCACTAATTTAAAATTAAGTACTTCTGCCAAATAAAAGATTTGTCTTTTCAGTGATAATGCAAACTAGTCTGGGCAAGGATGTACAAATATATTAAAAATTATATTACATATTATGCATATTATAGAGTCTATAATATATATACAAAATAAAATATTTTAAAAAATATAATAGTAAATATATGACAAAGGATTACTATTGAGAATCCAGAGAAAACTATAGATGAAATTACACAAATTAAATGCACAAGAAAACATGAAAAAATGTTTATTGCAGCAAAAGATTGAAAACAATTCCAAATCAGATAAATTGTGGAATTGTATAGAATACTATATAACAGTAAAAATGAATAAATTATAGTCCTTTATAATTGCATTGTGTAGACATCTCAAAAAACTGATGTTGAATGAAAGAAGCAAGTTAGAGAGTATTAAATATATTACAACACTGTCTAGTAAAGTTTCAAAACTTTAAACATTAAATGGCATAGTCTGCATGCAAACTTATGATGAATTTGGCCAAAAGAGAAGCTGGAAAACTAGTTTTCTATTTTATTTGGGTAAATGTAATTTCTAGTTCATGAAGAGTAAAGAGGGTTTTGGATTTATTACTGATTTATTGCTGATTTTTATTTTATTTCTATTTCATGGAGAATACATAAAGTTTAAAAAAAAGAAACACTTCAGATGATTTCATATCAAATCCTTACAGATTAAATAAATGAATCATTACAAAGCACATTATTTGTAAAGATGACTAGAATTTTGGGGTGCCTGGGTGTCTCAGTTGTTTAAGCAACCGATGTTAGTTTGGGATCAGGTCATGATCTCAGCTTTGTAAGATTAAGCCCCACGTCAGGCTTTTCACTGATCACACAGAGCCTGCATGGGATTCTCTACCTCTCTCTCTCCCCCTCCCCTGCTCACTGTCTCTGTCGCTCTCAAAACAAATAAATACAACTTTTTAAAAAAGATGACGAAAGTTTAATGAACCCCAAAATTTGGTACTGATTATCACCTACCGTATCCTTAACACTTTTGAAAATGTCCCAGAACATCCTAAACTGAAGGATGCCAACTCATCTTATGATTTCTATACTTCATATAACTCCAAGTCCACTATATGAATGAAAAGTATTTGAAATTTTAACATGGTAATAACACAACTTTTTTTTAATGTTATTTCTGAGAGAGAGACAGAGAGAGAGAGAGAGAGAGAGCATGCATAAGTTGGGGAGGGGCAGAGAGAGAGGAGGACAGAGGACCTGAAGTGGGGTCTGCACTGCCAGCAGATAGCCCCAGGCGGGACTCAACTCATGAACCATGAGATCATGACCTGAGCTAAAGTTGGATGCTTAAATAACTGAACCTCCCAGGCAGCCTTGTGATAGCATAACTTTGATAAAAACAGATATCCTCTAATGATTTTTATTACTTATCTCATGCATAAACATGCTAACATTTCCAATGGACTGAGAAAAATTCTCTTCTATATCCATGAGAAAATCCAAAGTTAAGAGCTAATTGATGAAAAAAATGGCATTCAACTTTTTTTAGAGTCTGGAATGTAAGTTTCACTAATTTGTAGTTTCCTTGGAAGCACAGAAGTCTATATTAAATCTTGTCACATTTTAATCTACATTTAATTATCATAGATCAGTCTTCAAATGCCTACTGAGGACAAAAATCACGTGGCATATAATAACCAAGGAGCACAGAAAAATTTGCAAGGCATCTCTTCCTTTGCCTCTGTGGTAAAACTAATCAATATTCTCTTGCGGTCTTTCAAAATAGATGAACTCAAAATACAATAAAACCGCCCCTTCAGTATAGATCATGATAGGAGAACTTCCAGAAATTGTTAACAGCTACAGTTTGCATGAAAGGTTTTGCTTTCTTTGGATATCCCATTCCAGCATCAAGGCTCTCGGGATGATTATATTGCTATGTGGGAGTCTCCTGAGTATACTGCCTCCCCTAACATGACAGCTCAGCTCCTCCTTACAAACCATGAGAATCTGTGGTTTGCTGTTGCTCTAGATACATCTATCATCAGGCCAACAACTCCTTCCAAGGAAACCTGCTGATGAAACAGGCCAGTATTTCTCTTTCTGCAGGCAACACTATATTCTGTACCACATAACCCACCACCTCTACTTCCCTTGCATGGCACCTGATTGGGAAATGGGTGGTATCTGACTCAGGGTGTGACCGTCTTTTAGCTGTTCAGTGGCCCATAAGGTAGCCTGTTGTGAAAAGCTTGGCTGAGTTCATTTAAATTTCACTATGAGAACTGGAAACGTTGTAAAAATCCGTGTCAGCACAGGACCTAAATATACAAGAATGCTCACCCAGAAGCCATGAGGCGAAAGAGAGAACATGAGGCGAGATTAAGGAAGGAAGAAGGATCGGGGCGCGGGGGTGGGGGGGGGATAGGAAGCTAAGGAGAACCATAGTAAAGGCAGCAGGTTTTAGTTGAAAGAGCACCAGCGACAGAGAAAGGCGGAGTGTTACTGAGGGGGTTTGGAGAAAAGCTTCTCCACCATTTTGCTTGCTGAGAAAGCCTTACCTTACCAAAATTATCCATCTTGCACAGAGTCTCCATTCTTGTTACAGATATATCCTCACCCTCTCATTTGAACTAGACTGGTGGTTTAGGATTGGAAATAATCATTGTTTTTACTACATTTTAGAGAATGACAAGCAGCACAAAGTTGATGAAATCAGTCTCACTTCTGCTTACAGGGTTTTCTACATATAATTTTGATATTTACCACTACTTTGGCTAAATAATCAACTCAAACCAAATGGGAAATACAAAAGTAAGCAAGAAATTTCAGAAGTGAGTTTTGTATTTATGATATTCTTATCCCTGCTTCATCATTCATACATCACTTAAACTTCTATGCAGACTATTACAAGGAGAAGCAGATAATTGAGAGTAAGATATAAACCCCTTAATTGTTGAGTACCAGAAAATTGAGCCATGCCAATTATACAAAAGAGAAAGAGAACTCAGGTCTTATTTTTGAACTCAAATATTTTCCATTACTCACATCTGAACTGTTCCTAAGTTTCACATAACAATGCCAAATAGAATAAAACAAGAAAGAAAAGAACTCAAATATTTTGGAGTGTAGCTTCATGAACAAAATAATAATAGTAATAGTAAAAATAATAATGATGATGATGATGGAAAGGCAATTGAACAAAATATTCCCCACACCTGATCCCAAATACCCCAAGGAAGTTATTTATAGTTGGCTCCAGAATCACATATTCGATTTTTATGTGTTAAAAAAACTGCCATCAGAGTTTTCACAAAGAACCTCTGTTTCCCATACTGCAGATAGTCAATGACCTTGAATGTGAGAAAAAAAAAAAAAGATTCTCTTTTTCTGAGATACACATAATTATTTCTAAGTCTGTAGTACTTAGTATGTTTTAAACTTTTAAAACATTCTTCTTATGATTTTGCAGTCTTTACGGCTATTCACAAAACTATCACAAATGAAATTTTTCAAGAATTCCTATTTCTTTCCTTTTTTTCTTTCAATTTTTTTAATGTTTATTTATTTTTGGGAGAGAGAGCACGAGCAGGAGAGAGGCAGAGAGGGAGGGAGACACAGAATCCAAAGCAGGCTTCAGGCTCTGAGCTGTCAGCACAAAGCCTGATGCGGGGCTCAAACTCACCAACTGAGAGATGGTGACCTGAGCTGAAGTCAGACACTTAACTGACTGAGCTGCCCAGGTGCCCACTTTCCCTCTTTTTCAAATAAAAAACTTGAAGAATTCTTCATAAAATTCTATTCACTCACAACATTCTCCTAAGCAATGACTACAACTGATAAATCATTCATAATTGTAAAACCATAATAAATTACACTAAAATAGCAAAAGGATAATGTCATTTTAAAATGAGCTTGTTTTCCTGTTACTCAAACTTGTGTATACTTTATATTCTTGATATTTAGGTTTCCCTTATTAAGTATAAATCCAAAACAATCATAGCTCTACTTAAAAGTGGTACTTTTTCTACCAAAGTATAACAAAGAAATTGATAGCAGTATTAAAATTATTTTATATCAGTACCAATTGTGAATACTTTTATCCCAGGAAGGATTAACACTTAGTATTCAATTTTCATGTTAGTCCCATTGATTCACAACGACCCAGCTATCCAACCATGTCAAAAATTAAGTCTTTAAGAAAGCATGCTTGAGGAAAAAAAGTAGGTAGCAAATTAGATCAACAATCGGTATTAACCTTAATTAAGGGGCCTACCTCATGAAGACATGACCTTTGCTGGGTGACGGCCCAACCCAGCATGATATATACCCAAAGTCGTAACATGTTCTTCCAGAGCATTCACAATATTTCCCAAAACTTACTTTATAAACTTCAATAGAAATTTATTGTTTTAAAACATGCTACTGAAGTGTTGGGATTAAAATAAAACTTCTTAAACATGATAAAACAAATACACACCAAAGTTACTGGAGAAAATTTTAGATGTATACCCTTCAAATTCTGGAAGAAGATAAAGATATCCCCTGTTACTGCTATTTGTTATTCGGCACAGTAGAGGATCTTCATAATTAATTAGTTTATTAAAATAAAATGCATAGAAGACTTTAAAAGAAAAATGATTTTGACTTAGGAGATAACAACTAAAAGAAAATCAACAAGCTATTAAACTACTAAAGTTAATATGTAAAGTAAATTTACTGCATTTAAAATCCAACTTCACTTTTCCGCTTTGCTCATGTGCTTTATTCCACATAGGAGTGAAATCACATGGTTTTTGTCTTTCTCTGACTTATTTCACTTAACATAATACTCTCTCTAGCCCCATTCATGATGACAAACTATTTTAAAGATGTCAATTTTCTCCCAAATTAATGTATACACTCAATAAAATTCATACTAAATTCTAGAAAGAATAATTTTGGGATACGATGTAGTGAATTATAAATTTACATAGAAAAATAAGAATCTGTGAATAGCTATCAAATTTTATAGAAGAACACATCTAGAGAACCCTTTCCAGTTCTTAGACATACTTTAAAACCAGGAAACTAGCATGATATCAGTGCAGGAAACAGATGAGGAAACTAATGAAATTCAATAGTGAGCCTAGAAACATCCAGCATGAATGCAAAGTTAGCATATGAATGTAATGGAATCACAAATCAGTGAGAAATGGACTAATAATTTAGTACTGAGAACACTGGCTTATTACATGGAGAAAAACATATTTAGATGCCTTCCTACACCATATATCTAGAGAACTCCAAATTGATAAGAAAATAAAACCTAAAAATTATAGTAAATATTAAAAGCCATGAAGAAGAGTTGGGACTTTATATATATAGGTGTGTAGTAGAGGCCTTCTTTACATATATATACATACTACTCTACTGCACAAATCATGAGAAAAAATTAATGGATATGTATTCTACATAAAAGTTAAAGACTTCATTTGAAAAAGATACCTCAGTCAAGGTTGGCAAAATGGTTCCAGACTAGAAGAAAATAGTTGAAATATCTATGTCTGACAAAGGATTAATTGCAGTAGAATACAACAAAGTATTGTAAGTTATTTTAAAAACAAAAGTTATTAAATACAAAAGAAAAGTGGTCTAAGAATATGAAAAGAAAATTCACTAATGGGGAAGCCCAAAATGATTAATAAGAACATGAAGAGATATTCAACCTCCCTAAGCATCAGAGAGAGAACAAATGAAAACTAATTTGAAATACTGTTATACAGTGATCAGAATGGTAAAAATTGGAGTGTAAATAATAGCAAGTGCTAGCAAGGATGTAAGAAAATGGTGACACCCATTGTTAGTGGAAATGTAAACTGGAGCAGACATACTGGAAAGCATAAAATTATGTACCATGACCAACCATGAATACAAACTACAGAGAAACTCAAAACAGATGAACATAGGGGAAGGGAAAAAAAGAGAAAGGGGAGCAAACCATATGAGACTCAACTATAGAGAACAAACTGAGGGTTGATGGAGGTGAGGTGGATGGGGGATGGGCTGAATGAGTGATGAGTATTAAGGAGAGCCCTTGCTGTGTTGAGCATTGGGTGTTAATGTAAGTGATGAATCAATAAATTCTACTCCTGAAACCATTATTACACTATACATGAACTAACTAGAATGTAAGTAAAAGTTTGAAACAAATAAAATGAAATCAAAAAATAAAAAGGAGAAGGGAAAGTAATGTTTGTGTCAATAGCACTGGGTCTCCTTTAGCCACACAAGTGTACTCTGTTATAACAATATAAAAGCAAAGCAGAATACTCTTCAGTAATCAAAAGAGAAAATGGAGATTTAAAAAAATCTCCTCAGTGTCTTGATTGTTTTGGATCTTTAGCACTTAGTACAGTGTATATAGTATGTATGGCACAAATATTAACTGAACAAATGATGCTACAGGCTCCTATTAATGCACACTGTTATAAGTTTTCCTTCTCTCCTGTTTTCCAGTTTTGGTAGGCAGAATGATTCTATAATGTAGATTCTTTTATTAAGTTGTTGGCATTTCACATTTTTCAATTCCTATTTCTCCTTTAGCTGAAGTTCATATAAAGACACTTTTCTTGTGCTGCTCAAAAGTAATCATCTTTGTCAATTCTTCCCATGAGCTAACATTCCATGATACATTTAATTCACTGTACTATTTTTATCACTAAATTGTACTTTACGTTCATATCTTGTGCATGTCAATAGATCACTGGTTTAATAGAGTGTAATAAATGGGTTCTTAATTGATTATTGTTCTCATTAATCACTGCACCTCCACAAAGAAGATCTGTGAAATACACAGACATAATGTGATGCCCCAGAGCACAGAGTAAAGAATGGATGCGAAGCATCGAAATATAATTTTGAAAACTCGGCAAAAATAAACCCTAGAGTATCACATATTAGAATCAAATCGATGGTGGAATTTTTTTGACACAGTCTACAACCACAAAGTGTAATTTGGCTTTAAGAAATATCTATAATAAAGAATAGTTCCTCAAGGTGTAATTTCCTGATCAAAACGGGTTTTTGCCCCCACACAGAAAAATGTTTCAAGACATTCCAGGTGTTTTCACTGATAGCCACTGATATTTCAGACTGTGGCTATGCACTGCACTACTATTTCTGCAAGAGATAGTGATGGTTATTTGGTATAATACAGGCTTAAAGCACTCTACAATATAAAGGAATAGCTTTTGAAAACAGTAGCTCTAAATTCCACTATCACTACTAAAGAATCAATGACAAAGAGATATTCACCTACCCTTCTAAAATGTATTTTATTTGAAATGCCTTTCCAGGTGAGGAAAAAGTCCTTTTATTCCGAGCAGTTGACAAGAACACTGGAAACATTGAGAAAATTGTACTCATTTCTTCTGAATAGTAAATCAATTGCTTCATCTTATCTTTTTCTGTCTTTGTAACACTCACAATGCAATAATGGGTAACCATTTTAAAAAAGCTCTTCATTAATCTGCTATATAACTGGGGAAACCAAAGGTTAGGAAGTTACAATTTAACAAAAATAAGAAGGGTAGAACGAGGCAAAGAATAGGACTTAAAACCTGATGTTTTGACTCTAATTAAATGCTTTTGACATTACAGCCTACCAGATTCTTTACCATGGGTACAAAGTACCCTATAATGTTATCCTCCTCTCTCAAAACTGTATCTTTCTCTCTATTCTAAAAGTCTGAAACCTTTTAGGTATGTTTATATATGGAAAAAGCTCAAGGTTGAGGGTACAGGAAATATTAAAATTCCTTTTTGACCCCTATCTTCAAAGACCTTTAGAAAATGCTTGCTAAAGGGGCGCCTTGGTGGCTTAGTCGGTTAAGCGTCCGACTTTCGCTTAGGTCATGATCTCGCGGTTCGTGGGTTCGAGCCCCGCGTCGAGCTCTGTGCTGACTGCCAGCTCAGAGCCTGGAGCCTGTTTCAGTCTGTGACTCCCTCTCTCTCTGACCCTCCCCTGCTCACGCTGTCTCTCTCTCTCTCTCTCCTAGAAATAAATAAAAAATATTAAAAAAAAAAAAGAAAAAGAAAAAGAAAATGCTTGCTAAAATACTTTCTTCTTATTTTATATAAATTGTTCAATAATGGCATATCACAAAGGTCCACCAGTCCTACAATATGTGGCAGGTGAACAATGCACTTATACTATGTTGGTGGTCAAGTCCAAATTTGTCCCATGAGTGCTTTGTCACTCTGGGACTAGGCCCTTCGATTCCCAAAAAGCTGTCAATAGAATTTATCTACCAATGAGTCAGACTTCACTTACCTAGAATACCTCAATGATAACAAATGAAGTCATTTATGTCTCAGATCTTAGGTCTGTCAAATAAAATTCATGGTGAAGTAATAATACTCATAAAGCAATGGCAGAATAGAGCCATGTGTCTCTCCTTTTTCTGCTCCTCATCCCCCACCTCTCTGCCCACCCCCCATTTCTAGTTACAGAAGTGAGAAATAAGTGCAAAAATAAAGTGAATATCCTTTAAAGTGTCATTACAAATGTGAAATAAATTCTAGTTAAAAAATAGACTCTTGAGGGGCGCCTGGGTGGCTTAGTCGGTTAAGCGTCCGACTTTCGCTTAGGTCATGATCTCGCAGTTCGCGTGTTCGAGCCCCACGTCGGGCTCTGTGCTGACTGCCAGCTCAGAGCCTGGAGCCTGTTTCAGTCTATGACTCCTATTCTCTCTGACCCTCCCCTGCTCACGCTGTCTCTCTCTCTCTCTCTCTCCTAAGAAATAAATAAAATTAAAAAAAAGAAATAGACTCTTGGGACACCTGGGTGTCTCAGTCAGTTAAGCGCCCGACTTCGGCTCAGGTCATGATCTCACGGTTCGTGGGTTCAAGCCCCATGTCAGGCTCTGTTCTGACAGCTAGCTCAGAGCCTGGAGCCTGCTTCGGATTCTGTTTCTCCCTCTATCTCTGACCCTCCCCTGCTCATGCTGCCTCACTCTCTCTCTCTCAGAAATAAATAAAACATTTAAAAAATTTTTAATAGACTCTTAAATTGAATTCAGTAAATGGCTCATTAGTCTTTTGGCTAATTGACTTTTAATGAATTGATCAGGAAGCTCCTGCCTTCAAAGCACATTAATGCACCCGCCTTGGAGGCATACATATGTTGAAGGCTCAGACAGTCAGTATCCCATCCCCAGATGCATCCAAGATGTATACAAGATACAAATCTTCACTGTGTGAACATTTTTAGATCTGTGGGAAGATTTTTAGAGCTGTCCCTCTTCGCTTTGTATATTAAGCTAGAAGAACCACATAAGCCTAGAATTGTCAGTGGCCACCTTGCCACGTTGTAGAATGAGACTGACGCAGAATAAATCAGAAACAAGTATAAACAAAAATGAAACCCTAATTATATAGTTGAAAACACATAAGAAGCTATTCTTGAAGACTGATACCTCTATACTTTTCAGCAGTGTGAGGCAATACATTCTCTTTTTGAGATGCATCTCTGTTAAGTTTCTACCATTTGCAACCAAGAGTAGACTGAAGGATTATGACAAACACTGAGAAAATTTTCAAGTGGTCTACAAATGTAAGGAATTTCTATTGTTGCCAAATAAAGGCAAGAAGTTTCTCCCAAATACTCAATTTTACCTGACTCAAGTGACTTTGTCATTCTTAGATATAATTTCCAACTCAATTCTCACTATCTTTATATTAGATAAGCCAGTATGACTATTATACGAGATTGAAATAAAATTTAAATAAAAACAACACAGAATTATCCAAACTTAACTGCAACGGCCATGGAAGAAATTTAAAATTGTTATGAAAGCAGTGTACTTGTGACATGGAGAAACACTATTCTGACTGCCAAATAGAAATGCATTCAATTCATTATAAAAATTATTCAGTTATGACTAATAGGTACTGCTGTATATGTCCATAAATAGAGTTGCATTTCAGGGACTTCATTAATCAGCATACAAATTCAAGGATGACTAGTCTTCAATAAAAACAAATACTTTTACCTCAAAGAATAGGTACTGTTACCGAATAGCTCTTCTTCCGAAAATGATTGCATTCATATTCTCCACAAAACTATTCTTTCACCTCTAACTCATCAAGCAGGAGCCATGCCACCATCCCAAATCGTATTAAAAGATTATTTCATAGGGAAGTTCAATATCATGAATTTCAGTCCTTTGAATAATCTTTTTATACCCCAACTCTACCTTAAAAACTTTGGTCTACAAGAAAATTATTTTTAGGTTATGTTCATTTCATTTAGTATGAATGACAGTATTTATTTCAGTTCTTCATTGTGTATTCAGGTCTCTATTACAGGGAAATATTTTCTTTTTGCTCAGATCAATTTCTTTAGTCCTACCATTAAGAGGTTATTTACATGACAGAAAGCAATTTCTAAACATCATAAATGTTGAATCTGATTTTCCTTCCTCCGCCACCGTTAGCAGAGATACTAGACTGGCAAAACTGCAGAGAAGGAGATGCTGCTGGCCATGGACCCCCATGAAGAGAAAGAGTGCAGTTCTAGCAAAAACATTATCAGCAAAGTTCTCCCTGCTGAACACAGACCTACACAGAGTGCGATGTATTGAGTCACCTGGCCAAAACTCTTCTAATCTGTGACTAGAGTACAGAATACTGTCTCCCTCCAAAACATACTGGTATCTTAGATCTTGAAAAACTGGCTATAAAACCAGCTTCCCAAAACCTGTTAATTAACCCCTTAGAATTTCAACAAAGAAACTCAGGCTAAATAGTGAATAGAGGGCAAAAAAGAGGTAAGAAGGCCAGGGGAAATATGTATCAGAGGAAAGTAATGTTTTTCCCAAAGCCCAAACCAGCAATTAATTTGGGAAGCCCTTCTGAGGGTAAGACTCAGACTCAAAGACTGAGCTTGTAGTACTTTTTAGGAATTGCAACTATGGCTCCGTTTTAACCAAATTTCCCTTCTAGAAAGTACTTACTTACCTGTGTATGGTCAAATCCTACCCATTTTACCTAGCCCAGCTCCAATCCCACTTCCTCCAGTGAGATTTGTCTCATTTCCCCAGCTCCATGGCAACTACTCTTTTCTGAAACAGGACAGTATTTAACCTGTAACTCTCTCCCCAGATTCCTCATTTATTCAACTCTGTGTTATTGATATTTGTGCTCATGTCCTATATTCCCTGATAAATTAGAAACTCCTTTAAAGAAAATTCCCTGGCTGGGGCAACTGGGTGGCTCAGATGGCTAGGTATTCAACTCTTGATTTTGGCTCAGGTCATGATCTCATGGTTTAGTGGGTTTGAATCCTGCATCAGGCTCTGTGCTGGTAGTGTGAGCCTGCTTGGGATTCTGTCTATATCTCTGCCCCTCCCCCACTCACACTGTCTGTGTCTCTCAAAAATAAACAAACAAAAAAAGAAGGTTCCCTGCCTAATTCAAGTGTTTCTCTTAGCCAAATACCTTGCATAACGTAGGGAATTAAATAAATACTTGTTGAATGAATGGTATAGAGGAATACATGAAGAAAATGTTTAAGACCAAATATTAGCAAACTTTTTCTAAAAGAACCACACGGTAAATATCTTAGATTCTGTATGCCAAAAGACAACGTTGCGAATATTACATAGGCACTTATATAACCATTTAGTATATAACCATTGTAAAAAGTAAAAATCATCTTAGGTTTCAGGCTATAGAAAAATAGGCAGCAGGAGAGATATGGCCCATAGGGAATAATTTACCAGCCCCTGATTTATACCACTAAAAAAATTAAATATACTCATTAAGAAGGCTTGTTTTCAACAGATCACTTTTAAATACTTTTTACCCTTGAAATGGTGTGTGATAATTGGGACATATAATGAGTAAGTGTTTTTGGCTATCAAGAACCAAACCCATAGTTTTACTCTTGTGTTTTTAGACCAATTTAAAACATTTTCTACCTTTAGCTCCAAGCTTCTCTGCAAACTTGCCACATTTGACTTTGTATCACAATCCTTTTTTTTTTTTAATGTTTTATTTATTTCTAGGAGAGAGAGAGAGAGACAGCGTGAGCAGGGGACGGTCAGAGAGAGAGGGAGTCACAGACTGAAACAGGCTCCAGGCTCTGAGCTGGCAGTCAGCACAGAGCCCGACGCGGGGCGCGAACCCACGAACCGCGAGATAATGACCCGAGCGAAAGTCGGACGCTTAACCGACTAAGCCACGCAGGCGCCCTTGTATCACAATCCTTTAAAAGGTTCCATTTATCAGACACTTAAAGATAAAAACTGTGTCACGAATGAATGTCTCCAAAAGTAGAGGAAAGGCTATGTTCAAAGGTAGAGAGGGTGGGGGGCACCTGGGTGGCTCAATTGGTTAAGCCTCCGACTTCAGCTCGGGTCATGATCTCACGGTTTGTGGGTTTGAGCCCCACATCGGGCTCTGTGCTGATGGCTCAGAGCCTGTTTCAGATTCCAAGTCTCCCTCTCTCTCTGCCCCTCCCCACTCATTCTCTGTCTCTCAAAACTGAATAAATGCTTAAAAAAAAAAAAAAGTGGAAAGGGTGGCAAAGGAAGTAGATTCAGGAAACAGCAAGGAATGAAGTTGTTACCAGCACACGGGAAGTGGTATAGTTTTCAATAAGGCTAGCCAGCATGGAGGGCCAGGATGTACACTCAGATGTGTTTGCTATCTGTCAGAGGCATCTGTACTTAGAGTATAAGTACAAAGGGACAACCATAGACTTCCAACTTCGGCCTTGACAAAGTAACTGGTAGCAGGTTTGTTCTCCAGTAAGGACTAGAAATCTTTTGTAAAATATATGAGGTAACGATTTTCAGGGTTTAGGCAATAAGCAGGGGAGGACTATGGTTCCTAGAGGAAGGCATACAAACAAGGTGGGCCCCATGATCACTCCGCTTTCTGGCTGCATACGTATTTTTTTTTAATATTTTTATTTATTTCTAGGAGAGAGAGAGAGATAGACAGCGTGAACAAGGGAGGGTCAGAGAGAGAGGGAGATACAGACTCTGAAATAGGCTCCAGGCTCTGAGCTGGCAGTCAGCACAGAGTCCGACGCGGGGCTCGAACCCACAAACCGCGAGATCACGACCTAAGCAAAAGTCAGACGCTTAACCGACTAAGTCACCCAGGGGCCCCTCTGGCTGCATACGTATTAAGGGCTGTAGTACAGAAAGGAAAAACCCAATGGAGGACAGGAGTATTGCTAGATTAAGGAAAGGGAGATCAGGGTTCGGGGAATCTAAGGCAGCTAAAATGTGTATGGCAGAAATCAGAGAGAGCTGTAAAAAGAACTCCATAGGGATGCCTGGTTGGCTCAGTCCGTTCAGCCTCTGACTTTGGCTCAGGTCATGTTCTTACAGCTTGTGAGTTTGAGCCCTGCATTGGGCTCTGTGCTGACAGCTCGGAGCCTAGAGCCTGCTTCAGATTCTGTGTTTCCCTCTCTCTCTGCTCCTCCCTGGCTCATGCTCTCTCTCTCTCTCTCTCAAAAACAAACATTTAAAAATTAAAAAGAAAGGGGCGCCTGGGTGGCTTAGTCGGTTAAGCGTCCGACTTTCGCTTGGGTCATGATCTCGCGGTTTGTGGGTTCGAGCCCCGCGTCGGGCTCTGTGCTGACTGCCAGCTCAGAGCCTGGAGCCTGTTTCAGTCTGTGACTCCCTCTCTCTCTGACCCTCCCCTGCTCACGCTGTCTCTCTCTCTCCTAGAAATAAACAAAACATTAAAAAAAATTTTTTTTTAATTAAAAAGAAAAAAAGAACTCCATAATATAACACTGTATGTTATCTACACTGAAAATTAAAAATAAATTTTACAAATAATAAAATTTTAAAAATATAAATAAATATAAAACTCCAAAAATATACATGGCAGCTCCCTTGAATCTTTTGCTAAAATACAATTGCACGTGCATATGGTAAAAACTCCATTAAGCTACACAAACAACCAAGTTGCTGTAAGCTGAACAATTTCCAGAGCTTCTACAGGGTTGGGAGATGTTTAATTTTTTTTAATGCATATTTATTGGGGGGGGAGAGAGAGACAGAGGGAGAGAGAGAGAGAGAGAGAGAGAGAGAATCCCAAGCAGGCTCCACACTGTCAGCTTAGAGCCCTATGTGAGGCTCAAACCCATGAACCATGAGATCATGACCTGAATTGAAATCAGAAATAAGACACAACCACCTGAGCCACCCAGGAGTCCCTTGGAGATGTTTAAAATAGAAGTAGCCAGAGTAGAAGACCTTGATGAACAGAGTAGAGGGCTCAGAGACTAACCCAATAATACTAGAGCTAAACTAACCTAGAGTAAAAGCTGCTCCAGATATGCACTATTGAAACTTAAAAATAAGCTTCAACACGATCAAGCTGATCTTCACGTTGCTTAACTGCCTGCTATAAAACAAGAGCCATAACCATAAAAAAGAAAACAAATCCAGATCCTCAACCATATATTTCTATTACCTAGCATCTAATAAAAATTACTAGCTATGTGAGGAAGCAGAAAAATGTGTCCCATAATGAAGAAAAAACACAATCAATAGTGAGAAACATACCATACAGAGCAGAGCAAAATAAGAGCAAGGCAAACATGATCAAGACTGGTACAAATTGCCAGGTGGACTCGGGGGTACAGAAGCAAAGATCAACTGTGCCTCTCTCTTCAGGAAGGGCCACAAAGAGTAGCGAGCCTTGAAGAGCCTCCTGGCATGACATCTGATGCAGATACAGAAGGGGTAGGATGGCTACCAGTGGTCGATAGATAGCCTAAGGAAGGCTCACTGAGTGTTCCCCACAGCCCCCAGATCCAAGAGGCCAGTCAGATGATTTTCTGTGGCTGAAGGCTGGAAAAGGGATGCGAATATAGACATGAGAGCAGGCACTGAAGAAGCTTAAGGACCCAAAACTACACAAGAATGAGTGTACCTAAGAGGATGCTATGAGGTCAGTGATACTGAGAACCAGGTTTACCGTCTCCCTCCATACATGTCTGGGTATCTCACTATCCCCTGAAACAGAAATCTGAGGAAGGTAAGAAACCGATTTGAGAGAATAATAAATTGACCAAGATTTAGTTTTTACATTGTAATTAAGGGAAGGTATAGGAGAAATAAAGATATTGATTGCCAACCTGTGTTTCACTGCAATATTGTTGTTTTGTTGTACTTATTACAGTAGAGATGATGGTATCACCTACTTAAACAAAACTGTTACCTCATGTAGCCTTGGACTCTTCCTAATCTCAACTTTCATATTCTACTTCAACCCTCTCACTGATGCTTTTCAGCCTTTGGGTCCCATTCCAGCCCCTGCATTTGGCTTCCCCTCCATACAAGTGCCTGTGATTGGCATCTTCCTTCTTGACTGAAATAGGCCTCTCCTCTGTTCCCTGGGGATCCTTCTCTCTGCTTCAAAATATTTTAATTCTGCCAAATGAATCTATTGAAAGGGGCATGTGGCTGCCAGCGCATTAATGTTCTATCTCTCAAAGGTAAGCTGTTTTCATTAGAACAAATGTCTACTTGGCAAAATGTTCTAGAAGAAGAGTAGAAACTCCATTTCTGTTGAAAACCACTGACCCACATGAGCCAGCCCACCAGAGTATGGCATAGGGAAAAACAGGAGCTGATAGCACACATGATAGCATTAAATAACTACATTTTAAAGAACCTGAACGACAGCTGACAATTGCAACATTTTAGAAAAATATCATCCAGCACACTTTTAAGAGGGACAGGGGTGCTATTAATAATTTCTGGGACAAGAGTCCTAAATCATGACTGTTCCAGCCAAACCTGCGTGTATGATCAACTACATATAAAATAATCTACTACTGAATCCATAAAGAGAAAATACAAAGTTTTCCAAAATACATTGAAAATCCCTTTTTTGCATACTATGCCTAGGGCATGAAGGGTAATCCAAGAGTGAAAAAAAATAAATAAGAAATGACGGAGGACAAAGAAGAGAAAGCAAGGGGAGGAAAAGAACTAAGAGAAATCTAAACTGTGCAAAGACAGAGAAGTAAAAGTGGGAGACTGGCTGATGGAGAAGAGAATTTTAAAAAGCCATCTTCTGCTTATATCCCCTTCATCATCCTCCCCCTTTTCAGCTCTCTGACAATGAGCCCTGGTACAAAATGATCTTTTCTACAGATATCTATTGCTGACTTCCACCTTGGGTTTAGTACCTTACAGATCAGCACAGCCTCAATTCCTTGGAATTCATGCATGACCTAATTCTTTTTCTTCACTTAACTATATTTTTAAATGTCATATAGATTTTTCACACCTATCCATCCACCTAAATCATCATCTCGGTTTCATTACTTTGAAAAAAATCTCACATATCATATCATTTCTTATGTAATTACTTGAGTTGAATCTCTAATATATTATCTCTAAAGTATAAATAATCTAAAGTATAAAGATAATCTCTCTAGTGATATAACCTTATCCCACATAAAAATGGTAACACATAAGAATACCTCATATTATCAAATATATAGAGTACAGTAAAAAAAAAAATCACCCATACATTGTTTTGGGCTTCTCTTACTATTGTTGGTGTTTGTCTATTTATCTTTATAGTTGCTTTATGCAAATAAGCTCCTGATAATGCATTTAGCTGATATACTCCTTACGTTTCTTTTAGTATTTATAATTAATTTTTTGAGGACACCAGGTCATTAGACTTGTAGGTTTTCCCACTTTCTGACTTGTACTGGTTATACCCTCACTCAATAATATAGCCTATTTCCCTGGTTAGATTAATATTCCTTTAATTTTTTATTTAAATTTTCTTTTATTTACTTAATAAATTAAAAGATAACAAGAGAAGGCATCCTTCATGTACCTTCACATAAGAACCAGTGCATTCCCACCCTGACATTCTCTTTGCCAGATTTGTCCAGCCTCTTCACAGAAGTTTCTTATTCATTTTTCTCAGTATATTTTGTTTTTTAATATAAGTAACAGACACATGCACACACACATATATATAACACATGTTCATATTTTCTCCTTTTGAGGTAAAAGGCGTTTTGCTAAACAATGTTTAAATTGTTACTTTTGTTTATTTAACTTCCTATGAAGTTTATTCCATGTAGACAGAGATGGACAACTCATTGGTTTTTACAACTTTCCAATATCTTACCATGTGAATATACCACAGAATATAGGGTTGTTTCCAGTCTTAAAAATGCTATAATGAGGGGTGTCTGGGTGGCTCAGTCAGCTAAGCATCCAATTTCAGCTCAGGTTATAACCTCATGATTCCTGAGGTTAAGCCCGTCATCAGGCTCACTGCTCTCAGCTTTGGATCCTCTGTCCCCCTCTCTCTCTGTCCTTCCCCCACTCATGTGCACTCTCTCTCAAAAATAGACAAACATGAAAAAAAAATTTTTAATGCTACAATGAATAGAATTGGGATTGCTTTTTGCTCACATTGTTAATTTGTCTCCAAGGACCTCTCCAACTCCATAGCCAACTAAACTTTTCTCAGATAATCAAAATATAATACTTGACATATCTGACATTCCTTCTATGTCTCTCAGTCCTTAGAATACCCTCATCTTGTTTAATACAGCAACATGAGTACCATAAACACTCCCTCCTCTAATATAACTATCATTCTAGAACTTAATCCTAAAAGGAAATTTAGAGATTATCTAGTTCAATTCCTTTATTTTCTATATGAAAAAAACTACAAAGAGATCACATGATTATAAGCAGGTCACATAATATCAGTGGCTTACCCAAGACCAGGAGATTTATAATCAAATTAAGGAAGCTCAAGCTTCTACTTCATTTGCTTGGACCACTTCCAAGAACCAAGGACAACCCCTAGCAATGTTTTATATTATTACATATTCTTGAAAACTTTTTAGAAATATCTAAAATCAGTTAATACCACTTTCTCTTTCCACTCTAACTTCTCTATATCATGGATGTGTAAGGTGCCATTGGAGTAGCAGTGGGTATTTTGGGGATCTGGTTAAGAGAATATTGGGTTAGGAATGTGCCACTCCTGGGGCGCCTGGGTGGCTTAGTCGGTTAAGCGTCCGACTTTCGCTTAGGTCATGATCTCGGGGTTCGTGGGTTCAAGCCCCACGTTGGGCTCTGTGCTGACTGCCAGCTCAGAGCCTAGAGCCTGTTTCAGAGCCTGTCACTCCCTCTCTCTCTGACCCTCCTCTGCTCACGCTGTCTCTCTCTCTCTCTCCTAGAAATAAATAAAAAACATTAAAAAAAAAAAAAAAAGGAATGTGCCACTCCTAATGTGGATGGTTATGAAGCTGCCTTCTTATATTTTTAATGTTTATTTATTTTTGAGAGACAGAGACAAAGCATGAGTAGGGAAGGGGCAGCGAGAGATGGAAATACAGAATTCAAAGCAGGATCCAGGTTCTGAGCTCTCAGCACAGAGCCCAACATAGGGCTTGAACTCACAAGATATGAGATCATGACGTGAGCTGAAGTGGGATGTTTAACGGACTGAGCCACTCAGGTGCCCCTGAAATTAACTGCCTTCTCTTGTCATAATTAGATTTATTAATTAAATAAATGAGTTAAATTTAAATTAGAAATTAAAAGAATATGAAATAAAAGCAATACAAGTAAGTAGTGAAATCAATGGAAATTATTTGGAAATGAAGGGAATTGTAACAAAATTTACTCAAATTCCTTTTTTTTTAAATTTAGAGACAGAGAGAGCATGAGCTGAAGAGAAGGTCACAGGGAGGAAAAAAGATAATCTTTTTTAATTTTTTAATGTTTATTTACTTTTGAGAGAGAGAGGAGGGGCAGAGAGAGAGGGAGATGCAGAATCTGAATCAGGCTCCAGGATCTGAGCTGTCAGCACAGAGCCCGATGCAGGGCTCAAACCCACGAATCATGAGATCATGACCTGAGCTGAAATTGGACCCTTAACCAACTGAGCCATCCAGAAGCCCCAAGAAAAAGAGAATCTTAAGCAGATTCCACTTTCAGCACAGAGCCCAAGGCAGGGCTCAATCCTGTAACCTGGGACCATGACCTGAGCTGAAATCAATCAGTGCTCAACCAACTGAACCATTCAGGTGCCCCAAAATATTTTCAAATTCCATCAAAATTTTCAATAGGTAGGAATGAAAAATAGTGCATTCCAAATACACATAATAGAATGATAACAAAAATGGAAACAAAAACTGTAGATTGTAACAAAGAACAGTAATTCTTTGCTATATGGTTAGGCTATAGGTTGTGCATTGAAAAAGACTTTTTAGATAAAGAATAGAATAGTCAGCAGTAGGTGGAAAATGAACATTTGAATTTTGTCATTTTTGTGAGCAGAAAACTACCTGATGTGATATTGCTTAAGGCATGTGATTGAGGATGCAGCATGGAAGATGGAATTTGGAAGAAAAAAGCATGGTAGCAAGAAAAGATAGAAGACCTTTACAATGGTCCAGACCAGGGCTAATGGAGTTTAACCTATAGTTGTGGATGAATGTAGAAATAAAGGTGTAAATTTATGATGCACTGTGAGATAGAAACCAATAGAACTTGAACATGAATTGGATATTGGAAATGTGGAAGAGTAAATAGCCAAGAGTTTCAACCTAGAGACTGATTATCGGAGTAGGGAATAAAAAGTTCAGGCATTCCCTGTGGCGTTTTTCTCCTTTACAGTAATATAACAGCAAATTGCATGATTCTTCCCATATCTTTTCAAACTTCTACTATTCATGACCTGCCTTCTCTCAAGAAAACAAAATTTGAAGGAAAATGAAGGGCTTCCTAAAGCTGATTACATCAGAAAGCTACTGAATAGATCATAATCTTATTTGTTGATTTTCGTAGAAATTTTGTGCTCTATTTCATCCTAAACCTCTCAAGTTGCAACTTCACAGTCTTTTTTCAATCCCTATGCCCTGGTTTTGCAATGCATTTATTAAATCACTTGATTGCAAGAACTGATTACAGTGGCACATAGTTACATGAAACATAAAAACTTCCAGAGTCCCCAGTCCTACTCTACACTAGATTTCCCTGAAGTAGGAGTTCAAATACTGTTTTAAAACAACCAGGATAACTCATGGGACAAAGTCACAGAAAAAGAGGGATGGCAATATTCAGATGATAATAGCAATGATTTAGATAATGTACAAATCATGCCTGATTCAAGCAATTAATTAATCAGTATACCACCATGTTAGACCTCATAAAGAATACAAGAGAAATTTGAAAAATAATTGCTACCTTCCAGGAACTTTCTGTTCTCTTTGGAATGAGAAGAGATAGAGTCTAACTGCTTCAGGCAAGCGTGTGATTAAATACCACAGTAAGTTGTTCACATTAATCAAATCTAGTTACACAATTTAAAAAGAAATCATGTTCACTGGCTAGAACAAAAGAAGAAAGCTTTATGTAGAAGAAATGGCTTCATTTGTCCTTAAAAGATCATCAAAGTAAGATGCTACTTTTATAGAAGGTAGGATCAGCAAAATGATTATGATAAATATGAAATGTAAATGAGAAGAAAGCAAAATCAAATCCTCCAAAAGAGATTCTGTAACTCTATGAGCTGTTAGGACTGTTATGAATATTGGTAAGTAGATAAGAAAAAAACTTTTGTTTAAAGCTTAAGTTTTCTATGCAGCCAAATGTTAAACAAAAATAGGTGATTCATCACCCTTAAAATACAGTTTGTTTCTATTTGGTTTGGCCATACCTTCTTGGTTAATCATTCCAAAAAAGAGACAGTAAGTGCCAAGATAGAAAAATTTCAGGGGGAAAAGAAGGAAAAAAATTCTAGGTTTTTTGGAGGTAGAAAGTGATTGCCTTCAAGTTAGTAAAATGGGACAATGAGAAGAGAAAGCACGATAAATGAAAATAAAAAAGAATAGAAAGAAATACCTTTTGAGCACTGGCTTTAGATGCTTCATCCCATTTAATCCATCCTACAACACAGGAAAGTAGTTTTCACATTTTATAGCTTTCAAACTAAGGAATATTGAAAAAAGTACTAAGGTTTATATTAAATATAAGGGACAGAGTGTTGGAAACTAAACTCAGAGCCTGCTATCGCCTTCCTGCTATGGAAAACTGCCTAGTCAGCCTAAACCCTCCTTGAATTGCTCCCAGAGAAGGGTTAGCTTCCCTTCCTTTCACAGCTTGCAACTTGTGAACTCTGATCAGTTTGAGACTTTATGATATTAACAGGAATTTGGGGGATGGGGCAGAGCCCTGTGTTCGGGTTCTTAAAGAAGTGCTAAGTCAAACCTTTAATATGTTAATAGGCAGAAACTATCCAAAGCAGTGATATTGTATGCAACGTGTTCCAAAATTTTGTACACCAGAACCTTTCTCTCCTGGGTACATCCTGTGGGATTAGTATTCGTAATTATGCCCGACAATATGAGCTGATATTTCTGAAAAGCTTTAAAGGATGGAAAGTAGAAAGCCTATTGGTATACATTCACTTCATACATCCCACTGAATCTTACTACATGAGAATCCAAATGGCACACATAGGAATCACCGTGAGAGTGGACTTCCAAGTTTGTACAGCCTCAGATTTGGGTGCAGGTAGCCCATTTGGGTTTCTAATAAGCAAACCCCCTCCCCCCCCCCCCGTGACACCATGATAGAGCCTTGGCCGAACACAGCCTCTGGTTCAACACACCAGTTCCTGTTTCATAGGACTTTGACACAACATGAAAGGAAGTGGTCAGCATTTGGAAATACTCAAATCAAAGCACAATAGCAGGTCAAAAAGAACAAGAGCACATAAAATTATAAACGAGCTTTCCTCAATTAGCTGAGCTTCAAACTTTCATGATAAATATGGAACCATATGGTTTCCTAAAAGAGTGGTATTTTTCTTTTGCTTCTCTATGTATTTAAGTTATAAAATCAATATATGATCTTTTTTAAAAGAATTCTATATACGGGTATTATATATCTACAGAGCTATTAAAAGCTTTGAAGAGTAAGAAGAGGAGGATAGAAACAGAAGTATTTTATTTCATTACTCTTCACATTTCTGTACTGAAAAAATATTTTATACCAGGTATACATTGAGGCTTTATTTTTAAAGAAAAAATTAAAGAAATTAATGGATGTGTTTATTCAAAAAGTATACAATCCTTATCTCTATCACGAACTTATGAATATTCCCCTTTTTCTAACAGAAACGTGATTGTTCTGTTCTGAAACTTGATTTTTCTCCACTTAAAATATACCAATTGTTTTTCTATGCCTATGTGCATATGACTACACCCACTATTCTTATTAGCTGTAAAATGGCAGAATAGAACTGTACAATAACTTATTTGACTCTTATGCTGTGAAACCTGTCAGCTGTTTTCAATATTCTAAACAAGCACTTCAGCGAACATCACTGTACACATATCTGGCCCTTTAGTCGGTATCTGTGACATAAATTCCTGAAAGTACAGTTGCTGAGTGAAGGGGCACATAATGGTTTATTAGCTAAGCCGACCTCCATGAACAATGAGCAATACCACTTCATTCAGACTCAACGTTGGTCTCTGCCCTGCAAGCAAACTGCTTAGTTTTCCAGTCATTTTTACTTTCGGAAATTAGAACATCTAGGCTAGTCTAAAACCCAAACTTTATGCTCACATCCAATTTAAATCTCCTTTCACTCAGATCTGATTGTAGTTCACTCTTCTCCAGCGGGGAAAGAAAGCCAGGACTGTTCTTTTAGTATTTCTTCCCTCCTGCTTAAAGCATCTTGGAAGATTTCCTTACGTGGCTTGAGATAAGGGGAGGAAGGAGAACCTGTCTCAGTCTCTTTTCCCCTAACTCTTGCCATGTGGGTGAGGCTAAAGTTTAAGCAGCAGTTGGGGTACACACTTTTTGTAATTTTCTCATAGATCATTCAAAATGATCACAAATTATTAGCTTCACTCCTGCTGAGAATGTATCAAAGAACACTACCTTCTTTCTCCCCACCCAAATTTTGAACCTTTGTCATTCTGATAGTGGAAAAATGTGGTTCAACTTTTGCTGCTTTCCAATTTTTTATATAAAGATATTTTTTTTAACATTTATTCATTTTTGAGAGACAGAGTGTGAGTGGGGGAGGGGCAGAGAGAGGCAGACAGAATGCAAGGCAGGTTCTAGGCTCTGAGCAGTCAGCACAGAGCCTGATACAGGGTATGAACTCAATGACTCCCAGATCACAACCTGAGCTGAAGTCAGAAGCTTAACCTACTGAGCCACCCAGGTGCCTCTACTTAGCATTTCTATATCAGATCACATACCTTTCATTTACTATCTATATGTATTTCCTATGACCTGTCAGCATATATTCTTCTCCATTTTGTAATGAGCTTTCTTATTCTTCTTGGTTTTTATATCTTACATATATTAAGGAAATTTGTCTTTATGCATCTTTAATATATATTCGAAGGAGACATAGACAAGACGATATAGGTAGAGAGATGATAGAAATGCACTTTTTTAGTGTTTAGTGTTACTTTTTACTTTGTTTATGGTATTGTTGGTTTTGTACATGTTTGTAAAATTAAAATTATCAAACTTATTAATCTTTCATTCTGGGAACTGGATCATTGTTTAATATTTTGTATACATTTTGTATTGCTTTTGAATCAGTTCTGGTCATTTTCATTTTTTCTAGAAAATCACTAATTTCTTTCTGATTTCTTCTTAGTATTTTTCTGTGACATCATCTAATAACTTAGTTTTCTCTTTGCTTATTATTTCCCCCATTTGTATTTTGATTTTTAGATTTGAGCATGTCGTTCCCTCTTGCTTATTTACACTTACTCATTTAGTTTCTCAAATAACTAACTTGTGACTTGCTTATCAATTACAGTTTGTTTTCTGTTTTCTAATTTATTAATTTATACTATAAGGTTCAATTCTTTTTTGTTTACTTAGGTGTATTTTATTTATCTTTTCCTAGCTTCTTGGGTTAGGAAATATTGAATTTTTAATATATTTATGTTTTATACCATAACTGTTTAAAAATTACTATTAAACAGTTACTGTAACTGTTACTCTTAGCATCACTTTAGCCCATATGGAAATATAATTTAATTTCTAGATAGTCTAAAATTTTAAATTTCTTTTTTCCATAAGAGTTATTTAAAAATGAAGTCAAGGATTGGCACATTATCCAAGTATAACTGCTACCTAATTGTATTCTATTTGGATGTCACTCTCTGTAATATAACTTGGAATCAATGTGAATGGTGCCCCCAGAATTGCACAGCACAGTGGCCCTGAGATGTTTGTTTTTATCTTAGGTTCTTAGGTATGAAAGTTTCTGTTAATTCCTAGTTCAACTGCATTGTGGTCAGAGAAAGTAGTCTCCAGTGTTTCTAATTTTTAATATGTTAAGGATTCCTCAGACTTAATGGTAAATTTTTACTAAAGGTTATCTTATGAAATTAGCATACAAATATTAGAATACCCATATTAATCATGTCATTCTGAATTTAGAGTGATTTATTTTTCATCTACTTGATCTGTCATGGGCTAAATGATAGGACTTAAAAATCTTTTACTAATATCAAATTGCCAACCAGTATTTCTATACTGTATTTCTATACATATAACAGTATGTTATTTGGTGTACAAAGTCTTTTAATGGCTATATATTTAATGTGGATTCTACCCACCAGCATGGAGCAGAAAACTGCTATGCCTTCCGAACATTATCCAATCTCTCCCTAGTTGTCTGGGAGCTATATAATTTAGGTTGAACTGAGTCACCATCCAAGTCCATGAATAATGCCTGATTAACCTAAATAGAACTGAGAAAATTTTAAATGTTTATTAATTCATTTTTTAAAACAGCAACACAATAAACCTATTATATATTACTACAACTATCATCTTTTTATGGAAAGTAACTACATTTTTAGCACTCAGTATTAAAACAAATGTACAGAGAGAAGATGAACTCTTTTTCATTTCTGCAAATCTCTTAAAATCTTAATAGAAGTTAAAATCTAACATCTGTTTTGCATTCAATTTATGTTGATTGAATTACTAGGAGAAAATCCATACACACACAGATATGTAGCTGGAAAAAAGAAGACTAGTTTAAATGGCTTTTTCAGATAATTATGGATATTTTCTGATTTTTCACTATATCAACAACTGGTATCTTAAGTATTAATCGTAATATGGGATCTAAAACCATATCATATAAACAAATGTTTTGTATTCCTTAAGCATTTTGTTATATTAAAATTTATTGGTCTGTTTTGTAATGTGATCGGATCTAAGTTATGTGAATACTCTAAATGCTGACATATTTCATTGTACAATGTCAAAAAAGATCACATTTGGTAATAGCGCCATCAACATAATCAGAAAAGTCTTTTAATATCAGGATGCTATTGAGCTCATGGTGGCAGACACAAGTTTTCCAAAATTCAAATTTTTGCCTGAAAGCTTGAATTTTATCTTTTGCCAAAAAAAAAATACGATCAGTGGTTCCCTTGAAGTGACAGATTCAGTTCATTTGTTTTAAATAAAATGGCTGTCAAATATTCCAGTCTGAATAATAATAATTTTTCTGCCACTGGTTCTTTGAAATAAAATGATGTTACATGGGGAAAAAGTAGCTAATTCAGTTACAACTCAAATTATTTCAAAATGCTTTCCTTGAACACTCATTGTACTTCAAGATATTACATGAGTGCTTCATGCTTACTTTTTTTTTTTAAATATTTTTATTTATTTCTAGGAGAGAGAGCTACAGCGTGAGCAGGGGAGGGTCAAAGAGAGAGAGGGAGATACAGACTCTGAAACAGTCTCCAGGTTCTGAGCTGGCAGTGAGCACAGAACCCGATGCGGGGCTCGAACCCATGAACCGCGAGATCATGACCTAAGCGAAAGTCGGACGCTTAACTGACTAAGCCACCCAGGCACCCCTCATGCTTACTTCTCATTTCATCACACAAAATATTACAATGATTTGCATTCAAAGGTCAAGGTTTAACAAAATTAAGTCTTTTCAGCGTTGTCAATGACGTTCATAAGTGAAACTGGCATTTTGGGTACCAGTGACTGTCAGGGAAAACTACAATGATCACCAGTGCAGTTTGGTACTATGGTCTTGAATCATGCTGAGGCACCAACACTTTTATCTATCAGCTTTTGAATCATCATGGCAAATGTCAGTACAGTGAGAAGGGCAAATCATCTTCTGGTTTTATTATAAAAATAGTTTTAACCTTGCAGATCTCTTGAAAGAGCCTTGGAACCCCTGGAGATCTGTGGTTTACACTTTGAGAACTCTGCTCTACAAAATTAACCAGTAGGTAATCCTGTCTTCATTTTCACTGTAATTGATTTAGAGCGGTTGGGATTTTTTGCAGGGGAGAGCATGGTATAAGGAGGAGAGGAAAGACTGAATGAGGAATGACTTTACTATGGGCAGCCCCCTTAGCACTATGAGGCAAACTTGAGAACAAGGACAAAAATAGGGTACACACCAGGGACCGTCACTGAAAAACAAAGACACAGACCCTATGGCATTCACTATTCCACTGAAGTTTTGGTTACAGGTTTTAAAAACTAGACAACAGACCCAAAACGGTCACTTAGGCCAAACCCCATCACCAAACCAAGATTTTGAGGTAAGTGTAGTTTCAGCTCTCCCAGAAATGGAATCTTAAACCAGTCAACCAGGAATCACCTCATTGGTACTATGTAGATAGTTAGCCAGACAGACCCCAGCCATTCCCCAAAGGAAAGTAACCTTGAAATAACCAATCTGCTTTTTTTTTTCTTAGTACAACTTCCTTGTCCCTTCTACTTCCTTAGAAAAGTCTTGTCATTTAGTACAGGTCCCCAGAGCTTCTTTGTATCTCTAGGTTAGATGCTGCTTGATTCATGAATTGTTTAATAAAACTAGTACGATCTTTAAAATTTACTAAGTTTCTTTTTTTAAACATAGAAGCCAAATAGTCCCTTCATTTTCAAGCCAGTTTGACTTCATCTCTGTTCTGTAGACTAAGGATACGACAGTGAATGATACAGACAAAAATCCCTGTTCTCATGGAAACTAATCTGAGAATCTTTCTCTTGTTAAAAGCACTTTAACTCATTGATCTTTACTTTTTAAAACAAATATACTTTGTTCTTATTCTTAATATTTCACTTATATTTTCTGATTTCAGGGCTTTATTTCTATCTTTTACAAAGTTGCTTCTGGCTGTCTTTGTCTTTTTAAATAAAGTTTAAATGATAAACCATATTTCTTTGAAGTATCCACTGTAGAATATATTTTCTGACTCCCTGCTAATGAAGTATAGTTACGTTTTCTTCTACCTCACACTTTTTTCTCCCATCTCCCATTATTTCCCTTTTGAAATTATTATTTTTACATTGTCTACATTTGTAACACTTATCTGTTGCCCTATCATCACAATGTCTGTAATTGTTGAGCCTAAAATAAATTCTAATACAAGCATATTAATTTTCACTGCAGTCCTGTAACACTAGTTTTGCTGTGTCTGAAAACTTTATTATGATCCCCTGATTTTCATCAGGTAATTTTTCTTCCAAGGCCTAATTTGCTCTATTTTTTAAATATATTTGACAATATCTGCCTTTAATATTTTAATAGAATTTTGAAAATCATTAGTCACATTTTTTCCTCTAGACCCTGAAATTCATTATCATCTCTAGGATATAACTTGATATTGGTCCTACTTTACATCTTTTCCAGAGCATACCCTGTACCCTTGCGTCTGCAGGTTCTTAGATCTCAAGACAGATTTCTTCTGTCCTGTCTTTGAGTGCCATTTACCTGATTCATTTATCCTGTTCTCTGCAGTAGCACAAAATAAAAGCTAGTGGGTAACAATACGAATTTTTCCTTTTGTCTGGAATTATGATCAAGACCCCAAGCTGAGACTAAAAGATGCTGTACATGCACCTTCTAAGTTCTAATAACCACCAGGAGTCAGTACAAGCCATTTCCCTGTAGAGCTTTTCGAGAGGACTCTTAGCAGGACTTTTACCAGCTGTACAAACATCACCTAGTCAGTTTAAAAGCCAGACTAGAAAGAGAAGACATTACCGTTAGGAAAGTCTAGTGTTCAGGAAAAAACACCATGTCTACTTTCTTTCTTCCCCTTCCCTATGGGTCAGGAGAGAGGGATACTTTGCTTGCCAGAAGTTTTTAAATCCCCTGAGTGGGATGAAGCTGCATTTCCAGGACATCTAGGAAGGTACCTATTTCTAATAAGATATTAATTGCAAACCAAGTTCCTGAATTATATATGTATGGCCAACCATATATATGGCACATATATAAAACAGTTTGGTTCTATTCCTTTATTTTTTTTCCAGTTTTTAAAAATAACACTCTAGGGGCACCTGGGTGGCTCAGTCGGTTAAGCCTCTGACTTCAGCTCAGGTCATGATCTTGGGGTTTGTGAGTTCGAGCCCCACGTGGGGCTCTCTGCTACCAGCAGGGAACCTGCTTCTTATCCTTTGTCTCCCTCTGTCTCTGCACCTCCCCCACTTGTGCCCTCTCTCTCTCTCTCTCTCTCAAATATAAAATTTAAGAAAAAAAATTATACTCTAAGGTATTTGTTGTTATTGTCTACCCAGTATCTAACCTTCCTTTCTAACTTAGGGGAGACCTCCATGTGTGACTTGGTAGGAAGCAAGTTCCCACCCACAAACTATGGCATCTAAAGAGAAGCAGATGGTTCAGCTCTCCCCTTTTGCATCCAGGGCACAAAGCAGTGGCCCAGGCTAGCCAGCTGGCTCTCTGCCCAGGACTTTGAATCTGGAGCAAGCATGTCAAAGAATGGGAAATGTCTAGAATCATTTGCAATGGCATTGGCCATCAGCGTGGAGTTCAATCAATACTAATCTCAAGAAGGACTGCCTTTTTATTATTAAAAAAAAAAACTAGAGTCAATTTCTATTAATTGCAGCCAAGACTCTGCTCCACATAATTAGGATGGCTAACATGTTTTTAATATACAGTTATCAGGTTAACTAAACAGTATGTATTATATTAAGATCAAAATACAATTAACAAAAAGCTGTAAAACATTTAGCATGCCTTTCTCTTTTTTCTCATCCACTCCTCTTTTCTTGGCATCTCCCAAAGAGACGAAATATATTTTTGTTCTTATAACTGCTGCCAGGTAAACTAGAGAGACCACGGTCCTGGGGCCTTGGCCAATCCTATCCCACAGGCACCACCAAAGGTTCTTGGTCTTAGCAGGAAAAAGAATTCAAGGACATGCACACAACACAGCAGACAAGCAACATAAGCAGCAAATTTTATTAAAGTGAAAGTACACTCTTACAATGGGGGAAAGGGAGGTTGAGAGAGTGTAAGAGCCTCTGTGATGGGTCCTCAGGGCTCAGGTTTCTATCTTTTATTGACAACTGTTAAGTAGGAGGTGGAATATTCATTGCTTAGAGCAGGGATTTCTTGGAAGCAGGGTTTCCAGCTTTTTCTTCTTTATGTGGTCAGAGGTTTCCTGTCATGGCACCGGCCATCTTGGGCTTGTCCGGTTTGAGCCAGCTTCTTGTGATGTGCTGCCAGAAGTTTCTGACTTCTGCAGTAGCTGGCCATGATCTCCTCTATGCTGGCCTCCAGGTATGCTCTTCGAATCTAACTGCCTTCTCTAACATAACAAGTGGATTCACAGTAGAAGCCAAAATAGAAGTCCTTCTTCCGAACAATTTAAATTGGGTAATGTATAAATGAGATTATGTGTTCCCAAATTAAATTTTCCTAGATTTGTTTTATTAATAACTTTCAACTTAGCACCTGAGTGGAGTTGGTTCCAGAATTCGAACAGAGAAGCTAGGTGAAATTATATGGATATTACTGCTAAAACTCATTCTGTCAAATCTCTTCACATACCATTTTTCCTCCAAACATAAGTCACTGAAATCTATTGCCACTATTGCCACTATTGCCAATCTATCTTTTTTCAAGGGAAAAAGTCTTTACCGGCTCTTCTTGTTCTCACTCTCAAAAGTTCTGTCCCATTATTATGGGGATATTTAATGCCAAGCTCTTGTTTGAAAATACAGGTGACTTTCAATAAAGCAACTGAACTGCAGAGCAATCAATTCTCTGCCTTCAATGAGATTTAGACACTTTTCCTTCATTAAAAGTCTGTTATTAAGCCATCTCCCTTTCGAAAGTGTTTTCTGGTGCTATTTTCTTTTAAAGATTCCCATTCACATCTTACAAAACCTACTTAAATCCTGTTACCTTGACAACAAGATAACATACTTCAGGAAGACTAAAGACAGCAGAGTTGAATACAGCCTTTGCCCAACTTTTTCAACATTTAAGAGGTCATATATGGAGGATTTGTGGTATAATGATAAAATAATGTTTACTCACAGCTTTAAGAAGACTTAAAACTATTGCTCCATTAAGGTTTTTTAGAAACAAAGTGTTTAACAATGTGTAGAGTGTTTATAATGGCCAGATAGTGTTATAAATCTTTAAAATCAAAATCTAAATGTTTCTAGCCTTCTGAGTAATGTACTCTTATTATCCTCATTTTACAGATGAGGAAACTAAGGCATAGAACATTTAACTTGCTCAAGGTCACAGGGCTAGTCAAGGTCAAGGCTGTTAAAACTCCCCTTTCAACTCCTAGTAGCTTGGGTCCTCTGTTACAGAGTTACTTGGTGTTTGCATATGAATGAAAATTATTTAATGCTGAACTTGAAATCTGAATCAAATTAAACATTTGGTGGCAAAAAGTAAAAAATACAGCTTCCACATAACAAAGAGAATTGTCAGACCTTAGGCAAAGCAAACACTCTTGGCTGTGTTATTCAGTCCCAATTGGTTTGGTCTTCATGCTTCACTCAATGTTAAAGAAAGCAAACAAAAGAAGGAAAATAGCTAACATTTCCTGGAAGAACTATGTTCTTGAGACCCTTTATACACATAGTCTCATGCAGTACTTATAACAGGATAGGCCTTTTTTAATCTCTGCTTGATGAATAGGAACTAAGACCCAGAGAAATTAAGCAATGTAAAACTGTCCAGAGGCAGAGCCAGAAATACAGCCTGGTTCTTTCTGCCGTACATGGCCACAGTTTTTACCAAATATGGTACCAATGAAAACTCAAAAGCCCAAACCAAAGTGGGGACTCCCACCTGGCCCATATAATTAGCTCCCTCTGAATAAAAATATCATTTCCTTTACTCTTTGGTTCAGATATTATAGTAATTAAGTCTTTAGTCTGTTGCCATCGTTAGAGGAAAAAATGTTTTCCTCAACTCTCTCAGAATCTCTGGCTGGGTCTGAAAATTAAACTGACAAAGACAAACTAAAAAAAGGAAACACATACAAAGATATTTAATACAAGTTTTACCTAACACAGAAGCCTTCATAAGGAAACAGAGAACTGGAAGAACAGTTAAATCTGAATATCTTTATGCTTGGTTTAATAAAGAGTCATGAAGAAATACAATAGATCGAGGAGTGTGAGGGAAGTGCAGTGAATTGGGGGAAACCGTGCAAGGGCAGTTTGTTAGTATTCTTCTCTGTATCCTCTAGTCTTCAGAGATAAGGATGCTCCTTGTCTCCAGTATATAGGAAGGGTACTGGTCAAGTAGAGTTTTATGACCAATAGTGACCTTCCTGCTTTTGCTATCTTCTCAAACTCCTTCAGCTTAAAATATTCAATATGTCAGGGTGCCATTTTTTGAGGTACCACATTCTGTAGCCCATTACCATCGTTCTATGGACTGGGCAATATACTCACACTCTGGAATCTACTTTATTCCAAAGGTTGTATTGGTTTTATTTTTTGTATGTTTGCAAAATATCTTTAAAGTTAATAATATTTGCATTACTTCATTACTATTATCTACAGGTTTAAGAAATAAAACTTAGTATGGTCCTTAAAACTTAAGAACCACATTGGTAAACTTACTTGGTAAACTTATATACCAAAACATCTGTACCAAATTACATTGCCAGCACAAATTTATTAATGTAATATATAATCCCAAGAATTTTATTGCATCTTTACACAACTGGCCATTTTACAACTTTTAAGATGTTTCACTATTACTGCAGAATAAAATCATATAATCATTTTTATTCATTAATGTCCATTCTCAGCAACTTCAACTTAGAAGACCCCTCAATTTTAGAAAAATACATAAAATAATAAGGTGTTTCCTTAATAAGATAGTAGTTCCTAGCAGAAATTTCTCACAAATCCCTACGAACATATCTATAATACAGAGACAAAGGTGAAAACTTACAACTGATCTCAGGTTTTCTAGGAACACAGCTGGAGGCCATGCCTACATTCCTAACCTTCCATTACTTTTCATTGCCAGCTTTGCCTTTTATTAGTCAAAGGGACCTTAAGCAAGTTACCAGCCTCCTTCAGCCTTACAGGTCACATCTGTACAATGGGAAAGAAAATGAACCGATTTCAGAGCTTGTTGTGAGAACTGAATAAGTTTCTATACACAGAGCTCCTAAAAGGATGCCTGGCAAAGAGTAAATTCTCAACACATCTTTAGCTAGCATCAGCTTCAATTAATGTAGTTTATCCAGTGTGTCTGAGAGTATATGATACATATCACTGCAGATGTACAAGAGTAGAGGTGATACTCAACTTATTGTAGGAGGTCCTCAAAGTTGTCATTAAATGACATGAATCACATATAATAAGAAAATGGTGTTCTCCTTTTCCAATTCTCACTTAATCTTTCTGATTAAAACATGATTAAAGTTTCATTTTTGGTGCCAAGAAAGTCTTTATCATCTAACAATTGACAACCTCCTTTACTACCTAAGATAGCATTTTTCAGACTGGCAGGGAATAATATTCAGCTAGAATTTAATAACAAATTCATGTTAAGCATATTTGCTTTCATAAATATCTTCCATGTCTATTGCTTTACTAATGTTTTCACTTAACAAAGTTTTTTATAAAGTAACTAAAAAATGATGGTTCTTTTTAAAGAAAATATTAAGTAAACAACAGATGATAAGCAGATGTGGCCAAAAAAAGCAGATGTACAAATATGTACATAAAAGATTTAGTTTGGAAAAGACTATTGTTTTAATAATGTAAACCAGAAGTCAGCGAACTTGTTCTGTAAACAGCCAAGTAGTTAATATTTTAGGTTTTGCAGAACAAACAGCCTCTGTCACAACTGCTTAACTCTGCAATAGAGAACATGTAAATGATTGAACATGGCTGTACTCCAATAGAACATCTATACAAATAGGTTTCAGCTCAGTTTGGCCTAAAGGCCATAGTTTGCTGACCCCTTCTAAGCTATGAGACCTATTAGGATCCTGATATAAATATTTGATTATAGTCAAAACATTATTTACAAGATTTCACTACTGAAACAGAAAAATATAAAATAGTTCACTTGAGGTTGGGAGAATTTTAAAATAGTGATTCCCTATTAATTGCTTAAAAGACTATGGCAGAGAAAACTTGAATAGCCAAAGTAGTCTTGAAAAAGAAAACCAAAGCTGGAGGCATCACAATCCTAGACTTCATGTTATATTACAAAGTGGTAGTAATCAAAGCAGTATGGTACTAGCACAAAAATAGACCTACAGATCAATAGAACAGAATAGAAAAATCCATAAATAACCCACAATATATGGTCATTTAATCTTTGACTAACCAGGAAAGATGATCCAATGGGAAAAGGACTCTCTTCAACAAATGAGTTTGGGAAAAATGGGTTTGTAGCAACACGCAAAAGAATGAAACTGGATTGTTTTCTTACACCATACATAAAAGTAAATTCAAAGTGGATTAAAGACCTAAATGTGAGACAAGAAACCATCAAAATCCTAGAAGAGCACAGGCAGTAATTTTTTTGACATTGGCTGTAGCAACTTTTTTCTAGATAGGTCCCTGAGGCAAAAAATAAAAGCAAAAATAAACTATTGGGACTACATCAAAATTAAAAGCTTCTGCACAGTGAAAGAAATAATCAATAAAACTAAAAGATAATCTATGGAATTGAAAAAGATATTTGCAAATGACATATTCAATAAAGATTAGTATCTAAAAGGTATAATAAACTTACACAATACCTCGAAAACAAAGAATCCAATAAAAATGAAAAGACATGAATAGACATTCTTCAAAGAAAACATACACATGGCCAACAGACACATGAAAAGATGCTCATCATCACTCAGCATTAAGGAAATGGAAATCAAAACCACAAGGAGATTTCACCTGACATCTGTCAGAATGGCCAGAATCAACAACACAAGAAACAACAATTGTTGGTGAGGATGTGGAGAAAAGGGGACCCACTTGGACGGTCGATGGGAATACAAACTGGTACAACCACTCTGGAAAACAGTATGGAGATTCCTCAAGTAGTTAAAAATAAAACTACTCTACAATCTAGCAATCGCACTACTGGGTATTGACCCAAAGAATACAAAGACACTAATTCAAAGGGATACATGCAACCCTGTATTTAGAACAGTATTATTTATAATAGCCAAGATACGGAAAAAGCCCAAGTGTCTGTTGATTGATGAGTGGATACAAAAAATATGGGGTACACAAACACACATATATATGGAGTGGAATATTATATAAGAATGAAATCTTGCTATTTGCAACATAGATGGACTTAGAGAGTATAATGCTAAGTGAAATAAGTCAGACAGAGAAAGACAAATACCATGTGATTTCACTTAGAAGTTGAATTTAAGAAACAAAACAAGGGGAGAGAGAGAGAGAGAGAGAAATGTGAGATGATATCATGTGAGATGATAGATGTGATGATTAACCAGATGGGGGGAATCCTTTCACAGTTTATATCAAATCATCATAATGTACATGTATACAATGTTATTTATCAATTATACCTCAATATAGCTGGGTTAAATCCCACAGTGTAATTATTGGTTTCTTAAAAGTGCATACTAAGGTCATCCAACTAAATTATCTCTCTTGTAATACTACTATGTAAGTCTATGTGTATTTTTATAAGTTTTTAATGTTTTATTTATTACTGAGAGAGAAACAGCATGAGCAGGGGAGGGTCAGAGAAAGAGGGAGATACAGAATCTGAAACAGGCTCCAGGCTCTGAGCTAGCTTCCAGCACAGAGCCCGATGTGGGGCTCGAACCCACGAACCCCAAGATCATGACCTGAGCCAAAATCGGATGCTTAACCGACTGAGCCACCCAGGTGCCCCTGTATATGCGTATTTTTAAAGAAGACCCAGCAATAGCTTTTCCCTTAATGATAAAGATAAGCTAAAACATGGGTTCACAGACATTTAACTTTGTGACAAGTTCACCTTCACTATACATGACATACTTAAAATTCATAAGATTTTATTTATTTATTTTTTGTAACATTACATCTTTAATTTTTAAAGTTCCTAATGATTCTAGTTTCTGTTTTCTGTTCTACTTGAAACAAATATGGCTTTGCATACAGGCACAGATTTTACCAGCCCTACCAAAAAAAATTTTTTTCATATTTTACTGTCAAGTTGGTTTCCATATAACACCCAGTGCTCATCCCAACAAGTGCCCTCCTCCATGCCCTCACCCCTCTTCTCCTCCCCCCCACCCCCATCAGTCCTCAGTTTGTTCTCAGTATTCAAGAGTCTCTCATGGTTTGCCTTCTCTGCAACTATTTTCTCCTCCTCTCCTCCCCCATGGTCCTGTTAAGTTTCTCCTGTTCCACCTATAAGTGAAAACATATGGTATCTGTCCTTCTCTGCCTGACTTATTTCGCTCAGCATAACACCCTCAAGTTCCATCCACATTGCTAAAATGGCCAGATGTCATTCTTTCTCATTGCCATGTAGTATTCCATTGTATAGATAAACCACATCTTCTTGACCCATTCGTCAGTTGATGGACATTTAGGCTCTTTCCATGATTTGACTATGAAAGTGCTGCTATGAACATTGGGGTTCATGTGCCCCTATGCATCAGCACTCCTATATCCCTTGGGTAAATTCCTAGCAGTGCTATTGCTGGGTCATAGGGAAGCTCTATTGTTAATTTTTTGAGGAACCTCCACACTGTTTTCCAGAGTATTTATAAGATTTTAAAATGAAAAAGAAGTTTCATTTACAAAATAATGAACGCATGTGTAGCATTCAGTAGGCATCAGGCACTATTCTAGCAGTTTACCAGTCTTAACTCACTCCTCCTAAGAATTCTCTGAGATTTGTAGTACTGTATCTCCACTTACAACTAAGGAGAGTAAGACATATAAAATACCTCCTAGGAACCAAACCTGGAACTGGAGTGTAACAGGTAGGCTGAGAGCCCACATCCCTACTCTGCTGCTACTGCTGCTACTTGGCTCAGGACACAGTGGTTAGTTTTGTTTTCCTGACATCTCTAACTCAGCGGAAAATCTGCTAAGGATGGCAGGGATTTTCTACTACTGCAAATGAGAGAAGCCCAAAGTCTTGATCAAGGAGGACTCTTCCTAGGGCAGGAATAAGAGCAACGGAGAACAACTGCAGGTCATAGGCTATGAAAACTCTGTGAGCCTGAAGTAACTAGCTTCACAGTGAATTCTAACATCCCTATCCTCGGACAGCTCGGCCCAAGGAGAAGCTAGCAAGCTGTCTGCAGTGCTTGTAACAAAGGCAGAAGCATGGTGGAGGTTTCATCTTAAGTGTTTGTTAGGCTAGAAGGACAACTTATTGCAATTAAATTAAATGTTGATTTAAAAATTTAGAATAATATTTCCCTTCAAAGCTCAGCCACCTTTTAAAACCTGGCTACAAATTGGTCTTACTGTTATAGATCAATATCAGTGATCATTGACCTTCATGAATTTTGATGTCTTTATACTTATGGTTTTTAGACACACTTTAAGAATGTGTGAAAGTTATTTTGGATACCTTTCCTACATGTCCCATGCATGGAGGACAACAATACCTAATAGTGACTTTGGAAGTCAGAAATGACAGAATTATAGCCTACAACAAGCAGCATGAATAAAGGCCGGCCTTACATACTTCCCTGACTCCCACTATGGCAAATAGGACATGAGATGATAATAGTGGAACTACAAAATCAGCTTCCAAGAGTATTATTACAAATTATTCTGAAAATCAAAAATATATTTTCACTTAAAATTAAAACTTCAGGGCGCCTGGGTGGCTCAGTCAGTTAGGCATCTGACTTTGGCTCAGGTCATGATCTGACAGTCCGGGAGTTCAAGCCCTGCATCGGCCTCTATGCTGACAGCTCAGAACCTAGAGCCTGCTTCAGATTCTGTGTCTCCTTCTCTCTCTGCTCCTCCCCCTCTTATGATGTCTTTTTAAAAATAAACATTTAAAAAAACTGAAAGGGGTGACTGAGTGGCTCAGTCAATTAAGCATCTGACTTTGGCCCAGGTCATAATCCTGTGCTTTGTGGGTTCAAGCCCTCTGTTGGGCTCTGTGCTGACAGCATGGAGCCTAGAGACTGCTTCAGATTCTGTGTCTCCCTCTCTCCCCTCCCTTGTGTGCACTCTGTCTTTCTGTCTCCCAAAAGTAAATATTAAAAATAAAAATAAATTTGTTTAAATTTAAATTTAAAATTAAATTAAAACAATGTTTTTTGCAATTTGAAATAAGCAAAATGATATCAAGTAACCAATTTGGGCCCAATGAAGTTTTCTTGTTTTGTATGTTTCAGTTTGATATCAGCAATCATGTGAAAAGTGAAGAAAATTTAGGAAATTTGGGGCTATTAACCCACCACCCACTGATTGCTGTCTAATTGTGCCTAAAGCAGCTGTCAGAGTGGCATCTGGACATGCTCTGCAGGCACCAAGAGGGACATCAACTGTCTTGATCCTCTACATCCTTCCCTCTTGGCTTCCTGACTCCCCTTTTAAATTATTCCTCTTCTCCCCACAGTTTTCTTTTTTTAATTAATTTATTCACTTGGAGAGAGAGAATATGTGTGTGAGCGAGAGAGCATGAAGGTGGGCAGAGAGAGGGAGAGAGAGATGATCCCAAGCAAGCTCTGCACTGTCAGCTCAGAGTCCAACACAGGGCTTGAACTCACAAACCATGAGATCATGACTAGAGTTGAATGCTTAAGTGACTGAGCCACCCAGATGCTCATAGTGTTCTTTCTTTTTCTTCTTCTCCACACCCTCAGAACCTCTTTATTTCCACAGAAATGAATACAGTGGTCTTTCGTGGGATAGTTACAAGACAACAAAAAGAAGAAAGGTTAGGAATTTCTGCCCCCTTGCCAAATCTTTCTCCTTCTTCTCACCTATTCACAAAGTTGACCCTGTTGCTAGAGCTTCCCTGTCATCCTTTTAATAAATGGAGCTTTAGAAAACAAGGAAAAATTACTGAGTATGAAAGATAAAAAGTCTTTAAAACTGACATTTTTATAACTACATTTTCCTAGAAATCATTTAAGAAAGTTTCCAGAGATATTCAAATTAACATTATTAAATTAAAAGAAATAGGTGGCATTTTAGGACAGAGGATAAAAATAAGCAGGAAAAAAGATAAAAATGAAGTGACTTGACATGTAAACAGATCTTCTGAGGCTCCATGTTTTTACAGATGGGTCACAAATTCAGATTTATAGGAGTCAATTATAAAAGAGAACACAATTTGTTACATTATTTGTGGTAAACACAAGAAGAAATTACAACAGCTTCTCAGAAAAAGCCCAAGTATTTCTAGAGACCATGGATAGAAGGCAATGTCCTCGGCATTGTTACAGGAAACACGGTAAAAGGTTTCATGTTGTACATCTGATACTATTCCCCAAAATCAAAAGTCCTAACAAGCTATTCAACAAAGAAGTTCAGAAGTACATGTTGAACAAAATTCAGAGATTCAGGTCGAGAAACACACCAAAAAAGGTAGAAATTACATAGGAGCTACTGTTTAGAAACATTGTAATTATCTTTATAAACACTTCTCATAATGAACTGTTTATATACTGTCATAAATTAGCTTTACCTAGACTCAGAGGACCTTTGTGTTATCCCTGCCCTGACAAGAAAAGATAGATCCTAAATCTAGGATCCTTGACCAACCATCTACCCCTCACTTGGAGAAAGTGTATCTTCTGCACACAAAACATTTTGGAGAAGATGATATTTCACTATTCACTGTGGGTTTGGCGCCAGATCCCTATATGCTCTCCTATCCAGTGAATCAGGCTAACCACCTATGAGTCCACTCACTTAAAAAATGTGGATAACAAAAGAATATTTGCTTTCTAAATTGATTTCTTCTAATGTATGAATATTTTATCACTTAGCAGACATGAAAGTAGAGTGTCACCATTGTGATAAATCTGTTTCATTCATTACACCTTTAAACTAGCCTTTATAAATATCAGACACATCATAGCACTGAAAATAAATCACCACTATGAGCAAGAACTGAGCCAATTAAACATAGAATCACAATTTGCTCTGATAAAGAAAAAAGATCCCAAGTAAGAAGAGGATCCTAGCACTGGAGCCATAATGAGGTACTCAGGTTAAGGACAAAGCCTCATTAACCTCCTGGAAATCTGCTATTTGTGATGACAGTGACAAAAATTCCCTTCTAGTATGACATCTTAACCAAGTGCTTACCACAAGGAGTTTGTGCACTAATAAAATTATATTTGGATATTTAAATTCTACTTGAAGATAAATTAAGTGCTCTCTTTCTCTCTCTCTCTCTCTCTCTCTCTCTCACACACACACACACACACACACACACACACACACACACACACACATGCAGCAAAGCGTCTAGGGATGGTGATAGAGAGTTTAAGAGTATTCTCAAAGTCAAGAATTGTTCCATCAAAGCCAGTTTCCAGACAAAGTGGGACATTGACACATACTAAAGAAATTGGGTCCAAAGTAGTGAAAGAATTTGACAATATATGTAAGTCAAATCATTATGCTCTATACTTTAAACTTATACAGGGCTGTATGCCAATTAGATCTCAGTAAAACTGGGGAGTGCGGGGAATAGTGAAAGGGAAATATACAAAAGAGCAGGTAAAAAAAAAATCAGTATGCAAGGAGATAAGCTGAATGTGTGGAGTGTCCTAGGTTGGGTATGAAAGTAAGCACATTAAATGCATTTCATCAACTTTATCTCAAATTCATTCTACAATTCAATCTATAGCATACTCAGGCCAGAATGCATAAGGAGGAAGTGAAAAAGATTCTCTCATAATTCTGTATATAACTCCAGTCTCTGGGATTTTCTTTTAGGAATCTGTCTCTGGAAAAGCAAGTGTTTTTTTTCTTAGCTGCTCTCGGCGTCATGCTAGTTTGACTGAACTTAGAGTATTCCTTTTTTCACTTTTTTTAGAGTTTTGTTAATTAGTGCTGAGCGTTAACAGACCATACAGATAAGCTGACAAGTGACCAAAAACATGTTAATAGAGAATTGCTCAAAATTCCCTTGCCACCAGTCAGAAATAATTGGTACCTTCCTTCAAGCTTTCCTAGGAGAATGACAAATCAAGAGGAAATGCGTTTATTTCAAAGGATTTTTATCAGTTCTGGATCATAAAGCATGGCAATTTCCTTCCCCTTATTTTATTATAAAGGAAATAGAACAACAGTATTTCTAAAGGAATACTGATCAAAGTAAAGGAGTTTAACATCTGTCAAAATACAAATCCCTCAGCATCTAGAGAATCTGAGGACACAAAGCTGTTGTGTCTTGGCCTGGATCCTTCACAGAAATTACATTAAGTAAACCACACTTTTTGGTAGGAAGATGCAGATGTACTCCACATGATAAATGAAACAGAATAATCTACCATCATCCTTAAGTATTGGAATGGAGACAAAAAGAAAAGGTAGATTTATTTTAAAAACAATTAAAATGAAGAAATAACCTACTTCTGGTTGTTGTCCAAATAAAGGTATAATAAGCCGCATGAAACTCAGACAAGACTAACCAAAACAGAGGGCAGGTAGAGGGGGGCACAAATCTGGGGACTCTGCGTGTTAACAACAGCAAAAACAAAACTTTTAGGATTGGCAACAACTGAAACTTTACTTTTCCCAAGTGATTTTAAACTGTTCTTCTATGCACAACCTAATATTACTAGACACTTTTGTCATTACCTTATTATGCAGAACATAAAGTGAAATTTTTACTATACTTTGTGCTGTACAGATTTAATCTGGTGAGGTCTGAGTCCAAGGCATCTGTGATCCATCTTTAAGTGAAATTCCCCATATGCTCTATTAAAATGCATACGCTTCTTGGAGAATTAAAATTATCTCTGCATGCAGATATGGATATTTGAAAGTGAGGCTCCATTCCTACTTTTATACTAAATGTGTGATTTCTGAAATGAAAATTTACTGTATTTTGTAGCTCACTGGAAGTTGAAATACTTGAAATGGCTCCATTTCAACTTCCAATGTGGTACAAAATATGGTTAATTTTAGTATTAAAAAATCACAGAATTAGTAGAAAAAGTAAAAGTGGGGAATATTTCTGAATATACCTATTTAACTCAAGGGATAGTTGGGTCTATTTGAGCATAATTATGTCTCTTTTATGGACAGAAAATTTTTGGAAATTAAAAGTTAGCTACTAAAGTTTAGGGTGTCTCTATTGAATAGTAAGGTATTTGTTTCAAAAGCATCCAAAATCTTCTTTGTAGAAATAAGCATATCCATTTCTGACCCAGCTAAAGGAAATATATCTGATCTTTGTTTTAAATTTCACCAAATTATTTGTTTTTTGAAACATCTTATGCCTTGCAGTCCATTGCTTTCTGAAACTACATTGTCTACCAAAGAGTGAAAGAATTCTTTTCCTTTTGGTTTCCATAAATAGGGATAAAATTCCATCTAAGCAGCTTACACATGTAATTTTTTATTACAATGTCTGATCTTGTCCACATTTAATGAGATTTCATCAATATTAGATTTTCTTAACTCATCTTCACATATACACAGACAATTTGTGAACTTTGGTTAGAATCCATCCAAATTTGCACTAGACAATCAAGAAGGACTTTCTGCCAGGCTTTAGGCCAGTTGGCAGGGGAAGAGAGTGGCTATAACTCTTAGTTTAAAAGACCTTGGTTAAAAAGTATCCAAGTTTATAAAACAAGTAGTCTGGAGAATGATTATTCAAATACCCACTGAAAGATTTTTCAAGTTTCTCTCAGTAGCAAATTCTATGAGGGCTTTGATATCAGTGATTCAACCAGAATTTGTTGATTCTCTAGTATGCACCCACTGTTCTAATGAGCAAGAGGGGTCAGGATGAGAAAATCCCCCTATCTGCCCTCCAGAAGCTCAAGTTTGATGGTTAAGACAAGTCCATATAATAATAATAATGTTACAACATTTTGTATATTTAGACTCTTACCTTGTCCAAAAATGAATTTAGGTCACTAAGTTACAATAGTTGTAAGATTAAATTCAACATTAAGAGTACAAACAAAGGTGCCTGGGTGGCTCAGTCAGTTAAGTATATGACTTGATTTTGGCTCAGGTCATGATCTCACATTTCATGGCTTTGAGCTCTGGGCTGACAACAAAGAGACAGCTTGGGATTCTCTCTCTCCCTCTCTCTCTGCCCCTCCCCACTTGCTCTCACCTGCTCTCTCTCAAAATAAATAAATAAACTTAAAAATATGTTTAATAGGTACAAAGCACAAAAAAGGAAATTACAAATATGATTACATTTATAGTCAAATAGAGAAGGGCTTTGATGATGAAAGAGTGGTATTCCCACTGTGTTATACACCTGAAATGAATGTAACATTGTAGATTAACTAAACTGCAGTAAAAACAGAAACTTAACAGAAGATCATGGGGAAAGAGGAAGACAAAAAAGAAAAATAGTTACAGAGAGAGAGGCAAATCATAAAAGACTCTTAAATATAGAGAAGGAACTGAGGGTTGATGGTGGGTCGGAGGGAGGGGAAAGTAGGTGCTGGGCACTGAGGAGGGCACTTGTTGGAATGAGCACTGGGTGTTGTACAGAAGCCAATTTGACAATAAATTATATTTTAAAAAAAACATAAATAATAAAAAAATAATACAGTACAGAAAAGAAAAAAAAAGAGTAGGATTCCCATAAAGAACCCATAGATTGGAACCTGGCAGAATTCCAAATCACAACTGAGGTAACTAAATTCTAGAAGTGAGTTAGTGAGTTAATATCTATCAATAATTAGCAGATGAGTAGGTTGTACTATTTTGCCATTTCTATCCTCATTCTAAAGAGTTCTTGATTTTATAGATAGCCATGTAAATGCCTTTTTACAACAGCACATCAAAACACTGTTTTGGAGAATTCAGAAAAAAAAAACAAAGGATAAATTTGCTTGTATCTTTTTCTCCGTTTCCTCATCTAATTGTTGGAAATTTAAATTCTTTGGGTAATATTAGATTTCTAAATGAACAGCAAAATAGAGCATTAGACATGCAAAAGCTTGTTGATATAATTATCATTTGAAAACATCAGTTCCATGATTCAACCGGTCTGTAAGACTGGGGGGTGGGTAGTTATACTTCATGTTTCATTTACAGTTTCTAGAAAGTAGTTTCAAGCTATCTGGTACATAATAAGAACTTATAATAGACATAATCTTTTTGGAGGACTAGAATCAAAATTTCAGGAAAGCAACCATGCTGTCCTTAGCTCCTAATAGCTCTCAGAGGGAGCATGTAATTTAGGTCTGGCCACAGTGCTAGATGAGGAATAACCATCCAAGTCAGGCCAATCAAGGTCATCAGCAAGACTTTGGAGCTGCAAGGAAAGGGGTGCTAGCTGTACAAATAATATAGGACTAGAGTTGCTAGTGGCCATCTTCACTTCTACATTGAAGACCCCACTTAGAATTAGGTTGATCCACAGGAAAGCAGAGTCAAGAGACAGAGTAACTCAGATTCCTGATGATATCAGTTATAACTTCTGTATAGAGCATGCGTGAAGCTAGGTACTCCTCTTGAACTCCTTGATCAAGTCAATAAATTGCTCCCTCTCTCTCATTCTCCCCTGTCCCCCTCCCATATATGTACATGTATATACACATATATAGGAGTTCTGGTGGCTGCAATTAATGAGTCTTGATTACCACAGGGCTTAACAAATGTGAGTTTCTGTCCCCTCTCTTCCTTCCCTTATTTCTTTATGTATTACTTAAAATACTGCCAAAATGGGTACATGAGACTATAGACTATGTAACTATAGACTATTAGATTGTGTAACAAACTATTTTGTGTGAGGGGGACAGAACATTTTTTGAAAGAATAAATATTGTTGCATGTTAGGCGTTTTAATATTATTAAATTTTGGTCTGATCTGTCATTTACAGATAGATAAAAAAAATCACTGGGCATCTGTAGTTTCTCTCCAAATAAAAGATAAAGTAAGTATCATGAATTAAAAAAACTCATTGTAGTACAAGAGCACAGATATACGCTTTCATGTTTCACAAGTCTAATTCTGGAAACTCACAGAAATCTTCAGAAAGCACAGACTACATTGTGTTATGTCAGTATTAATAAAAGCTCTACTGTTTGCTGAAAGACCTAAATCTAAGATGTAGCCATTCTTCAACCCCTTTGTGGCTTGAAAAGTAAATATGCCAGATCTCACCCTCTACCTCAGGAAGGCAGAAAAAAAATCTTAGATGTTTCCTTGCTAAGCTTCATAGTGCATTACCTAGACCATATACAAAACAAGAGAAGCCAGAGAGGAAAAAAAAAATGATTCTGGTTGTCACAGATTAATCTAAGCAAAAAATATAAAACCACTTGTGCTTCTATTGATGTTTCTTGGGTTGAAAGACAGTGGGTGAAAATTAGGGAGCAGGCTGTTTTTGAGAAATAACATCTTCATGTTCTCAATACCTTCTAGGAAGAGAAAGCAAAGGGAATTTGCTTCCTTTCTAGCCCCACTAGGATTTGAAAAGTATTATTTAGCAGAAAGCAAATTATCTCTTTTTCAAACCCCACTCCTTTCTGTGAGGTTCTTCTTGAAACAAAATTGGATGATTTTCCAAGAACATGCAACATACATTTGTATACACACAAATCATTTCATCTGGTCTCATACCCACTCATGGTGCAGTCACCATTTCTTAGATTTCCACCTACGTGAAAGGAATAGATGCTTTTGCAGCTCTACATTTGGCATAAGCAATCTATGCTTTAAATGATGGAATCAGTATTCCCACAAGAAGCAAGATATGCCTCCAAACACTGTTATACAAGTAAACAGACACATGAGCAATACTACCTCCTTTTTCAGCTAATTTTTGACCTTTCTTCAGCGCATTTGCTCAATATGTTTTCTCCTTTTTTTGTTTTTTTGTTTTGTTTAATTGCCACATTAACCACCAGCAGCAGAAAAGACCATGTGCAACCAATCTGCTGCCCAAGTTAAGGCTCTGTTCAGTATTTCAGGGTTTCCAAAAATGATGTGCCACTTGTTTGGCTCTGCCTATAATCTTGTTCTCAATTTCTGTCTGCCCTGGGCATCTTCCTCCTGCCACATAGCCATATGAGCCTAACTACACCACATGCAGCGCCAGATGCTAGAAACGCCACCATACCCAAGTATGTGACATCAGGATGATCTGCTCTTTCCCTTATAATTAAATGAGAAAACTGAGGGTATATTGTCTCCCGCTTGGCCCCATCACAAATGCAGCCAACAGATGCCACTGCACGTGATTTATCTAAGCACAAATGAAAGATGTAAACATGCCTGTTAAAACATTTTTTTGCATCTAGGACTAGAGGCCCATGAGATTGGTTACCTTGTGAAGAAAAGTAGGTGTGAAGGTTAAAGACAGCACACAGCAATACCCAAAGTAACCTCCAGCACTCTGGGGCCTCTGTCCAAAACCATGTCACAAGCCTGTCTCATGCTTTAATATACCTGTCATTTCCTAGGGGGAGCTGCCCAGGGACTGGGTTGGTCCCACGCCAGGATTAAACCCACTGGCAACTATTCACTGCACATCCATCAACGTGTGCTCGGAAAATCTCCCAGAACCTCCAATTTGCCAGCAGCAGCTAATGTTTCCTTTGATAGCTGCTACCCCTGTAAATTCCATTCTCAACAGGCAGTCCTTCTGAGGGCACCTGCTTTCATCTCCGCTCTCTAGGACCACTAACAAGCCTCACCCTAATAACGATGTCATGACTGCACATTGAAAGAAGGCCTATAAGAAAACAAAGCAAGTTGTGCAAATAAGGGTTGCAGTATAAATTATAAACAGTGAGGATGCTGTGGATAAATTACTGATGATGCTGGAGACAAAGTGAAACGATTTGGCTTAAGAAGATTAAGTACAGCAAGAAATCGTGAATGTTTACAACTTTACCCCAAATTCAGTCTGTGGTTAGGCCTCTGGCCTTGATTCTATCGATTCATCTTTAATATCCGCATCTCACACTTTCCAAAATTATCTCTCTACCAGAATTGTTGTAAATACCAAATAATTATCACTTAATGCTGCATTATTCTTCAAACACTTCAGTGTTAATGGCTCAGCCCTAGATACTGAAAAATAATCAGAAGAAACTGTACAGCTACTAATAATTTTCCCAGAGGTGTGAATTCCTCACAAAAGAAGGTTTCAAATCTTGGGGTGTGAATTCATATTTTCAGGCAATCCATGTGGCATTCAATATCTCAAGTAATAATGTAATGGCATCACAATTATCCAGACCCATCTCCTCTCTCAAATATATATCGGACTTCTCTAAAAATTTCCTATCATTTTCTCTAGGTTCTGTGGGGTTTTCAGCCTCCTATCTTCTACTAAATAATCTCAAAGGAAGAATTTTTTTTAAAAAGAATGGATCAGAACTATCCCGTACTCCTTGTGATAGGCGGCATTTTCACTTCAGTGCCTAGCCTTGCCTTATCCTCAGCTGTCAGCACTGACATTGATGACCACCTGGCACGTGGACCTCACAGCCTGGATTTCTCCTTAGCTGCAATGGCCTCCTGCCCAAAGCCAGCCACAGACATTTCACATCAACCTCATTATAAAGCTCTAGTCCTACTCAACTATAAGTCACATGAGAGCAGAAGCTTAACAGTCACTCATCTTTGCAGCTCCCACAGCATCTGGTAAAATGACTAGCATATACTACACCATTGAGGCTGGAAAATCTTTCTGATTTGAATGCAATACATCTGAGATCCTTACCTCAGCGCTCTCTCTCCTCTCCCTGATCACAATCCTGCCATCTGTTTTCCTCCTCATCTCTAATCACATCTGCACCTCATTCTTACAAAAACATTTAATAACCCAGTCTTTTGCACTTATTCCAACCCATCATGAACTTTCCACTGGCAATATAATCCATACTTAGTCCTGGACTGCTGTTGAATCACTTGCCTGCCAGCCCCATCACCAACATCAAAAGCCTCGCCCTATGACCTACTGGCAAGCTTAACTCCAAATTAGTTCCCCACATACTTATGCCCTTCCAATTACTTGGAAGTGATTTAGGCTGATTTAGGGTGTCTAGAGAAAAGTGAATGATCCAGTACAGCCACATATTAGGGAACCCTAAAAAGACTTATTTGCTATCTCTCATCAACTCTCAGCTTACTCCTGATGATTTACCAGTACTTTCCTTAAACCCCCAACTGTTCACACTTTAAGCACATCAGATTTGCTAATGTTCTATTTCAAAAAGCTGATGTTACACACAAGTTAAATAAAATGGATGCTACATCAATGAAATACATTCCATGCAATTAAAATGGAATAGAAGATTTGAATTTCTCGATGCTTTTTAATGTGATAGCCCAATGAAATCTATTTTTGGCAGGGAGGGTTCAATCATGTGGCCAATACTTTACTGGAAAAATAAGTGCTGATACATACTGTCATCTATCAGAGTATATATATGACCACCATTAAAACTTTGAAACAAGAATGAAAGCTGCAAAACTTAACTTATTGCTCACCTAGGTAAAGGAGAGCTTTGCTGGTTAGGCACAGTCTCAGTGAATTAAGCAAACTGTTAATATTAGGGGGTTTTAAGAAAGAGGGAAGTGGAGAGCAGGGGACTGTGTTAGTTACAAAGGCAACAACAGTGTCAAAGGTGATAAAGAACCATACTTACATTGGTTACAGAAACAGGAATTAGTAGACGTCAGCTTCAGATCCACAGTCACTGGAGTGAATCCACTGCTGATTGGCTGACTTTCAAAGGCTGAGGCTGTAACCTCAGCCTTTGACTGGTTGGCTTTCAGAGGCGGGTTCACAGAAGCAAATTGTCATCGATCATTAGGTTTAAAAGCAGTTCTGGTGTGTACTAGTCACCGTGTCAGCTTTTTCCTGGGAGTGTGAAGATTTTTTTAAATTCCCATTGTTAAAAGATATATTGGCTATAGTAAATTTTGGTACTGGCAGTATTTTTTAAATTCTACCTAGCATAATAATATACAATTCCCATAACTAAAACGGAAGACCTAACTTGGCACAGAGGCTTCATCTGATTTGCCAAAGTCTATCAGTCAATTGGTAGTGACAGCCTAGAGTGGCATATTGAAAGGATCGTGAAATTCTATCCAAGCCCAGCAGGTTAGAGTACCATCATTGATGAGCCATGTTTGTTATGAGGAGAAGAAATGAATGGCAGCAACATACTATATATTTTCTGATTCTGTCCCGCATCCAAAAGCCACATTTGACTAGGCGGGACTCCATGAATGGTTATGATTGAGATTAATTTTAACAAGAATAAATTGAACTAGCTGAGTTCCAAAAAAACTGGCATTTAAAAATGACAATGACCGAAAAAAAAGGGGGGGGGGGTCCTGGGGGGCTCGGTTAAGTGTCGGACTTCGGCTCAGGTCATGATCTCATGGTTCTTGGGTTTGAGCCCTGCGTCGGGCTCTGTGCTGACTGCTAGCTCAGAACCTGGAGCCTGCTTCAGATTCTGTGTCTTCCTCTCTCTCTGACCCTCCCCTGCTCACGCTGTCTCTCTCTCTCAGAAATAAATTAAAAAACATTTTTAAAAATTTAAAAATGACAATGACCTGGGCATAATAAAGGGTATGTGTGCTAAAGCAATGAGGACAATATCAAAATTCAGTGAAATTATATAAATTGAAACACAGTGAAAGAACACACATTGTATCCAAAGAGGGAAGAAAGAACAAACATTTATATCCAAAAGGAAGAAACGTTTAATTGGAATACATGACACTTTAAAATAACTTTTTATTTGAAGAAAATCTCTAAATTTAACTTTAAATGTAGTAACAATGAATAAAATCCTTCCTACAATTAATTTTTATGGTTTTTAATTTCATATTCAAAGTAAAATATTTTATTTTAAACTTTTTGACATAGGACATCTTTGAATTAGTCCAACAAAGAGGTCTTACTCCAAAAAATAACATCACTCCCAAAAAATTATGATTGCATACAGGAGTTTTCGCCTTTCTCTCAGGATTTGACATGCGCATTTTCCACTATTTTCAAAGCAAGTCTCAAGATCTCAGCCTATAAGAATTTCTGAATTGAGTGAAACACAATTTGAATTGGACACTTGGTTAGAGTATAAGAATAAGTCACTTTTGGGGCTCCTGGGTGGCTGAGTGGGTTAAGTGCCCAACTCCTAATTTCAGCTCAGGTCATGATCTCACAGTGGTGAGACTGAGCCCCAAGTCAGGCTCAATGCTGAGCATGGAGCCTGGTTGAGATTATCTCTCTCCTTCTCCCTCTGCCCCTCCCTCCCTCTCTTTCCCTCTCTCTCTGAAATACTAATACTACTACTACTACTATAATAAAGAATATGTCACTTTTTATTGATGGAGTCTGGAAAACCTTCTAATATCTATATCTCAGCTTATTTTTGCCATCTCTAGCTCATTACCACATAAACAATAATTCCAGAAAGTAATTTCTATAGCTTTGATTTTTATTTTTTTATGGTCCCCAAAGGGAAAATGATTACTACTTATAATAAAAATAAAGAGAAAATGGGAGATCTAAGGAATATATGAAATTCGTGAATTTAGAGAATTGTTTAGGTCTCCGAGAATATTCCTCATGATTGTCAAAGGGCTGCTCCATTTTAATTTCTTCTCAAATGTTCAAGGTTTAAAACTGAACACCTCTAGTGTTTTCTTTTTTGAGAAAATATCTTTTTAATCATCAAGACATGAATAAGAGCTGAGCTCTTGATGATCTTTCTTCATGCTCCAAATAGTTAATTTAGGGGACTGTAGTAAGCACTTATATCTATAAAGTGTTCTACTAGACACAGTGAGGGAAGAATAATGGACTATATAAAGACTTCCTATTGGGGCACCTGGGTGGCTTAGTTGGTTAAGCGTCCAACTTCGGCTCAGGTCATGATCTCACGGTTCTTGGGTTCGAGCCCTGCGTCGGGCTCTGTGCTGACCACTAGCTCAGAACCTGGAGCCTGCTTCAGATTCTGTGTCTCCCTCTCTCTCTGACCCTCCCCTGCTCACGCTGTCTCTCTCTCTCTCTCAGAAATAAATTTTAAAAAACATTAAGAAAAATTTTTTAAAAGACTGCATAAAAATTACAGATGAGCAATAACAAAAAATAGAATTTAAGGTCAACACACAGTGCAAACTGTAAATGCAAAGGGTAAAAAAGGGCAATGTCATTTATTAATGGTATGACTAAGCAAACTTCTTAGTGTGAGTATATGCAGTTGAACATTGAAGAAATATTGACTCCTTTAGCAATGGACATTAAGAAAAATCCTACACAATGAGAAAGAATGAAATCCTGTCATTTGCAACAGTATGGATGGAACTGAAAGGTGTAAGTGAAATAAGTCAGTCAGAGGAAAACAGATATCATATGTTTTCACTCACATGTGGAATTTGAGAAACTTAACAGAAGACCATTAGGGAAGGGAAAGGGAAAAAATAGTTTTAAACAGAGAGGGAGTCAAATCATAAGAGACTCTTAAAAACAGAGAACAACTAAGCATTGATGGGGGCGTGGTGGAGAGAGGGGGAAATGAGTGACAGGCATTTGAAGAGGGCACTTGTTGGCATGAGCACTGGGTGTTGTATGTAAGCAATGAATCATGGGAATCTACTCCCAAAGCCAAGAGCACACTGTATACACTGCATGTTAGCTAACTTGACAATAAATTTTAAACAAGAACAGGCCTACAATGTAATTGAGCATCCACAGAAAAAACATAGCTATTTCAGGTGCAGAAACGACATTCTGTTATAGTCAAGGGGATCAGAACAACTTTCTAAAGATTAATGGAAGTGTGCCAGAAGATTGCATTTAGAATAGGATATAATAATACCTCAAAATGGAGTGCAAAGAAAAAAATTTTCAAGTTTAGAGGAAATAAATTTTTGATACAGAAAATAAAGGCATCAAAGTCAATTTTTCTATTGAAGGAAAATTATGCCAATGGCAGAAACAAAACAAATTCACTACAGATAAGAAAACCATGGCTTTATAACCATGAACATTCCTCCTCTTTTCTCTGCTTTCTCTACATCCTACCTTGCCTCCCAACAACTGTATTAGCAATGTTATTCATCGCTGCTGTATTGCCTCAATTTCCCCCAAATAGCTACTGTTTGAGAAGAGAGAAAACAAAAGTTTCAAATAAACAAAAGATTTCTTGGTCACCACTGCTCAAACTGGTCCTTCTTACTAGACTATGGTCATCAACCAAGCTCTTAAGAAACTGGTTAGAGAAAAAAGTGCACAAAAAAAGTATACATTCTTTCCCACTAAAATTATCTTACTCCAAATCTTAAAAGCAGATGAAAGTGGTTTGCAGGTCTAAACATGCAATGTTCCAGGATAAAAAACAAGTGTTGGTCTCTGAGAGGTCAATTGCTACAGGAAAATAAGGACAAAAGCTCGCCATGCATGTCAGAGCCTATATTCAGGCTCAATGTTGAAAATATGTGCTCTGGCAAGGTTATCCCTATCTCTGAGCAGAGGCCAAACTGAAAAGCTGTTAGCCTTGGATCATGAGAAAGAACAAAGGCTTTCTGGAATGAATGTACAATATCTCCAAAGCCAATATAAAACATCATTTTGAACTGGTAATTCCAAGAATCCAAAGGAAGTAACTGCCAGATCACCAACTACAAGGATTGTGTCAGAAGAGACAAGTAAATCTCTCACTTAACATGTGCTTGAAAACAAAATTAAAAAAAAAAAATTTACTACTCCCTGTCTTACTGCTTATTGTTAGGAGAGACAAGTTGAAGCTGACTTGACAGCAAAAAGAAAGATCAGACACAACACAAATAGAGAAGTTATGTTTGGTCAAAGTTTCGAAGAACAGTGAGATTAGGATCTTGGGTTGCAGAGAGAAACAGACCTGAGTTTAAATTTCAAGTTCACTATTTAATACTGTCTGAGTTTGAACAAGTGGCTTATTCTCTTGAGATCTTGATTTCCTCATCTGTGAAAAATGGAGACAATGATAGTACCTCCTTCTTGTGTGGATGAGATGAAATGTTGCATGTAAATCATTTAGCAAGCCCAAGTTCTCAGAAGGTGTTCAATAAATGTTAGCTTCTATTATTTTCGTTATCCAGCATACCATTGCTAGGTATCTCTTGGGTAGTTTCCTTTCAGAACACTGGAATTCACTGACTGGCTCTGGGCAAAGAAGCTCTATCACAGAAATGCCTTCAAACAAACTGGGAAGCCTTTAGAATTGTTCTGAGAATGACCACCATTCAATTCTTGTAATCTGTTAATTGTAATTAACAGTATCTTACAGAGCTTCACAGTATATCAGTTCCTTGTATCTCTGCCCGAGGAAATGTTTGCCATAGTACTGCACTGGAAATGGCTTTTCTTTTAAGAAAATACTGATTCATAGAGATTATTTTTTTTAATGTTTTACTTACTTCTGAGAGAGAGGGAGAGAGAGAGACAGCGTGAGCAGGGGAGGGTAAGAGAGAGAGGGAGACAGAATCTGAATCAGGCTCCAGGTTCTGAGCTAGCTGTCAGCATAGAGCCCGACGCGGGGCCCGAACCCACAAACTGCAAGATCATCACCTGTGCTGAAGCCAAACATTTAACCAACTGAGTCACCCAGGAGCCCCTCATTGAGACTATTTTAAAAAAGTAAGCCATCTGACTATATGGTCCATGCAATCTTATTTCTATTTTGACTCTCTTTCCACTCTGGGATTATTTGTTATTTGAATTAAAAGGTTAAATTGTATAAAGACAAAAATCCATTCCACATTTTACCTAAAGATTCCTGAGACTGAACTCTTCCATTTAGCAAATGGAAATGGTTACTGAGATGTGTACTCTTTCTTTACTTGCTATCTGATCAGTAAGCCCAGGGTGCATGCCTGGAAACTATGCCAGGGAGACAGGTAGAACCACTTTTCGATATCAAATCTCTGTTTCCAAATTACATAAAACCCAGACTTTGCTTTTCCTCATTTACTACAAATTACATATTTCAGGCTATTCACCCAATGGCACATTATATAGGAGTAAAAACCAAATAAACAAAGCAAAGCAATGAACAGCAAGATGGGTAAATCCTAACAATAAGTTAAACAGTAAATTCCAAAAGATTACATACCACATATTACTCATTTTTGTAAAGTTAAAACAACTATAATTATAATTTATCATTTTTTAGGGTTAGGCACACATATAGACATAATAAAACTACATAAAAAGGACACAAAGGGAGTGATGAACAATGGACCAAAACCATGGATTACCATTTGTGGGAAGAAACTTTTTTAAATTTTTTAATGTTCTATTTACTTTTGAGAGAGAGATAGAGACAGCATAAATAGGGGGCCAGAGAGAGAGGGAGACAACGAATCAGAAGCAGGCTCCAGGCTCTGTGCTAACTGACAGCACAGAGCCCAATGCGGGACTCAAACCCAGGAACATGAAGTTGGACGCTTAACCTCCTGAGCCACCCAGGAGCCCCGGAAGAAACTTGAAGATGGGATAGAGAGGAGAGATATGGTTAGATTATATTTTGCACCATTAGATAAAGGTTATTATCAAGGACCTAGCTTTGACCTTGGATACCAAATTCATGGGTACTTATTGCATTATTAACTGTATCAATCTGGGTATCAGCCAGGATCCATTCAGGAAAACAAAAACCACACCAATTATTTTAAGAGACAATTTAATATCAGAAAGTGGCTAAATAAGTACTGGAAGAATTAAAAATCGAAAAGAGACCATAAAAGTAGCATAGCTATAGTAACTGCATGAATCAGCTACTATCCGTAGGACTAGAAGAATCAAAGAAAAAGATCAGGATATAAGAATCAAGAAATTCAGAGGAGGGGCCTCATGGAGCCTGAGGAGGGTGTCCTACTGGACTTGGGCTAGCCTTTCTGAGAAGGCACAATAAAACTGGACTTGAAAATGCTAGAAGAAACTGGAAACTGGAATCAACTGACTTTGTCAGGGTGAGAAACCATTGTAAGCGATACTGACAGGAACAACAAGCAAAACCGAAAAGTCCCTTTATGATCATTCTACTTCTGGTTTCTCTGTGCAGGCACCTAATGGTGAACCATAACAGGGAGCCAGCTGGTCAAGGAAGAATATGATTAGCAAAATCCTAGTCCCAGAAACATGGTAGAGAATGGTACGTTTGGCACTGAGAAACAACAGCTTACTATCTGGCATAGACAGGTAGGCTAGATTACACTGTCCTGATGGGTCAAATTTCTAAATGTAAAATAAGTACATTTCTGGTCCATTCTCCATATCCAGTGCAGATCAGCAGGGAGGATCATTCATCAGAGCACTCAAGGATCTGGGCTTAGAAAGTTTCACAATCACCACAAGAGTGGGAAAGATATATGGATCATACACTTGCTTTTAAAGCTTCTGCTCAGAAATGATTCATATCACATCTGGTCATGTTTTGTTGGTCAAACCAAATCCATGACCATGCCAAAATTCAAAGGGTATAGGAAAGTACAGTCCATGCCCAAAAGGCCAAGAAAATAAATAAAAATGGACCATTCATGGACTAATAATGAGCATGGGTCATAAACCAAGAATTACAGTTCAGTTGTTCCAATTCCAGGAACCTGAAGTAAACGCACACAAACACACACACACACACACACGCATGCATGTAGGCACATGCTTCATAAATATACTCCAACTTTAAATTAAAACCTTGTCGGACGGGGCAAGATGGTGGAGAAGTAAGGAGCTCCGTACTTGCACTCGCGCCCATACATCACACAGAAAAGATCTGAAGCCATTGGAAACCTTATAAAACCTGAGAGACTGGGAGAAAAAGGACGCAGAATCCACTAAGAAAGCCTTCTAATGTGAGTGCGAACTGGGGAAGGTAAAATCGGGCCGGGATCGGAGACTCCAGAGTGGGAGGCGATCCCCCTCTACCCTCTACAGGGAGTGAGAGGAGAAAAGGAGAGATCCAAAACAGAAAAACCTCTGCTCGGGGTATAGAAAGACCATACTTGCCAAATACCTGCACACCAGGTCCCTTGGCGCCAACTGGTCCTGGGGGAGGCTGAGCACACAAACTGCTTCTTTGTGCCGCTCCTGGAGGTTGGATTTCAGAGCAGCGGCGCTCCTGCCGCCATTGTAGCTCCAGGGCAGCTAGGACCCCTGAAAGCCGCGCGGACACCGGGCATCTGCGCTCCTGGCTGGCTGGAACTCGAGAGGAAAGGCAAAGAGCTAAAAACTGGGAAATTTGCCTGTGAGTTCGTGTTTCGGGTGAGGAACCATAGAGGGACCCCGTTTTCCTCACTCCAGCGGGCCCGGGCTACACGGACCCAGCAGGCAAGCCCCCACGCATGTGCGCCAGCCTGACCCAGAGAAGGAAGCAGCGATTCTGACTCCGCCCCCAGAGCTCAGCAGGGGGCCTGGAATTGCCCGAGGGGTTTGCCTGGGAAGCTGTGTCTAAGGCAATTTCAGCGGGGCACGCGGACTGGGATTTGGAGATTGGAACTGGCCCGGGTCGAAGAGTGCAACCAACTTCGGCTGCGTTCCCGGAAAAGGGAGTTGACACGCCAAAAAAAAAAGCGAGCTGCAGCGCGGGGTTCAAGAAGGGACTGGAGCACCTACACTCTCCTCCCCACAACCGCCAAGGCAGAGCCTCTGCCTGAGGCATCGGATCATGCCACGCCCATCCCTGCCTGAGAGGGCTACCTCAAGAAACAAGCTAGAGTACACAAGGTGAAGAGTCCCAAATATCACTACGAATAGGAAAATAAAATAACTAAGGTCCCAACAAGAGAGACCGAGGGATACCAATCAAAAAACAATCTCTGAAAGGATAGGCCCTGGAAAGTCAAAGAGTCTTCTTGGACATAGCAGCGCTCATAGAAACAGAGAGCATAACAGGTCTTTAAAACCAACAAAAGCCGGAAAGCTAACTAAAATGACGAAACGAAAGAGCTCTCCTCCAAAGAAACTCCAAGAAGAAATGACAGCGAATGAACTGCTCAAAACAGATATCAGCAGCATAAGTGAACAAGATTTTAGAATAATAATGGTAAAATTAATAGCAGGGCTTGAAAAAAACATAGGGGACATCAAAGAAACTATGGCTACAGACAGAATGGAAAATAAAAATAGGCATGAAGAATTAAAAAATGCGATAAATGAGATACATAATAAATTAGAGGCCTCCAATGCACGGCTTGAAGAGGCAGAAAGGAGAATAAGTGATTTAGAAGACACAATTATAGAAAAATAAGAAGCTGAAAAAAAAAGAGACACACTGACCCAGGAACAGGAAAGAAGAATTCGAGAGCTCAGCGATACACTCAAACGCAACAATATCCGTATCATAGGAATCCCAGAAGAGGAAGAGAGAGGGAAAGGTGCTGAAGGAGTCCTGGAACAAATTATAGCAGAGAACTTCCCCGACCTGGGGAAGGAAGTCAATGTGGAAATACAAGAGCTCAGAGGACTCCCTCAGACGTAACTTGAATCGATCTTCTGCACGACATATCATCGTAAAAATGGCAAAATACAAGGACAAAGAGAGAATTTTGAAAGCAGCTAGGGAGAAAAGGGCCCTCACATACAAAGGGAAACCTATCAGAGTGGTGACAGACCTATCTACTGAAACGTGGCAGGCCAGAAAGGAATGGCAGGAGATCTTCAATGTGATGAACAGTAAAAATAGGCAGCCAAGAATCCTCTATCCAGCAAGCCTGTCATTCAAAATAGAAGGAGAGATAAAAACCTTTCCAAATAAACAGAAATTGAAAGAATTTGTCACCACGAAGCCAGCCCTACAAGAAATCCTGAGGGGGATGCTCTGAAGGAAAGGTTGCAAGGAACAAAGATTCCAGAGACACCACCACAAACATGAACCCTACAAAAGATACAAAGACTCTAAGCCCACATATTTCAATAATAACACTGAATGGAAATGGGCTGAATGCTCCAATCAAAAGACATAGGGTAGCAGAATGGATTAAAAAACAAAATCCATCTTTAAATGTCTATGCACCAAATATGGGAGCACCTAAATATCTAAAACAATTAATCACAAACAGAAACAAGCTTATAGATAAGAATGTGCTAATAGCAGGGGGCCTTAATACTCCACTTAACAGCAATGGATAGGTCAACCAGACAGAAAATCACTAAAGAAATAATGGACTTGAAAGACACATTGGACCAGATGGACCTGACGGATATATTTAGAACTTTACATCCTGAGGCCAGGGAATTTACTTTCTTCTCAAGTGCGCATGGCACATTCTCCAAGATAGATCACATACTGGGACATAAAGCAGCACTCAATAAATATAAAAGAATAGAGATCATACCATGCACACTGTCAGATCACAATGCTTTGAAACTTGAAATCCATTACAGGAAGAAGTCTGGAAAACTTCCAAAAACATGGAGGTTAAAGAACACCCTTCTAAAGAATGAATGGGTCAATCAGGCAATTAGAGATGAAATTTAAAAATATATGGAAACAAATGAAAATGAAAACACAACAATTCAAAATCTATGGGATGCGGCAAAGGCAGTCCTAAGAGGAAAGTACATTGCTCTCCAGGCCTATTTCAAGAGATTAGAAAAAGCGCAAGTCCAAAATCTAACAGCTCACCTAAAGGAACTAGAGGCAGAGCAACAAGAACGCCCTAAACCCAGTAGAAGAAGAGAAATAGTAAAAATTAGAGCAGAAATAAACAACATAGAGACCAAAGAAACAATTGAACAGATCCATGAAACCAAGAGTTGGTTTTTTGAAAAAGTAAACAAAATTGACAAACCTCTAGTCAGACTTATCCAAAAGAAAAGAGAGAGCACCCAAATAGACAAAATTATGAATGAAAATGGACTTATTACAACCAACCCCTCAGAAATACAAGCAATTATCAGGGAATACTATGAAAAATTACATGCCAACAAATTGGACAACGTAGAAGAAATGGACAAATTCCTAAACACACACTCACTACCAAAATTCACACGGGAAGAAATAGAAAACCTGAACAGACGCATAACGAGTGAAGAAATTGAATCGGTGATAAAAAATCTCCCAACAAATAAGAGCCCTGGACCTGATGGCTTCCCTGGGGAATTCTACCAGACATTTAAAACAAAATTAATCCCAATTCTTCTCAAGCTATTCCAAAAAATAGAAATCAAAGGAAAACTCCTGGATTCATTTTATGAAGCCAGCATCACTCTGATTCCCAAGCCAGACAGAGATCCAGCAAAAAAGGAGAACTACAGGCCAATATCCTTGATGAACACGGATGCAAAAATTCTCAACAAGATCCTTGCAAATCGAATCCAGCCACATATAAAAAGAATCATCCACCAAGATCAAGTGGAATTCATTCCTGGGTTACAGGGCTGGTTCAATATTCGCAAATCAATCAATGTGATCCATCATATCAATAAAAGAAAAGATAAAAACCATATGATCCTGTCAATAGATGCAGAAAAAGCATTTGACAAAATACAGCATCCCTTCTTAATAAAGACTCTCGAGAAAGTTGGGATAGAAGGGACCTACTTAAACATCATCAAAGCCATCTATGAGAAGCCTTCAGCTAACATCATCCTCAACGGGGAAAAACTGAGAGCTTTCCCCCTGAGATCAGGAACACGACAGGGATGCCCACTCTCACCACTGTTGTTTAACATAGTGCTGGAAGTCCTAGCATCAGCCATCAGACAAACAAAAGGAAATCAAAGGCATCAGAATTGGCAAAGAGGAAGTCAAACTTTCACTCTTCGCAGATGACATGATACTCTACATCGAAAACCCGATAGACTCCACCAGAAGCCTACTAGAACTGATCCAAGAATTCAGCCAAGTTGCATACAAAATCAACGTACAGAAATCGGTTGCATTTTTATACACCAACAATGAAGCAACAGAAAGAGAAATCAAGAAACTGATCCCATTCACAATTGCACAAAAAACCATAAAATACCTCGGAATAAACCTAACCAAGGATACAAGAGATCTGTATGATGAAAACTATAGAAAACTTATGAAGGAAATTGAAGAAGACACAAAGAAATGGAAAAACATTCCATGCTCATGGATAGGAAGAATAAATATAGTTAAGATATCATTACTACCTAAGGCACTCTACACATTCAATGCAATTCCAATCAAAATTGCTCCAGCATACTTCTCAAAACTAGAACAAACTATCCAAAAATTTGTATGGAACCACAAAAGACCCCGAATAGCCAAAGTAATCCTGAAAAATAAAACCAAAACGGGAGGGATCACCATCCCAGACTTTAGCCTCTACTACAAAGCTGTCATCGTCAAGACAGTATGGTATTGGCACAAAAACAAACACATAGACCAATGGAACAGAATTGAGAACTCAGAAGTGGACCCAAAAGTATACAGCCAACTGATCTTTGACAAAGCAGGAAAGAATATCCAATGGAAAAAAGACAGCCTTTTTAACAGATGGTGTTGGGAGAACTGGACAGCAACATGCAGAAGAATGAAACTAGATCATTTTCTCACACCATGCACAAAAATAAACTCAAAATGGATAAAGGACCTGAACGTGAGACAGGAAACTGTCAACACCCTAGAGAAAGCAGGAAACAACCTCCTTGACCTCCACCGCAGCAACTTCTTACTTGACACATCCCCAAAAGCAACGGAATCAAGAGCAAAAATAAACTGTTGGGACCTCCTCAAGATTAAAAGCTTCTGCACAGCCAAGGAAACAACCCAGAAAATTAATAAGCAACCAACGGAATGGGAAAAGATAGTTGCAAATGACATATCAGATAAAAGGTTGATATCCAGAATCTACAAGGAACTCACCAAACTACACGCCCAAAAAACAAACAACCCAGTGAAGAAATGGGCAGAAGATATGAACAGACACTTCTCCAAAGAGGACATCCAGATGGCCAACAGACACATGAAACGATGTTCAGCATCGCTCCTCATCAGGGAAATACAAATCAAAACCACACTGAGATACCACCTCACGCCAGTCAGAGTGGCTAAAATGAGCAATCAGAGAACTCTAGATGCTGGCGAGGATGTGGAGAAACGGGCACCCTCCTACACTGTTGGTGGGAATGGAAACTGGTACAGCCCCTCTGGAAAACAGTGTGGAGGTTCCTAAGGAAACTAACAATAGAACTCCCCTAGGACCCAGCAATAGCACTGCTAGGAATTTACCCCAGGGATACAGAAATGCTGATGCATAGGAGCACATGGACCCCAATGTTCATAGCAGCACTCTCCACAATAGCTAAAACATGGAAAGAGCCTAAGTGTCCATCAACAGATGAATGGATCAAGAAGATGTGGTTTATCTATACCATGGAATACTACTTTGCAATGAGAAACAATGAAATCTGGCCATGTGTAGCAACATGGATGGACCTTGAGGGTGTTTTGCTGAGCGAAATAAGTAAGGCAGAGAAGGACAAATATCATATGTGTGCACGTATAGGATGATTAGGAGGAACTTAACAGAGGACCAAGGGGGAGAAGAAGGGCGGAAATGGTGGGGGAAAGGGGGAGAGGCAAACCATGAGAGACTCTTGAATGCTGACAAAAACTGAGGACTGGTGGATGTGGGGGGAGGAGGGGTGGGCATGGAGGAGGGCACTTGTGGGGATGAGCACTGGGTGTTATGTGGAAACTAATTTGACAATAAACTATTTGTAAAAAAAAAAAAAAATTAAAACCTTATCATGTTACAATAAGAGTTCCATAGGAGCAACAGTGAGATATACCAAATCTCCAAGATAGTTTAATCACAGATTGCATATCTGCAGCAATAGCTTTAAAATTTTGTCCTTGAGGGGCACCTGGCTGGTTCGGTTGGTTAAGCATCCAACTTGATTTCTGCTCAGGTCATGATCTCATGGTTTGTGAGTTCAAGCCCTGGGTCAGGCTCTGCACTGATAGCATGGAGCCTGCTTGGGATTCCTTCTCTTCTCTCTCTCTCTGTCCCTCCCCCCACCAAAATAAATAAATAAGCTTTTTAAAAAAAATTTGTCCCCTAAACTGAAGTACTAAAGAGAGAACATGTTGACAATTTTAAGGACTCCTTTTTTCAGATTTAAAGAAAACAATGTAACAATGCAAGAAGGATTTTCCTCACATGAAAAATGTGAGGTCCCTTTGACAGGACTGCAGTGAATTAGAGCTGAATTAGGCCAACAATTCAAATTGGTTTCATTCTAAGTGCCAATGTTCAGTGTTTGACAGCGGCTGGTTGGAGGATCAGCCAGCCTTCTTATGCAACACTGCTACCTCATTTCTCCCTACTGTGGCCATGGGCTGCTTCTTGAACCTCTGAGAAGCCACACTTTTCACTGTGTAGTAATCATGTTCGCCTTTATCTTTAATGAGTCAAGAGACACATGTAAGAATCTCTAAATCCCTCCTTCGTATGATTAATTCTTTGAGGAGTAGATTGCATTTTTCTTCTCTAAACACTCTGGTTTAGGGGCACCTGGTTCTCAGTTGGTTAAGTGTCTGACTTCAGCTCAGGTCATGATCTCACGGTTTGTGGGTTCGAGTCCCACATCGGGCTCTGTGCTGACTGGCATCTCAGAGCTTGGAGTCTGTTTCAGATTCTGTATCTCCCTCTCTCTCTGGCCCTCCCCTGCTCGCTCTCTCTCTCTCAGAAATAAATAAAAAACATTAAAAAAATACTCTGGTTTAGCCTGTATCCTTGTGGTAGTCAGGTACACAGAATGGAAGAGAGCACATACCTGCCAATTTCACACTTCTAAAAATAGGTCTTTTGGAAGAAGCAGAAAAAATATGGAAAGGCTTTCATTTTCCAGTCTTGAGAGTTACTGCCCCACCCCCTTCTACTTTTTAGCCAGAATATAGACAATAAGACTATCCAGATGAGCCAAGGTATAGCTCAGGCAAGTGTGTTTGTTAGCACAGGATCTGCTAATGAGCAGTCAGACAGCTATGGTGTGCTAAAAAAGAATCTTAAAATGGCCCTCTCCCAAACTCACACGGTTAACCCCTTAAATCCTATCCTGAGCTTATATGCAGACTTGAGATAGAGGGGAATTTATGCAAGAGGGGAGGGGTTCTAATGACCAGAAAGACCCCAGTACTTCCTGGCATCCCCAAGCCTTGCCCCTAATAAGACAAGATCGCTTTAGTTCTCAGGTTCCTTTCAGGATGCCTGTTTTAGAGGCATTAGTCCATGGCATCATCTCTTTTCAGCTAATCTTCTTCCTAACACAGCACCAGCAGGTATGGCTTAGGTGCTATGTTTGGCCGGACTTTTCTTGGAACTTTCAGGTGGCAGAAACCCAGTTCAAACTGCTTAGGCAGGAAAAGTCCATTTTGACTCAAACCTGAAAATGTGTCTGTCATGACTGGGTCCAAAGATTCAATAATGTTGTCAGGAATCTGGCTCTGCTCCTCTTGGATCTGCTCTCTTCTTGGCTTCATTCTCAGGCAGGCTCTTCCAGTATGGTGGTAAGGTGGCCTCCAGCACCTCCAGCCCCGCTCTGCCAGGTTAGGAGTCACAGAAGAAGAGAGCATACCTCTTTCCCAAGAGCTTCAACAAAAGTCAAGGCAGTGTGTCTCTCATGACCAAACCCTGAGCCATATAAGGAGCCAGGGTCATGGTCAGCTTTGCCCATATCACTTGGGCTATCAGTGATGAATGGTAAATGTACAAAGAACAATCATGGAATGGATACACAAGCAAAAAAAAAAAAAAAAAATCAATATATGCCCAGTACCGGGACAGATGATTTAAAGATACAGCTGAACTAAGAGTGCTCAGGCAATGTCTAGTCAGTCCCCAAGGCCCATTCAATAACACAAAAATGTAGCAAAAAAAATATTGAAGTTATAGTGAAAGGGAAATCACAGCAGACTGCCTTATTTTTAATAGCATGGAAAGAAGAAAGGGATAGAGGGAGGGAAGAAGAGAGGAAGGAAAAGAGGGAGGGAAGGACCCAACTAGACCCAAAGCTGTAAAAAATTAAAAAATTAAAAAAAAAGTAGACTCTGTGCTCCAAGGTTGAAATTTCAGAAGCCCCATACCTGCCCCAGGATTACTCTGAATTCCTGGGATGTTTGTGTTCTCAAGGTGAAGTCATGAGATGACCTATGCTTCCTTTTGCATACTGTACAATCCATGACACACCTTGACTTCTACCTCTAGCATCCTTGTTTGTACCAACAAAGGCAAACAGTTTAAGGCAGGCTTCCCAGGTCTTGTGGCCTGTGGGTATTGGCTGTGATACTTCAACTGTTCAGGCCCAAGGAAGCTGTCTTTTGGATTTCCCAAATCTGCAGCACTGACCCAGGAGGTATCCAGGGTCTCGGTGCACACTCCTGGCCCCAATAAAGCAGTGATGGGAGCATCTCCGTTCCCTCAAGAACACTGCCCTCCAGTTCCCACCTATAGCCCCTCTGTCCACAGGGTTCAAATTCAAGTCCTTACAGCTAGCAGGAAGACCAAAGCTGAGGCAAGTGTCACACTGTCCTCCCCACCTACTCTTCACCCTTCAGGAAAAATTTCTCCTTCCTTCATCAAGCAAAATTCTGCAGCAAGTTTATTCAAAGAGATCCACCTTCCATTCTCTTACCAGGTGAATAAACTTTCCCAGACACTACTGAATACCAACTTAGATCCAAGCCAGGATTTGTGAGAATCATTGACAAATATCAGACTGTATCCCTAGCTGTGTATGAAAAGTTACTTTTGGAGTTGTATTTTACCATAGGATCTTCCTAGATGTCTTCCCTTATCTCACTATAAAACACTTAACAGCTCTGACTGCTTCCTCAAGGATCTCATCCATTAAGTAACTATATGAGGAATCATTAATTTACCACCAGAAATGCCGGACAGCATTTGCCCAAATAAGGCCTTTTTCTTATCATTGTTTTGCCCTCCTTTTTTATCATTGCTAATCTTCAGTACATTTTTCTTCTATTTGGGTCCACAGCTCCAGCCCAGATTATCATTTGTTTTTCTCTTTCTCTGTATCACCCTCTCCTTGCCCAATGTTTGAAGGAGTCACACTTGGAACACAGCACCAAAGTGGACCTAACCAATTCCTTCAGTGCAGCCACATCAACAAATACCATTGAATGGTTTGGTCCAAAAGTTCATCAAGCAAAGAAAATTAATTTTCAGACTCATAATACAAGGAGATCTTAGAACAGCCCATTTAACCTGCCTAGAATGGATCAAGGGCACCAAGGAAAGCACAGGGCTGAAGCTCACCCATGAGTCATATGGGCTGGAGGGAATTGCTGGCGGCACAGCACTAAATAAGAAGCAATGATAAAAGGAACTTCAGCATAGTCCAGGCTGCCAGACACCGCACAGAACACAGAGGCACAACTTTTGCTCCATGCGTATTAAAGTAAACAAACAATAAGACAAAAACTAGAGAAGCCGTTACTACATAACTTAAAAGGCACATGGTCGTTTTGAAGAAAATGGCAGACAAAGAGTAGAAATTTGAGAACTTCTGACTTTCTTTCCTCTCCGATGTCCTGAAGTAAGCTAGAAACCACTTTCTAGAGCTCTCCTTCTCTACTTGACAGGGTTCTAATGAAATGCTATGCTACCAGGTTTCTTAATGTCCCAGCTCCAGTGCCTCATCAGCATTCATCAGGGAGACTTGGCAAGCAAAAATCAAGCAGTAGATCTTGGAGGTCTGAGAAATACCATATTTATTGTGATTAGAAATAGAGATTCTATGAAAAGAAAAATTAAAGACCAAGAACTTTAATCAGAACCAGATCAGATGTGTGACAGGGCTAATCACAGAACCCAGATTTTAACTTTGTAAAGATTAACTGGGTCTTCAGAATGATCTATGGTTCAGAGTCTTCCCAGAGAGCACCAGAAAGATCTGTATGGAGATAGAAATTTGTGTTGGAGTCATGAAGAGTTCAGACTCCATTCCCTGTGAAAGACATGGGAAGAAGCACTCAGAGATGGTCCCCTCACCTGGTTGCTTGAGGGAATTCCTTGTCTACTTTGTTCTTCATTGCCCCTGTACCTTAATCTTCCTCAACTTCAAAACAACAAAAATAAACAATCTTAGACAACAAAAAAACAGTCTTAAAAATAAAAAGAATGCAACCTACACTTTGTAGGTGACTTGCTGTATATTTAATAAATAGACATTGATTGAAAAAAATAAAAAAATGGAAGGAGTGAGGGTGGAAGGGAGGAAAGGAGGGAAGAAGCAAAGGAAAGAGAAAAGGAAAAAGGGAGGGGGGAAGAAAATAATAAACTCAATATTCTTCATGTTCCATGTAAAAAAACATGCCACTTTTACTTTCTAAAGGAAAAAAAAAAAACAGGACTAGTAATATATTTTATCCTGACTAATTAATTTATTGTCATTTAAAATGTATAAAAATAAATATTAGATAATTTTTCTTAACACTTAACACATTTATTAAGAAACGACAAAATTAAACAAGAACAGAACTGTTCTAGGAAGTGTCAATGTATAGTCTTAGAGCCAGGGAAGCAGAAATGTCTAAGTATTCCATTAGGGTGTGGCTATTAAGTGATTTTGCAGAGTCCTTTTCCTAAAGATTCTGAGAAGAATTTTTGTTCATAATTTATTCTCAGCTTTCTAGTCCAACCTAAGACAGAAACCATAAGGTGCTTACAGAAACTTGATCACCTCTATATTTTATGTTCTCCTTTCTTTAAAAAGTTATTTTGTTTTAAGGAGCAAAATAATGTGCTTTTTCAAGTATTTATTAGAGGTAATCCAAGTACCTTTCAAAGTTAGAAGAAAATTGTGATTTCCTGAGTTTCTGAAAAGCAAAGCCATGGGGAAGAAATGTGAGTTTCAGACTTTGGAAATACAAGTAGCAGTGGCAAGCATTCTGATCAGATCATTTTCTGAATTTGGCTTTTAAAGTTCAGATTTGAGGTTTGTCAGCCCTCTGCTTTCTTCTTATCACAACTAGACAATATCTATTCTAAAGGAAGCCCAAGTCACTTAAACTTTAATTGGTTAGTCTCAACATCATGAAAAATGCAGAAATAAACTTCAGGAAAAGCTGTGAATCACAAGACATATGTATAAATTCATTCACAACTCCTCAACAATTATTCTATGGCAACAATGGAAATTTAAGAGGAGTTGAAACCAGGGATTACACAGGCCTTAAAAAAATAAACAGTAAGAAAAACAAAAACAGCTCCAGTTGGGCATGGCAGGAATTTAGAGGTTGCCATATCATCCCAACAATAGGTAAAAACTGAACACTGTAAAGTCAACAACTCTCCTTAGATCCATCAGAGAAGTGATTGACAAGGCAAACTGCTGCCCTGAAAATTGGAGAGACTAATGGAGAATCACAACCTACTGCAGCAGAAATCTTTGAGCAGAAACCACCATGGGAGTCGGTGTCAGGGGAGGAAAACCTGAACTATGACTGATGGATTGCTGGAGATTCAGTGTGGATTGCTCAGAGTTAAAAACTCCAAGGGGAAGTAGCAAGGGGCTACCTATACGTTTGCAACTGTTACCTCCAGGAGCTCTACCAGGGCCTCACGTGAGCACCAGAGGAGAAGGGAATGGGAACCATTTTGAAAAACCCACAATATTGTGTTTCTTAACAAGGTCTGCCCTCAGGAAAAACAGTATTACCAGGAAAATCAGAAAACATTTTACAATTTTAACCTGCTGGGGATTTATCAGAGCCTAACCTATCTGGGAGAAAGGAAATATCCACTCCAGCAGGGCTCTAGCCTCCTGAGGGAAGGAGAATACTCAATTCCAGCCCCCACCAGCCACCCTGTCCCAATTAAGGACTTGGGGAGGGACTGAAAAGCACAAGTAAAGTTCATGGTCCACAGGCAAAGACTCACCAGAAGACTGAGACCTAATCTTAGGACTATAGAACACTTCCCCTGCCCCACAGCTCACCACTTCATTACTAAAGATTATGCAACACAGTTCCTTTTACCAAGTATATGTCCACCTTTCAACAACAACAAAAAATATAAAACATACCAAAAGGCAGCACATAGTCTGGTGAGACTGAACAAGCATCAGAACTAGAATCAGATAGAGCAGGAATGTTGAAATTATCACACTGGTAATTTTTTAAAACTATGATAAAAATGCTAAGGACTTTAGTGGGAAAGTAACATAAAGAACAGATGCATAATGTAAGTAGAAAGATAAAAATTCTAAGAAGGAATAACAAAATGCTAAATATCAAATACACTGTGACAGAAATGAAGAATGCCTTTGATGAGCCCAGTAGTAGATAAACATACTGAGACAGAGTCTCTGAGCTTGAGAATATCACAAAAGAAACTTCTGAAACTGAAAAGCAAAGAGAAAAGGGACTTAAAAGGCAAGGAACAGACTATCCAAAGGCTGTAAGATAATGATAAAAGGTGTAACACACATGTTATGGACATACCAGAAAGAGAAGAAACAGAGAAAGAAACAAAAGGAATATTTAAAGCAATAATGATTGAGAATTTCCCTAAATTAACACCAGAAACCAAAACACGTATCCAGGTATCTCAGAGAACATCAAGCAGAATAAATCCCCCCAAAATTATATGTAGACATATCATATTCAAACTTATGAAAATCAAAGATTAATAAAAAATATTCAAAGGAAACAAAAGGAAAAATATCTTACCTATAGAGGAGCAAGGTAAAAACTACATGAAACTTCTCTTCTGAAATCAAACAAACTTAAAGTATTGAAAGAACAAAATCTTCAACCTAGAATTCTGTACCCCAGGAAATTAACCTTTTTTTTTTTAAACGTTTTATTTATTTCTAGGAGAGAGAGACAGTGTGAGCAGGGGAGGGTCAGAGAGAGAGGGAGTCACAGACTGAAACAGGCTCCAGGCTCTGAGCTGGCAGCCAGCACAGAGCCCAACGCAGGGCTCGAACCCACGAACCGTGAGATCATGACCTAAGCAAAAGTCAGACGCTTAACCGACTAAGCCACCCAGGTGCCCCTGAAATTAACCTTCAAAAGTGAAAAAGAGAGGGGCCTAGATGGCTCAGTTGGTTAAGCAACTGACTTCAGCTCAAGTCATGATCTCACAGTCCATGGGTTTGAGCCCCATGTTAGGCTCTGTGTCTGACAGCTCAGAGCCTGGAGTCTGCTTTGGATCCTGTGTCTCTCCCTCTCTGTGCTCCTCCCTTGCTCACACTCTGACTGCCTCTCTCTTTCTCAAAAATCAATAAACATTTAAAAAAATGAAAAAGAAAGATTTTTCTGAGACAAGCAAAAATCGAGGGAATTCATTGCCAGTAGGCCTGCCTTGCAAAAATGTTAAAAGAAACTCTTCAAGGGCACCTGGATGGCTCAGTCCATACAGCGACCAACTTCAGCTCAGGTCATGATCTCACAGCTGTGAGCCCTGTGTCGAGCTCTGTGCTGACAGCTCAGAGCCTGGGCCCTGCTTCAGATTCTGTATCTTGGTCTCTCTCTGCTCCCCACTCCAGCCCTCACTCACACTCTGTCTTTCTCTCCCAAAAATAAATAAACATTAAAAACAAATTTTAAAGCAGTTCTTCAGAGAGAAGAAAAATGTCAGAAATCTGGAACTACACAAAGAAAAGAAAAATATGAGAAAATGAATAAGCAAAAGTAAAACAAAACTTGTATTTGTCTTAGTTTTGAAGGATCTAAAGGATAAAAATTAGATCCAAATAATAATAGCAAAAGATGTATTAGATTATATATATGCATTTTATATATATATTTATATATATATTTTTATATATTTATATATATATTATATATATATATAATACATGATCACGTATATGTGAAATGAATGATAACAATGATATAAGAGATGGGAGGGGAAAATTCGACATATTTTGTCATTGTAAAATACTGGCACTACCCATTAAGTAGTATAGTGTTATTTGAAAGTGGACTTGGATTAGTTGTAAATGCATACTGTGAACCCTAGGACAACACCTAAAATAAAGTAAAAAGAGACATACAATCGATGTGTTAAGAAAGAAGAAAAAGTGGAATCATATAAAATGATCAATTAAAGTCACAAAAGCTAGAAAAAGAGTGGAAGACACAACTAAGAACAAAGAGGACCACATACAGAAAACAGTAACATGTGGTAGATATTAATCCAACTATAACAACAATCATTTTAAATATCAATGGCCCAAATATACCAATTGAAAGAGATTATTGCCATGGGTCAAAATACAAGACCCAATTATATGCTAACTACAAGAAACCCACTTTAAATATAAAGGCACATATAGCTTAAAAGTAAAGGGATAAAAAAATAAATGCCATGCTAATTATAATCAAGGAAAGCAGGAGGGGTGCCTGGGTGGCTCAGTTGGTTAAACGTCTGACCCGGCTCAAGTCATGATCTCACAGTTTGTGAGTTCAAGCCCCACATCAAGGTCTGTGCTGACAGCTCAGAGCCTGGAGCTTTAGATTTTGTGTCTCTCTGCCCCTCCCCAACTTGTGCTCTCTCTCTCTCAAAAATAAGTAAAAATTAAAAATATTTTTTGGGTAAATAAAAGAAAGCAGAAATAGCTATATTAATGTCAGATAGAGCTGACTTCAGAGCAAGAAAAATTATCAGGAAAACATACTATTCTTATGTAATAATAAAGAAGTCACTTCTCCAAGAAGACACAGCAATCCTTAATTTGTATGTGTCTAACAACAAAGCATCCAAATATGTGAAACAAAACCTGACAGAACTGCAAGGAGAAATAGATGGATCCTATTATAGTTAGACACTTTAACACCCATCTATCAGAAATGGACAGAACGAGCAGGCAGAAAATCAGTACAGACATACTTGAATTAAACAGAATCATCAATCACTGGATATAATGGACATCTATAGACTACTTCATCCAACAGCCCAGTTCAAGTTCTTCTCAAGCTCTTATGGAACATTCACTAACATTTATCGCATTCTGAGCCATAAAACATATCTTTATTAATTTAAAAGAACCATATTTATACAAAGTCTGCTCTCAAACCACAATAGAATTAAACTAGAAATTAATAACAGAAAGATAACTAGGAAATCATAGAAAATATGCAGACAAAACACCATACCTCTAAATGACACATGAGTCAAAGAAGAAATCTCAAGAGAATTTTTAAAATACGTTTAAATGAAAATAAAAACACAACTTATCAAAATTTGTGGAATGCAGCAAGAGCAGTGGATCATAAACCTACATATCAAACACAAAATTACAAAACAAGAAGATAACTAAGGAGAAAATCTAGATGATCTTGGGTGTGGCAATGATATTTTAGAATCAACACTAAAGGCATGATCCAAGAAAGAACTAGTTAATAAGCTGGATTGCATTAAAATGAAAAACTCTATAAAAGGCACCATCAAGAGAATGAGAAGACAAGCTGTAAACTGAGTAAAAATATTTGCAAAAGCTACATTTGATAAAGAGCTATTGCCCAAACTATACACAGAACACTTAAAACTCAGCAATCAGGAAACAAGCAACTCAATTGAAAAATGGGCCAAAGACCTGAACAGACCTCTCATCAAAGAAGATATACAGATAACAAGAAAGGAAATGAAAAGATGTTCAAAGTCATATATCATCAAGGGAAAGCAAATTAAAACAACAGTAAGATATCACAACAATGAGATACCTATTAGAATGGCTGAAATATAAAACACTGACAACATCAAATGTTAGGATGTAAAGCAGCATTGCTGATGAGAGTGAAAAATGGTCCATCCACTTTGCAGGACAGTCTGATAATTTCTTACTAAACTACACATACTGTTTATGATCTAGCAATTGCACTCCTTGATAATTACCCAAAGAAGTTCAAAACTTATATCCACAATAACTTGCACACAGATATTTCACAATTGCCAAAACTTGGAAGCAAGCAAGATGTCCTTCGTCAGGTGAATGGATAAACTGTGGTACATCCAGACAATGGAATATTATTCAGTGCTAGAAAGAAATGAGCTATCAAACCATGAAGAGACATGGAGGAAACTTAAATACATTATTAAGTGAAACAAACCAATCTGAAAAGGCAACATACTGTATGATATCAACTGTATGACACTGTGGAAAGGGCAAACTTTAAAGTAGTGAGGAGGAGCTATGGATAAATTCATAGGCCACAGAGAATTTTTAGGGCAGTAAAACTATCCTGTGCATTACTACAATGATTGCACTTGAACACTGTCCAAGTTACTAGGAGAATAAAATAAATGAAACCTAGATCCTACCTAACGGGATGAGGATATAAGTACATAATTATAACATATTGTGAGAAGTGTTGTAATAAAGATATCTACAAGTATTTGTAACACAACAGGAGATATAGTAGAGTTTCAACATTTAATTTATCTGCTGAACTATGGAAACTGCTATCTGTAATGATGAGGTATTATAACAAATGAGAACGTTAATTTTTACAAAATTTATAACTTAATAGTAATATGAAAAGGAAAAAGACCTAAAGTTAAATTAGTGCTTTAGAATACTTCACCTGCTAGAGATTAGAAAGTTATCTTGAAAACAAATGGCTTTAATACCCAGACATCTGCATTTAGGCTGGTCTGATTTTTTTCCTTTACTATAGCTCAATAGTTCTCAATCTTTGGAAAATACAGGAATTAGTATATTAGGGTTATAGACACAAAATTATATATATATATATGTATACATTATATTTCGTAGGCAAGCTACAAGATTTTCAAAACTTATTTTGACCACATAAATTTGCTGGCCTCACATGATGTTCTCTTAGCTCTCTATTTTGTTTTAGGTGTTCTCCCAGAGGATGTGTTAGTAGAGCAGAATCTAACAAAATAAAGCAGATTGTTTTAACTTGAATTTAAAATAAGCTCATTCTGGCTACAATTAAAAAGACAAGAATAACAAGTGTTGTAGAGGATGTGGAGAAAAGGAAGCCCTCATGCTCTGTTGATAGGAATGTAAATTCATGTAATCGCTGTGGAAAACAGTATGGAGGTTTCTCAAAAAATTAAAATAGAACTACCATATCATCCAGTAATCCCACTATTGAGTATTTATCAAAAAAAGCAAAAACACTGATTCAAGAAGATATATGCACCCTTGTGTACAGCAGCACTATTTACAATAGCCAAGACATGGAAGAAACCCAAGTGTCCATCGATAGATGATGGATAAAATAGATGTGGTACGTACATACAATGAAACATTACCCAGGCATAAAAAAGAATAAGATTTGCCATTTGTGACAACATAGGTGATCTAGAGGGTATTATGATAAGTGAAGTAAGTCAAAGAAAGGCAAATGCCATATGATTTCACATATATGTGGAATCTAAAAAACAATTCAAACAAACAAATAAACCAGAAAACAAGACTCAGATACAGAGAACAAACTGGTGGATGCCAGAGGGGAGATATGGAGGCCTGAAATAAAAGGCACTAAAAGCCACAAACTTCCAGTTATAAAATAAATAAGGGGAAACTCAGTGGCTCAGTGGGTTAAGCATCTGATTTTTGATTTCAGCTCAGGTCATGATCTCATGGTTCATGAGTTCAAGCCCTGCATCAGGCTCTGTGGTGACCGCATGGGGCCTGCTTGAGATTCTCTCTCTCTCTCTTTCTCTCTCTCAAAAACAAATAAATAAATTAAATTTAAAAAAAATAAAAAAATAAGTCAGTCATGGAGATGAAAAAGTCCAGCACAAGGAATATAATCAATAACACTGTATAAGGTTGTATGGTGACAGATGATGACTACACTTATTGTGGCGAGCACTGAGTAATGTGTAGAATAGTTAGATAAGTATTTTGTATGCCTGAAACTAATGTAACATTGTATATTAATTATAATTCCGTAAAATAAGCTCATTCTTAGATCGTTTAAAAGAAGTGACTTCATGCTTAGACTGGGATTCAGCTATGCTATCCCATATAATCTAATTGAAAAGTGTATATAATGTGACATGTTACTCCCAGGAATTCTCATCGCTGAGTGTGCCACTGATTAAAATATTTACACCTAAAATCGAAACCAGTAAATAAGTAAGTCAAAGGATTTTTGCATGAACACAAATATTAACTTATTGTTGACTAAAATGGAAAAGTAGAAAATTACATACAAGTTACCATTTCCCAAATACTACCATCTTAAATACAAAACTGCTGAATTTCACCTATGTTGTGGCATCCCTTTCCCCTAAATCTCTATACAGCCAGACTTAGTCATAACCATGCCTTCTTTTAAATGGCATTTGGCTGACACTACTTGCTTTGCATATTATGAAATTCCTCCAGACATGGTTGGTTTCATGGATATTTAGATGACAACATGTTGAAGGTAGGATGTCTGTATATAGCCACGTTTCTGCTTGTTCTTAAGGACAAAGACAGAAAGAAGGAACACAAAGTAGGTTGATTTACTTCCAAGTCATAGAAAACAGATTAGAATTTTCCAAAATGTGTTTTTAGAATAGCAGGCTCAAGAGATATTCCATGAAGAGTTCCATGGACAAATGCCTTTGGCAAATGACATGCAGCATACTCCCTGCTTGGAAATTTATAAGGTGCATTAAAATATCAGAAAACTCTTAGAAGTCTAACCATAAAGTAATATGTTTCATTCTGTTTAGCCAGTATTCCCAGACTTACTTGATTATGGAACTGAAGGGACACAGAATATGTAATCCCAAAATATGTCATTTGCACATCACATAAGGATTATTTTGAGCTAAAGGCACTCAAAGAACAGTAGAAAATGCTGCACCAGAGAAAACTATAGGGGCTATTCTTGAAAGTGTTTCTCCCATTTTAAGCAGAAATTCTTACTTTGTAAAATGAATAGATGATGGGATTATTTTTCAATTGTCATGAACATTCACCGTAGCATTATCTCATTAAACTTTCCTTATATATTTAAAATGAACCAACTTTTAATTTGTTTTTATTAGTTAACTTATATACAAGTCTTTCAGAAAAATAGTAATTGAAGTGGTCTTCTTAAGACCACTGAATGTCAAAATGGTTCTTCCCACACAAGCATAATCTGATTATAAGAAATGAAGACCCAGAATTCAGTAATACAGTAACGAATGAGGTCTTCTATTAAACATATTTATTAAAGTAACTTGCACAAAGTAGGAACTTAATAAATTCTACTTGAGTTGAATTGAAACACAGTATACTTAATGGGGGAAACCTATAAAACGGGGGGCGAGGGGTACAGTTTTCTGCCAACAATGTGTTTCTACAAACCAATTAGTTCATAAGTAGAGGAATTCTGCCAGTTAGAATGCAGAACTTGTTTTGGTTGATGTGCTTTTTTCCCCATGTGAAAACAGTGGAGGAAGAGGATTAATCTTTAACAGAAAGGAGAACAGTCTCACTTCGTAGCTATAAAGATAGGAGGCTCTTTATTCTACATTGTTTCAAATGAGTGTCTTCTCTCCTCTCTAATGATGTGCACACAAGCCTTGAAATGCTCTTCTTTGCTCTGAGCTTCAATTTCAGTTGTGCTGTCTCCATGTTAGCAAGCCAGCATTTTCATTCTATTTTGTTTCTGAATTTGTAATATCCCCTGAGGCAGCCCCCAGCTGTTTAGTCTTCAGACAACATTCCTGTTTTTCTTTAAGCTGGTTCCAAAGTTGCATAGGTTTTAAGTGGTCTGCCCCAATTCTATTTTCCCATAGGCCTTGTTATTTTTAGAACCCAATTTTTCAGAATAGGAGGCTTTTGAGGAACATAAATTTCATGTTCTATTAAAAACTCCTCCAGTTATAAATAAATTTCTCTCTTAAAAGAATGAATGAGTAGTATGTTCTGATGATATAGTCTGTTAGGTTATTTCTCAGCCCCCAAGGGTGTTGGGGAAGGAGAGGAGTTGGGATTTAATCAATTAGCTTTGTTGTGGCTTGGATAACTTCAATATCCTCCTAAACCTTCCATTTGCTCTCATCTGGCCTTTTTTCTATTTCTATAAAACATCATATCAAACTCAGGGCTTTCGTAGATATGATTTCAATTCATTCCAGTCTCTGCTCAAATGTCATCCTCTCATCCTCTCAGAGAAATCTTTCCTGACCACCTTACCTAAGGCTGGCCATATACCCCTGAACTTCTGTTCTATCCCATTTCTCTTTTCCATTGCCTTTGTAACACTTAAGATTTCTCAACTTTTGTGTTTTGTGAGACCACGAAAGCTTAGACCACATCTACCTTTTTGACTAAAGGTAAAGGCAAAGACGAGGGCTCTCATAGCTGGAGGGATACACATGGTGAAAAGACACGCCATTTCAACTTCATGGTCTACCTACCTATGCTTCTAGTCCTACCTATACTGCTTTCCCTAAGAGCTTCTCATTACAGCCCTAGCCATTATTGAAAATTTAGGAGGAGCAACGAGTCTCCTAGATTGGTCTCAGGTCATACCCAATGAACCCTTGCTAGTTCATTGATAAACCCTTAGTTTCTAGAATACACTGGCTTCTGGAAGGCACTACAAAAATATTTCTTGATTGTATGGCATAACTAAAAGAAAAATACTAATTGACAAATTAAAAGATCTTTCTCTGGCCATTTAAAATAGTCTTTAATCAGTTGAATTTTGTCAATGTGTTTTGTTCTCACTATGCTTTTGTGCTCACTATCTGACTGTCTCTCAGTGCATATAGGTGGATACACTTACCATACTTTCAGGTTATTTTTCTTTTCTGTGTCTTCTTCTGGATCATTCTTCAGCTATTTTCCCTGTTAGCTTTAATGTTTTTTAAAAATCTGTATCATCTAAAGACAATGATATAAAAACAAGTAGAGTTGAGTCAATGGATGACTTAGTGACTCAAACAATCTAAGTATGGTATGTTCTAGTGGAAAATCTTGCTTCAGAAAAGATAATACACAACAGATTGGAGGATCTTAATGTCCATATTCAAAAAAAGTTTCAAGTCCCTAAAGCCGTATGCTTTTTATTGACATAAAATAAATGAGAGTAAGCAGTCTCCAAGATTAGTCTTTTAAATATACATAAAATGTATTATTTTTCCCTTTCTTCTAAGCCAAGCTCCAATTTCAAAGAACAATTTTCCAATAAAGACAATTATTGGAAGACAATTACACATCTCTTTTTTGGATGTGTAAAATCAAAACTATGCTGTAGTTGGAATTCACATTTATTTTTTTTGGAATTCACATTTAGATAGTCTTTCCATAATAATAAATTTACTAGTTAAGACATAAAAATTTAAACCAAACAAATAGGCATTTTGGTCTACATGGAACCATATGAATATATATTTTAATTTTGGATTAATTATTATTTAGGTTAGTGTCATACAGCAACAATTACAGCGATAAATATGGGCACTAGTTATACTTGGTAACTTTGTTCATTCACCTAGCATCACTGAATAATTTGAGTCATGAATATGTTCAAATTTAATACCAATGAATTTTTCTGTGTCATTCATATACAAAAGCCCAGGTACATTGCACTTTGTTCTAACATAGCAGGATCTTTAAGCCTCACTAGCTCCCACAGCTGTGTTAGAGTCACATTCTAATGGAGCTACAAAGCCATTACCCTGTACACTGCCTTGCAACTAGAAAGAGCCTTTGTTTCTCTGAATAGTAATTTCAAATGTAAGCAATACCTGTAAAACACAGTATTGGAGAACTCTGAGCCTAATGCAGCTGCACATAAAAAAAGACTAGAAAACTGAATGTTCCCACTACAATAACAAATTAATTCACTGAAGACAAAGCAGTTTCTATTAACTGGTGCCACGGGGGCTAGGTGGCTTAGCTGTCAAGAAATTTCCCATGGGGTTGCTACTCACAAATCAGTCCGACACTAATGAATTTGATCCTATTTACCTCACTTCTAAAACCATTATATAAATTGGTTCAATTGCATGGAGGATAAACACAGTTAGCAGGCTAGAGAATAAAAAAGGACAGGGAGAGAGCTTAGCATTAACACACACTGGAAATCCCACATGAAGAAGTTTTCACCAGATCCACTACCTAAATATAAGCTAATAAATAGTAGCAGTAGTTGTTGTTGTTATTATTATGTTAGTACTATTATTTGATGATGATGATAAGTAACATTTATTAAGCTGCTCAGATGTATCGGGATTTGTTCTATCAAGTGCTAAGTGCTATGCATGTCAGCTCCCTACTGCTATAAACTCCCCTTGAAAGATAAAGAAGGTAGGACTTAGGGAAGTTAAGTAACTAGTCAGGGATCATATAACCAGTAAAAAGCAAACCCTAAACTCCTTGCTACAACTCCAGAGTCTGTCCTCCTGTCATACTACTACATGGAACAGATAAACATAAAAATATGATAGGAATGAAAAGTTTTAGTTTCCTTCTGGTGATGTCAGGGCATGTGATTTCGTCTCTTCGATGGATTAAATATGAACAAGTACAATAAATAAAGAGATCGCAGACTAATCTCACCTTCCATCGTATATTATTCTCACTTTCAGAAACATGAGATTAACATGATCTCCAAAGTCCTTTCCAGTCCTCCATTTCTTCCTGGCTTTCTGGCTGAGTGTGTTTTGGACTATAACCAAGTCCAATTTCTTCAACCACATCAGATACAGAGAGCCATTGTCCTGCTCCATGCAGGCTTCATCATCTATTGAAATAATGGACTGCTATTGTAAAAATTGGATTCCCCTCCAACTAATATTTTCTAAAATTCTAGGCATATTTTAATTTTCCTATGCTTTCTAAAGTGCAGCCTTATCTCCTTGTGTATTTCTGAAGTCCACAGGTCACATTGTACGGAAAGTGAAATCCGGCCATTGATAGATCCCATGAAAGGACATCTAGGAAGGCCTAGAGAAAGACTACAAAAGGCCATAGGGCCCAAGAGAGCAACCCAAGAGACAGAGAAGTGGTCAAGGTCAGACGCCTGTGGCTACTGATTCACGGATGGTAACAAATTCAAAAAGAGTTGTTTCCAGGATGCTCTCAAAGCCTCTGTGGCTCTGTAAATCAAATTTACCTTTAATAACTACTTTAAGTCCAATAAATATTCAATTATTACAGTTGTTACCTCCTAACTGAAAATCAATTACTCAGCTTAGTTGAGGCTTTATCACTTTGGTCTGATCTACCTGGAAACACGCGGGGCCAGATAAGTCATGGTCAAGGAGGTAAGCCCTGACAATTGACTCTTTTGGTCTTCTTTGCAGATAAAAAGGCTAAAAAGAAATCACTGATGCTGGGAAACAATCCATTTTTAATTGAAGTATAATATATTGTAAAGTGTATACATCTGATACAGACAGCTCAATGAATCTTTACATATGTATAACCCCCTTTTAATCACTTTTCATATAATCACACTGGAGTCTGGGAATCTCTAGCACCACAGAAGATTCACTTATGCCCACTCCAGGGCAATACCCTCCACTACTCACCTTCATAGGTCCATTTTACCTGTGGGAACTTTTTAAAAAATGGAACCATACAGATACAGTATGTATTCTTTTCTATCTGGTTTATTTTGCTCAACATTGTTTTTAAAATTCATTCTTGTTTTGCTTGGATCAATAATTCATTCTTTTTTATTGTTAGGCAAGTAATCTATTCTATAGAAGGGTATTTAAGTTGTTCTAGTTTTGGCTATTCTGACTGATGGCCATATGAACATTCTCATACACGTAATTTCTGTTGGGTAATGCCCAGGACTGAAATTGCTGGACCACAGTGTAGGTATATGTTTGCCTTTAGTAGACAGTGCCAAACAGTTTCCCAAGGTAATTGTACCAATTTGACTCCTACCAGCAGCATATGAGAGTTCCAACCGTTTCACATACTTGACTGGTGTATTGATTTTAAAACTAGCTGAGGGCAAAGACTTTTCCAAATTTGCCCATGACGTCCAAATTTCTAGTCATTCCTCAAATCCAATTACTATCTTAATTTCCCAGACTTAAAGCAACCAGAAATGTTTGCTCAGTTAGTATGAACATCATGAAATAAAAAGAATTCTATAGATCAAATACAAAGATTTTCTTAAGTGTCCATCAACTGGCAAATGGATCAAGAAGATGTGGTTTATCTATACAATGGAATACTACATGGCATTGAGAAAGAATGAAATCTGGCCATGTGTAGCAACATGAATGGAACTTGAAGGTGTTATGCTGAGTGAAATAAGTCAGGCAGAGAAGGACAGCTACATATGTTTACACTTATAGGAGGATTAGGAGGAACTTAACGGTGAAGGGGGAAAATAGTGGAGGAGAGGGAGGGAGGCAAATCATGAGAGATTCTTGAATGCTGAGAACAAACTGAGGACTAATGGGTGTGGGCGGGGAGGGGAAGGTGATGGGCATGGAGGAGGGCACTTGTGGGGATGAGCACTGGGTGTTATATGGAAACCAACTTGACAATAAACTACTAAAAAAAATACAAAGATTTTCTGATAACAGCAAATGTCTACTGGAGAAAACATTGAGATTTCTGTTGGATATGTACATAAGAGTTTTACACTTGCTTCATGAACAAAAGTCAGTATTTTGAGCAAGTCGGCTAACAATGGCTTTAACAAGAATTAAGCAATTAGATGATTCAATTTTATCCTGTACAAACAAATTTGCCTTTAGCCAACACAGTGGGAAATGAAAGGTCCTCCTCCACAAAGTGCAATCCCTACTTTATCCCATCCATCTTCATTAGGTGTCACAAGAGCTAATATAAGAAAGTTTCACTTCCAGCAATTTATTCTTGAGCCAATTTGATTATGAGGTTTATGCACGAAAGGCCCATTTATCAAAAAATATAGAACGTACATGGTTAGGAGATGGGGTTCGAGGAAGTGCAAGATAAATAAAACAGTCACAGAAATCAACACAGAAATGTCCGTGCCTTCGCACATTAATTTAAGTAAGCAGACATTGAGTTTCTCTAAAATTCTTATAAAATAATGTTTTTTCTCTTGGCATATGCCATATGCAAAACAATTATGTATATCAATCCTACACAGTTTCAACTACTTTTTATTCTTCGTGAAAAATTCATTCATTACCCTACTTCCCCAAAGTCTGAGTGTCGTTTACAGGTAGACATTCTTTCCTATGCAACACTTTTTGTCATAAAGAAGGTGTCCAAGACCATTCTCCTAGATGATCAAGCAAAATTGTTCCTCAGATGTTTGATGTCTCTGCATCCTCCTCTGCCATTTTTCAAGGAACTGTTTGCTTCTGTAAATAAACACAACCTCTTTAAGAGCTAATTCTTTCCATCTCTTTTCCTATGTGAGCCCACATCTATGAACTTCATAAAAGCACCTACTATTAAAAAAAAAAAGTCACAGAAATTGCTTTTCTTTAGTCCAAAGCACTTTTATCTTCTAAAAGAGTATGTACGAAAATGCCATGATAGGCTTATCTTGGCTCATCATGCTATAATCTCTAATTTTTCATTTTTTAATTTCAGGTGTTCTTAGGGAACTCTCTGCTCTAGCTTGTCTTCACCTGCTTCTCCTTAGTTACCTTTTCTCTAGTTACTACACCTCTAGTATCTTCTCCACACTTTCTACTTTCTACCAGCTCGGTATCTTCGTTTAAATATGTTGATAAGCCCCATTTTTCAAAACCAAACAAATGATCTACTTTTATCCCCTTCTTGGGTTCCTGTTCCATCTCACCCTTCCACAGTCAAACTTCCTGAAAGGGTTGCCAGTATTCGATTGGCTCACATTCTAATCAGCCCTCAGTCTGCTTAGATCTTCCTTCTGTCTCCACCAATCTCTAGAAATTTCCACTTTATTATTCACCATTAACATTCTTGTTGTTAAATCCAATTCACAATTTTGGGGCATTACATTACTTTACTGTCAGTGGAAGCTTCCCAAAGTACTTGGTCTTCCTAGATTTGTGGCACCACTGTCTCCTGCTTTTCCTTCTGGTTACACACATCCTTCTCCTCTACATCTTCCTGTTCTTCTAAGTATCCCTTAGAAGTTAGTGTTCCCAGGGTTCCCTGCACCTTCTTCTATACTCATGCCACTCCCCAGACAGTGTCATCCACTCATGTGGGATTGAATTAGTAACCAGAGTACTCCACTTTCCGTAGATTAGCAGGGTGAAATGTAACATGAACTGTGGAATAATAGGAATATGAGGAAATGGAATCCTGCCATTTTTTTGAGAAATGGTTTTATGTAGGTAACTTTCAAACCCCTCTACTGAATTCCAGACCTATAAATGCAAATTTTACACCTTCATGCAAACTTATCTTCTTCCCCCTACTCGACATCTGCTTCCAAATTTCAATTAATGGCACCACTATCCACTAGGTAAGGAAACCATAATTTGGATAACATCATTCTCTCTTCCTCCTCCCTCATCATTCCCAGTTACTCAAACTGTGCTGATTCTAAAAATAACAGAAATTATTTGTTAAGTGCTTCCTATATACTGTGCAAGGAGCACTGTTCAAGGAGCTTTTACCTGCATTATCTAATTTAATCCTTTAAGGTAAGAATTACCATTATCTCATTTTGGGGGATGAGGAAACTAAAGCTTAGAGATGTTAGGTAAGTTGCCAAGGTGTTCAGCTAGAAAATATGAAGTTAGAATCCAGAGAGCCAGAGAGTTCTTAGCTATTCTATCGTACAGCCTCCTAAACATTTTTCAAGTCTGCACAGCCGTCTCCCTATGTTAGGCCATCATCACCAGTCATTCATATTCTCTCTATCTCTATTTTATTTTATCTCTCTTTCTCTCCACTTCACCTGGATTCCTAAAACAGACTTTTAATATATCTTCCTAAATTTATTCTACCTCTATCTTCCACACCAAAAGAAAACTCTCAAAACATAAATCTGATCAAGTTATTCCCTGTTTTAAAATCTTTCAAAGGCTTCTTGTTGTCTTTCAGCAAAAAGTTCACTCCTTACCACAATTCACAAAACCTTCTGTAATTAGACCACTTCAGTATGTCTCTTGTTCTCCTTACCCTACACACCAGCACTACCAAACATGTTTCATGTGCCAGGTGCATTCTAACTACAAGACAACCACTTATTACTTTCTCTGTAGACAATAACCTGCCACACCCCAGCCCATTGCCTGCTGGCCAGATCCCACAGGTTTCTCAGGTTGTCACTTCCTCCATTCCCAGCAGAAGCTTAGACTCTCCAGTTATGTGTCCTCACTTCACTCTGTACTTCCTCTATCACTCTTTACTTAATTGTTTATTACACTACTTTTTCTATTTCATTTTAAACTCTTGAGGACAAAAGTTGCCCATTTTGTATCACATGTCATTGCCTAGCACAGTACCCAACACAGGGTATCTATCCAATAAATATGTATTGTATGGATTAAAATTCACTAATTAATGTTTAAGACAATTATAAGTGTTCCTACATTTTCTCTCCAGAAGTAAGTTATCTTCCCCCAAAGTAATTTGTTTCCTTCCATTCCCAATTCCTAATACTTAATTTTCCAAATATTCATGTCCCATGCAAGACACTGAAAGAGGTACAAAGTGAATGAGTTAGGGTTGTTACTGACAGTGAGCCCATGGCCAGGCAGGCAATGAGACAAAGTCCCAATTAGCTGAAGAAAAGAATATATGATTAATTCTCTCAGCATTATGGGAAGACATAATTTGAAATGAATCTTTGAAAATGGTTAGACTTTGAGTACATGGAGATGGAGGCAAGGGTCCCAGCAGTAGACAGAGTCTTAGGAAGACAACAAAGCTGGAAAATTAGGACTATGAAACTTCAATGGCAAGAGGTGCAAGGAACATGGAGAGTCTAGTTTGTCTAAAGCTTAGGGGATGACATTAGGAGTAGATAAACCAGGAAGATATTTTGGAATCATTCATTCTTGGAGGGCCTTGATACCAAGGGAAGAACTCTATACATATTCAGTAATCAGAGTGGAGCCAACTATTAGTTTGGGCAAAAGAGTGACATGGCTGGAGCTGAATTTCAACACTTCTCCCACCACGTGGTGTGTAGAATGATTAAGGCAGGAAGACACTTGAGGTGGAAAAATTCCCATACTTCATCAAATCAAGTTCAAAAAACCCCAATAGCAAAAATCATGATTGTTTGATTTTGCATTGAAAAAGAAAAATAAATATCCAAGATTCAGAGTCTATTAGGATACTGAAAGAAGGCAGTGTGGCCTCTGGCCTCCTCAAGGACTTGAGGCCAGAGGCCTCCAATTGTACTAGCAGAAACAGGAACAGTAATAAAAAATTAAAATAAAGTATGATGGGGAAACACAGAATGAAAGAACAAACGAGAGTCTAAAACTTGGAACAGGTCTAGGAAGGAAACAAAGTCTTACTAAAAAACTGAACCACAGTGCAATTTTTATATAAATTGGTGGTCTGAATCACATTATCATTGTGATCCAAAAAATGTCAGACAGAGAATCTAAGAGAAAGGACAGAAGAGACATTGTAGAGCTGGAATTTATACAACTTGGCAAACAATTTGATGTGGCAGAGGATGAAGGAGAGGGAGAGGTCAAAGACCTGAAGGGTTTGATCCACAAGGACAGGGTTTAAGTATACCTGTGGCAGACATAGAAGTTGGGAGTAGATGTTGTTTGGGAAGGGATGTGAGTGTGGTTTTGTACAGGCTGCATTTTAACTTTCTGTTCTGCGTTTTCCCAGATGATTATTTGTAACAAGAAAACCAAAATGCAGATTAAGAGTTTAAGATTACATTTTTTAAACTTTTTTAATCTTTATTTTTCAGAGAGAGAGAGAGAGAAAGAGCATGAACAGAGGAGGGGCAGAGAGAGGGAGACACAGAATATGAAGCAGGCTCTGAGCTCTGAGCTGTCAACACAGAGTCTGACGTGGGGCTCAAACTCACGGACTGCAAGATCATGACCTGAGCTGACGTCAGACGCTCAACCAATTGAGCCACCCAGGCACCCTTAGGATTACATTTTTTTAAAAAAAGCAAATCCTGTATGTTGTTTGTTGTTGGATACAAATACAAAGGAAAAGCTATGTAACAACACAAGCTCTACCTCCTACGCCCAAGAGAAATAGCAGACGTTTTAAGACTAAATGTTGGGGATGAGAGAAACTTTCATATTTTGCTCTCTAGATATTTATGTTATTTGAATTTTTATAATGAACATGAGGTTAAATATTATGTAATTTTTAAAGTTTTGGCTCAAAACATTTGGCACTAGAGACATAGATTGAGATATCATTGGTAACACGATGCTAGCAAAAGATGCAGGAGAAGATATAATGGGGCAAAGACAGAAATATAAAAAGATAAAATAAGTCATCTGAAGATTAAGCCCAGAAACATACTCTCAGAGAATGGATAGGAGATGAGACCAAGGAAAAAGGAAAATATTGGTCCAAAAGATAAATGGAAAACCCATTTTTCCATTTGATGTTGCATGTTTGTGCAACATCACATAAAATAAAAAAAGAAGTTGAGGGTGGGAGAAAGACACAAATTACTATGCATCAGACATTGGGTTAGGACCTAATAGAGACAGTGCCATTTACTGAAGATTCATTATACATCAGAAATATGCTACTAATTTTATAGTAATAATTTAATTTTGTTGCCCTAAGTAGCCAAAAGGTATACATAAAAGTCCTCACTTGAAGATAGGGAAACTGATGCTCAGAGAAATTAAGATTTAAGATTTTATAGCTAGTTTAGGGCACCTGGTTTGCTCAGTCAGTGGAGCATGTGACTCTTGATCTAGAGGTTGTTAGTTCAATCTCTATATGTTGGGTGTAGAGATTACTTAAAAATAAAACACAAGATTTTATAACTAGTTTAGTTGGAGAATCCAAGTTCAAACCAGCTCTGAATTCAGAGACCTTGCTAAGAGTTCTGGCCATTTGCTTGTACTTGGAAAGAAGGAACAAAGTGTCAAATGTTACACTGATGTAGTGAAGATGATAACTAAAAAAAGGAAATTAGATTGTTTAAAAAGTATCTACAGATTTTTTTTTATTTATTTTTTTTTACAAATAGTTTATTGTCAAATTAGTTTCCACATAACACCCAGTGCTCATCCCCTTTAATCTGTAGAATCAAGATAATATAGTGCCTCATCCCATAATTTACTGAGAAATAAATGTTTGCAATACACAGTATTTAGCACATCCCAACCCTCAATACATAACCAATAGTAAGTAATGGGAGAATTGAGAGAAGTCCATCGAAGGACTGAAAAAAAAGATGAGGACAAGGAGCAAGTTACGGATGAGGGATGGAGCAGAAGCAGAAAAAGACATGAGTTTGTGGTCAGAGAAGGAAATTTCAGAATTTGGGCACCTGCAGGCAAAGAAGTTTTGACTGATGAGGTGCAAGGTCAAACCAGGCAACTAAATGTTTCTCAAAAATTAATGCCACTGGAACTGAAGCATCTGAGAATTTGGGGAGGAAGGTATAAAGATAGTCCCAAGGGAAGTGCCTCAGGGTGGGTAATGAGGAAAACAGGGAAGGAAGGAGGTGACACAGGACACCATTAGCAGCTGGAGGACATCTATATGTTGTTTATAGGTGACTGAGACAGGAATAAGAGAAAAATGATATAAAGGAACTTCAAAATAAGAAATTACTAATGGAGGGTAAAGGATATATAAAACTCTTTCTTTGAGAACAGAATGTGAGCATAGCATTATCAAGAATGTTGAAGGTTCTGATACTTAACCCTACTTGCGAGTAGCAGATTAGTTTGCTAATTAGTTGCAGATTACTTGTTTGTAGAAGATACAAGACATATATAGCCAGAGTTTTAGCATTTTCTGCCCAGTTCCCTCATGGAGTTAGGAAAAGGGCAACACCTGCCTACTCAGTGGGTTGAATATACGGAGAGGAACCCCGACCTTTGGGAACCTGAAACTTTTATGGGAGTAAACATGGCCATACTTTGTTTTGAATGTAGACACTATATTTTCCACACCTGTTTGCTGTACAAATATCCTTGAAAAGATAGTCTAGAATAAAGGCAGCTAGTGAAGAAGTCATAAGACATGCAGAAATACAAGAGACCCACAGCAAGTCTTTGCCTAACAAGTATCTTCTTCTATTAGAAAAAGGTGGAAAGGAAATATTATCAGAGGAAAAAAAAAACAGGTTTCAATTACTGTAAGGAGGTAAAAATAGAATCACAATATTTACATAAGTTTTACCTAGTTTCAGTGACAATTCCTTCTCTTAGGGACTGTTTTCTTCCAGGATATCATCTTAGAACTTGGGGCTTATCCAGCTTTTTAGAGACTTTGCCCTCCTTGACTTCCCCCCTCATCCTCACCTAGAAGACTCAGCATGTCTCAGGCTCCCTGCTTATTCAGTGATGATCATCAAAAAGCATGCTGGTTCTAATTGTAGAAAAGTTATTTGCTATTTACAGAATTGTGGCATTGTTAAATGACTTCCTCCTGCTCTCTGTTCATTATTTATTAAATCACCCCCAAGCTCTTAGCCTTTTATAAAAATCACATTTCTTGAACACTTCCAAAACTGACATGAAAATTCTGTTTCTCTGAGAGTCAAGATAAAGGACTAGAACTGAGCTGTGTATGTTTCTTTATGCCATGAAGGACAAGGGATGGTGGAAATTCAGAAAGAGAAAGTGTTACTATAAATTCGAAAGATCAAATATTAAAAGCAACCTATCAGCATCTTCTTTGATCATAAAACAGCAAAAATGATTCCACAGCAACTGAATTTCCCTATAAATAATTTTAGCCATGTGATGCCAGAGCTTTGCAAAACACATCATTTTTAAATGCATAATACCAGAAAATCCCTGAAAAAGTGAAGGTTTAGTCACCAATCCATCTTTAATCTGCTTTGTGGAAAAACATCTGGGTTTTTATGATCATCTGTTCTAAGCACTGAATGGATCCAAGGTCTAAAAGAGTGACAGTGTTTTACTTTTCATCTGGAATACTCTATCATCCCCTGTTATCTTCTTACCCTACTAGAAAGAGGCTACAACTGAAAATTAAATGTTACTCTTCCCGTCAGGTAAGAGCAGTTCCCTTTTCATACAGGCAATAATAATACTTCATTATTACCACCCTGTCAAAGAAATACCAGAGCCTGGCAATGGTTAAAGCAGTAAAAACAGATTTTTATTCAGGACTATTCCAAAAGGAAGAAAGAGATCTCCCTGAAGAACTGGGCTCAAGACTCAATACAACAAGGAGAGAGTGGGGATGTATAGCCAAGGAGAAAAGTGAAAGGGTTACCTAACAGGATTTTTGCTGTAGGCAGGCCAGGGTGACAGGGCATCACCTGGAGATGGTGAGGGATGAGGAGTTTGAACAGACATCAAGAGTGATCAGATATCAAGGGTGGGGTAATCTTGCTAAACTGACTGAGCAGGATTCTTGATAAAACTAGACTCTACAAGCATAGAGACTGAAGCCCAAGAGTCAGGTTTGGTCAAGCAGAGGGCTTAGAAGGGCTTACACAAATTTGGTCAGAAAGAGAATCTTTGCCAAGTGCATTCTTCTGAGCACATCACATGCATTCACTCATTTAGCCCCCACCACAATCCCTTGAAGCAATTCTATTATATCCCCATTTTAAAAATTTGGAAATTGAGGCACAGAGAGGTTAAACAATTTGTCCAATATCCGTGGCTAGTAGGAGGTAAAGTCAAGATTTGAATCCAGGTAGTCTGGTTCTAGACTACATGTGCCTCGTAAGGACAGTACTACTGATAGTGACATTTATTGAGCAATATTCCAGTCACAGGGCTAATTGCTTTACATGAAGCATGAAAATAACCCTGCGTATTTGGCTTCATCATTATTCTTATGTTCCGGATGACAAAACTGAAGCTTTAAAAGGTCAACATAGATCATATAGCTAGTAAGTGGCGCTGGTCATATGACTACTATTAGCAAAGATGGGACTTAAGCCTATGATTTTTTTTTATTCTAATGCCCATATTCCTAACTTCATTTCCCTGATAATTTCTGTTAATCAATAAATATTTATAAAGCTTCTGTTAGGCATTGTGCAAGTCACAGAGCTACAATAGCTGAAAAGATCAAACCGCCCCACTTTCATGGAGCTTAGTCTATGGCACAGACATTCAACGTATGGCAATTTCAACCTAGTAGTAGATGCTAAATAGGACTGGGTATAGGATGCTGTGAGAGCAGATAGGAGGCACCTAACCCTGGTTCAGGGGACTATGGAAGGCTTCCCAGAAGTCACAGAAGGCTCTGTAGAGGAATCAACATCCAAGCCCAGGTCTATATCCCCAGAAAAACCGGTGGAATGGACAAGAGTTAGCCAGGAGGCCAAAAGGTGAGGGCAATGTGTTAGAGCTGACAAAAAAGTGTGTGTGAAGGCTTCAAGGGCAGAGCTGGTGGGTCAGTACAACCAGAGCACAGGGCAGGGAGGAACACGTGGTAATGTGCTGGAGAGGTCAGTGAGGACAGGTTCATGAAGGGTCCTGTCGGCCATCTGAAGAAATTCACACTTAGAACAGCAGGGAACCACTGAAAACTTCACTGAAGCAGGAAGATAATGAGGTTTCATTTGTATACCGGGAAACTGCTCAGGCTGCATCATGAGGACTGGAAGAGGAACCAGGCCTTTGGAAGAAAGCCAGCTGTGAGATGGTTGCAGAAACACAGGTGGACAACCAGGCCAGTGGCTGTTTTGGAGACTGGGAAGCAGTGGATTTGAAAGTGATTCCTGAAGTCATGTGAAACTTCCAAGACTCAGTCATTGGGATGGCTGTTGGAGGAGAAATGAGATGACATACAGATTTCTAGCTTGGAAATCTATTCTGTGGAAGGAAATATAAGAGAAACAGCAGGCTTAAGAAGGAAAATAATTATTTCTGTTTGAGAAGTGCTGAGCTGTGTGTGTTCTACGCACAAATGGACACCCAGGTGGATAAGTTGCGTAAGTGGTTGGCAAGATGGGTTCTCCAGTGGTTCTGGAAATAAAGATGTGGGAACCATCTTCATGCAAATAGTGTTTCAACACTAGGGTTAAGAGGTCACCCAGAGAGTGGGTAGAAGGAGGAGAAAAGTGAGTGTGGAAAAGGCCAGTCTGTAAAAACCAAAAAGACGAAGTTTCAAAAGAGACTGAGAATGACTGGCCTGAGAGGTGGGAGGAAAGCCAGTTGTGATGCCCTGAGATTTCAGGAAGGAAGGAGTGACCACCATGTCAATGCTGCTGACAGGACACGTGAAAGGACTGAGGCTATGTCCAGTGACCTTACCAACAAGAACTGGTGTTTGCAGAGCAAGAGATGCTCCTACAAGACAACTGCTCCCCCTATCTCTTGTAAAACAGGGGAGATGGGTTGGAGTTAGGCCTTTGGGAGCAACAAGAGGAGAAAGAAAGAACTTTCTGATTAAAAAAGAGTTTTGAGGTCAAAGGCTGGGGTGAGGGCACAGGCAGTGCCTTGAAGCAAAGTTTGTGGTGTGGGGTCTGATCGGGGAGACTGTTTGGGTTTGAGTCACCTATATGTGGTGAAGCCCTGGGCAAGCTACCCAACTTGTCTCTACCTGTTTGCTCATCGGTGAATTAGGTCATTGTGAGGTTTAAATGAGCGAATTGGTGTAACGTGTTTACACAACACCGGGCATACAGTAAGCATCTTGTGTTAGCTCCTCTTAATAATTCCTTATTCTTTGAAGATTGTGTCCACCTTCAGAATTCTGATTAAATCTTTGAGAAAAGAGGCCTCTGATACCAACCGAGATTTAATTCTCTTCAATCTGACAAAAAAAGAGTGCTTAGAGATAGACTTATTTTGATCTAAATGGAAGAAGAGGGAGGGGGCGTGGGGAGGACTGGCTTTGTCACTAGAGCAGGAAGCAGTAGAGTCTGTGAAAATAGATCAGGTTGCAAACTACTGTCCACAGCCTGTTTACACTAGAACAGCCACGCCCATTCCATTATTTAGAGTCTATGGTTGCTTTCACGCTATGGCTGCAGTGTTGAATAGCTGCAGCAGAGACTGGATGGCCTCCAAAGCCTAAAATATTAAGTATCTGACCCTTCACCAAAAAGTTGCCAACCTTTGATATAATCAATATTTCCAGAATATTATTAAAGCACCTAAAGAAAAATATCAAAGTACTTGGGACTTCACCTCATTGTGAATTCTACATGAATTAGTTGTATGATTTGGCTGCCCAAAATTTTGTGCAAATGAACCAAAATTGGGCTGTTAGAATTACAGAATCCAGAATGGTGGTGGAGATCATTCATCAAACTGGAAATATGTTGAGTCTGAAGCAGTTCAATTACAATCTACAGCATAATTGTCTAAAAGAACTTTCTGTGATGATGGAAATGTTCTAAATCTGCACTGCCCAATACAGTAACCACTAGCCATATATCAATATTGTTTGAATGAAGAAATGAATCTTAATTGTATTTAACTTTAATTATTTTAAATAGAACTAGCCATATGTGGCTAGTGGTTACCAGACTGGCTAGTGGAGATGTAAAGTATTCAGCATGATAGAAGTAATCGTATAATAAAAAGAAAAATATCTTATTCAGTGAATGTTTTAGCTTTATCCTGGGGATACAAAAGTAACATTCACTTAAAACCTAGAAGGTAGAGGGCTGCCTGCATGACTCAGTTGGTTAAGCATCTGACTTCAGCTCAGGTCACGATCTTGAGGTTGGTGAGTTCAAGCCCCCAAGTTAGAGAAGACTAACAAATATACAACCAGTCTGGTTGAAGTAACGGAGTTACAAATTACCCGGAGCGACAGTGAATGAACCTCTCAGTCATTGGGGAATATGATAAAACCTCTAAATAAGTAAGCTTCAGGTTTGTCTCAAGTATACACCATTAATAAGCTTGGTAGAAAAACCAACCAGAATAGTCAGTGGAATGCTAACAGAAGGAATTTGTGAAGAATCTAGAGATGTTTAACCTCAAAAAAGTCAAGGTCAGGACTGTTTGCCTTCTGTCTTTTAACATATAAAAGAATATTGCAGGGCAAAGAAATTATTCTTGCTCTGGGTGAGTCTAGACAGCATTCAGAATGATGGAAGAAAACTCCAAAGGTAGATTTTGGTTCTGCTTAATGAAATTTTTGCCAACAGATGACAAGATTCTGTCCGTACTCAAACTTTGGTCAGGCTCCTCTAAAGCAATTTTCTGACTACACCCAACCTTGGCCTATCTAGCCAATTTTACCAGAAACACTACTGGGTCAATTTAGTGAAAACCCCTGCCCATGATATCTGATCAAATTCCTGACCCAACACCCTCAACATCTTATCATCCTGGACTGCCTTCAGCAAGAATCCTATCATGTCAGTGTAGCCAGAATCCCCTATCCTTGATGTTTTCTCTTAGTAAGTTTCTATCCACTGACCCCTATCCTGCTCCTTGGCTATTGTTAGAAATGGAGTACCATAGGAGTACCTGGGTGGTTCAGTCGGTTAGGTGTCCGACTTCAGCTCAGGTCATGATTTCGTGGTCCGTGGGTTCCAGCCTTGCATCGGGCTCTCTGCTGACACCTCAGAGCCTGGAGCCTGTTTCAGATTCTGTGTCTCCCTCTTTCTCTGCTCCTCCCCAGCTCGTGCTCTGTCTCTCTCTGTTTCAAAAATAAATAAACGTTAAAAAAAATTTTTTTTAATAAGAAAGAAATGGAGTGCCATTGTATACTGCAGTCTCTCTCCTCTTTTGCAATAGTTCATAAACAAAATCACCTTTCCCTACTTTAACTTTTGTCTGGCTCTGGTTTTGACATGGAGCAGTCAGTAAATGGCATATGTTAACTCAGGAAGACATCCATCTATGGAATAATTCAAGGAGAGGCTGGGAAACAAAGGTAATCATACAGATGGAAGCTGATCTCCTGACCCTGATGTTCTGGGATTCTCTCATAGAGCTAATATTAACATTCTACTAGATTTTCCAGTAGATTGCTCAACTGCAATCACTTTTATGATAAATTCTTAAAACTAAATTGGAACTTGTCTATATTTATTTGCAATAACTAAGATGTGCAGTTAGTTATTCAAGGAAGAAATTCATTTTACTTTCCAAATTTATTATCCTGGTGAATCTTGTTTTGATACTAAAAAGAGTTGTCCTAACTTGAATGATGTTGTCTTTGGTTATATAGTGCAGGAAAAAGCACCTTTCAAATCCAAGATCCTGGTCTTTTTAGAAAACCTCAGATCCCTAAACAAAATGTCTAATACAGTACACACTGTGAAATAATAAGTTAGCAGTTCTTCCAAAGTATTGTATAATTCCGATTTTTCACTAGTCCATAATGCTGTCTTTCTCTCACATTCTCACACTCCTTTTGCTGACTTATTTGCCTATATCTAAGATCCATTTGGCATCCTTTCTCTGCTCTCCATCATAGGAGGCTGATCTGTAAAACTGAACATCCCAGGCTCCCTCGAAAACTGCTTGTTAGGTTTGGCCATACGGAGGCATTGCTTGTATATCGGAAAACTAAAGAATGTAAGGTGTAAGGAGGAAAGAAAACAGGCTCACTCTCTCTCCCCAACCCCTTTTTGATTTGGATGGCATTTATATCAGCAGCCGATCTCTTATAAGGTCCTAGCTCCTGCCTGTCTGCCCTTTCTATGGTTACTGCTCCTATTAACTGCCAGGCCCCTGGGGAGTCCTATACCTGTACCTTCTACCTTTTCCCCCCTCCAAGTCTTGTTTTTGCTAATCTCTAGATTTCCTCTCTGTCTCCTTTACTCTGTGTGTGGAAAATATATAGAACATCATGTCCCCTTTATTTTTATTATTATTTTTCTTTTCTGATACTCTTGCAACTAGTTCACTTATATTGAATTCTGTTATATTTACCTCTGTGGTTCTATTTTCTTCATTGGACCTGCTATGACCCCATTGTCTAATTTAACAGAGATTTTCTATAATTCTAAAGCATGGGCCCAAAAAGTAAGTAGAAATCATCAGAAGAAGCTGTATTAATTTAAAGAAAACAGTTTCTTCACTTGGTCTAAGTCTTAAGTGATGACTTTTATAGCCCCCTCTCTTCCTCACCATCTAGTTTAAAGTCTCTCTCCTCAATACAAAAGTGACCATTGTGTCATCTTGTACTTGAACACTGATTTTACCTTCAAGTGTCAGAGATTTCATTTTGGATTCTTATTAGACTTCAAATCCAGCTGAATTAATATAAATCCTTCAATAACAAAGTCTATTTGGAAAATCACTCAAAGGAATTCCTTTATCTCTTTTATTTTATTTTCCCCTCTTATTTTTTCTTCCTGTCTATTGCCTTTTTCTCTTTTCCCCCATGGAAATAAAAGACATGATCAGAGCAACATTTAACCAGCTCACCAACATGACCTCTATCTTCCTTTGTGTCATAAGAGGGAGATGTTGCCATGGCAACTCTGAGGAGACAGTCTTGACTTCCTAGATTGCAATCTCCAAAAAGAGCTGTCTTTCAGATCTCACCCATCCTCAAGTGGGAGGCCTGATATTGTTTTATATAGAATTTCTTTCTTTAATGTGAGACCCATATTGGAAGGACAACGATTATGGATTGTCTCCAGATCAGAGGCATTTGTCAGATGAGCACTGTTCACCTGCAGACCATTTTGTGCTCAATTGCTTCTTATTCTGCTAATACCAGGATCATTTTGAGAATCATCAGTTACTGAGCCTTTAATATGTAAAGCGATGAGAGTGGCCTCTCCAAAGCCTTTCTACTGAAATAAATGTTATTATCTTACCATTTCCTTATCTCTTGACCATTGGTCCTTCCTGCTTTCTATTTTCCACTTTATATTTTAATAGAAGCCTCCTGTTCGATCAACTCACTCTCTGACCTGAAGTATACAGTCCATCAGGATCTGTGTCAAGCACGACTGTATGCAGTAAAGAGGATTGGATATCGATGAAGTCAAAGGTCACAACACTGGGAGTGAAGAAATCAAGAAGAGGGGATGATCCATTTCACAGCAGACAAATTATAGCAACTTCTGTTTTGGACATACCTGACCCTTCCTCTCAGGCTGCTACCATTTTAGGAGCCAGAAAGAAGTGTGGAGGGAAGGACAGCATCTTCCTTAATGCAACACTGTCTTGGCGTTGGCCTCCCTGGCCCATTGTAAATCCTACATATAGTGTGCGATGACTTCATATCCCATCCCCTGCTTAGTTCCTGCCCTCTTGTCTCTTTCTTCCTTTTGCTCTGAACTGGGAGCTGAGAGGTGATAGCATTATGTACCAGTGCTGTACTGAGTCCTTTGCATACGTTTTCTCCTCTCACCTTCACCAAAGCCCATCATATTACTAATGAAGGCAAGTAGTTTGCCCTTGGTTTTTCAAGGAGAAAGTTGCAGAAGGAGAATTTGAATTCCAGTCTGGTCCAAAGGTTCTTTTATATACAACACATTAAATCCCCAAAGGAGACAATCTGAAACACAGAATAAAGAGTCTGTTTATGCATCTAATTTCCCACTGGCCTATAAGCATTGTGAGTGGAAGGGATAATTCATATTCATTTCTATAGCCCCCCTTCCTGGCACATCTTATATACTCAGCAAGCATTTGTTGAAAGATGAATGAATTGATTAATCATTACCCACCTCTCTCCTTTATCCTGAACTCAAATTACTGACAAAACCTTTAACACCTTTTTACCTCTATTCTTGATCACACCCAACTGACCTTCCACAACAAACATGATTAATTTGACGCTATTGCTTTAAATTTCCTAAATAGCCCCCATCAAAAGGATAAAATGCCAATTTTTCTTCCCTTGTCTATTCTCAAGTTTTATCTCTTCCTCCTCTATCTCATACCAGACAAACTACCCTTCATCCATTTGGTGAGTTATTATGGGAGTCTGAATTGTTGGCAGCTTCCCTATAATTCTTATGTTGCAACTCTATCTCCTACCCAATATGATGGTATAAGGAGTTGAGGCTTTGATGAGGTAATTAGGACTCGAGGAGGTCATGAAAGTGGAGTCCTTGTAGATGGGATTAGTGTCCTTGTAAGAGTTACAGGAGAGTTTGTTTCCTCTCTGCTCTCCATTGAAGACATGTTGGTGCTCTGCAAACCAGAAGACAGCCTTTACCGGAACTCAACCATGCTGGCACCCTAATCTCAGACTCCAGGCTCCAGAACTATGAGAAATAAATGTATGTGGTTTATATGCCATCCAGTCTGTGATACTTTATTAAAGCAGCCAAGCTGATTTTGACACCCTCCTCTAAGAATTAGCTCACCTCCTTGGGATTCACCAATTTCCCGAAGACTCATGATTTTGGCACCTTACACAGATATCCACTAAAGAAACTATTGTATTTTGTTTTCACTATCTACTTCCTCACTGTTTGTGCATTTGCTAAAGGATAAATACCATGGGTTTTCATCTCCATATCTCCAGGTCTTAGTATAGTGTCTGCTGCCATGACCCTAATGAAATCAATATTGGTCTGAAATAAGGAGGAAAGAAGGAAGGGAGGCACGGATAACCCTTAGCTTGGTTGAGAAGAGGAACCTATGGGAACAGTCATTCAGTGAAGGCATTTTGGTCTTCGAGGCAAGGTGGGCAAGAAAGTTGTGAGGCCTGGAACACTGTCTGACATAACCAACCCAAGGACTATGTGATAAAAACAGTGGTCAGGAAAGTAGAAAATCAGGGAAGACAAGGGTCAGCAAGATAAATTTCTATATCTAACTTTATCTCAAGTTGTCTTTGTCTGGAAGATTCATCACCAAACCCAATAGTATGACAATCCTTCTTGAATCATTAAATTTATTGTGTGTTTCTCTTTAAGCCAAAATATTTTGAGATACAAGATCATGCCTGTTGCAAAGAGTGTGATATTATCTTGTCAATTGGTTTTTATTTATTTTTTTTTTTTACTGCCACTAATCAAAGAACTCAAGTACATATTTCTTAGGACATAAAGCATAGAATATTTTATATTTAAAGGAAATTAGAAATTGTTAATTTTTTAAAATTTATTTTTAGGAGAGCAAGAATGCTAACAGGGGAGAGGCAGAGACAGAGGGAGACAGAGGATCTGAAGCAGGCTCTGCACAGACTCTCAGTAGAGAGCCCAATCAATGCAGAGCTTGAACACACGAACTGTGAGATCATGCATGACCTGAGTGGAAGTTGGATGCTGAACCAACTAAGCCACCCAGTTGCCCCCAAGAAAATCAGAAATTAAAATACTTAGGGGAACAGGAATTGTATTTCACCAATTGTAAAAGGCCTGGCTCACATTACTATCTCTCATTTGTTTAACGTTAAAATAAAATATAAATTACATTAGCAAAAGTATGGTTATATTTAGTAAGTAAAAGAAAACAAACTTGTAACAGTTCAGTAAAAGCAGCTTACCAGATGAAATCCAGGCTCTGAGACATTTTTTAAGACTGTCATTTTTTTAGATCAATAATAAAGACTAGAAAATGTCATAAATATATATTATTCAACTCAAGAGAAAGTATAAGGAATATTCAATATCATAAAAAGTTCATTATTACGAATTGCATAATAAATGTCCTTTGGTCTTTATCAGTATTATAATTCTGATGTTTTTATATGGATAATATTTATGCTGGAGGTATTAAAACTAAGCTTTCCTTCCTCTTGGTGTTATGGTTTTTTGCTTATTTGTTTGTTTGGGATATTAATTAGAACATTTAGTATAGCAGAAGTTACAGTTGTTGGTTAAATGATATTGTAATCATGTATTAAGAGTCTACCATGTCTACCAAAGTCTACCACTTTGCCAAAACCACCTCTGATCTTCATAACAGTTCTTACAGGGAATTATTATTAGTGCCTCTCTATTATAGATGAGGAAATCAAGGATGCAAATAGACTAAGTAATTTGCCTAAAGCTCATAAGAAAGATTTGAAGCCTGGACTCCATGTAATTCCGGGAGATTTCATGAGACTCTAAACCCTTCCTGTCCCACTGCCATTCACTCTGAGATGCCAGCACTGCTCTAAATAGAACAGAGAAGAGTGGTACATGCCCAGCAAAATGTATCTGGAGAGAAAAGTCTCTTTCTATCAGAGAATTGGACTGCAGAAGCCCATTTTGAAAATCCAAACAGGTTTTAAAGGAGGAAAAAGCACTAATGTTAACATAAGCTATTAAAAATAATCTCTTTTAAAACATTTCTTTATTTTCATGAATATAAACAAAAAATAATGAAAGAGACCAAATATGTTGCCCTGAGACTAAGCACAATAAGTGTCCTTTTATAATTAGATCATCCAGGGGGCCCAGACAGGAATGACTGGTACCAAGCCTGCCTTGGCTACTTGTCAAACCAGGAGAGGACATGATGGTCTTTCTGATGTGTCAACTTGGCTAAGCTACAGTCCACAGTTTTTCAATTAAACACCAGTCTAGGTATTGCTGATTAAAAGTCTACAGTTAGTTGATTTTAAACAAAGAATATTATCCTAGATAATCTGAGTGGTCATGATTCAATCAGTGGAAGGCTGTAAGAGCAGAACTTCTCAATTTCCATGCCCAAAGCTATAAGACTTGGTAGTTTTCTTATACCTTCTTCATGCAATAGTGGCAATTTTCTTTAAAATAAGTCACATAATCCTAAATAAATGCCACTAATTTCTCTCATGAGGGACTGTTAATTCCATCATGCTGATTAACCACACACTAATTTCATCTATGACAACTGATTTCTAGCTTTCATAATGCTGATTAGCCAAATGTCTAGTGTTGACCAGAGGTAGATGAAGTGCTTGCAGTAGCCACCTAGGGAGAGTAGCCACTCTGATTAAATGCTAACTTGCCACCCTCCCCTGAGAACACAGCTTGAACTAACATAAAACACAATGCAATGTGGAGGTATTTTGAAGTAAATATAGACATCATAACAGGTAACATAATCAAATATCTAAAAGGAAACCAGGTTTTCCCTAAACTATTGTGCCGTTTTGGTGTCTTGCGGGTTGTAACACCCATCACTAGCCAGAAAGGTGGCATGTTTGACCAAGCTTGTCTATACCTAATTATTTCTTGAAAAAGAGTAAAATTATACTTCTGGACTTTGTTAAGCTGAGAAAAGCAAGGATGACACAAGTCTCTTCCTCTGAACAAGTTCAGATTGTCATTTTGGTGGAGCTTGTCTTATTAAAACTTTGTGAAGAATTAAACTTGCACTCTTTGAGAGAATCCCTTAAAATAATACCTTTTATATGAGAATACACAAACCACTGAAATACTATTAAATTAAATACATTTCTTACTCTTAAGGAAACACATATATTTAAGTTATTCAAAACATACGGTTAGTGTGACAACCTTCAACCATTGGAAATATGAATATCCAGAGAAAAGACAAGAAGTATAGAGTGTCTGTTTTGATCCTGAATGCAAAAAATGAGATAGACAGAGGAGTGCCAAGTGGATACCCTACATTCTCCATCACATGCCCCATTTCTTATCTTTCCACAAGCAAACCTCCACAGCTGAAGACTGGGGTTATTCATTAGGTAGAGCATACAGAATGGGTTTCGTTTAGCCAAATGTCTATAAGTATAATGTTAAATTACGAGCTTGGGCACCAAGGAGTAAGACTCAGTCCTCGTCCATGCTTCGCTCTCTTTTTATCTGCTCATCAAGCATATAATGGGAACCAATTTGCTTGTGAAATCCTATTGGGAGAATGGCACAGACCTGGCTGGTCATTACTTTCACCAGGCTCAAGAAGACAGTATGCACAATATGCAAAAGTCCTTGAGGATCTGTTTGCTAATTCATTTAATTGATATTTATTGAGCATCTTCTGTTTGGCAAAGTCAGGATGATTAGGTAGGAGCTCAAGCCAGTGGAAGACTAATTCTAGCTACCCTCAAGGATTTCACAGTCAACTGGGGAAGATAAACACAAAATGGCATTAAACCAAATGAATAAACACATTAGATAAACATACACAAAGGATGTGTTTGTGAAGATGAGGCAAAATAGTGCTGGCAAAATGATACTTTCTACCTTGGGTTTAAGATTATGGTCCAAGGAAGATGATCTGAGTGCTCACAACCTGTGAAAAATCTGTATTTGTCACCTTTTTATCTCTCACACCCAGACCAATGCCCTAAGGCAGCCTCTCCAGGATTGCCAAAGTATTAATGCATCACATTTCTCCAATGCATCAAAACCTCCATGATCTTAGGGAAAATAACATCAATTAACTAGAACAAATCTTAGACCAATTCTCACCAAGGAATAAATTAGTAATATGGTAGTGATTAGAAAGTATTAAAACAGAAATGTTTTGAAACTCGATGGAAATATAATCATAATTTAAGAAATATTGGTCACCACACAGACTGATAGTTTAAAACAAAATATATATTGAATCTGCAAAATTCATTTTTTCCCAAAGTGCGATACATATCCTTCTTGCTGTACCCCGGATGGTGCATGAATTTAATTCAAGTGTCAAATGGGAAACACTCTTATTTTAGTAGTTATGTGTATGTGTATACATTTCTGCAGTTGCTTACATATAATTATATTGGAAGTATAAGTAACATATCATGATACTAGCCTACATACATAGGAACACATGACTAACTATTTTTTTTTAAGGAAATACAACGGAAAGACTGAAGGAGTGAGGGAATAAAAAAGAAAAAAACCTGAGACTGACTATACAAATGGAAACCATATAGAAAAATAAAACTCTGACCTGTCTTTACACCGACTCCAGGAAGCCAAAACCATTATCTACAATAACTAGTCCAAGAAGCCAACATCGTGCCTGGAAGTTGATCGCTGTCTCTATACGTCAGTCCAGAAAGCCAATCAATAACCCCTGTAAACTATGGACTCAAAATGGTCAGAACTTTATTATTAACTGAGGGCTTCCCTAGTGCTTGCCCCCATTTTCAACTTAGGACCAACCAAAGAAAAGTTAAATATGCATCCCTGATCAATCACATAGGATGCCCTACTTCTATTAGCCCACCAACAGCTTCCCTGTGCGACTAGCCTCCGGGCAAGCCATACCTGAAGCTTTTCATTTTTTCCACTTTCCCACTGTCCTGCCTGCCTTTGGGTCTCTGCCAAACACAGGTGTTGATGGCTGACTCCCTTGCTGTAGTGAGCTCAGAATAGTCAGTTTGCTTTCATTTGGGTGCTCTTCATTTATTTCCACAAAACAAAGTCTCCTTCTAAAATAAATGTACTTAAATGTGAAAAAGGAATTTAACTAAATAAAATCTAATTAAGTAATAATACAGATCGTACATGAATATTACAAAAATTATCACAGTGATATACAAACGAAGTAAATTTAAAAACTGAATTCTGTGGCAAAGAGGAAGTCAAACTTTCCCTCTTCGCAGATGACATAATACTCTACATAGAAAACCCGACAGACTCCACCAGAAGCCTACTAGAACTGATCCAAGAATTCAGCCAAGTTGCAGGGTACAAAATCAACGTACAGAAATCGGTTGCATTTTTATACACCAACAATGAAGCAACAGAAAGAGAAATCAAGAAACTGATCCCATTCACAATTGCACAAAAACCATAAAATACCTCGGAATAAACCTAACCAAGGATACAAGAGATCTGTATGATGAAAACTATAGAAAACTTATGAAGGCAATTGAAGAAGACACAAAGAAATGGAAAAACATTCCATGCTCATGGATAGGAAGAACAAATATAGTTAAGATGTCATTACTACCTAAAGCACTTTACACATTCAATGCAATTCCAATCAAAATTGCTCCAGCATACTTCTCAAAACTAGAACAAACTATCCAAAAATTTGTATGGAACCACAGAAGACCCCGAATAGCCAAAGTAATCCTGAAAAATAAAACCAAAACGGGAGGTATCACATCCCAGACTTTAGCCTCTACTACAAAGCTGTCATCATCAAGACAGTATGGTATTGGCACAAAAACAGACACATAGACCAATGGAACAGAATTGAGAACTCAGAAGTGGACCCAAAAGTATACAGCCAACTCATCTTTGACAAAGCAGGAAAGAATATCCAATGGAAAAAGACAGCCTTTTTAACAGATGGTGTTGGGAGAACTGGACAGCAACATGCAGAAGAATGAAACTAGATCATTTTCTCACACCATGCACAAAAATAAACTCAAAATGGATAAAGGACCTGAACGTGAGACAGGAAACTGTCAACACCCTAGAGGAGAAAGCAGGAAACAACCTCCTTGACCTCCACCGCAGCAACTTCTTACTTGACACATCCCCAAAAGCAACGGAATCAAGAGCAAAAATAAACTGTTGGGACCCCATCAAGATTAAAAGCTTCTGCACAGCCAAGGAAACAACCTAGAAAAATAATAGACAACCAACGGAATGGGAAAAGATAGTTGCAAATGACATATCAGATAAAGGGTTAATATCCAGAATCTATAAGGAACTCACCAAACTACAAGCCTGAAAACCAAACAACCCCGTGAAGAAATGGGCAGAAGATATGAACAGACACTTCTTCAGAGAGGACATCCAGATGGCCAACAGACACATGAAACGATGCTCAGCATCCCTCCTCATCAGGGAAATACAAATCAAAACCACAATGAGATACCACCTCACACCGGTCAGAGTGGCTAAAATGAGCCAATCAGAGAACTCTAGATGCTGGCGAGGATGTGGAGAAACGGGCACCCTCCTACACTGTTGGTGGGAATGTAAACTGGTACAGCCCCTCTGGAAAACAGTGTGGAGGTTCCTCAGGAACCTAACAATAGAACTCCCCTATGACCCAGCAATAGCACTGCTAGGAATTTACCCAAGGGATACAGAAATGCTGCTGCATAGGAGCACATGGACCCCAATGTTCATAGCAGCACTCTCCACAATAGCTAAAACATGGAAAGAGCCTAAGTGTCCATTAACAGATGAATGGATCAAGATGTGGTTTATCTATACCATGGATTACTACATGGCAATGAGAAACAATGAAATCTGGCCATGTGTAGCAACATGGATGGACCTTGAGGGTGTTATGCTGAGCGAAGTAAGTCAGGCAGAGAAGGACAAATATCATATGTTTGCATGTATAGGAGGATTAGGAGGAACTTGACGGAGGAACAAGGGGAAGAAGAAGGGCGGAAATGGTGGGGGAAAGGGAGAGAGGCAAACCATGAGAGACTCTTGAATGCTGACAAAAACTGAGGACTGATGGATGTGGGTGGGAGGGGGGCATGGGAATGGAGGAGGACACTTGTGGGGAAGAGCACTGAGTGTTATGTGGAAACTAATTTGAAAATAAACTATTTGTAAAAAAAAAAAAACTGAATTCTGTGCAAAGAATGCTACATGCCACATGTTAAGCTAAGCACAAAAAAACTAGCATTGCTACAGCAAGAATACATCGGGCATACTCCCCCCTCAGACCTTTGCACTGTTTATTTCCTCTGCTTGGCATGATTTCTCACATAGCCACAAGATATGACCCTCTCCTCTTTGGGTCACTGTTCAGATGTCTTCCTTGTGAGTCCTTCTCTTGACTATTTTGTTCTTATTAGCAAAACACTCTATCATGTCTTTCCCTCCTACACACCAACTCCCACAGTCTTCACCATCTTTCATGTTTTATTTTAACCATAGCACCTATTACCATCCAAGATGCTATGTATTGTTTTTCTTTGTTACAGTTTATATATACTCCATACTAAAGGGTAATTCCCTAATGGCAAGGATTTTTCCCCCTTCTTTTTCTTTTCCCTTCAATGCTGAATCCTCAATACATAAAACAGTGCCTGTCACTAATAATGCCTTCAATAAATATTTATTAAGTGAATGAAAGCAGGAAGGAACATCATCAGCTTTGGAATCAGCAGAACTCAATCTCAATTTCAACTGTGTCACTTACTAGCTTTGGTAGATGTAGAGATGTGCCAACCAGATTCCCTTCCAGGGACAACTTGTCGCCTCATCTGTCAGCTCCTTCAGGGTTTGCCTCAGCTGTAGAGAATCATATTACTCAAGGACATACCCTGAAAAGATAGCCAACACCCTGTGACTGATTGACTTTAAAGGTTCAGCAATCTTAGCCCCACAGGAGATATTGATGAGTGGGGTGTGCTGCAGGGCGCTCCCTGATGTTGGCCATAGCTTAGTCAAGTCTGTATCACACATTAACTTTTCCCTCTGTCCAATCCTGCTTCTTTCCAACCTCCCACCCTTCCATGGGCCTTAATACTAAATAAATACCCTGCACACAAAATTCCATCCCAGCATCTGCTTCCTGAGAACCAACCTGCAACACTATCTAGGTATGCAGGAGTTTAACCAGTGATATCAACTAGGATTCCAAATTTCCTCGGTTGCCTTCTTCTCTAAATTCCTCAAGGAGGACCTGAATAGTTAGGACATGTTGTTAACAGCCAACCCAGAAGTCGCTCATACATCTCAAGGCATCTACATACTTCTGTGGATCCATGTGGGCAGGACCTAAGAAGCATTTCGTGCAGCACAGACTCCTGAGATAAAGTTTGAGTAGACCCCAATGATCCTGCCATGCAAGGCTCTAATCAAATCTTTCCTTCTACATAGTGAAATAAAGGATCTTTCCCCTGCTGCTATTTATCTTCTTTCCCAGCTGCTACACTCAATATGAAAATATTTGTTTTTATTCACAATGTCTGTCTCCAGGTTACAGTCCCCACAGGTTTGCTCATGAGTTTACATCTAACAGCTCACATCCTGACTTAGGACTCTCTAAATAAACAATAGGGTACTGATAATAATTACAGCAACTAATCCTTGGCTCTCTAGTGGATCTCACTCATTAATAATGCCATAGGCACCAGGTTATTACACTGTAGTCACATGTTTCCTCTACACTGTTAGCTATACTGGCCTGGGAAGCAAATTACTGATCAACAATTGGATGAGTGCACTATATACATGGTACAGATTTCTTCCAGGTTCAATCCAATGACCAGGAGGAAGAGACTCAAAACCTTATGAATCCCCTAATATACAAAAATATAACTAAAAACACAGTTTTTTCTATTAAAGGAGACTATTAGATTTTTAAATATATCAGTGGTTGTTAAGCTAAATAGAAAAAGGAAAGTTCAGAGAGCACTTTTTAATTAAAATCAAATTACATGGGTGATGACTTTACAGATAAATTGATCATGTGGCATATTACAGCTGTTCTCTTGTCACTGAGTTGAGAAAGAATCTAAATGAATCACAACAGTCCAAAAAAATGAAATCTCACAACACAAAGGAAAGGAAAGGAAAGGAAAGGAAAGGAAAGGAAAGGAAAGGAAAGGAGACAAAACTACCTATGAAAAACCACTGTGCCTTATCAGTCCTCTTTCCTACCTTGTGCTCTGTATGTATTTGGAGAGCCTCATAAGGTTAACCACAGTGTTAAATGTTCTATGAGTAAGTAACAGGAAACAGTTATTCCACAATTTATAGGGGCAGACAGCCTCAATGCCCAGCTTAGGGACACCCTGATAGCAATTGATTCATTGACATGAATGGGAAGAATGCCCCTGACATTGTCATCACTCCTTCATTTGAAAGCCACTATCATCCATTCATTCCTAAGTCAGAAAACCTCCTTTTCAGGTATAAGCCAGATGCCAGCCACTGCCTGCCCACGGCAGTTCTCATGTGACACATAGTCACACAGCACCAGCACCAGCAAGGTAATTGTTTCCATGAGGCTGATGTGACCTGATTGTCTTGGGAAGTGACTCAAAAGAAGTAGTACCCCAATCCATGAAGGATTCATCATGGTATCCTAAAGCAAGTGGATTTTCCATTTTGGAAGTTGTGAGACAGGCCTAGTGGCCTATAACAGCAAAGGGACAAGGGCATATGGAGTCCACAGTGAAAACAAAACAAATACAGCTGAAAAGCCACTTACTACCAAGAGGCATGGAAGACCAAGGTATTTAATCAAAATGTAATTTTGGAAAAAGTACAGACTCTTTGTCAAGGAAGTCATAATAACCTTCTAAATGCTTAGTTAAGGCAGAGACAGATTGTGAAGAAGAGAGCCTGAGCTTAATGGGATAGAAGAAATACTAGATTTTCTATCCAGCTTTCTTTTCCCACATGGGAGCAATAACATTCATTTTGTAAAAGGAGAATTAATAGTGTTTTTGAAATTTAATGCATTTAGTTTCAGATCCTCAGAATTTGTATTCTCAAGCCAAAGATGCTAACCTACTAGTGGATCACGAACTCAATTAAGCATATTTTAAATAGTAGAAAAGTATAGGATAGGTTAAAATTGGGTACAGTAGGGTAGGGAAGAATAGAATAGAATAGAACAAAAAACATCAGAGTGCACCCCACTTAGGTATCATTTTGGAACATTGTTTCTGTTATCAGTATGCAGGTATGCATGCTATCTGCAAGTATATAAAGTGTATATCTGTGTATTGAGGAATAATATAAAATGTATTTAATACCCTGGGTCTTGGAGAAAAAAATGAATGCCACTATTCTAACATATCAGGGCCTGGATTTCATTTTCACAGCCTTCACATACAGCCCATCAAAAAGTTGACTGAAAGCCCACTGTGGACTGCACACCTCACAAGGAACAGTGCAGGAAAGGCCTGTGATCATGTCATTAGAAGACATGATTCCTGAAACCTGAGGCATTTTCACTAGAAGAAGGAGGGGGTTCTTCTGAATGAGGAAGGCAGTGGTTGAGAGAAAGGTGGAGGAGGGAAAAGAAGGAAGAGAAGGGAGAACATTTCTATAGGCACCAAACACTCCATGACACACTTGATACTTCAGATACATTCAGTTACACATATCTAGCATCTATTTTAACACCCAGTGACCTTGAACAAACACTTCCTTCTATTTAAAATGCCTAATAGCACATTTGAAACTGAGGCAATATCAGAATTTCTAAAATTCATCTGGTTTTTGGCCATGTATCTATATGAAGGAGAAACTCTACGTATGTACTTTGAGCAGAGCAGAGGTCTTTAACCCATTAAGAATTCAGAAGTTAATGAACTGGATGGAGGAAAAATTATATCCTTATTGGCACAAATATTTTATTGGTTATTTAGCATGGGCTTCCATAATGAATGTAGGCAAGAAACCACAGCAAACAAAGAATATCTGTGACTTTGTCAACGATAGAAATCATGGATATTTTCATAGTATATTATAGTTATTGCAGATATCCAGAAACATTGTTTATATTTATTGCTACTACAAAAGTAGGGTAGTTATTAGATTTTCTGCTATATTTTGTTATTTTATGTGTCACTAAAGAAGAATAGAAACTGCAATTTTTAAAATTGATAACTGTATTTCAATGTAATTTGTTTCTTTTATAACCATAGGTATTTTACAGCATTATTCTATAGGCTTCTCCAGACTATCAAAAGGGTCCATGGCATAAAAATGGTTATATGACTAAAGAGACTAAAGAGCAATGCAAAAAGTAACATAATTATAATCCAGAACAATCAGTCACAGAGGCTGAATTAGAGTAAGTTATTGGAGCTATTTATACTATAAACACTTGAACTACCTAGAAGTTCTTAAGAACACCTCCCAATTCTCCCTACTGCCAAAGCTAATGGAAGACCATAGACAAGAAATCAACATTTAGAGAAATCTTGGCTACCATAGACAGAGCTCTTGGAACTCAGGCCCTAGGAATAGGGACGAACTAGTTCTGGGGAACAAGCTTGCATCCTGGTGGCACCTATGGCCACCTCTCCAGAGCAAAGTCTCCAATGACAGTAGCTATAATCAACCTGTAAGCTGCCCCCCTGATATTTAGCAAACTACAGTCTGTATGGGCAGATCTGGGGTCTGCCAAGAATTCAGACTTTAGGGATACCCTCAGCCATGTAACAGGCACTGTGCTTCACATATTATCATTTCATCCTCTAAGGTTATCCTATAAAGAAGATTCTATAATTTTAACTTCCATTTTATAACTTGAAGAAACTGAGGTTTAGAAGTTACTCAGTTGCCCAGAATCACAAAGCTATCCAAAGGAAGAGTCAGATACCAATTCCTGCCAGCTACTCCAGACCTTACACTTTTTTTTATTGAATTACAGTTGATACAAAATATTACATTAGTTTCAAGTGTACAACATAGTGATTTGAGAACACTATACATTATGCTATGAGTAGCGCAACAAGTTATAGCTACCATCTGTTACCATACAACTCTATTATATCATCAGCTACATTTCCTATGCTGTACCTTTCATCTCCATGACTTATTCATTCCATAACTGAAAGCCTATGCCTTCCAAGCCCTTCATCTATTTTTACCATGCCCCCTAACCTCCTCCCCTTTGGCAACCACCAGTTTGTTCCCTGTATTTATGGGTCCCTTTCTGCTTTCTGTTGTTGTTGTTGTTTATTTCTTCATTTGTTTTGTTATTCAGATTCCACTTAGAAGTGAAATCACAGGGCACCTGAGTGGCTCACTTGGTTGAGAATCTGACTTCGGCTCAGGTCATGATCTTGCAATTCATGGGTTCGAGCCTCGCATTGGGCTGTTTGCTGACAGCCAGCTCAGAGCCTAGAGACTGTCTTCTGATTCTGTGTCTATTTCTTTCTCTGACCCTCCCCTGCTCATGCTCTCTCTCTCTCTTTCAAAAATAAATAAAACATTAAAACATTTTTTAAAAAGAAGTGAAATCACATGGCATTTGTCTTTCTTTGGCTTATTTCACTTAGCAGGATAGCCTCTGTATTCATCCATGTTGTCACAAATGGTAAAAATCTCATTCTTTTTATGGCTGAGTAATATTCCGTTGTGTATATATACCACATTTTTATCCATTCATCTGTCATTAGACACATAGGTTGCTTCCATACCTTGACTATTGTAAATAATGTTTCAATAAACATAGAAGTGCATATGTGTTTTTGAATTAGTGTTTTCATTTTCTTTGGGTAAATACCCAGTAGTGAAATTACTGAGCCATATGGTATTTCTATTTTTAATATTTTGAGGAGCCTCCATACTGTTTTCCACAGTGGAAGCACCAATTTGCATACCTACCAACAGTGCATGAAGGGTTCTTTTCCCCCACTCCCTTGTCAACACTTGTTCTTTCTTGTTTTTTGATACTAGCCATTTTGAGTGGTTTGAGGTGACACCACATTGTGGTTTTGACTTTCATGTCTCTGATGATTATGCATTGTACAAGTTTTTACATATTTTTGGAAATTAACCCCTTGTCACATATGTCACCTGCAAATATATTCTCCCATTCAAGTAGGTTGTCTTTTTGTTTTGCTGGTTTCCTGCATTGTGCAAAAATATTTTTTATTTTGGTGTGGTCTCAATAGTTTATTTTTGCCTTTGTTTTCCTTGCCCAAGGAGACAGGTATAGAAAACTGTTACTAAGGCCGACCAGATTCTGCACTTTCTATCACTCTGCTAAAGCACGCACTCCCCAACTTAAGCAGAGAAGGGATTCAAAGAAGTAAAACTGCCTCTGTATTTAATATAGTTGTAGACACTACAAACTATAGTCAGACTGGAAATTCAGGGTATTAGTCGGCTGAGCTCCACTGAAATGCCATGGAAACTTTTCCTCAAAGGAGGCAGAGAGAGAGGATCAAGGGGGAAGACCATCTACCCAAGAATATTCTCTCCAGTGTGTGTTGGGGGTGGGGATGTAGACATAGAACTATAAGAACAGGCTCTAATGAGTGCAAAGAGACGCACTGTTCCCTCTAATCCTTTCAATGGTCTCTCCTGGGTCTCAGATAGTTTCCTCTATACAGATGCTGTGTTGATCTCTGCATGGATCTGTTTTCTGGTACCTCTTCTGGGGGATTCTCACTGCCTTTATCTCTCTGGATTTTCAGTCCCATTTCCTCACCGTGGAGTGTCTGCCGGGCTCCATCTGGATTCACCCCCTCTGTGCCACAGCCTAGAAACTCTCAACACAGCAAGCTGGGACTATCCTAGGACTCACTTTACTTATTTTTCATCTCTCACAAACCACTTTTCTTCACTGTCTGATGACCAATATCTTAAAATTCATTGTTTCATATATTTTGTCCAGTTTATTTTGGGCCAGAGGATTAATCTTAATTCAAATTCTTCAGTCAAAATTTCCTATTGGATACCATTGAAAATTGTTTCCTATGATTTTACTATAATCTTTACTAAAGATGAATTTTTATTTTTTTACTTTTTAAAAAATGTTTTATTTATTTCTGAGAGAGAGAGAGAGAGAGAGAGACAGTGTGAGCAGAGGAGGGTCAGAGAGAGAGGAAGATACAGAATCTGAAGCAGGCTCCAGGCTCCGAGCTAGCTGTCAGCACAGAGCCTGATGCAGGTCTTGAATCCACAAACCGTGAGATCATGACCTGAGCTGAAGTCAGAGGCTCAACTGACTGAGCTACCCAGGTGCCCCGAAAGATGAATTTTTAAAACTTAGGTTAAAAAGACTTTATTTCCTTATCACAACATTAAAACTCCATTATCTAAGATGACCTAAGAGAATGTCCAACACAGTAGGAATTAAGAAACTGTAGCAGGTTGATGGGAAATATACACGGCAGGTAATTTTTGCACCCTTGAATAAATCACAAAATAGGTTAAAGTAGGACAGCGAAGGCAAGCAGAGAAGGAAGGAAGGAAGGAAGGAAAGAAGGAAGGAAGGAAGGAAGGAAGGAAGAGGGAGGGAGGGAAACTGATTCCAGAAGAAATACACAGTCCCTAACCACTAGCATATGTGCCGAGTCATGCAACCCCTCTTTCCCTTTCAACTCATTGGGGTCCTATCTGTAGAACTGATATAGCTACTTACTTGTCAGGGATGCTGAGAAGATAACTCTGGGTCAATTAATCCAGTGGTTTCAAAAAGTATTATATTCTTACCACTTTATGAAAATTGCCCAGAAACCACACTAATGATGTACTGTTGAGTTCAGAAAATGAGAATGTCAACAAACAACATAAAAATGAAAGATACTGCTATACAAAATGTATCGCCTGCATTTATTCTGCCAGGCAAAGTTGAGTTCCTCTCATTTAGGACAGACTGCTTTGTGGCATAACAGCACAGTATATATTTTATGGGTAGCAATAAAGTCTTATTAGTATAAAATCTCATTACAGCTAATGATGCTCAAATCTCTCTTTCGAAGTAGGTGAGGTTGTCTTGCCTTGGCAGGAGTTGGCAGGTCGATGACTGATAAAGCAAGAAGAATTTAGAAAGGTAAACCATGTCATCAGGCCCTGCCTGGTTCGCAGTCTCAGCAGCCCACTCTCCTCGCCGCGGCAGCCACCTGGCCTCAGGTCCCATCTCACTCCAGCCTCGAGGTTAAAGGTTCTCAAAGTGTGGCTCCACTCAGGAGGCTCAGCAGCATGGAGGAATTTGTTAAAAATGCAAATTCTCAAGCCTGCACCCCAGGCCTATGGAATCAGAAATTCCAGGAATGGGCTCAGCAATCTGCATTTTGTGACACCCTCCAGGGGGTCCTGATGCACACCACGGGTTGGGTGCCACTGCTCTGCCTCATCATCTCACACTTGCACGTTTCAGTTACAGAAAACCAGCTCTCTTATCCCTTGGTTTGTTTGCTTGTTTATTGTCTGTCGCAGTCTGTTCAGGCCACTATAACACAATACCACAGACTGAGTACTTCCCAAACAGCAGAAATTTATTTCTCATAGTTCTGGAGGCTGGAAGTCCGAGATCAGAGTGCCAGACCAGTCAGAGTCTGGTGAGAACTCTCTTCTGGGTTGCAGGATGCTGACTTCTCACTGTGTCCTCACATGGAAGAAGGGGTAAGAGATCAGTATTAAACCTCTTTTATAAGGACTTTATTAATCATCGCAGTCATGAGGGTGGCCCTCATGACCTATTTGCCTCCCAAAGTCCCAATTCTGTCACCTTGAAGGTTAGGTTTCAACACATGAATGGTAGGTGGGGCACACTCAAACCATAACCTCATGTTTCTTCCCCTCTGATATACTAGAAATACCTGTGGTGCCATTTAACACCCTGTGCCCAGAATGAGACCAAATAAATACAAATTGGGGGAAGGAGACAGGCACCTGTATGTTTACAACCTTCCCAGGGGATTTCCAGCCATCGTGTAGAACCACCATCTGGACAAGGCCTGACCTTCAGCAGGATGTAGTTAAGTGGCTCTGCCCAGTTCTCTCATGGGCTTTTAACATCCCAGTTCTGATAAGTGGACTCCTGCCTCCTTCTCCCACACAGGCCCTAGTTTTGCTCACCTGTTGCGGTAAATGGGCTTCTGCTAATATGTCTGTCTCGTTCATCTGACCAGAGCTGTAGTCCCATGGGAAAGTGGTGTACTATGTGAGACAGTGTGCAGACTTTGGGGCTAAATACAGTTGGTCAAATACACTGAATCCTGGGTCTTTGACTCATCACCTGTGTGACATTTGCCAAAATACCAAGAGAGTAAGAATTACCTGAAATTCAACTACCTTGAGATAACCATGAAATATTTTATCATCAGCCTTAATATCAATGACCCACACTTCTTTATGCATCTGTATACAAAGGTGCACATACACATGTATGAAATTCTACATAAATGAAACTCTGTAACACACGCTGTTTTTATTAGTATGGGAATATTCTCTAGCTCCCCCTTTTTCCCCCCTTATTCCATCCTTTACATTCTACTTCTTCCTTCTCTCTCCACCAGGAAATGATTGTTCACAACCTAGTGTGATCTTAATTCCTTATCCATGTTCACATAAGCATTTGCAATTTAATATATTTATATATATTAAAAATTAATATATAAATATATTTTAAAATATAAAAGTATCTACAGTAAATATACATTATATACATATATATCTTCCATTTCCTACTTAAAAATACATAATGTAACTTCCTTCAAGTAACTGGTACAAATAACTAACATATTCTTTTTATTGGTTACATACTATTGTATCCTATGAATTGTGTATCTATATTCATATATATGTTTCATATGTATATTAATAAGCATAGTCATACGCATATTCATATGACTATACTAATTTATTTCCAGAAAAATGTTGTAATAAACACTCAGAAGGGCAGGTTGTATATACCTATATCCTTACACACTGGAGCTCTATCTATCTTACACACTGGAATAAGATTGGCGAGTGAAATTATATGTGTATATTTGTTAATTGTACATACTACCAGATTATTTTCCAAAAAGGCTGTAACAACTCACATTCCCAGGAGCAATACATGAGAGTGCTCTTCCTCACATTCTTGCCAATGTGGGTGTTATCAGTCTTTTTAATTTTTACCAATTCAATCAATGATTAAAAAATGAGAACTCATTGGTAATTTGCATTTCCCTGATTATCACTAAGGTTTAAAAATTCTTTCATATTAGGGGTGGCTGGGAGTCTCAGTCAGTTAAGCATCCAACTCTTGATTTTGGCTCAAGTCATGATTTCACAGTTCATGGGATCTTGCTACTGGCATCTGTATATTTACAGAGTCTGCTTGAGATTCTCTCCATCTCTCTCTGCCCCTCCTCTAATCACGTGCACACTTTCTTGCTGTCTCAAAATAAATAAATAAAACATATAAGAAAGAAAAATAAATTAATAATAAAAAATAAAATGCTTATTAGTCATTCTGAATTTGCTCTTCTATGAACTATTTATTCATGACTTTTAAAACTTCTTCTATTGGAGTGTTTGTCATTTGTTATAAGAGCTCTTTGGCAATTATAGATATTTATCTTTTGTCCATCTGATAGAAAGCATATTTTTCACAGTGCCTCATTTGTCTTTTAATTTCATACATGAAATTTTTGTCCTACAACTTTATAATATAATCATATGTTTACCTTTCATTTTTTTAAGTTTATTTTTTTGAGAGAGAGAGAGAGAGAAAGAGACAGAGCATGCACAGGGGAGAGGCAGAGAGAGAGGGATAAACAGAATCCAAAGCAGGCTTCAGGCTCTGAGCTGTCAGCACAGAGCCCGATGTGGGGCTCGAACGAGATCATGACCAGAGCCAAAGTCAGATGCTTAACCGACTAAGCCACCCAGGCACCCCACGTCTACCTTTTTAAACTGCATTTTGACTTTGATTTCAAGGTTAAAAAATCTCCCAAAAAGGGATTTTACTAATTTTTGCATAAGATTTTTATTTTAAAAAAATGAACAGGAGTGACTAGGTGGCTCAGTCAGTCAAGCAATTGACTCTTGATTTCAACTCAGGTCATGATCCCAGGGTCATGGGATGGAGGCCCATGTTGAGTTCCATGATGAGCATGGAGCCTGTTTAAGATTCTCTGTTTCTCTCCCTTTGCCCTTCTATCCTACTTGTTATCTCTCTCTCTCTAAAATAAAAAAACTAAAAAATCAGTATTTGTTGCAGCTGGTATTTATATTTATGTATTATATAAAGTAAGAGGTGTTAAGCAAATGCTGTTAGTACCTCCTTTTTCCTTTCATATCTTTAGAGACTTTCCATGTGCCCTGGCAGATGGATTTCCAGCTGCCAGGGTCTAAAACCCTATGCCTAAAAGCTTTTTGTCAGACATACAAAAAGGCCATTAGAACCATGCTCCCCAGACCAAAGTGCTGGCAAATTAATACCATCACCACCTTCACCCAGCAATCCTCCTCCACTGATAACTCTTCAGAGTTGGTGTAGAAATACCCAATTCCCTTGACCAAAGCCAGCTATATAATTGCAGGGTCCAGGACAAAATGAAAATTCAAGGCCCAGGCTGAGAGTATGAAAATCAGTATGATAGATTCTAAATTCCTTTTTTTTTTTAAAGTCTTTATTCTTTAATAATAAGTGTCATTGAGATTATATACATTTTCCTCTGTGTACAGTTTTGGCTATACTCTATGGATTTTTGGGATTCACATTCTTTTTGTCATTTTTAATGTAGTCTACAATCAGAGGTTTATTTCTTTTTTAAAATATTTTATTTTTTTCTTAAGTATGCTCCACACCCAATATAGTGATCAAAATAATGACCCCAATTGGGGCGCCTGGGTGGCTTAGTCGGTTAAGCGTCCGACTTTCGCTTAGGTCATGATCTCGTGGTTCGTGGGTTCGAGCCCCGCGTCGGGCTCTGTGCTGACTGCTGGCTCAGAGCCTGGAGCCTGTTTCAATCTGTGACTCCCTCTCTCTCTGACCCTCCCCTGCTCATGCTGTCTCTCTCTCTCTCTCTCCTAAAAATAAATAAAACATTAAAAAAAAATTTTTAAAAAAATCATGACCCCAATTTCAAGGGTCATATGCTCCACTGACTGGACCACTGACTGGACCACCCAGGCACCCCCAACAGTGTATTTCTTGATTTTCAAGGTTTCAATTTTTTGTCTTTTTTACTTATTTTTTTATTAGATTATGATCAGATGTAAGGCCAGCAAAGCCCTTCATTATTAAATAGGTAAAAGTTAAGGAATCAAATGAGAAAATGATAGCCCTGAGTGCAAAGTAAGGGCTCAATATGTGATTGTGAGGAGATGGTAGATGAGAGAAGAAGGAAAATGCCTACTTTGCATTACTTCCACCTCAAAGCATTGAATATTTGAAACCCAGGCTGTGGCTGGGGCCTTGTAACCTACTGACAGATTTCTGGAGGAATGACAGCAAAATGCCTGACTGGACTTAACAGATCTTCAGTCCTAGGGTCTCCATCCTCTAGTTGCCTTTATTTGTTATGCAGGCACTATTCAGAAGTAGTTTAACATAGTGGAGAAGAGCTCAGGTTCTGAGGTCAGAGTTACTGGCTTCAAATTCTGACCCTGTCTTTACTGAGTATGTCATTTCTTTTTTTTTTCTTTTTATTTATTTCTAGGAGAGAGAGAGACAGCGTGAGCAGAGGAGGGTCAGAGAGAGAGGCAGACACAGACTCTGAAATTGGCTTCAGGCTCTGAGCTGGCAGTCAGCACAGAGCCCGACGCAGGGCTCGAACCCACGAACCTCGAGATCATGATCTAAGCGAAAGTCTGACGCTTAACCGACTAAGCCACCCAGGCGCCCCGGTATATGTCATTTCTTGATGACTTATTCAACCTATGTCTTAGCTTACTTTCCTGAAATGTATGGATAACAATAGTCACTCCTTCATAAAGTTAAAGTAAGAATATAGTGAAATAATATGTTAGCCAGAAATCTAAACCAAGAAATAGAAAATGGACCCATAAAATTGCTGATTTTAGGCACAGATGGATCTAGAAGTTCAAATGATGTCATCAGGCCCTCTCTCCACCGTTTGCCTCTGATTCTCTGAGCACTAAACTCACTTCTCCCACTATAGAAGAGTTTCCCTCATCTACCTAAGGAATATAGCCACAGACAACTACAGAATCAGATTATTACAAATTTGTAACCCAGTAAAAATAAAGATTATCTTTAAGGATTTCTATGAAAATCCCAGGTAAGAAATTTAATTTACTCTTTGTGGATCACATGTGCACGTCCTAAGAATCATTAACAAAATTAGATCCTGTTTAATATGCCCATACCTGTGGCTGAAAGAGTGGGGAAAAACCACCTTGACTGTGAGAGGAGCACTTCTCCAAGGAAAATCACCGAAAAAAGGAGGGGAAAGGGCCAATAAAAACAAACAAAAAAGGGGACTCCCATTATAATTTATTAAACACTTAGCACAGTGGTTAGATAAAGTAAGGATTAATTCACATTGACTCTTATCATTACCACACACTGAAACTTTCTGATGGTACTGGATCCATGTAAAACCTGTGGACTCAGATTACATTTTTTCTAGTACCAGAACTAAGGGTGTTCTCCTGCCCATGGCCACCTTACCATTGTTTCAGTCTTTAGTTCTAAATCTCTTACAAACAATTGAGTAATTAAGCTGTGTAAAAGCAGGTGCACTGCTTTTTCAAACACTGCTATAGGTGGTAATTCTTTTTAAAACACTCCTTCCATGAAGTGGTTCATTAATATTGGGCTTAATTATCAAAATTTAATTTATTTCTGTCTATATTGATACTGGTGTTGTCCTTCCACCATAAAAAACTAGGAAGCTGAGCAGAAAGAGAATAAAGCAATTTTTTAAATATTGGAAATAAGTAGAACAGATCAGATTTCTTTTTTAAATGTTTTTTTAAAATTTATTTCTGAGAAAGAGAGAGAGAGAGAGAGACAGCGTGACGAGGGGAGGGTCAGAGAGAGAGGGAGACACAGAATCCAAAACAGCTTCCAGGCTCCGAGCTAGCTGTCAGCACAGAGCCCAATGCAGGGTTCAAACTCACGAACCATGAGATCATGACCTGAGCTGAAGTTGGACACTTAACTGACTGAGCCACCCAGGCGCCCCCAGATTTCTTTCTTAAAAAGAGGCCAATGAGCTCTACAATAATCACCCTGGCCTTCTATCTGAACGTACTTTTCTGATCATGACAGAAAGGAAAAACTTAAGTGGATCATAGTGGTCATGCTAAATTACAAAATGATAAAACAGAGTTTGAACTTTGAAAAGAATAACATAGTTGAAATGTTTGGGACAGATTATGGTATAGGATGGGGTACCTCAAATAAAGTACTCCAGGATTGTATGGCAATCCTCTTCAGTCAGTTGTTGAGTAGAAACTTCATCAAACCACAGAAAGTACTACTGTGAAGCTATGAGCGAAACAATTCTAGAGCTTACTCAGAACTGAGAGATGGTCAGTTCCAATCAGCTAGAGTGGAAAACCTTGTGGAATATGTGGCACATAAAGAAATCACTGAAATGTCATGACTTGGTACCAAGACACACCAACCCCAAATTAAAGACTACTTCAGACATACCTTAAAAACTTTAAAACAAAATTAGAAAGCACAAGGCCAATCTACCAGTCACTTAATTTCCTAGTAAAACAAAGTTTGATGTTCTTAAAGAAAGAGAAAATCCAAATACTCAACACTAATATTCACCATGTCTTGGATCTAATAAAAAATTATTGGAGCTACATAAAGGGGAAAATGTTACCCAAAACAAAAAGACAAATCAGCAAATAATAACAGACCAAAAGTAGCAGAGATGATGAAATTATCATGCAAAGATATTAAAACAGCTATTTAAAATATGTACAAGAATTTTTTAAAATATCACCATATTAAGAAGAGAAATGGAAATTGTGAGGTGCCTGGATGGCTCAGTTAGGCCACCAGACTCTTGATTTCAGCTCAGGTCATGATTTCACAGTTTGTGGGTTTGAGCCCCACATTGGGCTCTGTGCTGACAGTGCAGAGCATGCTTGGGATTCTCTCTTTCCTCCTCTCTCTCTGCTCCTTCCCCACTCATGCATGCTCTCTCTTCTCTCAAAATAAATATGTAAAAGTTTTTAAAAAAGAATAAGAAGAGAAAGAGAAATTATAAAAGAGGCCTAAACAGAACTTCTATATAAGAAAAAGATAATTTCTAGTAAAAAATTCACTGGATGTGCTTAAAAGTAGAGTAGATACCACAGAAGAAAAGATCAGTGAACTTGAGGACATAAAAATAGAAAATATCCAAAATAAAGAGAGTAAAATTTTTTCTTTTTTTTTCTTTCATAGGTTATTGTCAAGTTGGTTTCCATATAACACCCAGTGAAAAATGTTTTTTTAATTGACAAAACTTCAGTGAGATGTGGGACAATAACAAGCAGCCCAACATGCATGTAATTGGAGTCCTACAAAGAGAAAAGAGAAAGGAGCAGAAGAAATATTTAATGAATAATGTCAAAATTTTTCTAATGCTGATGAAAATTATATACATACTTCACATCCAAGAAACTCATTAAATCATAAGAAGGAGAAAAACAAAAGAAAACATCAAGGCATATTATAATCAAATTACTGAAAATCAAGGGTCAAAAGAGGCTTTGAAAAGTAGCTGGGGGAAAAGACATCACATTGTCCACCTTAAATATACACTTTTTTTTAAAGAAGTAGAATATTGGATTGTTTTCCTTTAGGATTTTTTTTTTTTGCCATCTGAAATATAATTGACATAATATTGTATAACTTTAAGATGTACACATGATAATTTGATATACACATATATTGAGAAATGATTACTACGGTAAGCTTAGTTAACATATCTATCACATCACGTACTTGCAATGTTTTATGAATGTGGTGTGTACAATTTTAACTTCTCAATTATACCTCAATAAAGCTGAGAGGACAAAAGCAGTAGAAAGGAGGTAAACAACATGGAGAAACAAAGAAAAGAGTGACATGGATGTCATCAGAAAATATGCAAGAAAGAAGATAATGTAATGACAAATTTAAAGTGATGAAAAAACAAAAATGAACAAAACCCTGTCAACCTGCATTCTGTATCAAATGAGAATATCCTTCAAAAACAAAGGAAAAATAGAAGTGCCTGGGTGGCTTAGTCGGTTAAGTGTCCGACTTGGGCTCAGGTCATGATCTCATGGTTCATGGGTTCAAGCCCCGCCCGGGCTCTGTGTTGACTGTTAGCTCAGAGCCTGGAGCCTGTTTCAGGTTCTGTATCTCCCTCTCTCTCTGACCTTCCCCTGCTCACGCTGTCTCTGTCTCTCTCTCATAAATAAATTAAAATAAAACATTAAAAAATAATAAAGGAAAAATAAAGACATTTCATTTTCATGCAAATAAAAGCAGAAAAAAATATTAAGTCAGCATCTACACTACCAGAAGGGTTTGGGTGGTAGGGGAATAATACCGTGTGGAAACACAATGTACAAAAACAATAGAGTGCTGAAAATGATAAATATGTGAACAAAATAAAATTTGTATTTCTCATTTTTAATTGACATACAATTGAAATATACATTATATAAACTTAAAGTATACAATATATTAATCTGATATATTTATTATCATATTGCCATATATTTTTCTCATTTTTTAGTTCATAAGAGATTACTGACGTTAGTATCAATAATTATAACAAATACTATAACAATACTATATAAATCACTATATAGCTTATAATACATGTAGAAGAGAAATGTAACAAAACATTTATTAACACTAAAGACTGGAAGAGGGGAAGTTAAATTATACCTTTGTGAGATTCTTACATCATATGTGACATGGTATTTTACTGAATGTAAAGTGTGATGTTCAAAATATCATAAATCTCAGGTACATAGTATTACTATAAGTAACTACTAAAAAAATAAAAAGGTAGAACAAAGAGGTACAGCTAATAAGACAATAGTGGAGATAAAATTTAATGCTAAAAAAATATTCAATAATCCAAAAGAAGCTAGGAAAAGAAGACACAAGAGAAAAAAGTAGAATGGGTAAATATAAAATGTAATAAGATTAAAGACTTATACCCACCCAACCATATTGATTAACATAATAAATGTAACTGGCTGAACACTCCATCAAAAAGCAGAGATTGTCCGTCAGGTTTTTAAAAAGCAATATTCAAATTTACATTAGCTATAATAAGTTCATTTTACATATAAAGATACAATTTAAAAGTAATAAGATCATAAATTTTATACTATTTTACCCTACTCATGAGAAAATTAGAATGATTCATTAGTATCAGCAAATTGGGCTTTAGACATAAAATAAAAGATAAAGAGGGTTACTTAATAAGATTAAAGGGTTAATTTATCAAGAAGGTACAATGACTCTAAATGTGTCTGCACATAATTATTGACCTTAAAATACAGCTTCAGGGCAAGATGGTGGAGAAGTAGGGAGCTCCGTACCTGCACTCGCGCCCAGGCATCACACGGAAAAGATCTGAAGCCATAGGAAACCATACCTCACCCAAGAGATTGGGAGAGAAAGGACACAGATTCCGCTGAGAAAGCCTTCTAACGTGAGTGTGAACTGGGGAAGTAAAAATCGGGCCTGGATTGGAGACTGGAGAGACGGGCCACCCCCTCTGTGGGGAGTGAGAGGAGAAAAAGAGAGTCTGAAACAGAAAAACCTCCGCTCAGTGGGGGAAAAACCTCCGCTCGGGGTGTAGAAAATCTTTGCGCACAAAATACCTGCGCGTCAGGCCCTCCCCACGCTCCAAGTCGCCCAGGAGGGGCTGCGCTTGGGATTTGCGTCTTTGTGCCGGCGCCTGGCTGGCTGGGAGAGGCTGCGCGCCTGCAGCCATTACCCTCGAGGCGGGCCTGGACCCCTGAGGAGGCGCGCAGGCACTGGCGGCCGTGCTCCTAGCTGGCTGGAGCTCTAGAGGGAAGGCAAGGCGCTAAAATCTGGCAGATGTGACCTCGAGTTCGTGTTTTGGGTGATTGAGACACAGAGGGAACTTGACTTCCTCACTCCAGCGGGCTCAGCGCGCCGGCAGACAAGGCCCCCCGCCCCGCCCAGGCCCCCCAACTCCACCGGGAGGAGAAGGGAGCAGCGGCTTCTGGCTCCACCCCCAGAGACAGCCTGGAAGATTGGAATCGCCCTGAGGGGAAAGCCGGGGGATCGCCTGAGGCAATTTCAGCGGGGTGCTTGGCCTAGGATTTGGAGGCTGGGACTGGCCTGGGTTGAAAAGCACAACAAACTTTGCCTGAGCCCCTGGCTCAGGAAGTTTACACGCCTATAAAAGCGAGGTGGAGCACCGCCACTCTCCTCCCTACAACCTCCAGGCAGAACTGCCACCTGACTCATTGCATCACACCACGCCCATCCCTGCTTGAGAGCTGCCCTCTTCCCTTTCCCCTTTTTGTGTGTGTGTGTTTTTGTTTTTTTGTTTTTTGGTTTTTGGTTTTTGGTTTTGGTTTTGTTATTTTTTTTTCTTTTCTTTTTTTCTGCAGAACACTGACCTGATTACCTCTGGTCACCGGCGTACTTAAACAATCAAATTTAGTCCATTCTGTAGATGAAATTCTACACCTCCCAACCTTTTCATCTCTTTCTCTCAGGAGTACTTAGACTATATAGTTTCTCTGGATAATACCAGCATTCTTCTCTCACCTATCCAAACATATTCTATCCTTTACCTCTTTGAAAAAAGCTTCGTATCCCTTCTGCCTGTTCATTCTATTTCCAATTTTCCCTCATCCCGCCCAGTCTTCTCTCTCCTTCTCTATGCTCTTCAACTAGCACTGCATACACACAGCTATTTAACTGTAGCTGGGAAATCCGGTTATATGCTTTAAACCGTTCTTTGTCCATCAGTTTTCTTCTTTTTTCCTTTTCTTTTCTCCTTTTTGACCCTTTTATGTATTTTATACTCCCTATTATTCGCCTTCCCTCCTCCATCTTTTCTCTTAATTTTTCGTTTTCCCTCTCGCTTTGCATGTTAGTTGAATTAGCCTGTGCGTTTGTGTGCTCTTGTTCCCTGTGTGTTTGTCTGTCTGTTTTCTTTTCCAGGGCTACCTCAAGAAACAAACCAGAGTACACAAGGAGGAGAGTCCCAAATATCACTACGAATAGGAAAATAAAATAACCAAGGTCCCAACAAGAGAGACCAAGAGATACCATTCAAAAAACACTCTCTGAAAGGATAGGCTCTGAACAGTGAAAGAGTCTTCTTGGATATAGCAGCACTCATAGATACAGAGGGGATAACAGGTCTTTAAAGCCAACAAGAGCCGGAAAGCTAACTAAAATGATGAAACAAAAGAGCTCTCCTCCAAAGAAACTCCAAGAAGAAATGACAGCTAATGAACTGCTCAAAACAGATAGCAGCAGCATAACTGAACAAGATTTTAGAATAATAATGGTAAAATTAATAGCTGGGCTTGAAAACAACATAGGGGACATCAAAGAAACTATGGCTACAGACAGAATGGAAAATAAAAATAGGAAGAATTAAAAAATGCGATAAATGAGATACATAATAAATTAGAGGCCTCCAATGCACGGCTTGAAGAGGCAGGAAGGAGAATAAGGGATTTAGAAGACACCATTATAGAAAAACAGGAAGCTGACAAAAAAAGGGACAAACTGATCCAGGAACAGGAAAGAAGAGTTCAAGAGCTCAGCGACACGGTCAAACGCAACAATATCTGTATCATAGAAATCCCAGAAGAGGAAGAGAGGGGGAAAGGTGCTGAAGGAGTCCTGGAACAAATTATAGCAGAGAACTTCCCCTACCTGGGAAAAGAAGTAAACGTTGAAATACAAGAGGCTCAGAGGACCCCCCTCAGAAGTAATCTGAATCGACCTTCTGCAAGACATATCATAGTAAAAATGGCAACATATAAGGACAAAGAGAAACTTTTGAAAGCAGCTAGGGAGAAAAGGGCCCTAACAAACAAAGGCAAACCTATCAGAGTGGTGACAGACCTATCTACTGAAACGTGGCAGGCCAGAAAGGAATGGCAGGAGATCTTCAATGTGATGAACAGAAAAAATATGCAGCCAAGAATCCTCTATCCAGCAAGCCTGTCATTCAAAATAGAAGGAGAGATAAAAACCTTTCCAAATAAACAGAAATTGAAAGAATTTGTCACCACGAAGCCAGCCCTACAAGAACTCCTGAGGGGGACGCTCTGAAGGAAAAGTTGCAAGAAACAAAGATACCAGAGACACCACCACAAGCATGAACTCCACAAAGGACACAAAGACTCTAAACCCACATATCTCAATAATAACACTGGATGTAAATGGGCTGAATGCTCCAATCAAAAGACATAAGGTAGCAGAATGGATTAAAAAACAAAATCCATCTATATGCTGTCTACAAGAAACTCATTTTATTTTATTTTATTTTATTTTATTTTATTTTATTTTTAAATGTTTTTTATTTATTTCTAGGAGAGAGAGACAGCGTGAGCAGGGGAGGGTCAGAGAGAGAGGGAGTCACAGACTGAAACAGGCTCCAGGCTCTGAGCTGGCAGTCAGCACAGAGCCCGACGCGGCTCGAACCCACGAACCGCGAGATCATGACCTAAGCGAAAGTCGGACGCTTAACCGACTAAGCCACCCAGGCGCCCCTACAAGAAACTCATTTTAGACCAGAAGATACCTTCAGATTAAAAGTAAGGGGATGGAGAAATATATATCATGCTACTGGAAATCAAAAGAAAGCTGGAGTAGCTATACTTACATCAGACAAACTGGACTTTAAATGAAAGACAATAACAAGAGATGAAGAAGGGCATTACATAATAGTTACAGGGTCCATCCATCAGGAAGAACTAACAATCATAAATGTCTATGCACCGAATATGGGAGCTCCTAAATATATAAAACAATTAATCACAAAGATAAAATACATAAAGCAAAACTGACAGAACTGACAGGAGGAATAGATAAAGCTATAATTATAGTTGAAAATCTTAACACTTCTGTTTCATAGTTGATAAAACAAGTATAAAGAAAATCAGCAATACCAAAAGATTGAACAAGTCTATCAAGCAATTTGGTTTAATTGACAGCTAAAGAACACTACACCCAACAACTGCAGAGTAGGCATTTTTTTAAAATGATAGGGACACCCGACTGGTTCAGTTGGAAGAGCATATGACTCTTAATCTTAGAGTCATGAGTTCAAGCCCCAAGTTGGGTGTAGAGATTACTAAAATAATAAACTTTAAAAATAATAAAATAAAGGACACATGATAGATCACCAAAATGGCCATAGATAGGTCATGAAACAGCCTCAATAAACTTAGAAGACATTGTAAAGGTATGTTTTCCAATCATAAAATTAAATTTAAAAAATTACATAAAATACCCAACAAATTAAGAAAAGAAGGAAACTCCTTTAATATAAAGGCGTTTATGAAAAAAACTATCATTAACATTATACTTACTGATAAAAGACTAAAATCTTTCCCCTGAGTTCAGGAAAAGACAAGGATTCACAATTACAAATTCTATTCAACATCATACTGGAAGTTTTAACCTGAGTGATTTTTCCTCCAAAAAGAAATAAAAGACATCTAATTTGGAAATTAACAAGTAAAGTTATCTCTATGCACACAGGACATAATTTCACATATAAAAAATCTTAAAGAATTCACACAAAAAAACTGAGAATAAACAAATTCATCAAAGTTGCAGGGTACAGATCAGCATGCGAAAATGAGTTGTATTTCTTTACAATAAATAATTCAAAAAGGAAATTAAGAAAATTCTATTTATAATAGCATCAAAAATGTCAATGCTTTAGAATAAATTTAATCAAGAAGTTGCAAGACTGATACACTAGAAACTACAAAACACTACTGAAAGAAATTAAGGAAAATTTAAATAAATGGAAAGATATCCATGTTCATGAATTGGAAGACTTAATATTATTAAGATGACAATACCTAAAGCTATATGCAGATCCAGTGCAATCTTTATTGAAATCCCAATGGTGTTTTTGGGGCAAAAATGAAAAGCATATCTTGCCTATGGCTACAGTAATAAAAGCATTATGAGGTTGGCATAACAAAAGTCATATACACAAAGGAAATAGAATTGAGACTCCAGAAATTTAACCCATCTACCTGTGGCCAACTGATTTTCAACTGAGGCTCTAAGACCACGCAATGGGGCTTAAAGAATAGCCTTTTCAACAAGAACATATGGTAAATCTTAATAATTACAGATTTGGCAACAGAATCTTAATATGACATCAAAAGTACAAGCAGCAAAAGAAAAAACATAAATTGAACTTAAACAAAATTAAAAGATTTTGTGCATCCAAAGACATTATCAATAAAATGGCAAAAAGAATCCATAGAATGGGAGAAAATATTTACAAATCATATATCTCATAACAGTTTAGTATCCAAAATATATAAATGACTCATACGACTCAATGACAGACAACCCCAATTTTAAAATGAGCTAAAGACTTAAACATTTTTCCAAGGAAGATACATAAATGGCCAACAGATACATGAAAAGATGTCTGGTATCATTAGTCATTAGAAAAATCCAAACCAAAACCATAATTAGATATTAGTTCACATCCACTTGGATGGCTATACCCCAAAAATAGAAAATAGGTGTTGACAAGTATGTAATTAAAAAAATGGAACCCTGTCCATTGCTGGTAAAAATGTAAAATGGTGCAGCCTTTGTGGAAAACAGTTTTGTAGACCTCTAAAAGTTATACCTAGAATTATCATATGGCCCAGCAATTCCACTCCTAGATATATGCCCCCAAAGAACTGAAAACAGGTACTCAAACAAACAAACAAAAAAACTTCTACACAATGTTCAGAGCAGTATTATTCACAATAGACAAAAGTTAGAAACAACCTAAATGTCCTTCAACTGATGAATGAATGAACAAAATGTGATATATTTGTAAGTGGAATATTATTCAGCCATAGGAAGAAAAAGTACTAATATATGCTAAAGCATGGTTGAACTATGAAAATATGCTAAGTGGAAACACCCAGACTTAAAGGTTTCATATTATATGATTCAAGTTTCATATGAAATATTCAAAATAGACAAACCCATAAAGATAGAAAAACATTAGTGATTGTCAGTGCCAGAAAGAGGGGGAATGAGAAGTGATTACATAAAGGGTACAAATTACTTTAGGGGGGATGAAAATGTTTGGGAACTAGAGAGAAGTGATAGTTGTGTGCAAAATTCTGAATGTACTAAGTGCCAGTGAATTTTACACTTAAAATGGTTCATTTTCTCCTAAATGACCAATGGATCAAAAACAAATTAAAGGGGAAATCAAAACAGTTCTTGAGACAAATGAAAATGGAAGCCCAACATACTAGAACTTGTGGGATGCAGAAAAAGCAGTTCTAAGAGGGAAGGTCTTAGCAACAAATGCCTCCATTAAGAAACAAGAAAGATGCCAAATAAATAACCTAACTCTAATGCCTTATGGAGGTAGAAAAAGAAGAATAAACTGAGCCCAAAGTTAGCAGAAGAAAGTAAATAATAAAGAGTAGAACAAAAATAAATGAAATAGAGAACAGAAAAGCAATAGAAAATATTAGTCAAATGAAAACTTGGTTCTTTGAAAAGATCAACAGAATTCACAACCTAACCAAAGAGGAAAGAGAAAGGATCCAAATCAACAAAACTATAAATGAAAAAGAGGACATTACAACTGATACTATGGAAATTCAAAGAATTATAAGAGGGTACTTTGAACTATCTGCTAATAAACTGAACACACTAGAAAAAATGAAAAAATTCCTAGGCACATAGAATTTACCAAAACTGAATCAGGGAAAAACAGAAAATCTACATAGATGAATTACTAGAAAGGAGATTGAATTTGTAATAAAAAATCTCTCAATGTAGAAAAGCCCAGGACTACTGGCTTCATTGGTGAATTTTACCAAACATACAAAGAATTAATAACAATCCTTCTTAAACTGTTCTAAAAAATTTAAGAAATGGGAACACTCCTAAACTCATTTCACAAGGCCAACATTATCCTGGAATCTAGAAAACTAGAAAAGAACCCTACTAGAAAATTATCAGCAAATATCCCTGATAACTATAGATGCAAAAATTCTCAATCAAATACTAGTAGACTGAATTCAGCAGCACATTAAAAGGATCATACACCATTATTAGTGTGATTTATCCCTGGAATGCAGGAATGGTTCAACTTTTGCAAACCAATCAATGTGATATATCATCAGAATAAAAGAAAAGAATAATAAGATCATCTCAATAACAAAGAAAAGGAATTTGACAAAATTCAACATTTATTCACAATTAAAATCTCTTAACAATTAAGCTTAGAAGAAACATATCCAACATAAGAAAGACCATATATGACAAGCCCACAACTAACATCAGACTCAGTGGCGAAAGATTGAAAGTTTTTCCTGTAAGATCAGAAATAAGACAATGGTGACAACTTTCATCACTCTTAAATTGAACAGACTGCTAATAGTCCTATATAGAGCCATCAGGCAAGAAAAAGAAATAAAAGCTATCAGAATCAAAAAGAAGTAAAACTGTCTCTATTTGCCAATGATAAAGTTTTGCGTCTAGAAAACCTTAAAGACTCAACCAAAAACTCACCAATGAATTCAGCAAAGTTGCAGGTACAAACTTAACATTCAAAATCACTAGCATTTCTAAATACAGTGAGTTTTCTGAAAAAGAAATAAATCAACCCCATTTACAATAGTATCAGAAACAATAAAATACTTTGGAATAAATTTAACTAAGGAGGTAAAATCTCTATTCTGAAAACTAAAAGAAACCAATGAAAGAAAGTGAAGATACAAATAAATGGAAAGATATCCTGTGTTCATGGACTCAAAGAATTAACATTGATAAAATGTCAGCATTACCAGAAGCCATCTATAGATTCAATGCAATCTCTATCAGAATTCCAATTGCGTTTTTTAATGTTTATTTATTTTTGAAACAAAGAGAGACAGAGTGTGAGCAGGGGAGGAATAGAGAGAGGGAGACACAGAATCTGAAGCAGGCTCCAGGCTCTAATCTGTCAGCACAGAGACACACGGGACTCAAACTCACAGACCACGAGATCATGACCTGAGCTGAAGTCGGACACTTAACCGACTAAACCACCCAGGTGCCCTGAAATTCCAATTGCTTTTTTTCAGAAGAGGAAATAAACTCCTAAAATGTATATAGAACCATAAAAGACCCCAAATAGCCAAAGTTCCAAGAAAGGAAAACAAAGCAGGAAGCATCATATTTCCTGATTTCAAGTTATATTGTAAAGCTATAGTCAGCCAAACAGTATAGTACTGGTATACAAATAAACAAATAGATCAATGAAACAGAATCAAGAGCCCAGAAATAAAACTAGGCATATACAGTCCACTAATATTTGACAAAAAAAGCCAAGAATACTCAATGAAAAAAAGTCTTTTTAATAAATGGTGATGGGATAATCAGATATCCATAAATAAAAGCATAAAACTAGAGTCATAACTTATACTATGCACAAAAACTAACTAGAAATGGGTTAAAATTTTAAATGAAATACCTGAAACCCTGATATTCCTAAAAGAAAATATAAAACTAAAGCTTTACGACAATGATTATTTTATATATAGTAATAAAGCACAAGCAACAAAATAAAAAATAAAATAAGGCTACATCAAATGCAAAAGCTTCTGCACAGTGAAAGAAACCATCAACAAAGTGAAAAATAACCTACAAAACAGGAAAAAATATTTGCAACCATACATTGGATATGAAATCAATATCTAAAATATATAAAGCACTCCTACAACTCAATTGCAAAAAGCCAAATAAACCAACTAAAAATGAGCAAAGGACATGAATAGATATTTCTGCAAAGATATACAAAAGGCCAATAGGTGCATTAAAAGATGCTCAATATCACAAGCCATTAGGGAAATGCAAACTAAAACCAAATTGAGAATTCACCTCATTCCTCTTAGAATGGCCATCACCAAAAAGACAAAAAATAACAAATTTTAACGTGGATGTGGAGAAAAGGGAAACTTCATGCATTGTTAATGGGATTATGAATTGGTGCAGCCACTATGGAAAGCAGTATGAAGAATCCTGGAAAACTTAAAAATAGAACTACCATATGATCTACGCTACCATATGATTCTACACTGAGAATATATCCAAAGGAAACAAACACACTAAACTCAAAAAGATATCTGTACCTCCCATTTCATAGCAGCATTATTTATAATAGCCTAGACATGGAAACAACCTAACTGTTCATCAATGGATGAGTAAATAAAGAAGTTGTGGTATATATATTCAATGGAATATTAGTCAACCTTAAAAAAAGAGGAAATCCTATTATTTTTTACAACATGGATAGACCCTGAAATCATTATGCTAAGAGATATAAGTCAGACAGAGAAAGACAAATACTGTATGATGTCACTTATATGTGGGATGGGAAAACACACAGAAAAAGAGGTCAGACTTGTGTTATCAGAGGCAGAGTGTGGGGAAAAAGGAAACTGGAGGAACGTGGTCAAAAGATGCAAACTTCCAGTAATAAGATAAATAAGTAGCAGGGATAGAATGTACAGCATGGTAACCATAGCTAACATTGCTGTAGGAAAGCTGTTAAGAGAGTAAATCCTATGTGTTCTCATCACAATGAGTATTTTTCCCCTTTCTTCTTTTCTTTTCTTTGTATTGTGTCAACAAAATGAGAAGATGGATGTTAGCTGAATTTATTGTGGTCAATTATACAATGTGTATAAATAGAATCATCATTCTGTATGCCTCAGACTTACAGTGATGCATGTCAATTATTTCTCAATAAAATTGCAAAGAAAAAAATTATAATCCAGGGAAAAATTGGTTTCTTCTGCTTAGTTTAGACCAAGCATCTTTATTTTATTTATTTATTTTTAATGTTTATTCATTTTTGAGACAGCCAGAGCCAGAGACAGAGTGTGAGCCACAGACGGGCAGAGAGAGGGAGATAGAGAATCCGAAGCAGGCTCCAGGCTCTGAGCTGCCAGCACAGAGCCCAATGTGGAGCTCAAACCCACAAACTGTGAGATCATGACCTGAGCTGAAGTCAGACGCTTAACCAACTGAGCCACCCAGGCGCCCCACAGATCAAACATCTTTAAACATCAAGTAACATGATTCTAAGCACTAATTAGCCCTGTGTAAATGAATTTTTCTATAAACCTTGAGGATTTGTTTCTTAACTTTGCTTATTGCTAAAAGCCTTTATTGCACTATAATTTATCATTTGCTGCAAAAAGGGACAATATCTGAAATATCATTACTTCCATATGAAGAATTTATAGTATAGAATTTACTTTTCTATAACCAATAAGTACCATTTTTTCAGGTTTTGGCTTTGATGTTTCACAACATGCTCATAAAGATTAAGTCTCAGACCACCAAAATGGTTAATTTTACATTGTAAGAATTTTTACTCCATAATAACACCAATCAATGGCAAAAAAAATCTAGAATTCTTGATTATTTGGAAATTAAACAAAATACCTATAAATAACCCTGAGTCAAAGAAGAACTCAATGGGAAATACTACATTTTAGCTGAATGATAATAAAACCACAGCATACCAGAACTTATGAGATGCATTTACAGAGTGCTAATGATAATATTTATATATTCAAATTCTTATATTAAAAAAAGAATAGGGGCACCTCACTGGCTCAGTTGGTAGGGCATGTGACTCTTGATCTCAGGGTTGTGAGTTCAAGTCCCACACTGGACATGCAGCTGACTTTAAAAAAAAGTCTAAACTAATGATTTAAATTTCTGGCTTAATAAGCGAAAATAAGACAAATATATAAAATCTAGAGTAAGGTTTTTTTAATTATAAAAGATTAAAATGCAAATCCATAAAATAAAAAAAAAGAGACCATCACTGAGATCATAAGCTTGTTACTTGAAAAATTAAATAAATTTTATAAAGCACTAGCTAGTCTAGTCATTAAAAAAAAGACACAAACTATCAATAATAATGACAGAAGGGACAGTAATAGAGATCCTCCTAATATTACAAAAACACTAAGAGGTTATCATGAATACCTTCATGCTAGTAAATTTCACTATTTTGATGAAATGGACTTTTCAAAAAGATATTACCAGACTGTATTTTACAAAATTGGTGCAATAATTCTTACTCCATATTCTTTTTCAGAACTTACCTCTCCCCTGTCAAGAGATAGATTCTACATCTTATACTCTTGAACCTCAGCAGGGCTTTACAATGGCTTCTACTAACAGAATACAACAGAGACAGCACTAGATAGCTTCAGAAGCCAGGTCATTAAAAGTGAATACAGGTTCAACCTGACTCCATTCAAATTTAAAAGTTGTATTCCTCAAAAATAGCCTTATTAGGAGAGCCTGGGTGGTTCAATCAGTTAAGCATCTGACTTCAGCTCAAGTCATGATCTCATGGCTCATGGGTTCAAGCCCCTTGTTGGGCTCTGTGCTGACAGCTCGGAGACTGGAGCCTGTTTCAGATTTTCTGTCTCCCTCTCTCTCTCTCTGCCTATCCCCTGCTCATGCTCTCTCTCTCTCTCCCTCTCTCTCTCTCAAAAACAAATAAACATTTAAAAATTTTTTGAAAAAAAAAACAAAAATAGCATTAATAAGAGAAAAGACACAAACTGGGAAAAAATATTTGCAATACATATAGTTGACAAAGGATTTTTATCCATAATATTTAGAGAACTCTTAAAACTCAATAATAAGACAATCAACTCAAAAAATGGGCAAAAGATTAGAATAGACACTACATAAAATAAGATATACAAATGACCCATAAGCGTACAAAGCCATGGTTTAGAAAAGGATATTGTATTATTCCACTTGTATGAAATTCTAGTACAGGCAAAACTAATCTATGATTTTGGAAAGCAGACAGGTAGTTGACAAAGGCCAAGAATTGCAGAGGCAATTGACTGCAGAGTGGCCTGAGTAAACTTTTTCAGAGGATGAATATTTTCTTTATTTTGAATGCAAATAATTGTACACTTGAAAGTGGTGCTCCACTGTTCTGTTGATAAATTTCTCTTAATAAATTTGTTTACATGTGATTGAAGTCATTTAAAAGATAAATTGAGGGACTTGATATTTAACTTTTAACTTAGTCAACTCTTATAATGTTAACATATAGCATTTCTACATTTAAATCAAGTTTCAGAATATCTAAGGTAACTTTAAGTGCAAAATCTGTATTTTCCCATAAAATTGAAAAAAAACAGTTCCCTACAAAGAAACCAAACACTTTAACTATGTTCTTCTATATCCCTGATTTGTCCTTCCTGATTCTTCATAACTTAAATAAGGAGCTGAAGAGAAAGAACAACTTTCTACACTGAGCCACAAAACACGTTTGGTATCTTCCCCTGACACTGCAGTATTTCAGTTCCCCAAGTAATCGAAAGAATGACACCCAGGGTAGTTTTCATTAGGTTAATGCATCACAAACTACAAATACTATTTAAAATCTACTCTTTTTTCCTCCTCTCCCACTTTCTTAGAATGTTCCTAGTGATGCTGATTATGAAACAGTCAGGCCTTACATCAAACTCAGAAGCTAAAGGGAAAAGTGCAATGACTCAGAAGTTTCTGAATAGGTGATTTGTTAGTAAACGGAGGGACACCAAAAAAATGGATGTCATTAAACATGTTTCTGAGTATTGAAAAGATCAGTGTATTACTTTACTGTAATAATAATAATAACATTAGCTAACTCTAATAATGGTGCTTATCATGAGGAAGGCATTATTCTAAGTAATTTCCATATATTAACTGACGTTAATTCTCACGATAACCATGGAAGGCATTTCTTATCCCTATTTGCAGACAAGCCTCTGTGAGGCACAGAGAGATTAAGTAATTTGCCCAAGGTTGTATAGCTAATAAACAACATAGTTGGAATTTAAAGCCAGACAGTGTGGTCCAAAGTCTGAGCCTTTATTTTATGTCACCCCTCAATGTTTATTGTACCAGCATTTGACTGCTATTGACAAGTCTATACTCTGATTTATGTGATTCTGACATAAGAGTTCTAGATTACTTTGTTGGCCCATTTTATGTATTTAGTATGTATGAACAAATATATCTTAATCTATAGTTATACACACAAACACATTTGGAAAAAATATATACTCACATACATACATATGTATATATCATATAAGTGACCTGAAAACAGGAAGAAGGCAAGATAAAAGGTTTTGACGATAGACAATAGTGACACAATTTACTCAAGAGTTCATGCTACACATCCTAAAAGATCTCTTCTTTCTCCCATCTTCTATTGTACTTTCTTTCAACCATACTCATGATACATCCCATATACTATACCTAGTACCATAGTTAGTGGTGCATTTCTCTTAATGCCTTTATCCCAGTATAAACTGAGGCCATGTCTAGGACATGTAACCTAGTTCACTGACTTTCATATAACAGCCGCTAATGAATGTTTGTTGATTTTTTTCCTCTGATATTCATAGGCCTGATGCAGCAAAAGTCTATCTAAAAACAAAACTTACTGCCAACAGAAGTCAGTACAGGAAGGCAAACAAATGAGTTCAAGAGTCTGAGGATGCTCTCCTCACTCTGGTTATAATCATACAGTAGCAGAAAGAGCAGAAATAGACCTCGATTTCCTCCTGCCTCTGCCATAAACTATGTGACTTTGGTGGAGTTACTTATCCTCTTTTAATGAGAATCTCAGTATTCTCATTTAGAAAATGTGCTTTGACAATTTTAAATAAAATAAGGAGTATGTAAGTCTTAGCATAGTACCAAGTCTAAAATAAGGATGTGATAAATTTATCTCTCCCCCATCTCACCTCTTTGTTTTCTCTCTCCAGGATAGGCCTCACAAATTAAACGTAGGTAAGAGTAAAATAATCTGAGTATGAGACAGTATGAGTCATGAGCCATGTAGGAATAAAGATCCATTGTTGCCCCATCTTCCAATATTGAATGTGAGACAGAAATCTGGAATTTTATGTGTAATTTTTCCACAGTTAAATGTGATAGGGATGTCAAAATTATGGAAACACTATATTGCCAGTATTGTGAGGTCAAACAAAACTTGTCTACTGTCCTTTCTCATTCAAAGGCTAAACATTTGCTATCCTTACTCATCTAAAAAAGCAAACAACACTACCATCTGCAACACAACCTGAATTTGGTATGCATAAGCAAATATATCTCAGTATCTATGTGCACACCACACATTTTGTGGTATACACATGGCTCTTGGGACATATTGTCAGAAACCATCTGCCTTACTTTATTTCTCTTCAAACTGATTATTTCCCAACATGATGACATGAATTTAGCTAATCCCAGCAGGGGAAATTATTATATTAAGTCTCTCCTCCATTTAGTTAGACAACAATTCTTGAACACAAGGTCAGAGTCATTCTGCCTTAACCATTCTCCTGTGTTTTTAACAACTGCCTTTGTGCCCAGATGGTCTGAGTCATGGCCTTCTTCAATACACATGTGCTTTGCCATTTCCTCTGGATCCTTTCTTCAGAGTGGAAGTCACAAGATAAGTGACAATTTTTAAAAGGCTAATTAAGAGCCTTTCTGCATATGTCCTATTTAATTAGTTTCTGTCAACCTTGATTATACTCAAATTTTTAAATCTGCACTTTACTTATATTTATTCTGCTTGTATGAATAATGTGAAATAACAGAAGGCAGCTATTGTTCTGTGCTTTCCCTGTGAATGACTACTATATTGTAATAAAGGAATTATCAAAATAATATAAATGCTAACCCAGACTCTTCAATGTGAATATATTTCATACTGATGAACTCCTATTATTGCTGCGCGTGTTTAAGGGCAGAAAGGCAATTTTTCTCTGGCATAGTAGTTCCTGGCAACTGCTTTAGAATTTCTTAATATGAAGATGACCATTGGGGAGGGCAACTTCTCTGCTCTGTACTAGTGTGTCTCAAATTCTGGTATGTTACCACTTATCTGTAGAGCTTGTTAACTATTCAGATTTCCTGTCCCCACCTGAACTTGTATGACCTTTATCTTAGGTGTCCCTTGTCCTCTCTGATCCTCAGTATTCTTTTATATAAAATGGGACTACAACTACCTCATAGGTTTATGAGTTTAAGATATAATAATAAGCAAAAGTCTTAGCACAGTAACAAATATAGAGTGCCAACACAGTCCTAATTCATTAACCCCCCCCACCCCCCCGCCCCCGGCCGGTAATCCTCCTGCAGGCAGTCTGGAACTAAGTGTATTTTGAAAAAGTCTTCCTTCGTCTCTAGACTATGATCCTCAGCCCTGGTAATTCACAGAATTACCTGTGCCACTTTTCAAACTTTTAATCCTTGAATTTCACTGCTAGAAATTCTAGCACTGCATGTCTAGCAAGGAGCCCAAGCATTCTGAAATTTTTTAAAAAAAGGATTCCAATAGTAGCCAGAGGAGAGAATCATTCACAGCAGTGGTCTCCAAATATTTTTCTTCATGTACACAGTGGAAAAAATTCACTGTGTATCTATAGATAGATAGATAGATAGATAGATAGATAGATAATCTGTTTCTGAAATGTAAGCCAGTTTTACTTTACTATGTATTCTATTAGAAAATATGCAAAGATTGGGGTACCTGGGTGGCTCAGTCAGTTAAGTATCAGCTCAGGTCATGATTTCAAGGTTCATGGGTTCGAGCCCCGCGTTGGGCTCTGTGCTGACAGCTAGCTCAGAGCCTGGAGCCTATTTCGGATTCTGTGTGTCTCCTTCTCTCTCTGTCGCTCCCCTATTCATACTCTGTCTCTGTCTCTGTCTCTCTCTCAAAAATGAGTAAACATTAAAAAAATAAAAATAAAATATGCAAATACAGAAATATTTCAATTATTTTCTATTTTTAATTAAGAAAAATCAAAAGAATTTAATTAAATTTTATTAATGGCATCAGAGCTCTTTGCCATTACATAAAAAATTATTTCTAATAAAATTCCAGAGGCTTAGTTCTTAAATGTTTGCTGACCGTGAAGATTTCATCATGCCACTAGTTACAATTTCACAGCATAATATACACTGTTTACAGCTCAGAATAGCTCAAAGCACAATGCAAGTCAATATATAGCCATTTGAAAACATACATTAGTGATGGTGGATATAAATTCCTCTTTCAAAGAGTTTTCTTGGTAATCCTAATCTTTTCCACTGACTGCTTGCTAGATCTGATTAGACTGCCAATGTTTTACCTTACAATGTGGCTGATGAAGAGCTTGTACAAGGAGTCAAAGAATTATTAACACATGTTCTTCTTGTCTCTGCCTGTGTTTGTATTATTAGCATTACTTCTAATCAGCAGGGTTTCTTTTTTTTTTTTTGCGGGAATATTTTTTTTTAGTTTATTTATTTATTTTTATGGGGGCGAGGAGGGGCTGAGAGAGAGGGGGAGAGAGTCCTAAGCACACTCTGTGCTGTCAGCCCAGAGGTCCATGCGGGGCTCCACCTCACGAACCATGAAATCATGACCTGGGCTGAAATCAGGAGTTGGACACAACCAACTGAGCCAGCCAGGCGCCCCTTTACAAGAATCTTTTGAGGGCTTTGCAATGTTTACTAAGGGGGTCTTCTTAATGCTCTACTAAATATTCATATTCTAGGACTATCACAGGTTCCACTTGGCTTCAGATTCATTCAGAAGGACCTAGGTTAAGAGTCACAGCTTGCCAGAAAACAGAGCTAAGCAGAATTAAGCATTCTTCTTCTGTCAGAGTCCTTGAGCAGTTCTTGCTACACTCCAAAGAGTGGCCTCTCACTTCCCTACGTGACAGCTCAGATTCAGGAATTGGAGATCCTCCACATTGGCTTGTTTCAGAATCTGTCCTGATAGTCAGTGTCTCTTGCAGCAACTCTGTAACCATAGATCTGGGGTTGCGATAGGGACATACTCAGCTCTAAGATCACCGCTTAGCCAGAGTCTGTGGTGTCTCCATTAGGAACGTATGGTTCCCCCAGTCTAGTTGCAGCCTTTCACTCAGTCATTTTTGCCAATAAGCAATGTTGCCTAGCAACCTGCATGACATACTATCTTTATAAAAACTCTAAGGGAAAGTTAACAAAAGGGCAAGTTCTTTTTCAGAAGGAGAAAGGGTTTGCTAACCCTGTATTCACACCATTGCGAATATCCAATTTTGTGGTAGTTAGTTAAGTAAAAACTGAGGATATAATTTTTACGTTTACTTAACTGAAGACACAGCACACATCAAACCACATTTTTCTAAAAGTCAGAAACCATGTGAGGGTGCCTTTGTTACCTCTGCCTTGGAGAAGCTTCTATCCAAATATCTCATGGTACTTATCTACAACCAGGAAACATTTGATGCATGGACAGGACTGATGAGGAAAAAGTGCTATCATATTATCATATTTTCTTATTTTTAATAGATTTTTTAGGGAAGTGTTAGGTTCCCATCTTGAGGGGAAGCTATAGAAATTTCCTATATACTCTGCCCTATATGTGTATAGTCTCCTTCATTATCAACATCCTTCACCACAGTGGTACACTTGTTATAACTGATGAACTGACACGAACGCATCAAAATCACCCCAAGTTCATAGTTTACTTTAGGGTTCACTCTTAGTATTGTAAATGCTATGAGTTTGGATCAATGTATAATGACATGTATCCACCATTATAATAAAAAATAAGGGCCATGGAGAACATGCACAATTCTTTGTTGTGGGAGGCTTTGACACACATTGTAGGACATTAAGCTTCTTTGGCTCTAGCTCACCAAAACCAGTAGCATTCTCCTCCTATGGAACAATCAAAAAAACATGGTAAATACATTTTTTCTTATCACTTTGGATTAAAAAAACTAGATGATAGGTAGATAGATGGATACATACATACATACATACATAGAAATACTAATATTTTTTTCTGAACTCCAGTGAGCTGCCTCTTCACACTCATTGAAGAGCATCTCTCCTCTTGGGAGACACTGTTCTTGGCCCTACATCACCTGAGTTCTGCTTACTCCACCAGCCTCATCCAGTCATATTTCCCCTTACTCTCTACGTACTGTCCTCAGTACACTCTTCTTTTAGTTCTTCTAGCCAGTGCTTGTCAAGCTGTAACACACATAGGAATCACCTGGGGATTTTGTTCTGCAGATTCTGATGGAGTCTGAGGGAAGGGCCAACAAGTTCCTGGCAGTGCTGACGACACAGGACAAAGACCTTATTCTGAGTAGAAAGTCTCCAGCCCCGTGGTTCATATCTCTGGGTCCACATCAGAATCACCTGGGGAGCTTATGAACCAGCTGACACTGGCTTCTGCCTCCAGCACGGCCCTCCTGTTTCACCTCTGAAAACTTCCTCATAGGGGCGCCTGGGTGGCTTAGTCGGTTAAGCGTCCGACTTTCGCTTGGGTCATGATCTCGCGGTTTGTGGGTTCGAGCCCCGCGTCGGGCTCTGTGCTGACTGCCAGCTCAGAGCCTGGAGCCTGTTTCAGTCTGTGACTCCCTCTCTCTCTGACCCTCCCCTGCTCACGCGCTCTCGCGCTCTCTCTCTCCTAGAAATAAATAAAACATTAAAAAAATTTTAAAAAAATAAAATACATCTTCGTGTAATGCCAAGCAAACTGAAGAAAACCCTACACTTCTAAACTATATGTAAAGTATACATTCTAATTATTTAATCTCAAAAATGACAATTAACAATACTACTCCATTAGTCAGAACTCATATATTAAGCACCTATTTTTCAGTCAATTAATGAGGGGGTCACTAGCCAGCTCAGTGAGTAGGGCATGCAACTCTTGATATCAGGGTTGTAAGTTCGAGCCCCATGTTGGGTGTAGAGAGTACTTAAAAATAAAATCTTAAAAAAAAAAAAAAAGATAATGGTAAAGAAGACAGACAAAACCCCAGGCCTAACAAAGCCGGTAGTCTAGGAGGGTACACAGATATATTCAAGGGTTTGGGGTTCCAACAAACCTGAAGAGACTAATGTCAAGCATCTCTCTCTTCTCCATTGTGGGAATGAGGCTGAAAATGACATGTGCTGCACACCGATCTAAGCCAATTTGTATACATAATTACATGTATTACATTAAATAATTTCAAGTGGATTAAATGAGGTGTTATGAAGCATATAACGAGGGTCCTAAAGCTAGTCCAGGAAAAGTGGGAGGCTTCCTTGGGGAAATACATTTAGAGTGAGACCTAAACAATAGTTTTAGACAGGCAAAGGGTGAGAGGTATGGAGATTTCCAAGAGAAGGAACAGTATGTTCAAATGGCAGGATTCTAAGGAAAAAGACCTGAGTGGACAGAGTTCAACGGGGCTGGAGCAGATGTGTGAGATGAGGCTGGAGAAAGAAGGAGGAAACAGGTCATGCAGGAACTCGTAGGAAATTTTCAACTTTATTCTGAGTTCGATGCTAAGTCCCTGAGGAGCTTTAAGCAGGAAAATAATGTGTTTTGATGGCAGCACTGGAAGATGTTCCTGGTTCCAGCATCTCCAAATACATCAGAATAAACAGATAAGGCTTTTCTTCTCCTAATGATTATTGTCTCATTCTTATTTATTTATTCTTCTGCAGTTTTCTGAGCCATAAAGTATCTCTGTCCTTTGTAAATTACTTGGTGATTCATCCTGAGCCTTATAAAGCTTAGCTGGAGGCTTTCTGATGCTTATAGTCTTCATATTTTCCCAGAATCCAATCAAAAAGCCATAATTCAATCTTTGATTGTTCTCAGTAGGGCATAGTACCTTAAAATATTATTTTACCCATTTTGGTTGCAATATCTTAATCAAATATTAAAATTGAAGGGATTAAAACTACATATAATTATACTTCAATTTTAAAAGATAGAAAAAAGGTATCTTCGTGTCTGGGAAGGAATACAAATGACTATTAAGTTTGAGGAGAGAAAATTAACTTACTAATATTGACACTAGGAATTTTATAATATTTGAATTGTTTTAGGTGATCAGTGCTGTATACACCCTCCTCTCTATAAATAGAGCATGTACTTTGATTTAATCTAGATCTAAATGTAACTAAATAAAGTCTGTTTCTTAGCAGCACAGTTTTTCCCAAGGAAGATTTTTTTTTCAGCTTGAGATAATATTTATTTAACGATTTGAATGCATAGGGATAGGGATGGCAAATGTGAGACCCTCTGTCCCAGGAGTATGGTTGTGGACAATAGGCAATTCCTCCCTTGCTACATTTGTTTTGCATGAGACCAGTGGTTTTAAATTCAATCAAGCTCCACTGGCCCCTTTTTATGATAAATATTGGATAAAATCTCCAGAAATGAAATTATTGGATATTTGCTATCTATAAACATTTGCAATTTGATAAAATGCCCTAAAAGTACTATAAATAGGGTTGCCAGATAGAGGGACTATACTTAGAACACACTTATACTAAAAAATATTATTCACCGTTTATCTGAAATTTAAATTTAACCAGTCTTCCCATATTTTTATTTGCTAAACTGACAACCATAATTACAGAAGGAACAAAAGCATAATAGTTATTTGAATATATAACTGCTCAGCCTTGTCTATGCTAGGACACATAATGAGGTGATCAGATGCTTGCACCCATGACGGAATTACTGTGACTGGAAGAGCTACAAAGGCACTGATACTGGTAGGTCACTGGTCATTCAAAGAACTGGAAGTGTTACAGCCATTAATGATGTGATTTTCTAAAATGACAAACACCCTCTTAAAAATTTTAAGACAAAACAAGCCACCAACTTCATTTGATTTACACAGTAGTTGCATTCCTGAAAGATCTGGTGTATATTAAAATCATTCCAGACACACATGCACACAGACAGTGGGAAAGCTCTAGGTTCAGATAATGACAAACAGGGTTGCTCACTTATGTGACTATCCAGCTGCACATTCCAGAGTCATGGAAGACATGGCATAGTTCTTTGTTGTGTTGGACTTTGTAAGACATGTAGTTTCTTTGGCTCCAGCTCATCAGAGCTGGTAGTCTCTTCCCTCCATAGTATATCCATAGATTTCCCCTCATAGATAGTAGTGACCTCATTGAAACTACTAATTAAAATCATATATAAAGGGAGAGTGAGGGGAGACTTTTTCTATGAGAAATGAGGGAAGAATTTGAGGAAAGAACATAGATGAATAATTTAAATTTGATCAACTTTCTTCTCTTGATACGTCATAAGACTACTGGTTGGCCTACAAAACCTTTGGTAAAATACCCATTTCTCTGTTTCTGAGAGCTTGGAGTGGGGAGGAGAAAATAGGCTCTGAACATATATTTCCTCTCCCTCTTCTAGGACCCATAAGCCATGGTGGGGGAGCAAGGTTGAGGAGGCAGAGGTCACAGGAGACTACTTGTCAGTGTTAGGAAGGGGTTTCCCACCTTGCTCTTGTTCTGCTGGGCAGTGCTGAAGGCCTTAGCTTATGTGGTAGTTGCTGCATAAAGACTGCATGTGTTTTTTTCTTGAAATAGTGTAAAAACGTCACTCTGGCCCCCTCCATAATGAGTAAATCCCTTCTCTACCCACCCAGAGCTCCTGCTCCTTCTGTAATCTCTGGGTCCTTCATTGAAGTCCTCTTCCACACCCTCCAAGGACCAAGGACTAGAGGTCTGGGTTACTGCCTCCCCTCCACTTCTTAGACACACTATAGCACAATTACTTCTGGAACCATATCTTACTCCACTAGCCTCCCTTTATCAGAAATCTCCAGGCCTCAGTGGGCACTAGTCTCTAGGTTATTACATACTCAAATCTCTGAGGACTAATGTCAAGAATTTCCACTTTTCCACAGTGAGGAAGAGGCTGAAAATGCCCAGTGAGAACACACTGGTCTAAGGCAATTTGGATCTTCTTGGAAGACATCTATAGTTCCTGCAGTTAGAGATAGTTAGAGATAGGACTGAGTAGGTCCTTCCCCTCAACCTTGCTACCACATGGTATGCTACGATAAATTTGCTACCCGTACTAGCAAGTATGTAAAGGGCAACAAAATAGCCTTACAATATGTACTGGAGGTGTAATAAAATCCTCACTTTCTGTCCAGCTATGCACGAAAGGTTCTCTTGAAACTAATACAATGGTATTCAGTTAGCCTTCTGGTCACAGTCAGGTAGCAAAATCTTCCATTAGGAAACTAAAAATAGTCTCCTGCTTCCTTTGGAATCCTACACCAAGAAGGTTGTTTCAAATAGTGTAGTTTCCTGAATCCTCTGTACATTACATTCTCTTCATACAAGGAGGAAATGGCTGTACAATATTACTGGTCTATTCACACATCTTGAGCATCACTGATTTCACTAATGAAAAAGTTCTAATATTCATTTGCTAATTAACAAAGATAACTGAAGCCAGTGTGCCTTAAGAGAGTGAGTCTCTGATTCATCAGTCATTCAAATGCTAACTAACTACTTTCAAAGTGTGCATGTCCAATTAGAAGAACTTCAAATACAAACTAACCACCCATAGGATTAGTAGATTAAAACTAATTAATATGCATATATCATACTCTCTGTGATGATACAGTAAGCAGACATCCTGGTTGACCTGGGGTGGGTCCTATTTTACACCTGTTGTCCAGAGAGTATAAATAATGTCCCCTTTTACTTTTAAAAGTATCCCAGTTTGGGCAAAAGTTTCATAATTACCGTGTAATATAAGGGAATTCCTAGTTTCACAGAACCGTCTTTAAGAACTTTCTCTCTGTACAACTCTGAAGACATTCAAAATGCCAGACTCCATGCTTGGAGGATACCCTCCTCCCCCCCTGCCCCCAGCAAACATGAGTGACTCTTGAGGGGATGGCATCCCTTGGCTTTGGAAAAGAGAGATCATTGCCTTCACAATAAGGAAGGGAAAATAGGAGCGCCTGGGTGGCTCAGTTATTTAAGCATCTGACCCTTGATTTCAGTTCAGGTCATGATCCCACGGTTGTGAGACTGAGCCCCACGTTGGGCTCTGCACTGACAGAGTGGAGCCTCCTTGGGATTCTCTCTCTCTCCCTCTCTCTCTGCCCCTTCCCCGTTCTCTCTCAAAATGAATGAACTTTAAAAAGAAAAAAAAAGAAGGGAAAATAGACCACTCTTAGTGAATGTCCTCAAAGGACATGTCCCCTCATCTCTCCCATCTTCTTTTAGATGTTGAGTTGGGAGATGTGGGAAAGGTAGATGGCTAGTGATGTTGTTGAATCTACACCGTCTCCTGGTTGCGAGGCTGACAGGCAGGAAGCTGGCCCTAACTGCTGATAATCTTTGGTTATCAAGCCTAGACATCCCAGTTTTTTGCCAGCAGCTCCATAAGTCTTGCTCTTTCTCCAAATTCTGGGTTCAGCCACACCTTTATGATACCCTCCAAAATTGCTGGAAAACAAAACCTGGATGCAGAAGTATCTAAGCAAGTGAGAAAAATAGCACTCAACATTTTGTTACACTTGCATTGACCCGTGGCCCAAAATTCAAGTGAAGACATTCCTACTTGGTAGACTCAGGTTCATTCCATTCCCAGGTTTATGACGGCTGTGCACACAGAGGGAGGCACCCTGGGACAACTGAGATGTCATGTCTCTCAAAACCACTATTCAGAGAGTGGATTTGAATCCACTCTTGGTCTCATCAGTTGATTGAGTCTTCCTCCCCATTCTCTGCCCCTGCCCAGCTCTCTCCCTTCAATCTTTTCTGTGGGAGAGTGGTGGCAGTGGGGCAGGGGGACAGATTCACATAGGTGGCTGCAGTTGGGGCTATAATCCCATAGTTGAGGGTAACTGAACATCTCACAAAGGGACTCATTGACCCAATAATTTTCCTCACACAACCTGCATTTTTTGTAGTTAGCCATCTTCAGTATTGTACTTCTTCATTTGTTTTATCGTTTTCACCACTTCAGACTTGATTTTCACCATGGGCACCCAATTCCTCTAGAGCTGCCCTAAGAGTGAAACACTTGATGCCATGATTTTAGTGACAAAAGGGACAATTATATGCCTAACTTCTTCAGGTGATAGAAATAATAGAAAGACAAAAGAATCAGGAACTAATATTAGAGAACTTGAGTTTAAATTAACTGACCATGTGATTAACTCTGTGATCATGGTCAAGGTACCAATCTGAGTTTCTCTTTTTAACAATGGACAATACTTACTATACAAAATTGTTTAAAGAATTTTCAAGAGATAAAGACACATCACAAAATTATAAAAATAAATAAAACATAAATGTATTGGGGGAATATTTAAATATTGGCACAAAGAATTACACATGGTCCTCAACTTAATGATGGTTTAACTTAATGATCTTTCAACTTTACCACGGTATAAAAACAACATGTCTCTGATAAAACTGCACTTTAAATTTTGATCTCTTCAGGGCATCTAGATGGCTCAGTCAGTTAAGCACCCAGCTTCGGCTCAGGTCATGATCTCACGGTTCGTGGGTTCAAGCCCCATGTCGGGCTCTGTGCTGATGGCTCAGAGCCTGAAGCCTGCTTTGGATTCTGTGTCTCCCTCTCTCTCTGCCCCTCCCCCATTCACACACGGTCTCTCTCAAAAATAAATAAACAAAAATTTTTTAAATAAAAAAATAAATTTTGATCTCTTCCCAACCAGCACTAATATGTAGTATAGTACTCTCTCCAGGTGCTGGGCAACAGGCTCCCAGTCAGCCACGTGATCATGAGGGTGAACAATTATTACACTTATAACCATCCTGCACCCAGTTAACCATTCTGCTTTTCACTTCCAGCACAGTATTTAATAACTTACATGAGATACTCAATACTTAATTATAAAATAGGCTTTGTGTTAGATCATTTTGCCCAACTGTAGGCTAGTGTGAGGATTCTGAGCACATTTAAGGTAAGTCAGGCTAAGCTATGATTCAGTTTGTTAAGTGTATTAAATGAATTTTCTTATGAGACTTATGATAACTTATGATATTTTCAACTTATGATGGGTTTATTGGGGCATAATCCTGATAAATTGAGGAAGATCTGTATGTAAGTTGTCCAATGTAACACACTACTTAGGGTGAAAATCCAAGTCTTTTAACTCAGTAATAATAATGGATATTGTTTGATTACTGATTGTTTTAGGCATTGTGCTAAGCCCTTGATATGCACATTTAATCTCATTTAACCTTAATATTATTTTTAATATATAAGAAACTAATTTATAATGGGTAGTGCACTTGTCAATGCCACATATGTAGTAAGCAGCAAAGACATAGTCAACTCAAAGTTTGTGTAACTAGGGAAGCTGAGCTCTTGTAGCCAAGTTAACAGATTTTAAATTTACATATCAGGAATCAAATTAAAAATACTAAATTACATGATTCATCTTTAGAGTTGGAGAAACCATTGTTAGGGGTAATCAGCTCCAGTTAATGTACAAAAACACCTGGCACAGTGCCTGGAACAAAATAGCTCTTTCTTTCTTTCTTTTTTCTTTTTTTTAATTTATTTCTAGGAGAGAGAGAGAGACAGCGTGAGCAAGGGAGGGTCAGAGAGAGAGGGAGATACAGACTCTGAGATTGGCTCCAGGCTCTGAGCTGGCAGTCAGCACAGAGCCCAACGCAGAGCTCGAACCCACGAACCGCGAGATCATGACCTAAGCGAAAGTCGGACGCTTAACCGACTAAGCCACCCAGGCGCCCCCAAAATAGCTCTTTCTTACTTCCTTCCTGTTGGCCTGGTGTACCAGGACAGTTGATCTGGTGTCCGAGCTCCTGCATCATCTGGGGTGAGAGTAAAAACGCGAGGGACTACAGGTGGGGACCAGGCAAATGGTGACTATGCAATAAAATAAACGTGGTAGAAACACAGAGAATGAAATGGCTTATCGTACAGAGGGGGTGAGTAGTTCACACTTATACAAGCAACCCAAAACTCCATCAGAACAAAACTAACCTTCCCAATGGTCGTGCTTGTGTAAATACAATACCCCAGACCGATCCAGAAATTCACTACTTTTTTCTCTTAAGGCTGCCCTAGATGTTAATTTTAACCTAATTTGCTTTGTAGCAACAGAGTCAGAGGTTTCAAGAAAACTATCATTCTCCATACTTGTCTCATAATATCCCATGCTAGTCTTTCATAATTTATATACAGTCAACTTTAAATTAAAAACATTTCTAGGTTTCTTGCTCCACAGTAAGGAGTGTGAGAAAAGGAATAAGTCTTATTTTTCCAATACCGGTAAAAAATGCGAGTAAAAGTTCTTCTGGTCTTAAAATGGGTTAAATTAGCTGAAATAGCTTATCCTGGAAATGGCTCATTTTCTATTCCAATATTCATTTTCCATTCCAACTAATATCATGAAAAGACTGCTGGGATACTATCCACAAACACTTCTTTGTCTAAGTTGGTACCCCTGTTTTCTTCCTAGTGAGCTTCAATTAGGCACACACACTCCTGAAATAATGGAATAAGTGGTTTAATGGTTGAAAATCTTTCTTAATATTATTCTCCAAATTGACACTTAATGAGGTGCATATTTCTTAATGAGGTACATATTTCTCTTATGGAAGTAAATCATCAATCTCAGAAAAAGCATTCTGGTTATGCAACCCTCCTCAAATGCACAAGGGACTGTGTGTCTTCAAGGCACCTGGCCAGCTGTCAGAAACCAAGACGCCTGTGGATTCCCCAGCCTTCTTACTACCTAGATAAAGTTTTGTTAAAGTGACTTTCAGCAGTTGACTCAAGAAGGAAAGAAAGATGATAGTAGAAGAACTTGAGAAGGTTATGAATGCTCTATTCCCTTAAAAGGTCACCAGACATCAGATTTTAAGTGGGAGTTCTTCCAAACACTGAAAGATCATAAAAACTTTATGTCATATTCACATGAAACGATGCTCAGCATCGCTCCTCATCAGGGAAATACAAATCAAAACCACACTGAGATACCACTTCACGCCAGTCAGGGTGGCTAAAATGAGCCAATCAGAGAACTCTAGATGCTGGCGAGGATGTGGAGAAACAGGTACCCTCCTACACTGTTGGTGGGAATGGAAACTGGTACAGCCCCTCTGGAAAACAGTGTGGAGGTTCCTCAGGAAACTAACAATAGAACTCCCCTAGACCCAGCAATAGCACTGCTAGGAATGTACCCAAGGGATACAGAAATGCTGATGCATAGGAGCACATGTACCCCAATGTTCATAGCAGCACTCTCCACAATAGCTAAAACCTGGAAAGAGCCTAAGTGTCCATCAACAGATGAATGGATCAAGAAGATGTGGTTTATCTATACCATGGAATACTACATGGCAATGAGAAACAATGAAATCTGGCCATGTGTAGCAACATGGATGGACCTTGAGGGTGTTATGCTGAGCGAAATAAGTCAGGCAGAGAAGGACAAATATCATATGTTTGCACGTATAGGAGGATTAAGAGAAACTTGACGGAGGACCAAGGGGGAGAAGAAGGGCGGAAATCGTGGGGGAAAGGGAGAGAGGCAAACCATGAGAGACTCTTGAATGCTGACAAAAACTGAGGACTGATGGATGTGGGGGGGAGGAGGGATGGGCATGGAGGAGGACACTTGTGGGGATGAGCACTGGGTGTTATGTGGAAACTAATTTGACAATAAACTATTTGTAAAAAAAAAAAAAAACTTTATGTCATATATACCAGGCATAGACAAGATGGAGAGGGCCTTAACCCATTCTCAAGGTTAGCATCATCTTCTAGGTTCATAACAGCTATGAACATATGTACAAAAGACCAATAGAAGATGTTAACAAATAGAACATGGTATTTTATTAAAAAGAATGATACACTCTGATGAAGTAAAGTTTTTCCAAACAATGGCAGGCTTATTCACCAATATCAAATCTGTTAGTGTAAGATTTCACTACACTAAATTCACAACATGAACAGAGTAAATTAATTTATACACATCAGAATATGCTAAAAAAAGATTTTCTTTTTAAAAATTTAATAAAGGGGCACTTAGATGGCTCAGTCAGTTAAGTGCCTGCACTGATAGTGTGGACCCTGCTTGGGATTCTTTCTCTCTCCCCCTCGTGCTTTTCCTCTCTTTCTCAAAATAAACATTTAAAAATATTAATAATAAATAAAAATGAAAAGCTAATAGAGAAATTACAAGCAATTATAAGCATTCTATTTAAGATTGAAGCATTAGAAATGATCCTACTAAAACTAAGAATAAGCATGGAAACCTGACATCGCCAGCACTCCTCAAATATTACGCTTCAGGTCCTCACCAATACAGCAAAATGAGAAAAAGAATCAAGAGGCAGAAACATAGGAAAGTGAGACAATTCTAGGCCTACCTGTGCTCAAATCTACTCCTGATGTGCCTCATGCTTTGCTCTAAATCATAAGTGGGCTAATCCCTGCAGGCTGTTTCCCAAACTTTCTTTTCAACTGGTGTCCAGCTAAACCCAACAGATGAGAGGCCACTGGTGGGAGACTAGACCAGGGCAGGGTCGGGCTGGGAGAGAAGAGAAGACAGGGTATTTCTCCACTTCCTCTTGGCCTCCTACAGCTTTTCTGGCAGCAGCTATGTCTCCTGCATGACTCCCACTTCCACCAGACAGGTGCACCATGCTTCCAGTGTCTTTGTGGCTACGCTGGTCCCCAAGGTCTAGTGACACTGCCTCTTCCCTTTATCTCTGCAGGCTAGTGGTTGTGGCTTCCTGCTGTTATTGAACCCTGGGTTATCTCTGTGTTACTGGTGTGGTTTTTCATGGGCCCCTTCACCTCTGTAACCACTTTCCTGTTTTAAAATCTGTTTGAGGTAATTAATCATATTCCCCCAGTAAGACTGGCTATACAGCAAACTGTTGGTTTTTGGAAATTCTATAATTTCTTTCTTGGAATACCCAAATGAATTAATGAAAAATTATTAAAACCAGTGTGAAAATTTAGTAAGCCAAGCAATACAAACTCAACAACAAAAATAAGGTTTATATATCAGAAATACTATATCAGAAAATGTAATTGAAATGTTCATTCCGATAGCAACTAACTCATAAATACCTGGGGATGACACTAAAAAGAAATATGTAAGGAGGAACATTTGCAAATTATACATCTGATAAGAGATTAATATCTAAAATATATAAAGAACTAACACAACTCAATAGCAAAAAAAAATATGATTAAAAAATGGGCAGAGGAACTAAACAGATGTTTTTCCAAAGAAACCATACAAATGGCCAAGAGGTACATAAAAATGTACTTAAGGTGACTAATTATTGAGGAAATGCGAATTAAACCACAATGAGATACCACCTCACACTTGTTAGAATGGCCATCAACCAAAGAACAAGAGATAACAAGTACTGGCAAAGACATGGGAAGAAAACCATTGTCCACTGGGAATGTAAATTGGTGCAGTTCCTATGGAAATCAGTATGGGAGTTACATAATTACATATAATTACAACTAGAACTACCACATGATCCAACAATCCCACCTCTGGGTAAATATCCAAAGGAAATGAAAACATATTGAAAGGATATCTGCACCCCCATGTTCATTGCAGTAGTATTTATAATAGCCAAGATATGGAAACAACTATCTATCAGCTGATGGATGGATAAAGAAAATGTGGTAAACATATACAATGGAATATTATTCAGCCATGAGAAAGAAGGAAATCCCACCGTTTGTGACAACATGGATGGACACTATACTAAGTAAAATGAGACAAATACTGCACAGTATCGCTTATATGTGGCTTCTTTTTTTTTTTTTTTTTTTTAAAGTCAAACACACAGGAATAGAGTAGGTAAATGATTGCCAAGGACTTGGGGGATGGGGAAATCATGAGAATTTGGTAAAAGGATACAAACTCTCAGCTATAAGATGAATAACATCTGAGGATCTAATGTAAAACATGGTGACTATAGTTGTGACACTGTATTGTATAACTAAAATTTGCTAAGACACTAGAAGTTAAATGTTTCCACCAAAAAGAATAAATAAGAAAATATGTGAGGTGATGGATATATAAATTACCTAGATGAGGAAAATGCTTTCATAATATATACATATACCAAATTACCACTGTGCACATTTTAAATATCTTACAATTTCATTTGATGATTTTACCTCAGTAAAGCTGAGGAGTGTCTGGGCGGCTCAGTCTGTTAAGAAACAACTTTGGCTCAGGTCATGATTTCATGGTTTCTAAGTTCAAGCCTAGCATCTGGCTCTGTGCTGACAACTCTGAGCCCAGTGCCTGCTTCAGATTCTGTCTCCCTTTCTATTTGCTCCTCTCCAGCTCATGCTCTGTCTCTCTCTCTCTCAAAAATAAACATTTTAAAAAATTTTTAACAAAAAAATTAAAAATTTAAAAAATAAAGCTGAATTATTTCTAAAAATGAAATACAGAAGAGCTACATAAAGCAAACTATAAAACTTTACTATAGGACAGAAAAGTAAACCTAAATAAATAAAAGACTTTTCATGTGCCTGAATGTGAAAAATTCAACAGAATAAAAAAGTGAATTCTTCTCCAATTAATCAATATAAACGGGGCAATCCCAATAGAATAGTTTGTAGGACTTCAAAACCAAACTCCAAAGTTGGTAGTTCATACAAGAGTATTCAAAAAGATTTTGAAACAGAAGAATGAAAAGGGGGGATTGGCATACAATGAAACTATCTACGGTTATTAAAACAGTGTAGCAATGCCCATGGAATAATACAATTACCAAAAACAAAACAAAGCTAAACTGAAACCTGTCTAGAAAATCCTGTGTGTATAACTGTAGTAGAATTTGCAAATCAATAACTGGAACTGGGAGGTGCCTGAGTGGCTCAGTCAGTTAAGCATCCAACTTTGGCTCAGGTCATGATTTTGCAGTTCGTGAGTTTGAGCTCCACGTCAGGCTCTGTGCTGATAGCTCAGAGCCTTCAGCCTGCTTCAGATTCTGTGTGTGTGTGTGTCTTTCTCTCTGCCCCTCCCCTGCTTGTATTCTGTTTCTCTCTCTCAAAAATAAATAAGCATGAAAACAAAAACAAAACAAAGAAATAAAAAACTGGAATTGGAACAATTTATTACTCCTTTAGGAAAAGATAAAATTAGATCCTTACCTCAGACCCTATGTAAAAATTCCACTTATACAAAAAAACCCCAGAGGATTATTTTTATTTGGATGGGTAAGATTCCTAATTTACATACAAAAGTCAGAAGCCACAAAAGAAAAGACTGACGAGACTGAGTTTGTAAAACTTTTAAAATTCTGTATTAGGAAAAGATACTGTATATAATATTAAAGAAAAGCAAGAGACAGAAAATACTCGCAATATATACAACAAATGATTCCTGTTACACTATTTAAAGTGCTCCTACAGTCAATAAGAAAAATATCAGGGCACCTGGGTGGCTCAGTCAGTTAAGTGTTCAACTTCAGCTCAGGTCATGATCTTAGAGTTCGTGAGTTAGAAGCCCTAAATCAGGGCTCTTAGCTGTCAGCACAGAGTCCACTTTGGATGCTCTGTCTCCTTCTCTCTCTGCCCCTTCCCTACATGCACTCTCACTCTCTCTCAAAAGTAAACATTTAAAAAATATATCAACAATCCAACAGAAAAATTGGCAAAATATATGAACAATCAGCTCACAGAAATAATGTACAAATATTCAAAAACATAAGAAATCATTTTCTGTTTCATGAGTGATCAGGGAAATACATACCAAAGCAGCAGAAGAAAGAGACTCTGTAATAACTAAAAATCACTTATGTGATTTTAACTAGTATGTCTTACATTTAATTAATTTTCCTCATTGTAAAAGTGTATTTATTTTCCTTAGATTAATAAGCATTTAAAACATTGATAACAGGAAGTTGTGGAGAGGATACAAAGAAACGTGCATTATTATGTACTACTTATAGAGGTAAAATTGGTGAAGCACTTTTGAAAGGTAATTATTAGCATCTACAAAATTTTGTAAATTAACATACCCTTAGACCCAACAATTTCACTTGCAAGTTTCTAATCTAAATACGTGTTCTCATGTACACTAAAAATGTTGACTATAGCACTGTTTGTAAAAAAAATTTTTTGAGGAAAAAAATTAAATGTTCATAAGGAGTGATGAAAAACTTATGCCATAGTCATAAAATGGACTGCATCTCCATGTATCAACATGAGTAAATGCCTGACACATATACTTAAGTAAAAATAAGGTAAAAAATAGACAATACGTTGTATGAAGAATGATTTCTTTCTTTTACGATATGGATGTGCATGTACACATATGCACACATACATATACATGTTTGTAAAGGTAGGGAAAGAAGATGGGAAGTATAAGCAATAAATTATTAACAGTGAGCCCTCTGAAATGGGGCAGAATCTGGGCAGGGTTGAGAGCAAAAGGGAGAGAGAGGGGATTTGGCATTACATCCTAAGTGCTTCTCAATTGTTTGACACTTTTACAATGAGGAAAATTAATAAAATGTAAGACATACTAGTTAAAATCACATAAGTGATTTTTAGTTATTACAGAGTCTCTTTCTTCTGCTGCATCACAAGTGAGCTATAGCGAAAGACCTTGGACTTGGAGCCAGTTGTAGGTGGGAGCTATGTAGGAGCAGAGAAAACCCTGGCCTTGTTCACGCAGTAGATGCTCAATCAACACCTGGGTCAGGGACATCCGGGTGACTCAGTCCATTAAGCCTCTGACTCTTGATTTCGGCTCAGGTCATGACCTCACAGTTCTGGGATCGAGCCCCACATCAGACTCTAAGCTAACAGCATGGAGCCTGTTTGGGGTGCTCGGTCTCCCTCTCTCACTGCCCCTCTCCACTCCTTCTCTCTCTCAAATTAAATAAGCTTTTTTTTTTTTTTTTAACACCTGGGTTAGGATTCCATCTGCGTCAGGGGAGCCACAGCTTTCAAGTGCTCGTTGTGTGCCAGACACTGTTCTAAGGGCTTTACACAACTCAGTGTCATGCCCATGCCACCATTGAAGAAACCAGTGTCCAAAACTGGTGTCAACAAACAGAAGTAGCAAAAAGCCAACTAGGCAGGTCTGGTTCCAGAATCTGGACTCAACCACTGCCCTATACTCCATGCCTCCTGAGGAGGTAACACTCACACATGCTTTATAGCCACCATGCCTAGATTTCATCCTAAGTTTATACTGGGGAGGAGTCACGGGACAGGCAACTTTACCATTGCTTGGTTAACCTGCTCCTTCTGAGAAGTGATGTGTTTCTGTTGCTGGGCCCTGAAACAGATCAAAGCTAAGCCCACTGGATAGGATCAAATGGCTTCAGCTGGCTTAGGACTTTAAGCAGGGGAGACTTCTATATTGCAGCTTCTATATTGTAGCTGGGTGCGCTTCTACAATAATCCTCCTGGGTTTATAGAAAGGCCTTCACTTCCCTGTAGGGACGAAGCAGCACCCAGACCCAGAGATTACAGAGAAAACTAGTTATTTTTACCTACTTCAAACACACTAGCTTATTACCAATTAAATTAATTGCACTTGAAGGAAAACTAATGCTAGCCAACAATTTGGAGAGTTTACTGTGTGGACAGTATTATTTTAAAAGTTTACAACTATAATCACATTACTTCTCAAAAAGATCCTATGAGATGGTTATCGTTATCCTACTTTTACACTGAAAAAAATTGAATACCAAAAAACTCATACCAATACCAACTTAAATCCACAATTAAAACCATGTATTCATATCCATCCAACCTAGTAATTCCACCCCAACCCCATGCCCCCAACTATCACCTAGTAGGTAGCAGCTTACTAGTCCTCAGGACACTTTCCAGCATTGTCCTCAGAGCACCAATTTGACCTTTGCTGGCAGCATGGCTTTGAGCAGGTTACACAATCCTTCTAGGCATCCAGTCCCTCTCTGTGAACAGGTATAAATAATCCTGATAGATTGGTGTGATGGTTAAATGAGATATATTTGGAACTGCTCTGGCCCATTTGCCTTGGGACCTATTCATAAAATGAATTTATTAATTTGTTTATTCAAGATAAGCAGCCATAGCCCTCTTCAGTAACAACTTTCTCACTCCTTATCCTGGCTTAGAGTTAACTGACAGCCTGTGATTTCCCAATACCTAATTCAGTGCCTGGCATGGAGTAGGTGCCTTATAATCACAATGTACTAGAATAATAAGAGCTATATTATTGTCTTCCATGTACCTGCCATTGTAGCAGGTGCTATTTATTTACAAACTCTCTCTCTCACACACACACACGAAATCCTTCTTGTTACCCTATAGAAGGGCATTAGCGATAGCCCTTATATTGTTCACTGGGTCTTACAGTTCTCCAAGGTAGGATCTCCGTTCCAGATCCCCTTGTGGTTGGATGGTAGTGACTGGTTCCAACCAATGAGTTATGAGCAGAACTATTTCCAAGCCAGAACATTGCTGATAACTACAGCCCTCCAGAATTCTTTCCCCCTCTTCCATAGTGATGGAAAGTGTTCCTGATATTGGCTCCTCTGTCATTTGGATGATAACTGATATGGTATAGAGAATCCAGTCAGCGAGGATGGACATAAGCAAAAAAAAAAACAAAAAACTTTTGTTTTACCAGGTTACTGAGATTTGGGGGGGTTTATCTTAATATAATGTAATATATACTGACAGTGTTATTATTCCAAATATACACAGATGAGGAAACCGAGGTTCAAAAATATCAAACAAAAATATATAAGAAGTTTTTCCAGGTCACATAATTAGTTAATAATGGAATTCTAATTGGAACTCATTCTGACTCCCAAGCCCTTGGCCTCAACCCTTACTTTACACAGGTTGTCAATGACTATTGAATGAATATATGGATGAATGAGTAACAGTGAAACTGATTTCATAAATTTGGCTATACATATTATTTTAGTATTACATTCTGAATATACTTCTGTATGTCTGATTCCAGCTTGGAAAAGTCAGATAGTGGGGTGCTTGGGTGGCTCAGTAGGTTAAGCATCTGACTTCAGCTCAGGTCATGATCTCACGGTTTGTGCTGACAGCTCAGCGCCTGGAACCCGCTTCAAATTCTGTGTCTCCCTTTCTCTCTGCCCCTCCCCTATTCATGCTCTGTTTCTCTCTGTCTCAATAATAAATAAACTTCAAAAATTCTTTTTAAAAAAAGGAAAAGTCAGATAGACTATTGATGGCATAGGCAAAGTGTCCTCTCTGCCTAGGGCTGACTCTTCTTCTTCTTTTTATGTTTATTTATTTATTCTGAAAGAGAAAGAGCAGGGAAAGGGCAAAGGGAGAAGGAGAAAATCCTGAGTAGGTTTCACGCGTCAGCACAGGGCCCCACGTGGGGCTTGATCCCACAAACCATGAGATCATGACCTGAGCCCAAATCAAGAGTCGAAAGCTTAACCAACTGAGTCACTCAGGTGCCACTCTAGGCCTTGACAGCTATTGTCAAGAATGGAGACTATTCCTTCCCTATCCCACTTATCCTAGGGAAGAAAGGAGATGGAAGGAGGAAAGAAGAAAACAGAGAAGCTGTTCCCAACATCTTGCCTTCTGACCTTGCCCAAGTGTACGAAGAGCAGGCCTTGACTTTAATATCCAGCAGCCAGGTGTGATCGGAGCTGCTCTGATGATGACACAGTTCCTCTCATGGGCATACTCTATATGGCACAGTAAGTGCCTAGCTGTGGGACTATCCACTGCTCTTCACTGGGCCACGAGTGGGGGAGGGATAGAAAGGAAGAGAGAGAATCCCAAGCAGGCTCCATGCTGTCAGCACAGAGCCCAATTCAGGGCTCAATCTCACAAACCATGAGATCATGACCTGAACAGAAACCAAGAGTCAGTTGCTGAAGCAACTGAGCCACCCAGGCACCCCTCAGGTTATCTTTCAATACCAGCAAACTACCAGAAGCTGAGAGGCATGGATTAGATTCTCCTTCACAGCCATCAGGAAAAACCAAACCTGCCAACACCTTAATTTTATACTTCGACCTCCAAAACTATGAGGCAATTAATTTTTCCTATTTTAAGTCACCAGGTTGTGGTACTTTCTAATGGCTGCCTGCGTTACAAGAAAGTAATACAGATATTATATAAAATTGTGTATCGTTGTTAGTTTCTTGTCATAACTGAGAAAGAAAAGAGACAGAATTTTATAGTGCTAACATTGAAAAGATAAAACATTTATTAGAGTCTATCATCTTGAAAATACCATGTACACTTCAAGGACAGCTCTGTACACATCAATTGCAAACATTCTTTAATTTACTCAAATTGCCTGCCTTTACCACAAGGAAAACACAGCTGGCACCCTTAGAAACTGTGATAGAGTCAAAGTAATTGGGTAAAGAGTTCTAAGTAATGGATTCTATTTTTTTCACACTCTTTTTAAAATAGAAATTGCATCTTAGTTAAGAATTCTATACTTACTGAGCACATCTTTAGACACAAAATTCTAAGGAAAAAGGAAAAGGAGAGGTGTTATTTCTACCTTCAAGATAGGAGATGTGGGAAATAAAGAGAAACAATTTGTGTACAGATTGCCTAGAATTGTTCATGTTTATGTCCCTTTGTGTTCAACAGGGGTTGGGGGGCGCAAGGGGGAGAGGAAGAATGCATAGAAGTAAAGTCTAAGCATGCTCAAGATTGAGAAGAAAAAAATCTAATATATTTTATCAGATTTATCTGTCTTCCTAGAAATTTATACTTTTTAAGTGTAAGAGTGAAACACACACACACACACACACACACACACACACACACACACAGTATCCAGTTTAAGTTAGAAAACCCAATAAAAGAGCCTTACACGTGTCTAGAAGACAGACGATAATACAGAAAGTTGGAGGAAAGCGGCTTCCGTCCTGCTGCTGCGGGCAGGAATGTGTCTGGCCCTTCATTCCACCCATCAATGCTTTATCACACTGCATGTTAGAGACTGCTTTCTGTATTTCATTACTGTAAGTGCTGAAATTACATTTAAGGTAGTGTTTTGCCACTTCCCAGGACAAGACCAAGATTGAAGGTCCCTGGTTCTTAAATGTAGTTTTAAGTCATGTTTTTTTTTTTAACTTTTGAGTGATCACAGACCCCTTTGAGAAATTGATAAAAATTATAGACCCATTCATGAGAAAATTGCACAAGCACAAATATGCCTAAATTTGGGAAACAAATTCAGGGATTTCCTTAAGCTCAAGAATGGATCCCAGGTTAAAAACTCTTGTTTAAAATGTTAAGCCCCCACCCCCGACACAGATTTCCAATTTCAGATCATTCTTCAATACCAGTTATCACCTCTTCCAAGAAGCCCTTCCTTAATACTCCAGAGCATGCTGATTACTTATTTCTTTGAACTTCTACTTCCTTGTTAATATTCACCAATTTAGTCTTTTATTGATTTCTATTTTCTTGCTCTTTAACTTCCTCTTACCAATTGGATGGAAAAGTTGGAGAAAAGTGTCTCATTTATGTATTATAGCATTTTGCAGAGACCTCAGCATAAACTAGGTGCTTAGCAAATGCATCCTGCATGATGACTTACTTGCTTGACTAACGCACACCACAATTCTTCCCATCATTCGGGAAATAAAACTGTAATATTGTGGTATCATAAGAAATACACATTTAGTCTTCTACCTCCTGGTCAGGGCTCACCAAATCCTTGTCATTTCCTAAGTGATGAGCTAAAGGAGCATCTTTTGTTATACTATTAGGTCTTTGTCCCATTCTTGAAATAGCTCTGGGATGATAAAGACTACAGGAGGGTCTTTTGTTATTCATAACAAGCCCGCTCTCAATCACAACTGAGTTTATGTTTAATGAAGTGACTTTGGAAAGCCCCTTAAGAATAGGGGGCTGGTGCCAGGGAACCAACCAGGAGTTAAAGGATTGGATTTTCAGGCCTGTCCCCTGATCTTAGCAAAGGGAAGAGGGCCAGGGACTGAATCAGCTATGTGTATGTGATGGGACCTCCATAGAAACCCTAAGCAAAGGGATTCAGAGAGCATCCAAGATAGCTGAATACATCATGATGCTAGGAGGATCCTGCATTCAGAGAAAGCAGGGACACTTCACACTCCTTCCCCTCTGCATCTCTTCTACTTGATTGTTCCCAAGTTGTATCTTTTATAAGTGGTGAGTAAACTGCTTTCTTGAGTTCTGTGAGCCACTCTATCAAATCTGAGGAAGGAGCTGTGGGAACCTTCCATTTATAGCAAGTCATTAGGACCACAGGTGACAACCTGGACTTGTGATTGGTGTCTGACGTAGGAGGAAGCAGTTTCATGCAACTGAGTCCTTCACCTGTAGGGTCTGCATTACCTCTCCGCGGTTAGTGTCAGAATTGAGTTAAAGTGAGGGATACCCAATTGATGTCCACAGAGAATTGGAGAATTGGTTGGTGTGGGTAAACCCCCCACATATTTGCTGTCAGAAATATGAGGGTAGATAACACAAAGGGTGTCCGTGGTCACACAGCTGGCAGCTATGAGATTACCAGGACACTCGGTTACATATTTCACTGAATAGCATCAGCCCAATGAAAAAGGAAAAACAGTCACAATGCAGAATCTTTAGGATGCAGTTACAGAGATTATACTTGGATAAACCTCACTTCCCCGCATCCTCCACAGAGAAGATAATCAGAGTGAAAATGATTGATTAGTGAGAAACTAATTAGAGCAGAAATTTCTTTAACATATTCACTAAGCGGAGAATCTGTTTAATTAGTGTGGGAAGATACAGAACGCCACTGAGATAGATGTTCTGGTCACTCATTTCAACTAATTGGATGTAGAAAGATGCTTGTTTCCCAAGTAGTGTAAAAGGATAAGCTTGTTTTTTTCTTTTGTTGTTGTTGTTATGGGTTTTTTTTATTAGTAAAATTATAGTTTTCATATAGATATAGAAATAAACACATATTAAAGCTTTTCTTTAACCCATGAATGGAGGAATGGGTAAGATGTTATAATCAGTTCAAAGAAGAATTCAAAGAACAGACACATTTCTAGACAAGGAATGTTGAAATGAGTGTGCAAATGGACTCAAGCCTAGTTTAATTCCTCAGAGAGGAGAGGAAAATCAATGGAACTCTATAGGAGGAAGGTTGTATGTTTATAGATAAAAATTATTTCACATTGCTATTAGTTATCTCCAGGTTTCAGAGCTGTAAAATAGCTCCCATAGAACTCCATAGCAGGAAGGATGTGCTCTAGACAATGTACAGTAGGGAACTATATCATTCCCTATATAGCTTTATAGCTCATAGTGTAGTAGGGAAGCACAATTTCCCCCTACTGTCTTGATATTTGAAGACCTGGTTAAAGATTTAGAAAATATACACAAAGCATGTTGATTCATTATTTTTAAAATGCTTCAGCACTGTCTGAACAACAGAATTGCCATCAGTTAAAATTCTCAACAATTAGGAGAATCATCCAAATCTAAGGTAATAATAACCTGTATCATTGGTGGCAGTCATGTGGCCTTCACATCAGAGAGCTATACAGAGGTGAGCACCCAGTGATCTCTCCCCTTTCACAATCATCACTGGATAATACTTATTTTAAAGTGTTTTATTGTGCCCATCTTAAATATTAAAAATTATATCACTTGATGAGTTATCTTTATAAATATTTTCTTAATCTAATTTTATGATCTGTTTGGTAGTGTTCAATATATTAATTAAACAAGGATGCCACTAGACTGAAGTGGCTCTAGTGATCTGGTGGACTATGTAAGCAAACCAAAACTTAAGCCTGCAAATAAATGCCTCAAGGCTACAAAAGTCCAAACCTAAGGACAACCAATCACAAATAGCCAACCAGGCTTTGAGTTATAGCCAATCAAAACATTTCCTTTCTTTGCTTCTGCACCTTTTCTATATATATATATAAGTCTTTCCCCTGACTCCTGTCAGGGGAGTGCTCCTAAACATTTCCTTTTTGGCGCTGCCCAATTTAAATAAATTTGTGCCCAAATAAATTCTTAATAATTTTAATATGCTTCAGTTTATCTTTTAACAAGCATTATACTTTTTCTGCACTTTATATTTTACTTACATTCACTTCAAGCCAAGTTCACGAAAACATAAGTATCTAAATTATAAACTTTATCTTCTTTGTTTTGTTACTTTTCTAAATATTTTGAATTTAAAGTGAAATCCTCCCAAAGCAAATATAACTGCTTGCTTAGTTTAAAGAACTTCCTCATGTCATTTTTTACTCAATTTTTATTTATTTGTTCTTAGACCAGTGTTAATATTCTGTTTTGTTAGTGTGTAATAACATTTTTTGAATATATTTATTTTATTACCCACACAGGTGTCGTTTTATTATCATTTTAGAAAGCAACTATTGCTCAATTGCAATATCTTGAATTTAACTCTGTTCACAAACTAGTTTAGATTAAAAGTTTCCATTGGGACACACTGAATGGTAATGAAATTAAGGCACTTTGATTTTATATTTCCTTATGATATCATCTATCTTCAATCAGATCTTCCATTTAATTGATTGACTCTGTGTACCAGCTAAGTTTAAAGATAGAGAAATAAGCACTTGGAGAAAAAGAGGAAAATCTTGTTTAACATCAGAATTGCTTCTCTCTTTCTTCCCCCACCCTCACCCACACAACTTTTTGAGTATAAATATTTTGCATCCTAGAGTACTGACTAAAACTTCAAGGACAAACTTGAGTAACCGCAGGTTGTCCCTAACCTGAATTGATTTCTTAGGGGCAAAAGCCTAGCTAGCCAACATACTTTGTTTTGCAATGTGAGGTGTGGACAGAGCTGAAGGACTCCAGAAAACAGGTTTGGAGGACTATGGAGAGATTAGGGCATGGACTTGAAGATACGGTCAGTCAGAAAGAGCCTATGAGAATAGATCAGAGACATAATGTGGAGATTTAACTAAATATTACTGTGGTATATATGTAATCTAAACTCTCTTGAACATTCATCATTAAATCTTCAGTAAAAATTGACATTGCTCTGTGGAGCAGGCCTATTTTTTGCAATGTGACATCTTGCTAAAAAGAATAATTAGATAGGCATGGGTAACAGCTGCCCATGAGTCTTACCAAGGTTTAATACCAGAGATAAGCTACGCTGGCAGAAGACAATGCAGGAGGAGTGCTACTTTGCAGACTTTTCTGAAATACTACCAAACTTGACAGTGTGCATTGATGAGCACATGAGGCCTTTTCGGGCCTTCTAATCAAGTCCTTTGTCATAGCCACTTCACTTATCTAAGGAGATTTATAAGAAATTGATTAATCTTACTATCCAATGACTCTATACTCTGTTAAACAATCACAATGCTTCTTCCTCTCAAAAAGTACTTTATAAATATTAACCTTCATATCATTCCCATAAATTCCACTTTTTAAATGAAAGCGAAAAGACAGCTCCTCCTCATTAATTATCATATCAGGAAATTGATTGGACATTCTCTGAAAAACTTGATGATGTAAGGGAGGAAAAATAATTTTCCCTCTACCCTTCTGAGGTCTTATCAAGACCCCTGTAAAAAAAGACAGATTAGGGTCCTGAGTGGCTCAGTCGATTAAGTGTCCAACTTCAGCTCAGGTCATGATCTCACGGTTCATGAGTTTGAGCCCTGCATCGAGCTCTCTGCTGTCAGTACACAGCCTGCAAATCAGATCCTCTGTCCCTGGCCTGCTCTTTCTATCTCAAATAAATAAAATATTTTTAAAAAGACAGATTAACAAGAGAAAAACAAGTTTATTAACATGCATACTAATGTATACACAGGAGACACCCAGGGAGAAAGAAGTTACTCGTGTTGAAATAACTGTAGGCCTAAAATGGAGGGGATCCTGACAAAGGTGCCAGGTCCCCAGACCAAAATTTAGGAAACTTTTGTGTCCCTGTAAATGCCCCTCTTGATCAGAAACAGTATATTCAGTCAGCCAAATCCCCAAATGCCAAGCCAACTATGCACCTTCTTATCCCAAACATAGTTGACTGCACGGCTCCAGCTAATCAGATATTTTCTATTTGTTCTTCCTTGTTCCTTATTTTTCATCTGATAAAAGTTGTCTACCTTCCACCCAATTTTGCAGTTTCTGAAAGGAGACTGTCCGCTTTGTGAAATGTTAAATAAGTTTTTTTGTATCACCTAAATTGTCTTCCTTCATCATTTGTCTAACACAAATTAAACCTTATTTCCTTCTCTTGTGCAATTTCCAGTGGAGTTCACATAATAAACGTTTAATGCATGCTTATTTTACTATGTTTGTTTAAAAAAACAAAACAAAACAAACATTTATAGTATCAGTGCTGAGTGTATAGGCCCTACTGATTTCATCTGATGGTACCCACTCCTGGAAGTTAATTTCCTTATTGCAGATAAATATATATAAAAGTCCAAGAGATGACTACTGGAAATGAGTTTCATAGGGTGTATGTTATTTGTTTTTAAAAGTAAAAAAAAAAAAAAAAAAAAGGAAAAGAAATTGCATTTTAAAAGCCATGATTGGGTCTGAGCAGATAATATATACTTACCAAATTCCTAAGGAGTCAGAAGAGATCACAAAGGGAAGTCTGTTAGAAAAGCCAGCAATCATATTCACAAGACCCAAATTCACTCAGCAAAATACATTATAGATCAGAAGCCAATGTATTGATTGCGAGTCCAGAATTAAAGACAAGAGAACTGAATGATGAAAAGGGGCATTTTAAGCAATGTACAGCAATCTGCTTAATGAACTGCTTTGTAGGCACATGGAATACTTCTTTTTCCAGAAATACGACTCCTCATCTGATCTCTCCTCCCAGAACCATAGCAGAGACATGAGAATGTGATTCTCAAGACTCCAGGTTAGAGGAGCACAGGGTGATGGAAATGAATTCACTGTGATCAGTAAAAGCTCTGTTTGAATCCTGACTTGGCTACTTCCTAGCTCTGTGGACAAATAGCTACACTGTCCCTCTGCTTTTTTTTATACATCAGATGGGGAAAATATGGAAGCCACTTTATAGACACTGAATGAGACAAGATACATCTATTAGTTGCTATCAACTTACTGTACTCCCATTATGGCATATCCTTTGTCATCATAAAATCAATTGTTTCATGGCCTTTGTAATATTATTTATTCTTTACTCTTCTTGGTAGAATTTTGAAGACTCCCCAGTTCCTTGGTAAGCATTGGACAGCACTAAGTGGAGTATTTAAAGTTCATCTCAGTCAGGTAACTTCAAAGAAATGAATAATCCTGTCCATGTTATGTTTTTTTTTTTTTTTATTATGAGCATCATTCTCTTTGAAATTTTAATCATTTGCACTACTAGGTCACTTTTTCAGAATGATCTTCCCTGATCATCCTTTCTGTTATTCTCAAATCTTTTGGCTCCAGGAAAGAAAAGCCATAAGTTTCTTATTGCCCCTTATATCCAGGACTTGGCATACTGTCAGGCACATAGTAGATGTTCAATGTATTTTTTCACATGAAAATATAGATGGATTTCTCTTTCCTGATTATACAATCGTCATCCATTAAGTCCCATGTTACATATTTTATTTCAAAATTATGTTTTCCTACTTCTAGGAAGTCTAATTTGTGTTTTACTTGAAACCTAAAGGTTTCTAATTATTGTTTTCTTCAAGTTGTTCTCTAGATCATCTAGCATCTCTATGTCATTGCAGGAGTATTCTGATTGTTTCCTTCATTTATCTCTTTCTACTTTTTTCCTAATAGGGAATCTCACTAAGTGAAAGAGATGAACTATTCTAGATGAAATGAGCATAGAAGATCATACTAGCTTGGATGTCTAAGACAACTAAGAGGGCTCCCCACAAACTCTTATTCTGGGGGTCACAATACTGCAATAGACAAACAAGGCTCGTGAATGATTGTCATACTTATTTCAGCTACATTTGCTTTCAATATCAATCACACTAGCTGAATCACTGGGCTCAATGAACCGTATCAATTATTGAGATGAATTAAGCAAATGAATGGGTCATTACTTTTAGAAACAGTCTAAGCTAGTCATTAAGATCAAATGATAAAAAAGTGAGAGGACCTAACGTAAAATTGGGCAACAATTTCAAAAGAAATTTAATCAATTACTATATGTTTCATGCATAATTTTTAAAGAAATTTAATCAATTGTTACAACTTAACTAGCCAGAATCCTTGATAAACTCAATTTTTCCCACATTCATTCATTATGAAAGATCTAGAATGGTAAGAAGATATGCCAAAATTAGTCAAAAGTGTTTACATGATACGTCTATCTGTCCAACACAATTCTTAGCACTACAAAGAATATAAAGCTGTATAAAACATGGTTCTTAGAATTAGGTTGTTTACAGTTTAGCTGGGAGGACAAGACTCACATATATGAAATCATCTGGAAGCAATAGTGTTAAATTCTACGTAATTAATTTTTAAAGTGGCTAATTTTATTATTTTAGGGCTATTCATTGTAATCTTAGCACCATTAAAGAAATAAATTTTCTTTAGAATATATTTAGTTCCTGCAATATATTCTGGAGTCAGTTAAGACTGAATTCAATATCTTTTGGATATATAGTAATATAACTGTACCATGCAATGTAAACTTTAAAGTGATAACTTTAAGTTATTATTGAATCCACAAATATCAAAGTTCATAGCAATCAAGAGTTTTAGCCAAAAGTGATAGAGTAACGTCAAATCATAGGAAGCTTTTACAATTAACTCTTACCAAATCTTCAAGGAAAGAACAACTCCTACTGTAAACAAACTCATGGAATTAAAAAAAGAAGGAAGTGTTCTCTGATTAATTTTATGACACTAGAATGTTATTAATACCAAAATCACTCATGGGTAACAGAAGAAACATTTTAGGAGAACTTTACTTATGAAATGAGGTGAAAATATACCAAGTTAAATATTGTTTAACTAATCATGCAGTATCATGACCGACAGAGATTATCCCAGGAATGTAAGATAGCTCATCCTTACAAATCCTATCAATGGGTTCTAGGTAAAGATGGTAGATTAAACAAACGCATTTACTTTTGTTGTCTCCCAAATTCCCACTAAAATAACAGTAAAGAGGTTTTTTAATTTGTTTGCTTAGTTGTTGGTTTTTTGTTTTGTTGTTAATGTGTTTACCCAGGCAAGAATAGAAGGGGAAATGCAGCAACAAAATGATGGAAATTGAGAAGCAGATGGACCAGAAGTAATTAACTTAGCATACCGGAGAAAGGTGAGTTTAAGCAAACAGGAGACAACCAGATTGATATAAGAGAACTACCAAAAGCTTCAGAATGGGAACACTAGGAACCTGTGCAGGTAGGGTAAAAGCAGAACTAAAAACCAAAAAGTTATTTAAGAATCTATTTAAGAAATTTCTCCAATCACACAATCAGACCCCCACCCCCCCAAACTTGGCAGGAGACTGAAATCTTATTGTCTGGAGAGAATGTAAAGAGGCTTCTAGGCTCAGGGACACCAGGGAGAGTGGGGACAGGGTTATAGTGAAGAAAAAGGGATGATTAACTGAAGGTTTATATACTCAACTTTGAGATTTGTAGCCATTTTCTCTCATTTGAGCCTACAATGCTAGCAAACAAACCTATATCCTTCAGGCAGGAGCTGGAATTGTCTTCAGAATTTGAGTAGCCCAAGAGGAAAGACCTAAAAATATTGATTTGGGGGGGTTTCTTAATGAAATGACCCAGCCAGATCACTATACAGTGAACCTATATTTGACAGACCACACACACACACACACACACACACACACACACACACACACACACACACACATACATTCGTAACTTCCAGGCAGCTTTTTAAAAAAAATGTATAATTCAGCAGTTTTTAGGATATTCACAGCTTGTGTCACCATCACTATTTGGAGAAGATTTTCTTCACCCCAAAAGGAAATTTTGTACCCATTAGCAGTCTCTTCCCATTGCTCTCTCCCCCTCAATGCTGACAACCACTAACCTACTTTCTGTCATCATGGATTTGCCTATTCTGGACATTGCATATGAATAGAATCATACACATTTTAAAAATATATAGATATGGTATTTTGTATCTGGCCTCTTTCACTTGGCATACTGTTTTCAAAGTCCATCCGTATTATAGCACATGTCAGTACTTCTTTTGTTTCTATGGCTGAATAATATTCCATTTTATGGGTATACCACATTTGCTTACCCACTCATCAGCTGATAAACATTTGGGTGTTTTTGGCTATTATGAAGAATGTTATCCCACTTTTTGGTTATTATGAACATGTATGTACAAACTTTACATGGGCATATGTTTTCAAATCTCTCAGATATATAATCTTGACAGCTTTTTACTGCCTTACTCTTCAATATGAAGAGAAAGCCAAGAGTCACCTAGCAGCCGGAGGGCCTCTATAAGAAAGAAGACAAAACAAACAAAGAAAAAAAGCAACTTAGAAAAATAGAGACTATGTAAGTTGAAGAAAAGGAAAGAAAAGTTATAAAGAGCTTAAGAGGAAAGAGAAAATAACATCACATACATGTAATAAAAATAGAATGCTATTTAAAGAAGGGACATTGAAACAATTTTTAAACTTGAAAATTAAAAATATGATGGAAGAATTTTTTAACTTAATTGTAGTTTTAGAAGATAACATGAGAAAATCTTCCAAAAATAGAGCCAAAAGACAAAGAGATGGTAACTAGAAAATTTAAGATAATTAGAGGACTTGAGCATAAGAACCAATGTTCGAATAATAAGTATTCTAGAAAGGAGGAGCAGAGAAAGCAGAAGGAAGAAAATAACAATGAAATTATTCAAGAAGATTTTCCATAACTGAAGGATGTATGTGTCCAGACTAAAAGGCTCCATTCAGTGCTCCGCAAAATAGGGGGAAAAAAAGGGTTTAACATGAAACACACAGTATCAGTAAATTTCAGAACACTGGCCACAAGAAGAAACTCTTACTTGTTTCTGGAATGGAGAGTGGGACACAGATAAAATACAAAGGCTCAGGGGTTTTCATATCAAAACCAGAATCCACAAAATAATGGAACAAAACCTTCAACATTCTGAGAAAAAAGTGATTTTCAGCCTTTAGTCAGTTATCAGTTGGTGTGAGGAGGATGTAGGCATTTTTAGGCATGTATGTTCTAAAATATAAGTTACTTCCCAAGCATCCTTCCTCATGAAGTTACTGGAGAATGTGCTCTACTAAAGTGAGGAATAAAATAAGAAAGGGGAAGGTGGGGAAAATAAATAAGATATCCACCTTAAAGGGAAAAGCAGAGGAAATCCCTACAATGATTATGATGAGAGAGTCCAAGATGACAAGCGTATCCCAGGCATAGATTGGAGCAAGTTCAGAGGTTCCAGGAGACATTTCTTTTGACAAACAGAATATCTGTTCTATCAGAATATATTGAGAAGAGATTAAGATTGAATTAGTGAGAAATACATAGAAACTAATAAGACAAAACAAGGTAATTATGCACTCTAAAGAATAAATATTTGTTTCTCTGGTGGAACTCTGACTGATACAGATTTTGGTAACTAAAGTACTTCTAGAGGAACAAAACCTTAAGGAAGAATTTTCTGAATTGGTTCAAGGTTTTCTTGAACTGGGTCTCTAATCAGATTAGATTTAAAATACTAAAAATTATTCAGTAATAAAGAGGGCATTTGTAGTCTATAGTATTATATGCCAATAGAGATATGCAAAATATCACCATTGGCTACTCCTAATGAAATATTTATAAAAGTTGAAGTTTTCAGCAACCATGTATTTGATACCTTAGAACATTTTAGTCAAACTAAAGAGTTTAATAAGATTTGCTGGTTGTTCCCAATTGCATTGGAGAAAGTGGGCAGGAAAAGGATAAGCTCAGGGCTTCAAACTCCCGACTCATCCTCTGCATAAATGACCTGAAAGTCACTACATCTGATCTGAAAGAAAACCTCACCTCCAATTGCTGCAAGGCTGAGATTTCTGAAAATCAGAGTTTTATCCTTCTAGTGGCTGAATTAGAATGCAAACTGAATTCTCAACTTTGCCAAGAGTCTTCTGTTAAAGTGAATGTATTCATTGCAAAGGAATAGGATCCTGATAATTGGAATGGGGACATCTGGGAAAATCCCAGTGAAGTTGGGTACATAAAACCCTTAAATTCTGCTATTTAGAAGCAACCTTTCCATCCTGTCTGTGGAGGTTAACCTTGCTTTACCTGAAGAACCTATGATAGCTTCTTCTGAGGTAGTTGTCTTACAAGGCACTATTGATTCTTCTCAGGATCTACCACTGTCACTCACTTTGCTTCTAGACCTAAAAGTAGACCCAAGTCTGAAAAAGCCCTAAAGGATGAGATTTAAGTGTAACAAAAACAAAAACAAAAAAGTTTCTCTATACAACAAAAGAAGTACATGACATTTCTAATTTATGAAGACAGAAATCTGGAGAGTGGATATTCGGTGTGGGAAATTTTTCAGGGAATATAAAGTCAGATTGTACCAAATTGATTAATATGGGCCCCTTAAGCAGTTTCTGGACTTGATTTACTTGAGGGGTTAGAAAGGGATGACTGTTTGTTTGGTTGACGGAAATATGGACCAAAATGTGTGCTACACTAAATGAAGTTAAAATGCCAGAATTGCCTTGGTGTACTATAGAGGAAGGAATTGAAAGGCTTAGGGAGATTGGGGTATTAGGTGGATTTGTCATATAAGACCTGCTCTCCTACACTGGGAGTCCAGAAGAAAATTTTTAATAATCCATTAAATAGAGTGACCCATTCTGTGCCTACCAGGCATTTTTTTTCCTCAGACAATACTATCATTGCCCAATGGGATCATGAATAAAGTAGCCATTTTGGCAAGAATGAGGTAATGCACAGTCTCAGCCACATGGACTCCCATTCACCAAGCCTGGCCTGGCTACAGCCACTGCCGAGTACCCAATCTGCCAGCAGCAGAAACCAACACTAAGTCTTTAATATGGCACCATTTCCCAGAGTGATCAGCCAGTTAACTGGTGGCAAGTTGACTTTTCCATCAGTAAATAGGTAGCATTTTGTTCTTACTGAAACAGACACTTACTCTGGATACAAATTTGCCTTCCTTGCATACCATCATTTTCCAAAAATACTATCCATGCACTTTCAGAATGCCTTTATCCACCATCCTGGTATTCCACACAGCACTGTGTCTAATCAAGATAGTCACTTTACAGCAAATAAAGTGTAGCAGTGGGTCCGTACTTGTGGAATTTATTGCTCTTGCCATCATCTTGAAGAAGCTTTTGAAGATTCAGTTACAGTGCCATCTAGGTGGCAACACCATGTAGGACAGGAGCAAAGGTTCTTCAGAAGCTGCACATACTCTGATTAGCATCCAATATAAGGTGCTGTTTCTCCCCTATATAAATTTCATGGGTCCAGGAATTGAAGGGTGGAGACAGGAGTGCACAACTTACTATTACTCAAGTAATCCACTGGCAAATGTTTGCTTCCTGCTCCTGTGACCTCACATTCTGCTGGTTTTAAGGTCTTAATCTCAGTGGTAAGAATGCTTCTGCCCAACAATGATTTTGCTGAACTATACGTTAAGACTGCCACCCAGCCACTTTAGCTCCCCATACTTCTGAATCAACAGGAGAAGAGGGTTGATACTATACTGGCTGGAGTGATTGATCCTGATTACCAAAGGGATATTGGGCTGCTACCATACAACGGAGGTAAAATTAGGTCTAAAATATGAGAGATTCCTTAGAGTGTCTCTTAATACAGGTGTGTGTGGTGGTTAATATCAATGGAAAACTACAACAATCTAATCCAGGCAGAACTTCTAATGCCCAGCCCATTATCTTCAAGAATAAACATTTGGGTCCTCCAACCAGGCAAAAAACCCTCACACAATTACCTGAGTGCTTACTGAGGACAAAGGGAATACGGAATGGATAGTGCAAGAAGGCAATTATAAATATCACACCACCACTCCTGAAAAAAGGATTGTAACAGGAGTATTTTTTTAAATATATGTAAGAGAATAAAATATTATTTTATCCCTCCCTAATTCCTTTATCATTTAACATATGTGTTAATACTTGTTAACTTTATATCATAATACTTAATTTACAGAATATCAAGGAGAAGACTGAAGTTCACTGTTAGACTTTGCATCCTGATTTGGGGAAAAGGTTAGTGCATTTAACTTGTATGCAGGATTGCTCAGTCATGTTAGAGGGAAGTATGACTTTGTTACTGTCTTTATTTGGAGATTAAGTATGTGTACAGGTGCCAAATTGACATAGGGTGGACCATGATGTCAATTTAATGTGTCAACTTGCCTAGGCTATAGTACACAGTTATTCAATCAAACACTAATCTAGGTATTGCTATAAGAATATTTTGTAGATATGATTGACATCTAGGATCAGTTGACTTTAGGTAAAGGAGATTATCTTTGACAATCTGGGTGGGCCTAATTCAATCAGTTGAAAGGCCTTAGGAGCAGGACTGAGGCTTCCCTTAAGAAGAAGATTCTGTTGGGGTGCCTGGGTGGCTTAGTCGGTTAAGCGTCCGACTTTTGCTTAGGTCATGATCTCACGGTTCGTGGGTTCGAGCCCCGCGTCGGGCTCTGTGCTGACTGCCAGCTCAGAGCCTGGAGCCTGTTTCAGTCTGTGACTCCCTCTCTCTCTGACCCTCCCCAGCTCACGCTGTCTCTCTCTGTTTCTCCTAGAAATAAATTAAAAAAAAAAAAAAAGACGATTCTGTTATGAACTGCAGTGTCACCTCCTTCCCACTAGTTTCCAGCCTGCTTTAAAGATTTGAACTTGCCTAGTCAGCCTTCACAATGGCATAAACCAATTACCTGTAATAAATCTCTATGTGCACACATACATCATATATATGTAAACATATGTATATATTATATGACAAATTATAATAATATATATAAAAAGATTGCAAGGAAGAGGTTTATATATGAGATATATATATATATCTTTCACTGGTTCTATTTCTCTGTTGGAATCCTGATAAGGTGTCTGTTAAAGAGATGTTTGCTGTTTTTGAGTTCACTTTGCAACAAGTGACCTACGAGAAATGTTTGTTCTTTGATTGCTACAAATTTGTTTCATATGTTTGTATTGTAAAGAATATAACATTTTGTTTACAGTGCAGGGCCATTGTTTCAAAACAAAGCAGGCTACCAGGAAAGGATAAGGGCTACTTAATTATACTTTTTTCTAGTTTCTTTTATTACTGGGAAGCCAAGAAAACACCTTTGGTTTATTGGCAACATCCTTTTAAAACATCTTGAAATGATTCCTCAATTCCCTGAAGAAATGGATTTCTTTCTTATAGAGACCTTCTTAATTTCAAAAACACCAGAAAACTCCATGTCTATAGTCACTTAAAATGATACTATTCTTTAAAAAGTTATATAAAAGTATGAAAGACTCTTTCTGCTTGCTTCAATCACTCACCACTAACCACTATTTTGTATGAATTTTCTTAAAATTTTAATATGCTGGGGCGCCTGGGTGGCTCAGTCAATTGGGCATCTGACTTCAGCTCAGGTCATGATCTTGCAGTCTGTGAGTTTGAGCCCAGCAGCAAGCTCTGTGCTGACAGCTCAGAGCCTGGAGGCTGCTTCAGATTCTGTGTGTGTATCTCTAGCTCTGCCCCTCCCCCAACTCATGCTCTGTCTCTCTCTCTCTCTCTCTTTCTCTCTGTCTCTCAAAAATAAACATTTAAAATGTTTTAAAAATAAATATAAAATTTTAATATGCTTATACACACGTACTTGTAAATAAAATCCTTAAATAAACTACAAACACCTAACAGTATTATCATGAATAACTTTGAACGTGTGTTAAGTATATATCTAACTTACTCTTTCATAGTCACCTCCATTGTAAGAATAGTCCACAAATTAGTTAACTATTTCCACATTAATAGACCCAACCTCTTCTGTTCATCTTTATATCACTGATCCCACTGCCACTACCCACCACATAGCAAGCCCACAATAAATACCTGTTTTACTCAATGCAGAGCAACAAACATGTTTTCTGAAAGCAGTGATTTTGTGCTGGGCAGCATAAAACTGAACAAACAAGTCGAATCTAAAACTGTCCAATGTTGCTGGAAAACTACTTTAACTCAGCTCTTCCACCACGAGTATGGGCCCCAACTTCACAAAAGCATTATAGAAATCAACTTATCCTATCTCAAAGGATTTGAAAAAAAAAAACATTTTTCATTATTATTGAAAAATAACTTTCCCTTGAATACAAAACGGTAGTAAATAATAACTTAGCGTAGTAAGAAAACAGTTGAGTTATGAATACTTTGCATGGCAAATTCTGAAATGACAAAGAGCGGGGATAGTTTCTTTGGACTTTACTTCTATGGGTTGCCTTTTTAATGTCCTTTATTTCTACCTCAAAAAGCAAGTAACAAAAAGTTATATGTTTCTTTAAAAAGAGAAGAAAATACTGCCACTTGGAGTGTTTCTCCTAATTAGCCCGTGTTTCTTCTTTCCCCTGAGCTAAGCTCCTTTGAAGCACTGCTTCTAACTTTGCTTACCCATTGGACCCCCTGAAGGGTCTGAAAACATATTCCTGTCTGACTCTACCCCCAGACACTCTGATTTGCTTGAGCCAGGTCATGCTCTGAGCATTGGGCATTTTTGAAGATCCCTAAATGGTTCCAATGTACAGCCAAAGTTACGAAGCAGTGCTTTACAAAAGGAGTCTGCAATGAGGTCCTGCCCGTGCACGACTGCCTACCGTACCACTACATACCACCATGTACCACTATGGTAGATGGAGCTTCAGAGTGAGGGGACACACAGAGTGTGAGGGAGTGGAAAACTAAATCTGTATCACACGCTGGGGAGGGAAGCAAGTGGGGACACTCACTATACCACTTCCTAGCAAACCTGGCCTTTGGCTCTCAAATCCATGAAACTGACTGACACCGATGAAAATCCTCTCTCTGTCTCTGTAATGAAAATGAGGAATCACTTTTGTCTTGTCAGTTTGAGCTGCTATATAAAAAGATACCATAGACTGGGTGGCTCAAAGAACAAAATTTCTCACAATTTTGGAGGCTGAGAAGAGAGCCACCTTCTCGTTCTATCCTCACATGACTGGATAGAAAGAAAAAAAAAAAAGACACACTGGGGAGCCTGGGTGGCTCAGTCGGTTAAGCATCCAACTTCAGCTCAGGTCATGATCTTGCTGTTTGTGATTTGGAGCCCTGCATCAGGCTCTGTGCTGACAGCTCAGAGCTTGGAGCCTGCTTCTGATTCTGCTGCCCCTCCCCCACTTGTGCTCTGTCTCAATTTTTAATTTTTAATTTAAAAAGAAAGACACACTAACCTCATCATAGGGGTCCCACCCTCAAGACTTCATCTAAACCAAACTACCTTCCAAAGAGCCTACTTCCTAATACCATCATTACACTGGGCGTTAGGACTTCAACACAAGAATTTGGGGGAAAGGAAGACACAAACATGCAGTCCATACTGGTCATAATCTAGGAATTAGAGATATTGATATTGTGACAGTTCTAGAGGTATGCCATCAGATCCTCCTTCAAGATAAAACTCGTAAGAGTTACCTGATTCCTACCAGTTAACTTTGGGATCTAGAACAGTGGTCATGCTGAGACTATACTTTTCCTGGCTGCCTCTAGCTGATGATGCAGCAGGGTGCTGAAGCCAGCCCACGACAGGACTCTTCTAATGGGCAATCTTTGTTCTGTGACTCTCTGGGCCCTTGTCAGAGCCACATTAAAGTCTGAGGATTACTAACTAAACCTCCTTCCTCTCCCCTCTTTCTCTCTGCTTACTCCTGCTCCTTCACCCTTTTACCTTTCACAGGCACTTACCCTAATAAATTTCTTGCACTCCTAATTCTTTCTTGACACTGATTCTCAGAGGACCAAACTAATATGAAACGGGACATCAAAGATCATCTAGGCTTATATAAATTACTTCTTAGCTCAGAAATCGGAGATTCAAATGATTTTCTGAATGCCACATAGCTCCTATGTGGGAAACCAGAACTAGTCACAGATTTCACAATCCACTAGTGCTTTTCCTACCCAAATAGGAAAGATTCACAATAAAGGTGACTTCGCTGGAGGAAAAAAAATAAAAATAATAAAACCAGAACTGCAACAATTTATACTGGATAAGAATGCTGGATAGAAATACTTTTTGTTTCCTGTCATTAATTTTAGCCAGTCTGATAGGTGTGAGGTGGTATCTGATGATGGTTTTTATTTGTATTTCCCTGATGAGTGATGTTGAGCAGACCGATACTTTAATCTTAATAAATTGCAGGTGTCTTGTACTACTAAAGGTAAAAGATATCTAGATTTTGTTGATTTTAAAAGTTGAAATCTTAAATACAGTGGGCACTTGAGCCAGACTGTTTCTCTGATTTTTAGATCAGAGATTCTGTCATGTCACCTGTTACCCCTTTGAGACTATTATATCAGACTAATAAAACGTAATAAGATTTTTCTCCCAATTTTGTCTTTGATAAAGATTATACACAAATTCTGTTTTGCAATTTAGCTTTCACTTAAAGCTGTATCATGGGCATCTTCATTTTTAATGCCTACATATCTATCTCATTATTTTTAATGACTGTCTAGTAGTCCATTGTATAAATGAACAACATATGTTTATGTTGTGATCATTTAGGTTGTTTCCTGTTGTTCACTATTAAAACAATTCTTCAATTAATATCCCTGAAAATGTGTATAATTAGAGTGACAGGATTTGATTCTATGCAGCATGCAAGAATTTTTTGTTACTGTTTCCTGTCAATAACACAAGCAATACTGATTGCTAGAGAGGGAAACTTCCCCTTCTCTTATTTGTGTTTAGAAGGCAATACTTAGCATATCCTAGAGAATCACATTTAGTATCTTATTTAATCCTCACAAAAACTATACATAGCTAAATACTATTCTTATTTATTTTTTTATTTTTATTTATTTCTAGGAGAGAGAGCGAGCGAGCAGGGGAGGGTCAGAGAGATGGGAACACAGACTCTGAAATAGGCTCCTGGCTCTGAGCTGGCAGTCAGCACAGAGCCCGACGCGGAGCTCGAACCTACGAACCATGAGATCATGACCTAAGCGAAAGTCGGACGCTCAACCGACTAAGCCACCCAGGCGCCCCTACTATTCTTATTTTTTAAAGTCTCCTATTTTCTAATTACGAAATAATATACATTTGTTGAAACTTTACAAAATGCAGAAATCCATAAAGAAAATGAACACCTATAATTTAACTGCTCAAACAGTAATTCAAATAATCTTCATATTTTCTTTCTGTGCAGTTATTTTACATAGTTGAAACAGCTTTATATACCTTTGTCCTGCTTTTGAAGATTATAACAATATTTCCTGTTACTCCTCTTGATAGTCATCTTTTTTTTAATGCTGTGCATGCAATATTCCACTATTTCTGTACTATATGTTATTGATCTTTTAGTTTGTGTCCATTATTTCCTAAAAATTATTTGCTATGAAGCATATCTTTGATGTACAGAGATTTCTCTGTGTTTTATTTACTTATATAAGGAAAAAGCCCTGGAAGTGAAACTGGGAAATCAAAGCTCTTAATATATTGTCAAACTGAAGGTTTTATTAGTTACCCATTGAATTGTTCCAACCAAGCCTTCAGATATTCAACCAGGAAGGAGCATGTCTTAAACTACAGTTTTAGCACTCCTATACCCCTCTAGCTTCATGGTGTTAACATCTACCATTACTACTATTTTTTCTTCTTCTTTTATTATTGGAAAAATATCCCTTAATACAGGAATGTGAATACACATAGTACATTATAATAAGAGCTTTGCTATAATACAACTTTATTTTAGTGTTTACCTATTTATTTTGAGAGAGAGTGCACATGCATGCATGCATGATGCACACCCAAGCAAGGGAGGGGAAAAGAGAAAGGACAGAGAGAATTCCAACAAGGCTCTGCGCTGTTAGTGCAGCCTCAGTACAGAGCTTGATCTCATGAACCATGAGATCATGACCTGAGACAAAATCAAGAGTCAGACCTTAACCAACTGAGCCACCCAGGTGTTCCCCCCACCAACTTTTTTAAGTTTATTTATGTGAGAGAGAGAATGAACGGGAGAGGGGCAAAGAGAGGGAGAGAGAATCCCAAGCAAGCTCTACACTGTTGGTGCAGAGCCCAATGTGGGGCTTGATCCCATAACTGGGACATCATGACCTGAGCCGAAATGAAGAGTCAGACATTTAACCGACTGAGCCACCTAGACACTCCACTAGTGGTTTATTAAATCATAAAGCAAGAGAATTTAAATGGATGTGTGCAAATTCCCAACATAAAAAAATCGCAAAGGATCCTTAGAACTCATATGTGATAGTTTTTGAGGGAAAAAATTCCTCTGTGCATTGCAAACTTCTAGAGTTTTTACCTAGAGATAGTATGGGCTAAAAATCTAAATAGCTTTGGTAAAGGTTTATAAGACCATAAATGTGTGCTGAGGTTTTCAAAGGTAGAATGCTTCAGATATATACAATTAATCTTGCAGGTAGAAATTCTGAAAAATAACCAAGAGTTGATTTGTGTTACTACTATGAAAGAGCAGTGAATGCATGGAAATTGCTGACATTTACCCTGGCAGCCTTTTCTTTCCAAAATTTAATAATACTGTTGCTTTGACATCTCTTCCAGCACCAAACTCTCAGTTTCTCTCTCTGTCCCCAGAAGTCAACATTCTTTTATACTTGCTTTCATGGAATTAACTGCTGAGATGGGCCCATCTTGGACTCACTGAAATCACATTTTCCTTCTCTTTAGAGAAGACTGCAAGGCCAACCACTTAGTGGCTTTGGGTCAGCCTCAAAATGGATCTGAATAATCAGTTTAGTATAACATGTGAGGGAAGATAGGAATTCCTAAGAACAGTTCAAAATTAAAAACAAAAATCCTAACTCACCCTCCTCCCCAACACATAACTTTTGTAGGTGTTGGCTTTACTACTGAAAAGTTTAGCCTTCTTTTTAACTACGATTTTAAATTCTTTCAGCATAATTTATGTATCAAAAAGATAGGACTTTATATATCTGTATTTTAGCTAGATACTGAGAAAGTAATTACTACTTCTAGGTAAGTTACAATCATTTATAATTCTTAGTGCTGTACAAATCTGCCCAAGGTGAAAGTCAGTATGCTGAATCTAAAAGTGTAATGAGAGTATAATTTTCCATTTTACATTAAATACAACTAATGCTTACACTGTTGGAGGTTGCAAGTTCATACTGATATAAAATATAGAGTGCATAGAATTTATCAGGTTTTATATAAAATTGCACTTTCAGATTGAGCAAATTGCCATTTGTATTCAGGTTTGGAGAAACAATTAAAATGAGAATCATGCTTTTTAAGTGTCATGTAGGCATCCAATAAGAAATATTTCAAAAACTGATAGAATAGTTTTAAATTGAAGGACCTACTAGAGTGAATCTCAGAAAAGGTTTCTTAAAAAACGTTTCTTGGAGTGTCTGGGTGGATCAGGTGCATCTGACTTTTGATTTCAGCTCAGGTCATGATCGCATGCTCTGGGACCAAGCCCCACATCAGGCTCTGTGCTGACAGTGCAGACTCTGCTTGGGAGTCTCTCTCTACCTCTTTCTCTCTACCCTTCCCTGCTCATGCTTACGCTCTCTCTCTCAAAATAAATTTTAAAAAATAAGCTTTCTTGAAAAACAAATTTTTATATTTCATCTACTGGCACGTAGAAGACACAAAAGAGAATCATGGATGTATATTTTATAAATCAAAGTCATTAAGTTGCTATTTGCTTCCCAATAAGAACTAAATTTTTACTTTGTAGAAGAGTCTCAAAAATAAAATCAGTGAATAAAAAAGCATTAGTTTTTCCTAGAAAAAAGTCTTAGATAATTTAAATAATTTTAGTAGCTTATTGCTATGCAAAACAGACAGATACTCTCCCAACCTAACAATTAAGATCTTAAACAATTAGAAATTTCTTGATATTTAATACATAAATCTAAGGATATAGATAATGCAAAAGATATAACAAACCATCCCCTCCATGGTATATGAACAGTGAAACCAAAGGACAAGTTTTTAAAGGATATTATAGCAGGGCACCTGGGTGTCTAAGTCACTTAAGCATCCAACTCTTCATTTTGGCTCAGGTCATGATCTCACAGTTGTGGGATCAAACCCCACATTGGGTTCTGTGTTGACAGAGTGGAGCCTGCTTCAGATTCTCTCTCTCCCTCTCTCTCCAACCCTCCCCCCACTCATGCACATGTGCAGTCTCAAAATAAACTTAAAAAAATAAAAATTAAAAAAAAACCCACTGTGATTTTTTTCACACACATACTTTTATGTGATTGAAATAAAATTGATTACCCCCATACACATACTTTTAAGCTTAAAATTTTCAATGTGAGGACTTCATATACTCCATTTGGGTACATTTTTTCACCATGGATTTGAAACATTTCTGACTTTTTCTTGATTAGCAAAGTATGTATTTCAATTTGTTTGTACACTTTTCCTAGGGGTCCCTTACATACACAGTGGGGCTTTTTCCTCATACTGTTATCAAGTTGTCCACTGTCAAACAACTGTCATTCTTCTGCCCTTCTGTATGTCTTTCTGGGATATTCTTATGCAATTTCTTCTAAATTCCAATATGTATGAGTTCAGTGTCATTGTGAATTTGGAAGTTTTGTTGAACACAACTTCTTCAGATTATAAGTAAAAAATATTACCATCCTAAGCATTGATGTTTGGTGAACCATCTCACATTGTTGGATACTTCTTTATTCAGAGCAATGACTTGTAGTTTTGTATAACTTAGGTCTTTATCCCAGTAACTTGATATATGAGACCACTTTACTATGGAGGCTGGTTCTCATATATTAATTTATGAAAATCTAAATAAATTACACTTTGATTGTCCTTTATTTGTAACAGTTATCTGCTAAATCCAATGGCATTGCAAATGGTCAGATCTAAAAGAAATCAAAGAATAGGTTTTATTTTAAAAATCACAATTATACATTCCTTTTAACCTTATATTTCTGAAAATTCTCAGTACTATACAAAACAATGTTTGTATGAGGGAAACACATGTGTTTGTAGGAAGTTTTCTTAGTGCCTATTTACATAACATACACAAGATCTGAGGTCAGTTCTTCCAAAATGATTTTTCATTTTTCCTTCCACAACTTAGTAATTCTATGCAGATTAAATGTTCAAAAATGTCACAAGTACTGAGCACCTGCCATGTGTAAGCTTCAGCCTAAGTATTGTGCACATTAAAAAAGAGTCCAAAAGACTCTTTAGGAAGAGGAGTCATTACAAAATAGTAAGGCTGGATAGTATATGTTTTTAAAATTAGTAGTAAAAGCAGTGAGTCCAGGTGGCAGAAATCACAGTAGGACAAAGTTTTTCAAAGAAGCTTTGTGGACAAGTAGTGGTGAAAAGTTTATAATGAATTCTTAGTTCTTTTTTTTAATGTTTCCTTATATATTTTGAGAGAAAGTGCATGTGAGTAGGGGAGGGGCAAAGAGAGAGGGAGAGGATCCCAAGCAGGCTCCACACTGTCAGCACAGAGGTCTATCTGAGATTGAACTCACAAATCACAAGATCATGACCTGAGCCAAAATCAGGAGTCCAATGCTTAACCAGCTGAGCTACCCAGGCATCCTGAATTCTTAGTTCTTGATCTTAAACATCAGAATCTAATTTTGGCTAGGTAAGAAGAAAGTAATTTTATTCTAAGATTAGGGAGTAACTTACAGAATTAAAAGGCCAAAAACTAGGATCATAAAATGACAGAAATCAAGGATAGCTTGGTAGCAGAGATAATAGCTAAGATAAGCTTGAAAACAGCCTGTTTAGAATTCTATTACTGGCCCAATCACTGCTAAACACCCTAGGATTGCCACTGCCAAAGAACGGTACAACAATGCATTCTAAGCTGTTACTGTGCCATTCATTCACAACTCAAACTCTGCCAGGCGCATACAAGTGGTGGCACCAAGTTTACATACTAGCAATCAGTTTGGGAGAAAGAAAATATCTAATATTTTATCTAATATCTAATCTATTAGAGCCTTCACTAATGTAATGTGAAGTCTTCTCTCCCACAAACACCTAACAAGGAATTCTCCCAAAATAAAAATGGGTTGTGGAGTGGAACAGTCAATAAATGACAAAATACTCACTGGTGTCCACTCCTTTGCCTGCCCAATATACACATACCCACAATTTCCCATGATTATACTTCTTCAAAAAATTTTCCCACTCAATATGGTACAACCATCTCTCATTCAACTAAGAATGCATCCTTCCTCATAGGAGACAATCAAGTCTCATAGGTTACTATATTCAGTTCCATATCCAGGACCTCAGGAATGTCCATTCCTCCCCAGGTCTAGAGTAATCCCACCATGATATTCTGCAATCTATGCACTACATTAGATTAGCCAATGTCAAAAATCCTATATACAACACTGGAAGAAACAGAAAAGAGGTAGATTTGTTTAAAATACACTCATGCCATAGAAAGGAATATAGGTAGAGGTTATATAGCTCTGTTTTTGAAACTGGTCATGAGACCCGACTTATTTTGTCCAATACTCAATTCCATGTTCCCTTGACTTCCAGCCAGAATTCTTAATGGGTCTAGTGGGGTGACTAAAACCTCATTCCTGAAGAATTTAAGCCCCTGTCTGCGTAGGGCCATTGAAATATTTTAACTTGACGGGCGCCTGGGTGGCTCAGTCGGTTAAGTGTCCAACTTCCACTCAGGTCATGATCTCACGGTTCGTGGGTTCGGGCCCCATGTTGGGCTCTGTGCTGACAGCTTGCTCAAAGCCTGGAGCCTGCTTGAGATTCTGTGTCTCCTTTTCTCTTTGCCCCTCCCCTGTTCATGCTTTATCTCTCAATAATAAATAAATGCAAAAAAAAAATTTTTTTTTAATATTTTGAGAGTCTAAGAAGGAAGCAACTTGGAGCCTCTGGGTTTTGGGCATACTCATTCTGTAGCAGTAACTTGATTTTCCCTTGGTGGATTATCAACCCCTGCAGTCAGTACCTTACCCCTCATTTTGACAGTGTCCAGGGGTTTAAGGAACTTGAAATGGCCAAGTGTGGTCTGGTCTGTTTCTAATTCAATAGTATTGTTGTATATAACTTTTGTGGAAGCGTGTTTCCCTGTACAAAACAGGCAACATTAGATATGAGAAGAAAATATTTTGTGGGTGGATTTTTTTTTTTATGTGAACTGAATTCTTTGGCCAGAAGTATGTGAGAAACTTTAGTAATATACAAGTTCTTGTAGTTAATGACTAGTGTCTGTGACAGACCTTGTCAGCTAGAGGTCCAAATGGGTACTGGCACAGAGACAAGTCCTCTTAGGCTAATAACTCTCTCATCTTGAGAAACTTCATGTTCTATCTGTTCTTTTGGAGAATGAACACCTGATTTTGGAACTCCAGGTAATCCTGATCCCAGCTGTCTATTCTAAACAGGATATTATCTAGACATAAACATAAATCAGGGATTCTTTTTCTTGGAACTGTTGATATTTGGGTCCAAATTACTTTTTCTTGTGGGGAGTTGCCCTGAGCATTGTAGATCTTTAGCTGGATCTCTGGCTTATCAATTAGTTGCCAGTAGCACTCTGCAATTGTGACAATCAAAAATGTCTCTAAACATTTCATTAAATTGTTTTTAATGATTTAATTATTTTTACCCCTGAGAAGCAAAATTGCCTTCAGCTGAGAATCACTGACATAAGCATATCCTTTGAGTTCTACCATCCAGAAAAAGTGTCCTGAGCCAGTCCTAAAGGCACGAGTAAATTGTGTGATCACATTCCCAGGATGCTCTCTGGCCATGCTGCCTCTTTTCACTCAATTCACAACGGTCACCTAACAAGAACTCCTTATGGATAACTTGACGTTGGAAAAAAATTCAAGCTTGACTTATAGGTGATCCTGTGTAATGTTACTACCAGCCACAAATGAGGTGGGGAGGAGCATTAAGCTCCTTGTTCATGGCTGGCAGCAAACGACAGGAAAGGAAAGACCTCCTAGGGAGCAGCCTTGAGCAGTTCATTTTGTCTCCTTGGCCTGAAGGGATACAGTATGAAAAAATATTATGACTACTCATGAAAACTGAATTTGGGGTTTGGCTGGATTCTCAGGTGCTTGGAAAAGGATTGGTGTCAACTTAAGAAAGCTTGGAAGGAGTGTATAGGTGGACCTCTTAAAATGGATCCAGAATGTGAGAATGTTTCTTAGCTATGTGAATAATCACAGCAAAGCCCTTGCTGTGAAAGAGGCCCTGAATAATTAGATAGACAAGATAACCTTTTCTGTAAATGTTAATATCTTGTCATGCCAGTGCTAAATGAGAGTATTAACAAAGTGCCAGGATAAGCAAGGATAGAGTACAAACCCCACTTACAGAGGCTTTTTTGACTATTGCCCCCTCCACGTCCTCCCCTTCTCTACTTACCCCACTTTGCTTTTGCTGATAGCACTTCTACTGGTAGGTATCATATCTCGGGGGGTCAGCCAGCTACCTGGTAGCCGACTAATTTCATCAGAAGAATGTCCTCATTGGTAGACATTATGGGTTTTTTGCTTTTTTTTTGCCCATGACATTTATGGCAGCACCATCATTTATGGATTTACTACATAATTCTACATTATCATGGATTCCTATACAACATTGCTGTAGCCAAGGAACTTATTACACAGAAGACATAAGATAAAGTGCTTGAAGACTTAGTTAGGAAGCCAGCTGAGAGACAACACTCCAAATGCAGTGTATATTTATATTCAACAACTGATTTTGTTTTTAATTTTTTTTTTAAAATTTATTTCTGAGAGACAGCATGGGCAGGTGAGGTTGAGAGGGAGGAGAAACAGAAACTGTAATAGGCTCCAGGCCCTGAGCTAGCAGTCAGCAGAGCCTGACATGGGGCTCAAACCCACGAACCATGAGATCATGACCTGAGCCAAAGTCGGATGACACTTAACCAACTGAGCCACCCAGGCGCCCCTCAACAACTGATTTTGAATGCTATTTCTCCTGTTCCTATATTAGCTCTAAGAACTATGAAGCCTCCTACTATTTCACCGAATTATCCTCTCATAAAATATTTGCTTTTTGTTCCTCTGACTCCAGACTGCTATTTTTACAGATTTGGGTATTTAGGAGTTCAAAAGAAATTAGCTGAAAATAACTGGGATTCAAACTGCCACATGGTAATTTTGGATTCTTTATGCCACTGGTAATCTGGCAAAAAAAGAGGGTTGTCATGTTAGCTGAGGTGTTTTAACCTTATGGTACAGTTGCTTCACAAATAAGAGCAGGGAAGAGTATGGACGGAAAACTGAAGATTCTCTGGTGTTCTTATGTTGCCACATATAGTAGTAAAAGAAACAAGAGCTTGGACCTGTCTAAATTTGGTCACTCTATTAGGGAAGAAGCTTAGTTGGTCAAGGTAGTAACCAAAACAAAAATTAAAGAATAGATGAAGAAGTAAAGTCTAAGGCACTTAGATAAGGCAGTAACTTCCACCTGCTACTTCCTTGCTGTCATATATAACATGTATTTTAACAAATTTCCCATCTTTCTGATGTCTAATAGTACTAAAATGACTGTTTAATTAGCACAATTTGCAGAAAATCAATGAGAATGTAGCAAAACGTGAAAAATGAACATAATCCAAAGGCCTTGGCCGTGAATATATAGGTAAGCAATAGCTGCACTGTTGGGCATGAGTGCTTTTGGAAATTTAAGTATAAAAGGAATGGAATGTGTGTGGAAACTGAACAGCCAGGAGTGAACTGTAGTGAGTATTTGTTATTTTTGGTGATTATATAGTCACCCATCCCAGAAGAATTCCAGACGCGACCTTAAATTACAGAAGTCTAAAGAATAGGCACATGACCCAACCTTGGCCCATTGAGCACTCTCTCCAAGGACTCTGAACCCTGAGCTAATCTTGCAAGGAACAAAAACAAATGAAAGGAAGAATTCATTGTATCATTCTGACTAGGCTGCTCCCACAATCAAACAGACTGCTTCCTTCTCTAGTACTTTCCACCACTAATACTGTCCTGACTCCTGACCACCAGTCCTGAAAGGCACTGGATATCCTTCCAATAAATTCCCTTTTCCTCAAGTTTAGCCTGATGGTTTCTGCTGTTGGCAATACATGGTCCTGATACAATCAGGAACATGAACAGAAATGGAAAAATGGACAAATACAGAAAATCTCTTAAAATGTTTTACTAGAAACCTATCTTATCAAAGAACCTACTTTTGAAACTGGATATTTTTATGGACTGAAGTTTGACCCCTCCCTGAATTCATTTGTTGAAACTCTAACCCCCAATACAACAGTATTAGGGGGTGGTGCCTTTGGGAAGTAATTAGGTCATGAGGGTGGAGGCCCCGTGATGAAATTAGTATAAGAGGAAGACAGCTAGCCCTCTCTCTACCATGAGGGTACAATGAGAAGGCAGTTCTCTATAAAACAGGAAGAGGGTTTTCACTGAAATCCAACCTTGCTGGCACCCCTGTTGTGATCACCGAGGCCAAGAGAGATGAAAAACTAGACTGTCCCCGCTTTGGTTATGTACCTATCCTTAGTCAATCACTCTGCTGTGGAAGTAGGACAATTTATATTTGGACCTTATGATGGACTGGAGAGAGGAACTTCCCAAGAAAAAGAAGTGCTAGGCCAGCAGAAACAGGGTTCCAAAAGAACGATCTTAAAGATATATAGCTATATATATTTATATTTTATATGCATATAGTATCTTACAGATATCTACATATATAAAAGTAAACTGTACTATTTTTCCTAGTTTTAGGACACAAAAATCTAGAAGGAGCTATCCAAATTTGAGGGAAGGGGATTTGAAGGGTGGAGAGAAGAAAACTTAATTTTGTTAATTATTTTGCAATGGAAGAACTGGGAGGGTATGAAGAGAAAGGCAGGGAGTGAAAATAAATTCATTTCAACAACCACTTTGGAAAGGAATATGTTAAGCCATGTTGTGTATGTATGTGTACATACACACACACACACATCTACGCATACACATCTCCCCTCATATTAATCTAAACACTTCAGATAAATTGAAGCACAATTTATTATTTCTAATGAAAGGATTTTGAGTAGTAAAAGAGTGTTAAGACTTTGAGAAATACAAATCATTTACTCAGTAACAACACTTAGCAGATAACAGGAACATCCTGCACATATTCATTTCCCATTCAGCCTGAATAAAGTAGTTTCACTACACAATGCTTTCCTAAGATAAGTTGTTCTATGGCCAGAGAAAATAGCATTTTAAATAGCCTATCTTTCTAAAATTGAAGCGACCTTCTAAACAGGTATTTAGAAAGTAAGTGGGAACAATTAAGCCTAATTGTTATGAAAACAAAAACTAACACCACAATCATAGAACATTTAAATAGGAAAATTATGAAACTATATATATAAAAAATTATACACATATACACTTTATCAAAATACCTTTTTTCTATTTTGGTAACTAAAATTTTGAGATTAAAAACAAAGTAGTTCAAGCACTTCTAAATATAAAAATTTCAGATTTATATTTATTAAAAAAATTATATCAGTTCTGTTTGGAGTAACTATATATACACAAAGACAAATATTGAAACTGTGGGAACAGAAATAGTGAACAATTTCAAATTTCTTAATATTTTAATGGTTTAAGTAACTTACTGTTTTTCAGTCATTTTTTGCTAAAATAGGTTTATTTAATTTAAACTCAGATCTTAATGTTGTTTTTGTTTTTTGGGTTTTTTTCCTTTTTTTTAAAAGACAAATTATTTATTTAAAATGGTAGGTATTAGGTTTGCACCAACTAAAAAATAACATTTACATTTGTCTAGATGTAACAATTTTAAAAACATACAAATTCAATATGTAGTAGGAAAATATGTAAAAAAAAAAACACAACACATAAGGAACTATATACCCCATCAAAAAATATAAATGCACCCTTCTACTGATTATGACTACTGAAAACTAAATATTCTGATTTAAAAGTAGCTTCTATAAAATATCAAAGTAGTAGGCATTGTTTGCTTTCCTCATTTAATGAATAAATAAGAAATATTTCTACTTCAGTTAAACAGTACTACTAGTATTTCTTAGCAAAAATGTAGTATTATAGATAGCAAAGTAAGCATTGCCCTGTATTCAAGTTTTCATGTTTTATCTCCATTAAAATGTTTTCTATAATTTAGAAGGACAACACACACAAAAGTAAAAAGATGAGGTAAACATCTTACACTTTTAAGAAATTACTTGGAACTTAATACTCAGATATTCTCAATGCCTAGCTCTAGAATGATGTTTATGAAGGTCCTCCATTAAAAAAAAAAAAAAAAAAAAAAAAAGATGGTCCTCCATAATGTCGATGATATGACACGTATCTGAACCCGATAATGAACAGCAGGTTTCTTGGTCTTCTGAGTAGGCAAATGATGTCCTTCCCTGTTATTACAAAGCAATCATGACTAAGTTTTGCCAAAAATATTGCTTCAGTGTAGGTTTACATGAGGCACCAAGCTACAGTAAGAGCAGCTACAATGCCATTCAAAATTGCCATGCTATAGCCCATGTGGAAAGAATGTCCAGTCAGTTTCCTAGGGGGAAAGAAAAAACAAAAAAAGGAATATGTAATTTGGAATAACAGAAATACCATGTTTTTACTGAAATGCTTACAATGCAAAAATGTTTCCCTAATATTTTACACAGTAATATACATGTTAAAAAAGAATATTAGACATTTGTAGGATTAACAGAGTGACCTTAAGTTTTCTGCCAAAAACTCTCCTGTTTATCAAATACAGTTTTTCAGTTTCATTACTTAGAGCAAACTGTTCGGTTTAATCCCTTAGACTTCTTTACTGTGCTTCACAGTCACTGAATGTATTGTAACCTAATTCTAGGGTTAAATCGTGTTACATTACAAACATTCTCTTTCATTAATTAGCACTGTTTCCCTGTTCTCTTGTTCAGAACTAAAAATACATATTATTTTAGGTATTCGTCCTGTTTGTTCCATTTTTGGATTACATGAAGAAATTCTACTCTTTGTAAGCACTAAAAACAGCACTTTTCCATAGGTGAGTCATAAATCAGATTATATCTTTTATAGACATTTCAGTTTTCAATAGGTCACTTAATTGACGTGGACTTCAATGAGTTCCTAAATATCAGCAAAGACACGTCTCTTCTTTTATGATTACTCAGTGCCAACTTGCTTACATGAACAGATTTCCCAACATTTCATTCTCTATTTTACAGTAATTTTACTTATTTTACTACATTTTCTTTAAGATTCCTTCCATTAACTATTGCAATAATACTCTTTGCTTATCCTCATAAAGATGAGACATGCTAAAAAGAATAGAAGCTAATGTCCAATTGGTGTCAGAGGCAGAAGAGCTTTTCCTCAGTGGAGCAATCCAAATTGAGGACATATAGGGAGGTGTGCTGGCAGGAAAAAGAGCCCAAAGTCATTAGCAGTAAGAGGTCTGGACTGAGGATTACCATGCCTATTCCTTGCCTCCTTTCCTAAGGACAGGTCAAAGACAGAGAGAGGTACTTGGATCTGAATTAACATTTGAAGGATTCCAGTCCGACAAGATCTGAGGTAGGGAGTACAGAACACTCTCCAAAGAACACCACCTTTGCATTCATCTGAGACTACAGAAGGCCCTGCTTCCTGACAGCCTCTGTTATTACTATTTATACTTTCCACTCAACCTTACCTACCTTGGAACTAGTTTAAGATGATTCTCATGTGACATTAAGGGTTAGTCTACTTAGCTGCATTAACCTCTATACTGTAAAATGAAACAGATACTCTAGATACTTTAATCTTAAAAATATTCTCTCAAATACATATTGATTAGTGAACAGAAAGTTAATCATAAAATTGAACTATCAGCATTGCCATTCATTATTTAAAAAGTACTAATGACCCAGGAACATTTAAATTCATACTAACAAAATGAAGTTAATCATGGAACAGAATTTTAGGAATTAATTGTTCTCTTTTACTACTTTTGACCCTGTATTCCTGTAAAAATAGAAAAGCCTCTGAAGTACAGTACCACGCTTTAGGAAATTAGGAAAACTACAATGCTGGTATAACTGAATTTTACTGAGCTATATATGCTCAAATGTTCAGTGACCCTTACAGAAGAGGCAAAGAAAGGGATTTTAATGGCAATGAAGAAATGCCCCAGAGCAGATTATCAGTCTACCATCTCAAATGTACCATATCCCACTAGAACATGGTAGCAATTGTCACACATATACTGCTAAGCAAGAGACTTAAAATCTCTGAGTAATCAGTTGCTTTGAAACTCCTTTTCAGAATACTCACCATGATTTTCTTCTCTCTGGAAAGAAAGACAACCCCTGCCCGCAGGTTTCCTCTCCTACGACTTATTTGTGAAGTTCTGTAAAACACTGACGGTATCTTGGTTGCCCTTTGTCAACATCTTTCATCTAGCTTTTGTAAAGGGCAAGTTTTGAACTGAAAAATTCGGTCTAAGTATGGTGCCTATTTTATTCAATTTCTATATATGCAAGTTACTTTTTAAACTATATACACACCGTGAAGTGCAAATAATGCCTGGCATGAGTACAGATCAATGAATCTTTATCATGTTATACCTCATGTACCAACCATCCAGACCAAATATAAAACATTTCTAGTATCACAGAAAGCTTATTTGTTCCTCTTCCTTCCCCCGAATCCCGAGATAACCACTCCAACCAACTGTTAACACGATGTCTGGTTTCACCTGTTCCACCTTACATGCCCTCATATAATATGCTTTGTTCTCTGTCTGGATTCTTTCACTCAATATTGTGTCTGTGAGATTCATCCATATGGCTGTATGTAACATTAGCATGTGTTCTTTTGTACTGTAGTTTAGTATCCCGCTGTATAAAAACAACAAAATTTATCCAATGGATACAATCCATTCTACTACACAGCATTTGGATTGTTTCCAATGAGGCTCCTATATGTAGGGACACTATGAACATGCTACATATATTTAGTGGGTGTGAGACATGTGCACTCATTTCTCCTGGGTATATCCTAGGAATGGAATTGCTGGGTTATAAGGTGGATGTAAATTTGGCTTTAGTAAAAAGATGAGACATTTTCCCAAAGTAGCTGACTACTGTACACTTCTACCAGCAATGTCTGAGAGTTTCAGTTGCTCCACACTGTTACCAACATTTAGTATTATCATTGTTTTACACTTTCATGGGTCTGCAGATTATGTTGTGGTTTGATTATTTTTCTCATGATGAATATATTTATTACACATTCAAATATAGTCTTTTTTGAAGTCCCTATTTATCTTTTTGTTCATTTTTCTATTGGTTTATATAGTCCTTTGTCAATAATATGTCATAAATATCTTCTCCTGTTTATGGCTTGTCTTTTCACTCTTTAGTAAAATCCACTGATGAACAAGTTCTTAATTTAAATACAGTCCTTTTTTTTATTTTAAATTATGGCCTTTTCAATAAATCTTTGACTATGGTTATGAAAATAAACTATTTTTAGAGATGCTTTATTGTTCTCCCTTTGACATTTTGGTCTATAATTCATCTCAAATTAATTTTTGTATGAGGTATAAGGTAGTGGCCAAATGCTCATGTCATACCATATGGAAATCCAATGGTTTCAGCACAATTTATTGAAAAGACCATTTTTCCCCCCTCATTAAATTCCCATGGTGCCTTTGTCCTAAGTCACATAATCATCTATGTGTGGGTGTTTTTAAGTTTTCTATTCTATTCTTTGGGTCTATTTGTTTATCCCTGATAAAATCAACAACTTTCTTATATAGCAGCCATTAACAACTTAAAAAAAAAATACTATGCTATACACCTAAAACTAATATAACACTGTGTGTTATACTAAATGGTATTAAAATAAAAACTCACAAAGCCAAAAAAAAAAGTTATGCTAAAATATCCTTATATTGAAGACTACAAAATCTTAGAAACACAACAGTAATGCGCAAAACTCATTATGATGAAATTCCTCAATTTTCCTTTCCAACTGCCTTTTTTCTGCAGAGATGGAATAAGTTCATCCCAAAATTTATATGGAAATAGGAGACCCCAAATTGCCAAAACAATACTGAAAAAGAACAAAGCTGGAGAACTCACACTTCCCAGTTTCAAAACTTAAAGTTACAGTAATCAAATGGCATGGTACTGGCATAAGGATAAACATATAGACAAATGGAATAGGATTAAAAAGTCCAGAAATAAACCCATAGATCTACAGTCAGTTAAATTTCAACAAGGGTATCAAAGACCACTTAGGAGGAAAAGAATAGTCTTTTCAACAAATGGTGCTGGGACAACTGGATGCAAAAGAATGAATTTGATCCTTTAACTCATACACTATACAAAAATTACCTCAAAATGGAGATGAAATAATTAAAACTCTTAAAAGGAAGCAAAGCCAAAGGTTTTTGCAACCTTGAATTAAACAATGGTTTCTTAGATAAGCAAATGAAGAAAAAATGAACTGAACTTATTAAAAACTTCTCTGCTTCAAAGGACATTATCATGAAAGTAAAAAGACGACCCAATGCAGAGAAGAAAATATTTCCAAATCATGTTTTGTTTTGTTTTTTAGAGAGAGAGGAAGCAAGTAGGGGAAGGGGAGAGAGGGAGGGGAGAGGGAGAGGGGGAGAGAGAGAGAGAGAAAGAAAGACAGCAAGAAAGAAAAGAGAATTTCATGTAGGCTCCATGCCCAGCACAGAGCCCAATGTGGGGCTCAATCTCATAACTGTGAGATCATGACTTGAGCCAAAATCAAGAGTCAGATGCCTAATCAACTAAGCCGCCCAGGTGCCCCTTGCAAATCACATACCTAATAAGGATCTACTAAGATATAAATAAATTCTTAGGACTAAAAAAAAAAATCTAATTTTAAAAAGGGCAAAGCATTTGAATAGAGAGTTCTGCAAAGAAGATATACATTGGCCAACAAGCACATGAAAGGATGCTAGATATCATTAGTCAATATAGAAATACAAACCGAAACCACAATGAGTGAATACTTCATTCACACTAAGATGGTTATAACACAAAATGAAAGAAAACAACAAGTATTGGTGAGGATGGAGAAATCAGAGATCTCACACATTGCTGGTACAAACATAAAATGGTATAGCTACTACAGAAGAGTCTGATAGTCCCTCAAAAAGTTGAGCTATCATATGACCCAGCAATTCCATTCCAGGTATATACTCAAGAGCTGAAAACATGTTTTCACACAAAAACTTGCACCTGAAAGTTCATAGAAGCATTATTTATAAGAGCTAAAAAGTGGAAACAAAGCAAATGTCCATCAACTGATAAACAAAATGTAGCATATCCATACAATGGAATGTAATACAGCCATAAAAAGGAAAGTACTGATATACACTATAGCATGGATGAACTTTAAAACCAGTATGCTAAATAAGACATTAAAGACCACATTCTGGACTTGTCTGATTCCATTTACATGAAATGCCCAGACAGGCAAATCTATAAACAAAAACTAGACTAAGGGTTTTCAGGGTCCGGAGGAGGGGATTATAGAGGAGTAACTGATAATAAGTACAGGGTTTTCATTTTCGAGTGATGGAAATATTCTGGAATTAGTGATAATGATTGTATAAGATAAAGGATATACTAAAAGTCACTGAGTTATATACTTTAAAATGGTGAGTTTTATGTTATATGAATTACATTGCCGTTAAAAATAAAACTTTATTCAAAGACCTTCAAAGAGTATCTGAATGGGGCACCTGGGTGGCTTAGTCGGTTAAGCGTCCGACTTTCGCTTGGGTCATGATCTCGCGCTTCGTGGGTTCGAGCCCCGCGTCGGGCTCTGTGCTGACTGCCAGCTCAAGGCCTGGAGCCTGTTTCAGTCTGTGACTCCCTCTCTGACCCTCCCCTGCTCACGCTGTCTTTCTCTCTCCTAGAAATAAATAAAACATTTAAAAAAAAAAAAAAAGAGTATCTGAATGAAGAGAAATATCTAATAATCTGGGAATACTCAACATCATAAACATACCAATTACCTTGAAAAGAAACCATAAATTCAATGAAATCTCAGGAGGAGCTCAAAAGAATTCCTTTGGTGGGAAACTGACACTTTAATACTAAGTTTATCTGACACAGTAAAGGTGCAAAAGGAGTAAAGAAAAATTCTGGGAAATCAGAAAAGTTATAACATAACATATAACAAAGTAGTTTAAAAAGAAGGAAATAGAATCAGAAATAAAAAGACACTGGAATAGACTTTAGCATCCAAAAACAGATCTATGTTTGTAAGAATAAGTATATATGGGCTGGGGGAAGAAGTGAGTAAACATATGCACGGAGATTTTACATTTAACCAATACACATTTTTAAGACCTTAGATGAAACAAAACTGACAATTATTTCGACTTCTTTCTTCCTTATTCCTAATCATGGTGTTTCATTTATCAGTGTAGGAGAAATCAAGATTTGGCTTATTAACACTTTAAAAGAGCTCTTGTTATATTTACATTTACATGGACTAAAAAGAACTGGTGATTTTAGGCAGTTCCCTTCAGTTCTTTGGTTTTATTTTGTGATTCCCACAAGTTCTATGAATATTAAGAAAAAACAGTAAGACTAAGGTCATATTTTTAGGTTAAAAGGGGGAAATGCCTACAATTTCAGTGTTTGTAGATTCTTGATAGGCTCACTGTCAGTGTGAGGCTCAAGCAGTACTAGAAGTCTACAACAAATGCTTTCTTACTGTTTTAAGTCATTCATGACTTTTTATTTTCATAATCTGAAGCAGTCACACACTGGTAGGCAAATGGTAATAAAATATAGGGGTGGGAGTGGGTGGTTTGGGAAGGTTGGGTTGAGTATATACAATTTTTGCTCATTAGTTCTTCTGTAATTTCTTTTTTTTTTTTTTAAATGTTTTATTTATTTCTAGGAGAGAGAGAGACAGCGTGAGCAGGGGAGGGTCAGAGAGAGAGGAGTCACAGACTGAAGCAGCCTCCAGGCTCTGAGCTGGCAGTCAGCACAGAGCCCGATGCGGGGCTCGAACCCACGAACCACGAGATCATGACCTAAGTGAAAGTCGGACGCTTAACCGACTAAGCCACCCAGGCGCCCCGTTCTTCTGCAATTTCATGAAGGGAAAGGTAAGGAAAAAGGAAAGATCACATTTCAGAAGAATAATAAGCTTGATCAAGGATAGCACTTTCCGGGGGCACTTGGCTGACCCAGTTGGTGGAACAGGTGACTCTTGATCTCAGGGATGTGAGTTCAAGCCCCACAATGGGTATAGAGATTACTTACAAATTTTAAAAAATATTTTAAAAAGGGGCAGCCCTTTCCTTTATTGCATATTATAGTATATCAAAATATTATATAATAAAGTATATTAAGGGAAACTTGATCAGATATAAAATAAAAAAGCTTCTATCCAGAATAAGTAAAACATCAGATTTTTTAATATCATTACTGTCAAATCCACAAAGGTGGGTATCAAGCTGATTTGACTTTGTCATGCCACTAGGATTTCTAATTTGGACTATATTACTGAATAGGTAGAAAACATACACACACACACACACACCCGCCCCCCCCCCACCACAGAACGAAAACAAATCCTATCGTCTCATAGCACTATATAATAGAAATGTTTAATTTTGAAAACCTTCCATTTTATTTCAATATTCACAAGGTCTCTGTAATAGGCTTAAAGAACTTTTGAAAACAACATGACTGTTTTTTAGAGATTTGCTACAATTATTATTTCAAATATGAATGTGACCAAGAAAATGAATTCAAGGTGAAAGTACTTTCAAGCTACTCATATTGTCTTCATATACCTAAACATACTACACCAGATTAATTTTCCTAAAATACTCCCTTGTTCAAAATGTTTTTCTGTTAACTGTATATAAAATATAAATGAGTAGAGCAAACAATATAGTTAACAAGGTCAAGTTTTCTTAACAATATGAATTTTGACCCAAGCTTTCAGAGTGGCATGGACCAATAGACAAAAGAGGTACCGCTGTAAAGGAAAAAGGACAGAACCAGGAAAAGTGAACTCACACTTATGATTTCATATTTAGGGGCACCTGGGTGGCTCAGTTGGTTAAGTGTCTGACTTCGGCTCGGGTCATGATCCCACGGTTTGTGGGTTTGAGCTCCGTTTCAGGCTCTGTGCTGCCAGCTTAGCTCAGAGCCTGGAGCCTGCTTCAGATTCTGTGTCTCCCTCTCTTTCTCTCTGACCCTCCCCTGTTCACGCTGTCTGTCTCTCTCTCAGAAATAAGTAAAAACATTAAATAAAAAAAAAAGATTTCATATTTATCAGGTGAATGGCTGGACCAGATTAACTTAAGGTCCCATCCAGTTCTAAATTTCTATAACTATTCAAAGTAACTGGGACATGGTAAAAACATTTTAAAGAGATTACATAGGCTTTTTTCTACCTATTAAAATAGGTTAATTGATCAACATTACCTGTACTTCCAACCAGAACTATGAGGCAGGGAGTAGTACTACATAAATATTTTAGTTCCAAAGAGTCAATCAATGAGACCCAAACTATAATGAAAATTAATAGATGACATCTCTAACATAAGAAATAAAAAGAACTGGCCATGTGTAGCAACATGGATGGACCTTGAGGGTGTTATGCTGAGCGAAATAAGTCAGGCAGAGAAGGACAAATATCATATGTTTGCAAGTATAGGAGGATTAGGAGGAACTTGACGGAGGAACAAGGGGGAGAAGAAGGGTGGAAATGGTGGGGGAAAGGGAGAGAGACAAACCATGAGAGACTCTTGAATGCTGACAAAAACTGAGGACTGTGGATGTGGGGGGAGGGAGGGATGGGCATGGAGGAGGACACTTGTGGGGATGAGCACTGAGTGTTATGTGGAAACTAATTTGACAATAAACTATTTGTAAAAAAAAAAAAAAGAAAAAAACATTAAAACACAAAATGTTACAGAATGAGAAAATTTTAATAAAAAGAGAAGCTCTAAAAAAAAAAAAGAAATAAAAAGAACTTTAAAATTTAAAAACAAGTAGAAAAATAGAACTTAACGACAAAACCAGAATGTTTCTTAAAGGGAATGTTAGAATTACTAAATGTGCATTTTATTATGTTAGGATAAAATTCTACTGCAACAAATTTCTAAAATCAAAATAAGAAATATCATTCAATAATAATAAAATATATTAGAAAAATACGGTTATAAAGATAAACTCATTATAATAGAACTACGTCCATATCCTAAAAGATTAGTTATATAAAAGATATTATTGAGGCACCTGGGTGGCTCAGTCGGTTAAGCGTCCGACTTCGACTCAGGTCATGATCTCACGGTTCGTGGGTTTGAGCCCTGCATTGGGGTCTGTGCTGACTGCCAGCTCAGAGCCTGGAGGCTGTTTCAGATTCTGTATTTCCCTCTCTCTCTGACCCTACCCTGCTCATGCTGTCTGTTTTCTATCTCTCTCAGAAATAAATAAAACATTAAAAAAAATTAAAAAATAAAAAGATACTATTTGGTTCTGGTTGTTAAGAATTGGGCGCCTGGGTGGCTTAGTCGGTTAAGCGTCCGACTTTCGCTTAGGTCATGATCTCGCGGTTCGTGGGTTCGAGCCCCGCATCAGGCTCTGTGCTGACTGCTAGTTCAGAGCCTGGAGCCTGTTTCAGTCTGTGTCTCCCTCTCTCTCTGACCCTCCCCTGCTCATGCTGTCTCACTCTCTTTCTCCTAGAAATTAATTAAAAAAAAAAAAAATAGAAGAATTCCTTTGCAGTAATAAAGAATCCTGCAATGATGTACTTTTTTGGTTCCTTTTAGGTTTAAGCATTTGAGCTCTGTAGTTAAAGATGTATTTGAATGCCAGCTTTGTCATTTAGAAGGGGTATAAAGGTAGAAAAACTGACTTAACACTCAATTCCCTAACATGGAAATAAAAATAGAATCTTCCCTTATACAGCTAAAAATCAGGTCTCTGGCACATAGCAAATAATCAATAAATGTTAACCACTATAAAGTATAAAAAAGAAAGCTAGTGACAGATGAGATTTTTAAGAATTCTTTACATTCTATTTCCTCCTTCCTGTTAAGCAAAACACCTTACAACTAGACCCATTCCAAAGCCAAAACAAAGAAATAAAAAATAAAATTATACAAACAGACTCAGGAGGTGGCTAGAAGAAAGAAACTGAAGAATTATGGGCTTGTGTATGTATATGTGTATTTCTGCTTGGTATTATCTTCTTCCTACAAAGTCATAATCACTTTCCTTTATAATTCACTAGAGAACTTAGACTTGCAATATTTATATCAAGATTTTGTAGTCTGGAAATGTACTTTCTAGTAGTATATTTACATTGGTATTTAATAGTAACTTATAAAATGAATAAAGTATACAAGAATTATATTTTAATTATTTATATTTTAAAGGAATGGAATACATATAAAACCTAAGATTCAAATGAATTCAATGATTCTGGCAATTAAAGGAAACCACAAATTAAGGTACTGAATAAGCTACTGCCAAAATTCAAGTAAACTGTCTTTGTTCATTTAAGAGAGAGACCAAGAGATTCAAGCAGGTCTTTTTCCTTTTAAACATATTTTTAAATTTATTTTTAAGAGAGAGAAGAGACACAGTGCAAGCAGGAGGGGTAGAGAGAAAGAGAGATAGAGAGGGAGACACAGAATCCGAAGCAGGCTCCAGGCTCTGAGCTGTCAGCACAGAGCCTGACACGGGGCTCAAACTAACGAACCATGAGATCATAACTTGAGCCAAAGTTGGACACTTAACAGACTGAGCCACCCAGGTGCCCCAAGGAGGTCTCTTTTCTTGTTTCATGTCATTGACTGGTTTTACTCCAGCACTGATAGACTCTGAATTGAATCTCTATACTACATACCAGACTACTCTCTTTTGAAATCTTCATTCCTATGTCATATTAATTCCAATATTTATTTTCCGTCATATATATTTCCACATTTAAGACACACTTTTATGGGGCAGCTGGGCGGCTCAGTCAGTTAAGTGTTCAACTTTGGCTCAGGTCATGAACTAGCAGTTACTGAGTTTGAACCCTGCCTCGGGCACTGTGCTGACAGCTCAAAGCCTGGAGCCTGCTTCAGATTCTGTGTCTCCCTCTTTCTCTGTTCCTCCTCCACTCACATTCTTTCTCTGTCTCTCAAAAATAAAGATTAAAAAATATTTTTTTAAAGACACACTTTTATGACACAACTCCTCCCATTTGAAACAGTAATTTCACTGCTAATTGATTTTGATCTAAGCAGAAAACTCTCTGTGCTTGCCAGAACAAGAAGTTATATTAAAGGTCTACAGTAAGAACCAACTGAGGGCTCCTGAGTGCCTCAGTCGGTAAGTGCCCAACTCTTGATTTTGGTTAAAGTTATGATCTCTCAATTTGTGAGTTCAAGCTCCTGCAACAGGCTCCATGCTAACAGTGTAGAGATTGCTTGGGATTCTCTCTCTCAAAAAAGAAAAAGAAAAAGAAAAAGAAACCACTGGCTATTTGTTTCTATATCTGACTAGCTTAGCTGGAGACAGGATGAGCTAGGTTGTACTAATTTATCCCCATTTCACATATCTGAGCCATCTTTTATTTTCATTCTATCCTTAGAAAAGAAATCTCCATGGGGCGCCTGGGTGGCTTAGTCGGTTAAGCGTCCGACTTTCGCTTAGGTCATAGTCTCGCGGTTCGTGGGTTCGAGCCCCACGTCGGGCTCTGTCCTGACTGCCAGCTCAGAGCCTGGAGCCTGTTTCAGTCTGTGACTCCCTCTCTCTCTCACCCTCCCCTGCTCACAGTGTCTCCCTCTCTCTCTCTCTCCTAGAAATAATAAAAACATTAAAAAAAAGAAAGAAAAAAAAGAAAAGAAATCTCCAATTCCCAAAGATTTCTAAACTATGTGATCTTTGGTTGGAATAACTATCAGTTCTTTATCTGGAATCAAAAGTTCTTAGCCAAACCTAAAATATAAAAGAAACTAAGTAAACAACATTTCAATTACTTGCAAAGCATTTTTTTTTAAATGTTTCTTTCAGAAACACAAAATGATACAACTTCCTTTGTATTCTTTGTTCTAAGAATTACTTATTAGAAATTGCTGGAGAGAATAAAATTGTGTGTATTCCAACTAACTTTACCAATGGTATTTAGGACCGAAGTGTGAGAATTTCAAAGACAGCTTTCCTCCCTTAGGAAATGCTGTCTCTCTCATAAAGGAAAAAACAACATACATTCACCCCCTACTTTATACTCTAAAGTTTATAATTTTTTCAATTCTCTATTTTTTTACTTCACAAAAATTACATAATGAATTATCTGTATCAGGCATTACATATGGGAGATACAGAAATCAGCAAGAATCAATACTTTCCTCAATATTGCCTTCAAAGGCCAGTCTAATGACAGTGTCCTCAGTGTTAAAAGTTTTACAGACAACATTACTGGAACAGAAAGGAACCATCGGCTTGTAGAACAGGAGAGATTTTAAAGAAGAGTTAATACCTGATCTAAAACAGTATGAGGGGGGCGCCTGGTTGGCTCAGTCGGTTAAGAGTCCAATTTTGGCTCAGGTCATGATCTCGTGGTTCATGAGGATGAGTCCTACATCGGGCTCTGTGCTGATAGCTCAGAGCTTGGAGCCCGTTTCAGATTCTGTGTCTCCCTCTCTCTCTGTCACTCCCCTGCTCACACTTTGTGTCTCTCTCTCAAAAATAAATACACATTAAAAAAAACTTTTTTTTAAAACTGAGTATGAGGAAATTAAGAGTTCTTTTTTTTAAAAAAATGTTTACTTATTTTGAGAGAGAGAAAGAGCACATGTATCAGCTGGAGGGAGAAAGAGGGGAGAGAGAGAATCTCAAGCAGGCTCTAAGCTATCAGTGTATAGCCCAATGCACGGGGCTCGATCCCACAAACTGTGAGATCATGACCTGAGCTGAAATCAAGAACTGGACGCTTAACCCACTGAGCCATCCAGGCATCCCAAGGAGGTTAAGAATTCTAAAGAAATAGCTACACGTATAGAAGCAAGAGGCAATGGAGACTGCATTAATGGTTTGGTATGGTTAGGGTGAAGGACCTAGAAAGTCAACTCTTTCAAGTGGAATTTAACCATGGCTCTACTACTTTATAAAACTATTTTAACCTACCTGAAAATCTAATTCTTCATCTTTAAAATGAGATTAACAATTCCTCTCTTTAGTATTTCTGTCAAGACTGAGATTAACAATACTTGTTGCAGTACCTAGCATTTGTTGAGCACGCACATAATAAACTCCAGCCTTTATTTTGTGCCCTCGACTGGTGAGAGTTACTAAGGAAGACCTGAAGGTAATGTCAGGTTTCTCACTTGAGTTATTGGCTAGATAAAGTATCGCTCGCCATGATATAGAACCCAAGAGAAGAAACAGGATGGCGAGCAGTGGAGAACAATGAAGTCAATTTTAGATACACTGAAGTGAAAACACCTGCAGGACACTGAAGTAAAAATTACCAGCAAGCAAGAGAAAATATAAATCAAAACCGAAGGAGAGGTTTCCCAGGAAAGAGGCTCAAGACAGTCCAGATAGACTTGAAAATCTTCAGCCAATTAGTAGTAGATGAAAAAAAGTGATTCCACAATTGAGTCGTAGTGATCAGAAAGCTAGAAAGAAAAACAGGAGGTAGGGATGTCACAGAAATTAAGAAAGAAAAGCATTCTGAAGAGGAAGCATAAGCCATTTCAAATAACAGATTGAAAAATGAACATTAAAGTTTGTAATTAGGAGGACTGCAGTCAATTCACTGAGAAAAAAATTTAGTATAGGCATGACTACAAGACACCCACAGTCACTGTGCATACAGGGCTTACTTACCCCTTCTCTAGTCTTCCAAGATGCTTAGATGTGGAGAGGATAACTGGACATGAGGACTTTTTTTCTCTAACATAGGAGAAACTTGAATGTTTTAGAAATACTCTAACAAGAAGACTAGATACAAAAAGGAAAGTTGAAATATATGAAAAAAGGTCTTGCAGGGGTCGGCATCGTATGTGATCTAGAGGAAAGGAAGTAAAATTAAGTTTGGGCAGGTAGAACATTTCACTCACTGAGAGTGGGTAGGATAATGGGTATGTATGTAAAGTTTATAATCATGAGAGAGAAATGAAAGAAGCATGAAGTTCATTCATAATGAACTTTCAGTGACTTGACATGGAACTCACTGAAGAGTGTGATATGATATAGATTTGGAATACATCTAATAATTCAAAATAACCTATTAGTATAAAATACGGCAAAACAGTTTTGAAATGAAGCATCAAAGAATAAAAACTACGGCAGGGGTGGGGGTAGGAAATGGATTCATGGATGGATGGACAGACAATGCTAGCTGAGATTCTAGTTCCTACTACGAGGGCTGTTAACTCTAGTTACTCAGATCTTAGTTTGGATGATTCAACTAAGCCTCATTATCCTCTTTGTATGGAACACCACAAGCCTTAGCCTATTTTAAAATAAAATTGAGGTCTTCTGCTATTTTAACATTTCACTAGCACTGCTCCAGGCTCTCTCTCCCACTTGATCTTTCTTTTGACCTCTAGAACTTTGCAATCTTATAGGACAGGCAGTTCAAACTTTTTTCTTTACACAAGGCCTAGTAAAAGGAAGCTAGTTTTTCCTACAGTTCATAACAACTGAAAATACAAAATCTGATTATTTACCTTGGCTTTCCTATTTTAAAGTTTCAATTAAAATTATTTTCCTTGTCACTAAATTATGTCTCCTGCTCCATTCTTAACCCTGAAAAACATTTCTCAGACTTGGCAAGGAAGTCACTTTGGATTCAAGATCTAAAAGGAAAAGTGAAATAAATACAATGGTTGTTTTACTTTTTTTTTTTCTAATTTTAAATATCTTCATGGTAAACTTTCCTGCTTATTCAAATAGGCAGCCTTTAGTTGGACTTTCATTACTACTTTAGTGTCATCATTTATTCATTAAAACTCAGATATTCAGTAAGAGTTAATAAGTTTATCTATTAGGTATGAAGTAGTTCTTTGTTTTCCAAAATTGAGATGTAATTTTTAGAAATAGGTGTCATATCCTTAAGGTTATAAAACTAACCAATTAGAATGTAACTATATGAACAGACAAGTCAACCCCACCTAATATTTATATTTTTTACACCCAAATTCAAATTCTTGTAAGCACTACCTAATTTCAGAGTAGTCTTCTATAGCTGGGGCTGGCAAACTAGGACATGCCTGTCCTGCCACCTGTTTCTTCTTAGAGGAACATGGCCTCACTCATGCCTTTATGTATTGTCCATGGCTGCTTTGGTGCTAAAATGGCAAGAGATGAAAAGCTAAGAGAGACCATATGATCCACAAAGCTATAAATACACATTACTTGACCCCTGACAGAAAAAGTTCGCTGACTTCTGTCTTAAAAGTATAGTCCATATTCAAAGCGTAGTCCACAGACCAGCAAAATATAAGCAATGTCTTATATTTTGACTGAATTTCTTAGAAACTCAAAATCTCAGATCCCACTCCAGACATAATGCATCAGAATTTCTATTTTTAGCAACTCTAAAAGCTTCAAATACTGATGGTGACTGTTTGTAAATCTATAAATTAGCCAGAAGATTTCTAACCAGACCATCACTTCAGAAACCTATCCCAATTGCTTTCTATACCAAAGCTTCAAATTTATTGTAATTTTAAACAAAGAAATTAAGTTGAACAAGTAATTATAAAAGTTGTTTACGGTATCATGTTCTAAACAGATTTTATGACTTCTTTAAAATATTATATGACAGGGAACTCAAGTAAGAAATCAAGCAAAAGACTACCTAGGAAGAAAAGTTTCTCTTATTTCTCTCCTCCTATTGTGTATTTACCTTGCTAGTGGCTACACACTGGGTATATAAGTGTGTATGCATACATATGTTCAAAATAACCTATTAGTATAAAATACGGCAAAACAGTTCTGAAATGAAGCATCAAAGAATAAAAACTATCTTATTAGGGCCATCTGGGTGGCTCAATCAGTTGGATGTCTGACTCTTGGTTTTGGTTCAAGTCATGATCTCATGGTTTGTGGGTTTGAGTCCAAAATTGAGATCCAGGCTGATAGCGCAGAGTCTGCTTGGGATTCTCTTTGCCTCTCTCTCTGCCCCTCCCCCACTCACTCTGTCTCTAAAGAAATAAACTTAAAAAATTAAAAAAAAATCAATTTGTTAATCAAATTTTAAAGTATAGTTGTATTTGGGGGGAGTGATATATTTCAAGTACACATACATACAACCATACGCACACATATTCAGTCATAAGAGTTTACTAATACAGAAATAATTATAAAAATAACATGTGTTATATATGATTTTGATTTTGTATAAAAAAGAAAATATTTGCATGTGTATAGATGTTTTTTAAACATGGAGTTTAAACCAGTCTGTTCACACTAGTTGTATTTCAGAGTTATTTAAAATAAGACTTTGAAAGACCTTTACCTTCAAAATTATATAATTCTGTGCTGTTTTATGATGAGCTTTTATGAATTCTATATTCACTTTAAATAAAAAATCAAAAAGGAGAAATTTTAAGATACAATCCCTGTCCCAATAATTTTTTAAATTATTGAAAAATATAAAATGCTTTTGAAATACAAAGTTATTAGGGGCACAGGGGTCGCTCAGTCAGTTAAGCATCTGACTCTTGATTTCAGCTCAGATCATTATCTCATGGTTCGTAAGACTGAGCCCCACATCAGGCTCTACTCTGACGCCAAACCTGCTTGGGATTCTTTCTCTCCCTCAAAAGAAATAATAATCATTTAAAAAAATAATAAAACATAAGTGTCATTAGAAACATGACTTTGTATTGACTTTAGGGTTTCATGATAACTCTGAGGTAACAATTATCTGGATAAACACTTAAAAGGTATAAAAAGTGAGGTAAAAGTATAAACACTTAGTGTTGAACTGTAATGTATCATGCTTAAAATACACAGAAGCTGATGGTGCACATTTTAAGTATTTGCTCCACTGCCCCCATTGCCCTTGATTTGCATTATAAATAAATATCAGTTAATAGAGTATCTACCATCTTAAAGGAGCATGCTCATTTATCCATCTACACATTAATAAACTATGTTATAACAGAATTTAGAATTTGAACTTTAAGGGTTTCCTTATTTCTTTTTCATGTTTATTTTTGAGAGAGAGAGAGAAAGAGAGAGACAGAGCATGAATGGGAGAGGGACAGTGAGAGAGGGAGATGCAGAATTCAAAGCAGGCTCCAGGCTCTGAGCTGTCAGCACAGAGCCTGATGTGGGGTGTGAACACACAAACCATGAGATCATGACCTGAGCCAAAATCAGATGCTTAACAGGCTAAACCACCCAGGTACCTGAAGGGTTTCTTCATTTTTAAAAAGACTTTATTCTCCTTAGCATTTTAGCTTCCTAGCTATACTGCCAACTTCCATGGTCCTGCTTCCACTTCTATAGCATAAGGATGGTCTGCATGAGGTCTTTAATCCCTTCTGGATCTCACTTCTGCAATAATTATGCCTCCGTATATACAGTAGTCTCTTATCTAGAATTTTACCAACTAGGAAGTTTGAGTCACAATCCTATGCTTTGCCAGTGCAATAGCTTATGTAATGACCTATGAGCACTGAAAGATCCTAAAGATGAGAAAAGTTCTTTAAAATGAAATTTTGTATGTATACATTTTAAAATCTCTAATTGTACTAAAATTGCTTGAAAATCAGTCTAAAGTAAATACAGGTATTATCTGGTTGGATGGAAGTACATATTAAGTGACAATTTACTTTATATAGGTATATATATGGCAGTCTACTTGACTGCAAATTGAATGTCAGACATTTTAACTTTAACTTTATTTACCAGTGTGTTGAGACAGAAAAATGCCCCCAAATATCCATCTGTGCTAAGCACTATCTTTATTAAACAAAGCCCAGTCTCATTAAAAGTTAGGGAAAATAGTACGAAAGATGTATTATTGTTCCCAAGCTTTTAGATTTAATGAGTCAGTTTTACAAAGATTTTTTGAAAAAAGGAAGTAAAGGGCCCCATGTTTTACTGCCAATTTATTTTGCCAAGAACTGTGTTTGAAAACCATTACGATTTAGGGGCACCTGGGTGGCTTAGTTGGTTGAGCATCCAACTTTGGCTCAGGTTATAATCTCATAGTTTGTGAGTTCGAGCCCCACATCAGGCTTTCTGCTGTCAGAAAAGAGCCCACTTCAGATCCTCTGTCCCCCATGCTCTCTGCCCTTCTCCTGCTCTGCACATGCACTCTCTCACTCTCTCAAAAATAAACATAAAGAAAAAAAAAACATTACCACCTAATATCAGCATTATTTCATGAAAGAAATAATATCTATAAATATAAAAGGAGTAGAAAATGTCAAAATAAATAAAAATTACCGAAAAAAAAAAAATAGAACTGGCAGCCGGCAGCAGGGCAAGTCTGATAATCGGCTTGAAAAATCTCAGTTAAGAAAAGAAATGCTCTGGGACCATGAATGCTTTTTCACCTAATATATCTGTTGCTTTAACCAATAAACTTACATTCATTGCCTATGAAGTCCCGTATCATTGTTTTTATCCCATTTTAGAGAGGAGGAAATTAAAGCTTAGAAACACTAATTGACTTGCTCACAAGTTCTTCTGCTAGTATATGATGTAGCCTGGATATGGAAGCTACCTCTTCTGTCTTATAAGTCATTTCATATACCAGGCTGCCTCTTATAATTTACAAAGACTATTGACACATAAAAAGTTCCAAGAACAAAACTGGCAAGTATCAGGTATTTCTTACCAGTGCTATTCTGTGCATATGGAACACTGTGCATTTTCAGTAGCCTATACATAAAACACTGTAAACTGGCATAGCAAAATCCATAGCAAACATGTACAAAGCAAATACTCTTTGCTCTATTATTTTATGAAAACAAGGAAACCAAGAATAGTTAATATGATTTCTTACGGATTTTATGTCTATTTAAGTCTCCACTGAGAACAGTAATGGAATATATTTTATAAGACATGCATGATTTTAATCCTTCACTTCAAGAAGCTACAGTGCAGTACCATCAATATATTCATGAATAGTGACCATATTCAACTGATGGCTCCAAAGAGTACCTAGATAATGAAACTTCATGATATTCAAATATCAAGGCCAGGTTCTTGATCTATCTCTTCTGTCAGTAGCTTTTCTCTCCTACTGCAATTAGCTAGCCATCTGACATCTGTTTCACTAGTCCAAGGCAATAAAGAATCTGATTCAACAAAAAGGCACCTCTCTAAAATCTGTACGAAAGAAGAGTAGAGTCAACTTATTGTGCTCAATTAAGTGTATATAGGAAATGTTTTTTAAACATTAAAAATTTTTTTTTAATGTTTTATTTATTTTTGAGAGAGAGAGAGAGAGAGAGAGACAGTATGAGCAGAGGAGGGTCAGAGAGAGAGGAAGACACAGAATCTTAAGCAGGCTCCAGGCTCTGAGCTAGCTGTCAGCATACAGCTCAACGTGAGGCTCGAACCCATGAACCGTGAGATCATGACCTAAGCTGAAGTCGGAAGCTTAACCAACTGAGCCACCCAGGTGCCCCGGGAACTTCTAATTTAAATACTAAGCCACCTACTTTTCTTGACCTCTAAGACTTCCACTACTGTCCAAGAACTCAACCCATTTCTGTCATGACTTTTACTGTTTTATTTATCCATATCTTAGCCCCTAAGAATTAAAGCCCCCAAGGGCAAGAACAAGAAGTTACAGAAAACTCTTTAATAACAGAAGAATAAATCTAGTGTTGAATAGATAAAGAATATTACAATACAGCGATGTCAATCCTAAAATTAGAATCTTTTAGGATTAAATATTTTACTCATTGTCTGCTTCCCATCTATAAGACATAGTTATATACAAATGTAATGAAAATTTAAGTATTTCAGCATCTGATTATATCCAAGACACTATACATAGAAAATGAGTATCAGATCACGTGTTTTTCATCTGTAAAAAATTAACAAAAACAGTGTACCAGAAAGCGATTCAAAAAAAACCCAACTATTCCCTCTTTTGTTTCTTCTAATTTACTTTGCAGATTCCAAATACATTGTAAGGTAATATACTTTTTTTAAAAAAAAAAACAAGACTTTGTAGAAATAAATTAATTTTAAAGTTTTATTTAATGTTTATTTTATTTTTGAGAGAGACAGAGTGTGAGAGGGGCAGAGAGAGAGAGGGAAACACAGAATCCAAAGCAGGCTCCAGGCTCTGAGCTGTCAGCACAGAGCTCGACATGGGGCTCAAACCCACCAACCACGAGATCATGACTTGAGCTGAAATTAGCACTTAATGGACTGAGCCACCCAGATGCCTTGAAATAAACTAATTTTTAATTAAATTAAAAGCGTGAGTTTTTTGAAACAGAGTATCTTGATATTTACCAAATATCATTTGTGGTTGGAAAAGGATATAGAAAGGTGGATAACTCACAGTGGTCTTGACAAAAAAGACAAATAGTACCAGAAGACAACATATAGTCCTTGGTTTGTATATTAACTATGAAATACTGCCAAATTCTATAGATGATATTTAAAGCAGGTTTAGTGAAAAAACACTATTCTTTTCGCTGGCACATTCCTAAAAATCATTACATAATACCAATAACTGAAAGTGTCCCTACATTTTGACCATGAACTATATATCAAATAAGCCACAATTGCAACCAATTCATTCTATTCTCAAAAAGACTCATCTTCACTTGTAAGATTCAACATGATAACATTTCTTAGAGCAGAAGTCAACAGACAATTTGTGAAGAACTGAAACATCCTACAAAATCTACAATACTATGAATGCATGACGTTATTTACACAATATTTCTCTTTTATTAAGTCTTCTTTTTTATTATAAATTTTTTAAAATTTACATCCAAGTTAGTTAGCATAAAGTGCAACAATGATTTCAAGTACACAATATTTCTCAACAAGGAGAAAAATTATTTAAAATCAGGTTCTCAAGAAAAGATTCAATAATCCAGACTTTGGGCACAGATAGCCAATTCACCAGAAATTTACTTCATATTACTTTTGACCAGAATTAGGTTAGAAATTTCCAGTAATATTTGATTTCTGTAACACAGTTAGTCCATCCTTAATAACTTTAAACACAAGTACTGGGTTTTTTTTTTCTCCTTGAAAATAAGTCTCTGTGGGTATTTTTACCACAGAATAATAATATTATCCCTACAAAGTTATCTTCTTGGCTTTAAAGTTATAGTCACAAGCTCTTAAATTTTAATTTTGATCTAAATGTGCATTTTTTTCATGTCAACAGTAGATTTTTGTTAATTACCACTATTGACTGCAATAGTGGTAACTATTAACTTAAGAATGTTGGCCCATTCCATGCTGACAGTGCAGGGGCCTGCTTAGAACTATCACTCTCCCTCTTTCTCTGCCCATCCCCTGCTTACACAACATGTGCTCTCTCTCAAAATAAATAAATACACATTAAAAAAAAAAAAAAGAATGTTGGCTCTTGAGGGGTACCTGGGTGGCTCAGACTGTAAAGCTTCTAGTTCTTGGTTTTGGCTCAGGTCATGATCTCACAGTTTGTGGGTTCAAGCCCTGCGCTGGGCTCTGTGCTGACAACGCAGAGCTGGCTTGGTATTCTCTCTCCCTCTCTCTCTCTCTCTGCCCCTCCCCCACTAGCACTCAGGCTTTGTCTCCTAAAATAAATAAATTAAAAAAAAAATGCTGGCCCTTGATCCCTGACTCTAAGTAAAATTACTATAGGACAGACAAATTTAATGGCTTTTTTCACTATTTTTCATATTATTGTTATTAAATATTTTGACTCATAGTTACAAAAATGAGCTTTCTACACTGTGTTGTTTGCTAAATCCTTCACTTACATGATCATTTTTCCTCTAAATTTATTTTTTAGACTATATAGTAACATTTCTATCCTAGGTAGGACATTTTAATAATTAAATGTTTAAAAGTTTTTAAAAAAATATTTATTTATTTTGAGAGAGAGAGAGAGGGAGAGACAGAGCGTGACCAGGAGACAGGCAGAGAAAGAGGGAGACAAAGAAACCGAAGGAGGCTCCAGGCTCTATGCTGTCAGCCCAGAGCTTGATGAGGGGCTCAAACTCTCATGAACCACAAGATCATGACCTGAGCCAAACTTGGATGCTCAACTGACTGAGTTACCCAGGTGCCCCAATAATTAAAGTTTTATTTTTAGGATGCTCAGTACTATAAACCTGCAGCTACATCATTGTACCACTAGATGGGGCACAAGTAATATGAAACGTGCAGAGTGGTCTAACATAGAGCTAACACTAGGAGAAAAACAATGGATAACAGACAGTGAGATGTTAAGAACAGGTTTTGATTGGATTTGGCAGCATCACATGGGCAAAACTGCCACACAGCAAAAGCTTCTGTGAGTGCTTTTAACTGTCAATAAGATGAAGCTGTTTCACAGTGAACTACCTCCTTTTGATTCATTTCATAACTCAAAGGAGGTGGGCTTAGCTAGTATGCCAAAAAAAAAAGAATAAACAGAATCAGGTGTCAGCTATGTTACATGCAAATTATTTGACTCTGTGCAACTTGCTTAAATTCCTCAGGCCTCAATTTCTTCATCTGTTAAAAAATGGAGGGCCTAAACTAATGATAATACCTAAGGGTGGCTTAGCAGGGACTTAGTTTTCCCATAATATTTACTAGGAATCTCTAAGACTTCCCTAGCAATCCTAGAACATTCATTCACTGTTAGGAAAGATGCAGCTTTAATGCACATCTACCCATATCTAACTTCCTTCCCAATCAGGAGGACCCAAATAATGGAGTATCTTTGCATGGATGGGTCACATACCCGGATGCATTAACTCCTGAAAACTATAATTAAAGCAGATAATTACACATGAAATACTAAATACATATACACTGTTATATTTGCCTGGCTGGAAATCACTGAACAAACTGAAGGAATGAATGAATGATGAAAACTAATGTGAAGTGAACTGGAGATGTTAAGTAGCATAGAAGAGCAGTAAAAATAATAAAGTAGTGAGAAATGGGGAAAGCCTAAATAGATACTTCAAAGAATCTAAAGTTATCACCTCATTATATAACATGGTAACATATTTTCAGAAGCAAGTAAGAAAGTAATTTAAAAGTCTAACTGATCCAAATACACAAAGAAAATGACTGTTTTCTAATAGATAAGTCTGTGTAACACTGCAGTATACCTTTTAACTCAACAAAGTTTGCAAAATAAGTCAGTATAACAATCCTTCAAAATATGCCTTTTGAGGAATGCCTGGGTGGTTCAGTCGATTAAGCATCCAACTCTTGATTTTGGCTCAGGTCATGATCTCACAGTTCATGGAACTGAGCCTCGCATCAGGCTCTGCACTGATAGCTCAGAGCCTGCTTGGACAGACTGCTTGATTCTCTCTCTCTCTTTCTCTGCCCCACCCCCCTACCCCCTCCCCTTGCTCTCTCACTGAAAATAAACTTAAAAATACAGGCATTATTTTAAACTATGCATTTTGAAGTCTATTAAGTACCTGTCTAAAAATATACCTTGCAAAATTCTTTATCTTGTATTTCCTAAAGGTGCTGTGCTTATATAAAAGTGAAAATTTCTAAATTATATGTGCTATGGACTATGTTTGTGCCCCACTCTACATTCTCTCCCTTTTATGTTAGAAACTTTAGCCACTAATGTGATGGAATTAGGAGGTGGAGTCTTTGTTTTTTGAATTTTCAACTAAGAGCTTATACTTTCATATAATCAGCAAAAATATTTATATTAACGTCATTGTTTAAGTTATAAAAGAATACATAGCCTGTTGCAAAGATATTTGTATAAAAGTGTGATGTTTCAAATTAATCAAATATATTAATCTGATTTCTAAGAAAATAAACTCTGAAGATTTAAACTTTCTCAAAAGAGAAAAGCTGTTTTTCTGTACAAGTTCTCACTCTACTGGTGACAAAGAGAATAAACTTATTCTGACATATCTGAAGCTTTCTTTTCCACAAGCACTAGAGGGCAGGGTTTTCACTACAAAACTCCATTTCATCAATTAGCACTGAATTATATGCCTTTTTTGGTTTGTGGTTTCTGTTAATATGTGAGCGATCCCCTATAACTAAATTTGTTATATGCCTTACCTTTATCAACACATGATATTATTAAATTACATTTTCACTCATGGTCTTGAGATATTTAATAGTTGATTTATCACATATAAAATTAAGTTACCTAACACATGTGGAAAGGAATTTATATATATGTACAACAATATATATTTCAAATCTGTGGGTTTAGGACTGTATTAAAAAACACACAATCTAAGTCTCTAATCTGACACTATCTCACGTTAGAATTGAATGACTAATGGGGTGCCTGGGTGGCTCAGTCGGTTAAGCGGCTGACTTTGGCTCAGGTCATGATCTCACAGTCTGTGAGTTTGAGCCCGCATCGGGCTCTGTGCTGACAGCTCAGAGCCTGGAGCCTGCTTCGGATTCTGTGTCTCCTCCTCTCTCTGCCCTGCTCAAGTTCCGTCTCTCTCGGTCTCAAAAATAAATGTTTAAAAAAAAATTGAATGACTAATAATAACAAAAACAGAGGTCTATCGCTATTGGCTCTAGTTTAATAAAAAAGGCAAGGATACTTTTTAAGAAATTAGTTAAATGCTCACAGCATTCCAGGTATTTCAGAGAACACTGAAATGCTTTTCTCTATCTCCAAAATCTTCTATCATCTATGAGGTCTATGAATTCTTGTATGGGTAAAAGAGAATCTGTGAGGGAAAATAATATTCCAGGAAGAGAAAACAGTAAGAGTAAAGTCATGGCATCTCAAAAGTACAGTTTATTCAGGGAATGCCAGGGTAATCTGATAATGTGGCTACAGAATAGGGTGCACTAGAGAAACAGCTGAAGATAAAGTTGGAAAAGTAAGGAAGGATCATTTGGGGAAGGACTGTTATGCTGTACTTGGGAGTTGGACATCATTCTGAAGGCAAGGGGAAAGCCACTGAAGACTTTGAAGGAAGAGAAGAGCTGTGACAGAGATTTGTTTTTAAGGAAGTAACAATGGGGCACCTGGGTGGCTCAGTTGGTTAAGTGTCCGACTTCAGTTCAGGTAATGATCTCATGGTTTGTGGGTTTGAGCCCTGTGTCGGGCTGTATGCTGACAGCTAGCTCAGAGCCTGGAGCCTGCTTCAGATTCTGTATCTCCCTCTCTCTCTCTGACCCTCTCCTGATCACGCTGTCTCTTTTTCTCAAAAATAAATAAAACATTAAAAAAATTAAAAAATAAGTAAAGAAGTAACAATATATAGGATGAATCTGAAGAGTGACAGCCTTAAGTAGAGGAGTGAAGTTCATGGTTAAGCCTTAAATAGGGCAAAAACACTGAGGGTGCAAAGACAAAGTTTCCAATAACATTTCAAAAAACAGGAATGACTAGACCTGGCAAAGGATAAACACAGTGAATAAGGGTTTCAAGCCTTGATAACTGGATGGAGACTGATGTCTTTAAAAAACAGGCTAGAGTCTTAATAATTTTAAGTGCAAGGTGCTTTCTAATATCCAGGCTGCAAATCTACTAAATAGCTAGAAATGTAAGGCTGGAAATCAGGAGAGAAGTGAGATATAAAGAAATAAAAGGGAAAAAATAAGATTATGTTTTTTGGTAGTTTATGAAAGAGTCGCATATTGACATCAGATGCATACCTCTTGTTACCAACTAATTAATGTCATTGAGCATCAAGAATATGAATTTGATTGAACACAATATCACATAGTAAAATAAACTTACAATTAAATGGTAGTCATGTAAACTGTGGGATGGCATTACACTATTAGGAATAACTTAATTTAATTATTAATTACTCATTATCCATTATGAACACACACAAAATTTATTGCTAACTATGATTTATGTTTCATATACAGATAGGGATCTATTGAGATGTTTAAGATACACACACACATTTCATTTGAAGTAAAGTCAAAAATTTTAAAGACAGATTTATAAGACAAAAAAATAGGAGTTTACTAATAAAGCAAGCTGGTAATAACAATTACTAATAAATATCATTAGTAGGGGTACCTGGGGGGGCTCAGTCAGTTAAGCATCCGACTTTGGCTCAGGTCATGATCCTACGGTGTGAATCTGAGCTCCATACTGAGCTCTGTGCTGTCAGCATAGAACCTGAGTCCTTTGTCCCCTTCTCTCTCTGCCCCTCTCGCACTCACGTTCTTGTTCTATCCCTCTCCCCTCTCTCTGTCAAAAATATGCATTTAAAAAATATCATCACTATTCAACTTCCTATTTATAGAGTTTCTCAAATAGATTTTATTTGATCTCTACAAACTGTCCATAAAGTAACCTGGTGTGGGTAGCAATAAATAGCAACAATAAAAACCGTAATACTTTGAAAACATATGAATTTTAAACCAGAGTTTATTTTCTCTTCACCTTTTCCCCAACCCCTCAGTTTGTAGAATAAACTAGGTCTTAGAAACTCATATTTGCAAATTTATAGTACTTAAAACCCGAGCTTTCTTGATAGAAATCAACTAGATTAGGACTAAATTAAAATTGAATTTTGTGAAAGTCTGTGAAATACATAAGATGCAGACCAAAGAAATTTAATACTGTTCCATTATGCAATGCATCTAATCTGACCTACACATATAAATTGGATGTCATAAATGCTTGGTAATTACTACAAAAAACTGAAATCTGAGGAAAGTCCAATCCAAATTATTAAACTGGTATAAATCTGACTATTTATAGATGCATCTAGTAAAACTCTCACATTGCTGATATAAATTTAGCTTTCATAAACTGTTTAAATGAAATTCTATCCCAAGAGGACAAACAGTCATCAAAATCTCCTACTCCTTAGATCAATTCTTAAAATTCATTAAAAAAAAAACAAAAAAACACTGCATTATCTAGGTAAGGAGTTTAAAACAGTCTCTATTTATCTAAAGCCTGAACCAATCTAGAAACCTAAAAGTCATGTATATTTTGGAAACTCACAATGTTACCTTACAAATAAGTAGTCTCTTGCTTCTATATATTTTAGCATTTCAACAGAGTTGGAATTGGTTAAAAAAGAAGAAACAGGAATACTTACTTGAACCTGGCAGGCGAAAGAGGAGTGGGAGGAAACATTCCTGGTTCAAAAGAGTCAAAATAAGTCACTGTCCAAGAAAAGCTACAACAGGAGAATCCGGCAGACAGAGATATTATGAGTAGAGTCCAGAATCCTTTATGGGAAAAGAGGAAGAAACTTTAATTATTAACACCAAAGCAACTTAAACTAGCATCTTCATGTTCAGAAGATAATGCATATTTCTGAACTTCTGAATTGCATGTAGTTGATATAAGAGATTTGAGCTTATTACAAGCTGAAGCATGTAAAGTGTAAAATACTGAACCACAATTAGCAGTCATATCATTTAATATTTTAACATTTAAGTTATAATTGAATAATAAATAAGATAATTTAAAATATAAGTAACATTTTTAATAGTTTGATATTTCAATTATTTAATATGTGGAAAAGAGTACAAATTCAACTTAACACAGCTACAGCTTTACAAACTTCGACTACAGAAATTGCAGTTAAAATAATTCACTGTTAAAATGACATTGACAGTGACAATGTCACTGTTAAAATGAAATTGACATTTTTCATTAAACTCTATGAATCACAGCTTGCTATCCATTTATTACCTACTAATAAGTGTTTCCTTTCTTTCCATACTATGGACTTTTGACATAAGAATTAATTTTACAGTATATACTATTTATAGCTTTCCTATAGACATTATTAACCCAAGCTGATTCAATTTTCTTGGTATATGAACAAGTTAACTCACAATTTACAAATGAGTTGGGATCCTAAATTTTATTTTCAGTCAGAGGGGAAGACTGGAATCTTAAGTCAAAAGCATGGTATTCTATTGGACTCAAGGAAGGTGGAAAAGGTTGAGAAATGGAAGAATGAAGGGAATGAACAAAGTGACAAAAGGGAATAATTTGAAGGATTCTAGATACATACTCAAACTGCCTCCTTAAGAGAGTTTACTAAGCTCCCACTACTGATGATTGTATCCGAGGCCTCAGTAGTATAGGGAGGGAGGAAAGGCTGAGAAGACTTCAGCTGAGAATGATATATGAATTAAAAAATTTCCTGGATGCACAAAATATACAACCAAGATGCCTTTTGGCAAGAGGCAATTAAGAAATATGTGCATTGGGCTGTTTACAAACCATAACATACAAAGTCCAGTAACAGTCTCATAAAACAGCTAAAAGACAAACTCAGAGCAATGAAGTATTAAGAAATACTGTGGCAAAGTATATTCAAAAGATTAACCTTAATCTCTTCTCACTAGTTCCTTTCCTTTACTCCCTTTTAAAGAGATAAGGAACTGTGTGCTCACTACCACAGGAAGATGTGACAAGGAAGAGAAACAGCCCCTGTGTCTCTTTGGTTTTTATGTTGCAAAAAAGATTAAGGGAACTAAGAGGATAGATATAAGAGCAGGGTAGACAAACACAAAATGTCTTAAGTAGACAGCAAAGATAATGAGTGGCCTGGGTATAGACAAAACATTTGTGTAGAACAGGGGGGAAGAGAGTGAGGGCTATGCACAGGTGAGGAAGATTCTCCTGGCTTGCAGAAAGCGACATGTGTGGTGTTTGGACAGACAGTACTGCTGGGACTTCCTGGCAGAGCCAGGAGAGGAGGCCACAGGATACTACAGAGGGATTGTAGCTGTATACAGTAGCTTGGCATTTGGGTCCAGAGCCAAGCCTGCTGATGTCTCTCCCCTAAGTAGGGTACAGAAACAGCAGGCGGTCATGTGGCTGTAAAAGTGCTACATCTGAGGGGCGCCTGGGGGCTCAGTTGGTTAAGTGTCTGACTTCAGCTCAGGTCATGAACTCCCCGTTTGTGACTTAGAGCCCTGCGTCGGGCTCAGTGATGACAGCTCAGAGTCTGGATGGAGACTGCTTCAGATGCTGTGTGTCCCCCTCTCTGTTCCCTCCCTCCAACCCCCCCCCAAAATAAAAAGATTAAAAAAAAAAAAGTACATCTGAAAGGGCCATCCTGACCATAAAACAAGATGTTTTCACAGTAACTCACTTGAGCAAATGTTTTGAGGACTAGATTGCACCTCACCCCAAGGTCCTGGCACAGTGTCACACTTTAGAACCTTAATCCAGACTGAGCCTGGGTAGACAGAACCTTAGCAAGACTGAGGTATAATGTTCCTGCCAACCCAGTGAGAGAGAAGACCAAAATAAAAATTTTAAGATTACTGGGGCACCTGGGTGGCTCAGTCGGTTAAGTGTCTGACTTCAGCTCAGGTCATGAACTCATGGTTCGTGGGTTCAAGCCCCGCATTGGGCTCTGTGCTGACAGCTCAGAGCCTGGTGCCTGCCTCGTATTCTGTGAATCCTTCTCACTCTGCCACCCCCACCCCCCAGTCATGCTGTTTCTTTGTGTCTCAATACTAAATAAACATTTAAAAAAATAGACAGCGATCATGAAATATCAACTATCTGGGTACTGTTGTGGAATAATGGAAACTTTTAAATATGTAAAAATATGTGAGAAATACACAAAATAACAGATTAAAAGGTTAATAAAATGTGAGGCTCTCTAAAGCCCATCAAGCCTTTTCTTTTCAGTCAAATACTTTAATAGAACACTTGTCAAAATTATTACAAGAATAGTCTTCAGTTTTCAAAACTGACCACTGTTCCACAACCTAAGTGCTTAGCTCACCTTGGGTAGTTTTACTTTATATTCACTTTGAACGGATCAAGAGTTACATCACTGACAAAAGTCAATTCACAATGACACGCCAAAAAAAAGGACATTGCAATATCGTGGTCTAAAAGTGCTTATGCTTCAGAAAATGACTCAATTTGTTTATGAACATGCAGAAAAAGCACACAAGTTGGTAACTAGCAACTAAATCTGCAGCAAGTCCCTTCCTCCAGAATTCTGACAACTTGACAACTTGACAACTACTTTTATGTAAACCCATTTTACCAAAAGTTAACATAAATTTTAAAGCACAAAAGCATACAAAAATTGTTATAGTCTTCCTACCTCAATTCACCAATTCTACTCCTAAAAGCAATCAGCTAAGTTGTGCATCTTTTCTAAAAAGTAGTTTTCTAGGTAACATAAGTACATATATAGAGCAAGTTATGCACAAGTAATGTACAATATGTACAGATTCCATTTTCCGCAAATAGGATTATCACCAGAAAAACTGTCCTGCACTTTGATTTTCTCACATAACAATGTTGGAGACCTTCCATATTATTTTTATTTTTTTATTTATTTCTAGGAGAAAGAGAGAGAGAGAGAGAGCATAAGCAGGGAAGGGTCAGAGAGAGAGGGAGTCACAGACTGAAACAGGCTCCAGGCTCTGAGCTGGCAGTCAGCACAGAGCCCGACGTGGGGCTCAAACCCACGAACCATGAGATCATGACCTAAGCAAAAGTCGGACGCTCAACCGACTAAGCTACCCAGGCGCCCCGGAGACCTTTCATATTATTATATTAGCCACAATTCTATTGCGTATTTTTATTATTCCACTATTAAAAACAATGTTGCAAGTAATATCCTTGTACTTAATTTTTTTTTACGTTTTATTTATTTCTGAGAGAGAGAGAGAGAGAGGCAGCATGAGTAGGGAAGGGTCAGAGAGAGAGGGAGACACAGAATCTGAAGCAGGCTCCAGGTTCTGAGCTAGCTGTCAGTCAGCACAGAGCGCAATGCAGGGCTCAAACCCATGAACCATGAGATCATGATCTGAGCCGAAGTCGGATGCTTAACTGACTGAGCCACCCAGGCGCCCGAATATCATTGTACTTAAACTCTACAGTCATACAAGGATATCTGTAACAAATTATCAAAGAACTGGTGTATTAAAGGACATGGGCCTTTAAAGAAATACATACATCCTTCTTTCTTACCCATAGTTCAATTTTCATCAGTTGATGCAATGATGGAAATTAATGTTTTCCACCAATTGAAACCTCTGGGATTCAATGTTTTTACCTAAAGCAAAGGTGGGGGTAGGTGGAAAATTCCTATTCCCATCTTTTTGTTCAAGTTTTATATGGACTTATCTCATGGTGGATTTTGTTTTGGTTCACTTTTTAAAGTAAGTCCTTTTGGCTTCAAAATGTAGTTACTATTCTAAAACTATGCTGGCAGTTCAGCATTTCTATAAAAACTTCCAACAAAGAAAGATTATAGTATGTTTTAAATATTTTAATTTTATTTAGCACTTTCAGACTTACACGGATAAGGTAACTTTCAGAAGCTTTTTGAAGTCAGAGATGTGAAGGCAGCAGTTTGCATATTAAACAGAAACAACCAGAAAAACAAACAAAATACCTCCCATGATCCAATATTGGGAAAAAATTACTAAAACACTGTTATGTAAACACATATTCTTCATAAAGCTTATTTGTGCCATAAGTAAACAATGAATGAGTAAATGTGACAACACACTGGTAATTTCCAAGTCCTGTTTTAGAGCTTCTACCAATTTTTAAGTGAAATTGTATACTATGAAATACTACAGTGCAGTAATGAAAAAGAATGAGGTAAAACTATATATACTGAAACACAATAATCTCCAAGACATTTTAATAAAGCTGCATGACTACAATTATGTTCTTTCTAGGACAGTGACACAACGACAGTTTGAATGATCCTATATACATAAATGAATAGAAAAAAATCTGAAAATATATACAAGTAGATTAGTGGGAATCTTTGCTTTACTTGTTGGAATTTCTGAGTGAGATCATATTACGTCTATAACTTATGAAATTAAAAATTAAAATATTTAGGTAATGTTAAGAGTTGTAAAAACTATAGCTGGTTACTAATAAAACCTTAGATGTCCTCATGCCTAAAACTAATCAACTATTTTTAAATGTTACACAAATTTTAGCAACTTTATCAGATTCTATAGTTTTCTAACAAAGGAGGGTGAAAGCATTTTAAATAGTTCAGTATGTTCTCTAAAATTAAACACAGTCTGGGGTGCCTGGGTGGCTCAGTTAAGCATCTGACTTCGGCTCAGGTCATGATCTCCCAGTTCATGGGTTCGAGCCCCATGTCGGGCTCTGTGTTGACAGCTAGCTCAGAGCCTGGAGACTGTCTTCAGATTCTGTGTCTCCCTCTCTCTCTCAGAAATAAATAAAACATTACAAAAAATTTTAAATTAAACACGGTCTATAACTCAAGTCTTCAAATCCCTCAAGCAACGTATGTCTCTGCATGTCAAGACAGAAAGCTGGACAGCTTTTGGTATTCAAACTTATTATTTCCAAATACAAGAGCAAAGGAAAGTACTCTTTCCTCCCCTGCCAGTGCCACCTGGTAAAGGTCTCTATCCAACTGCCCGTTCACTTACAGCTAAGCATGTAGCAATTCCATTCCCATTCCTGCTGAAAAAGGCAAGGAAAGTATAAGGAAACATTCTGAAGGATGAAGTGACAAAAACTAGAAAAATAAATAACATCTGTAGTTTCCAACCATGTTAAAATCACCAGATTCACCCGGGAAACTTTTAGAAAAGTCCTTTATTATGGACAATTTCAAACATACACAAAAGTAGGGGAAGAGTACAATGCAACCCCATGGACCCATCACTTATCTTTATATAATTAACTCATGGCAAATCTTGTTCAACCTTTATTACTCTTCGAAGCTTATAATCTGCAGTATTAATACGGAAAATAGTTATTACTATCATCTAAGGATCAACATACCTTTCCCTTATTTTCTTCTTCCCCCTATTTTAAGTCATTTGATGAACAATTTATAGAAGACTAAAGCGACTGTGAAAAAACTTAGAAATTTTAATGATTTATAAATACAACAAATCCTAAGTTTTATTCTGAATTTCCATGGTTTTAAAAATATACACACTAGAAATGGCCATATACTCTTGACTGCAAATAACTGCTTACTAACTTCATGCATGAATGTGGAATATAATTATCTTATAAATACTGATTCCAGACTTCAGATCCACCTTTAAGTGGTTAGAACTTATCATTAGTTTTGCTTTTTCTTTTTGCACTTGCATCACCAAAACACAAAATACATGGCAAAGAAAGGATAATCATTCCCTTTGCTCCATAATTTGGAAAACATTTTCATTTTTAGATTTATTAACAATTTGAATGATCAATCCAGTGAATTTTTTAAATTTCTTTCCCATCACCTTTTTTATACATAGCTGCCTTTAGCATTTTTCCACTTACAAACACTAGGAAATAAGTTAGGGCAGAGAAATAGCACAAAATATGAAAAATAAAATATATATTATTTAGCAAAGAGGATGGTTTATGTTCTTGCCTGAAGTCGTTTCTGTTGAATGACTAACTAGATTTGTATTTTTTTCTAAAGGGTCAGATAGTATCTTGAGTTTTACGCGCCATAAGGTCTATCACAACCACTAAACTCTGCTACTGTAACATGAACGCAGCCGTAATGTATACGGAAATGGTAAAGCCAGGCTATAATAAAATTTAATTTACAAAAAACAGGTATGTCAGATTGGACTGTAGGCCATCGTTTGCTCTAGAGGATTCCATCATAATTTATTTATATTTAGCAAAGTTAAAAAGTAACTGATAAGTACTATTAAGATTACTCCTAAATAATGAAATAGCAAAATGTCTTGAGATATAGAAAAGATCACTAAAATTTCATTATGTATCTTAGGTTTACAAAAGGACCTAAAAGACCAACATGGTAATATCAAGATTAAATAAGCTTTATTTTATCAAAAATGTAATTCAATTTTCTCTTTAGTCACGGAAAGATGCTCCAAGAAAGAATTAAAGTCACAAAATATCAACCTTTACAAATAAAACTCCTCATGAAAATGGAAAAATGGGACTTTGATGTTATATTGGACATTAAAGCACGCAGCCAATTAAGTGACTTTAACTTTGATTGAGTAGATAAGGGTTCTGTAAATTTAAAAAATCTGCAGGGTTTCCCATGAAGATTTCTTTCAAAGATGGCAAGAGAATGGCAGTGTCTTAGATTCATTCAAAATCAGGTTTTTTAAGAGGCGTTTGCGCTTATATATTATTTTGTTTTAGTCCGTTACCAGTCACTTTGCAAGGACTTTTAACTGCTCTTCAGCACACTTTTAGAAGGCACCTGGATGGTTCAGCTGGTAGAGCATGTGACTCTTGATCTTGGGGTTATAAGTTCGAGCCCCATATTGAGTACAGAGATTACTTAAAAATACAATCTTTGGGGCAGTTGGGAGGCTCAGTCAGTTAAGTGTCCGACTTCAGCTCAGGTCATGATCTCGTGGTTCATGGGTTTGAGCCCCGCATTGGGCTCTTTGCTGACAGCTCAGAGCCTGGAGCCTGCTTCAGATTCTGTCTCCCTCTCTCTCTGACCCTCCCTTGTTCATGCTGTCTCTCTCTCTCTCAAAAATAAATAAAAAACATTTTAAAAATTTAATAAAGAAAGAGAAGGAGAAGTATCTTTATTTTATTTATTTTTAATGTTTATTCCTTTTTTCAGAGAGACAGAGACAGAGTGTGAGGCACAGAGAGAGAGGGAGACACAATCTTTGGGGCAGTTGGGTGGCTCAGTCAGTTAAGTGTCTCTGTCTCTCTCAAAAATAAAAACATTAAAAAAAATTTTTTAAATACAATCTTAAAAAAAAAAAACCCCAAAAAACTACATTTAAAAAAATGAGCCTCTCACCCTGCAAACATATTTCTTTAATAGCAGTACAGCAAAATCACCTGTTACAAATGAAGATTCTCAGACTCCAGGTGCAGAAACAAAATCTAGAGGTACTTTTTCAAACAAAGTCCAGGTGATTATTACACATACTAAAAGGAGAACTGCTGTAAAATCTGCTCTTAATGAGCTATGTCCATCTTGGAATAGGCCTAAATTGCAATGCAAAAATTTGCAGGGGCACCTTGGTGGTTTAGTGGGTTAAGCATCCAACTTCCACTCAGGTCATGATCTCACGTTTCTTGAGCTCAAAGCCCTGCTTTGGGCTCTGTGCTGACGGCTCAGAGACTGGGGCATGATCCAGATTCTGTGTCTCACTCTTTCTCTGCTCCTTCCCTGCTTGTACATGCTCTCTCTCTCAAAAACAAACATTTAAAAAAATTTTTAAAAAAACCTGCAGCGTGAAAATTTTTATTAGTAAGTCTAGAAAGAGAATGGTTTCATGATAGAGTAGTTACTATGCTTACATTATTTGGTTCTAAAAACCAGCTGAATTTCAAAGAATTGAGGCAGTAAATAAAATTTAAATAGGAATCACTGAAATATAAAGATAACAACATGTACAGACAATAATAATTCAACAAAACAAAGGGGAATGCACAAAACAATCAAACATTACATTTAGCTATGATGTTCCAAGCAAACAAGGCAAACTAAATGTAATAGAACAAAATCAGTACGACTTGAAAGGCTGCATTCTGCTTTGTCTGTAAGTAATGGGCATATTCAACACAGTTTTTACTAAGATTGTTTCTTCATGTGAAAGCTGTTATATCAATTGTAAATAGGTAAATATATAATTCCACAGGCATTACCTCAGGGATAAGCTAATACAGCGATCCTTCATATGTAAGCTAATCAACTCAAGGATGATTTGAATATAAGTAAAAATTTGAAAAAAACAACTGGCCTATTTTCACCTATCAGCTGTCTCAATTGGACTTTGAACCAAAGACTAGTAGTCAACCCAAAACATTATTCTGTAAAGGTGTAATGTTCTATTTTTCTTCTAAAGGAAGAGAATTACAGCTTAAAACAATATAAGGGCAAGTGTTATCTCACTAACCTCAACTTTATAAGAGTTTAATCATCCTGGAATTGCTTCTCCAGAAGAGACAGGTTTTTAAGAATCTTTCTTTCTAGAGAAGAGCATTTTCGATTACACGTTATAATGAATACTTGTTACAAAGAAAATTACCACTACTTCAAAGTTATCCTCAGGAAACTGACTGAATTAGTCCATTCAGTGACCCTGAATATATTCGCCATTTGACCACTGAAGCATTGGTTCAAAATATGGATTTTTGTTTTGGCATAATTGTTTAGTGGGGGTTTTTTGGCCATATAAATATAGCAGTTTCTGAGCACCTGGGTGGTTCAGTTGGTTAAGCATCTGACTTCAGCTCAGGTCATGATCTCATGCCACAAGGCTCGTGGGTTCGAGCTCAACGTCAGGCTCTGTGCTGACAGCTCAGAACCTGGAGCCTGCCTTGGATTCTGTGTCTCCCTTTCTCTCCGCCCCTCCTCTGCTCATGCTGTGTGTGTGTGTCTCAAAAATAAACATTAAAAAAAAAAAAGATATAGCAGTTTCTCACCTCATTTGAATCTCCAAAGTATATTCAAGACGTTAGTAAAGACTTAATGATCTTCATATATGCTGTCACAACATTAAGTATCAGGCACATCTAAACGCAATACCAGACTAACTGGAAGTAGATAAAGAAGTGGGGCAATGATAAAGCCCTATTATATCCTGTTGATATTGAACAAGCTATTCCTTCAGATGACAAGTGCTTTTCATAAATGTGAATGAAATCTTGTTAACTTAAAAAATATTTTTCATTGATTTTTTAAAGACAGAGAAAACACAAGCAGAGGAGGGGCAGAGAGGGAGACAGAATCCAAAGCAGGCTCCAGGCTCTGAGCTGTCAGCACAGAACCCAATGCAGGGCTCAAACTCACAAAGTGTGAGATCATGACCTAAACTGAAGTCAGACTCTTAACTGACTGAGCCACCCAGGCACCCTATGAATCTTGTCAATTTTTAAACAACTGAGAATTCATGCTTAGTTCTTAAGATTCTGTTTCTGTTGTATTGAGTTGATAGATCAATAAATGCTATGAAAATACTTATAATCTTGACTGTTTTTAGACTGTTGTTGTTACACAACATACATTGTTAAAATGAATCATCATGAAGTACATTTTCTCATGCAAGAAACTGAGAAGACAATAGACAAGTTTTCATGGGATATTTAGCAACTAATTTGTTTCTGTAATTTGAAGATAAAAGTTTCTCCTTCTGCAAAACCAGGCAAACACTATTTTGTATCACTGTGAGGGCATTAGCCCTGAAGACTAGATTAAATACTTTAGCTAAAATTGGGAGGGAGTTAACATGCAGGATAGGATCTCAACCATTTTTTCTGTCCAATTCAGAGTGACCAAAATAAATTACAGCAAACAGGAGTAAAACACACTAAACAGGTAAAGTTCTATACATTTCAAAATCATTTTGGCAGAAAGAAATACAAGAAAATAACCCTCAAATTTTTCATTAGTAATCTGTATTCTATAGCATTCTACAGACATTGCATAAAAACTAAAGTCTCTTAGTCATCACTAATCTGTACACGTATGCCCAATGCTTTTCACATTTTTAAAAAAACAAGTTGCTTATAAGGAGAGTTGAATTTAAATTTCTCCTGAGGTCTGCTTATGATGCCATCTTTGCTTAGTTTGTAAGTTTGTTTTTAATTCCTGGGAAGAGGTATAGGGAGACTTTCCCAGAAGGTAATTAGAAAATGTTAAATGGTCTCTGGGTCTTCATCACATACAGTTGTGTTCAAATTGTATTCCTAGTGTGGGCAGTGTATACACACACCAAACATACATAGAAAAAAATCTAACAAAATATGCCACACACAAATGCAAACAAAAAAATTAACACTGAATCACACAAGGGAATATATTAAGCATTTTATCTAAAATTTTGTATAGTTTAAACATGTTCCAGAAAAATAAAAATGAAGTCAAAAACAAATTAAAGGACAGTTAAGTCTATACCTAGTAGGCCAGTGTCTGCATCTTCAGTCTTCAAATTCTCAGCATGTAACTCTGTAAAATACAAAAAAATGGGGCTTGTGTAAAAAAGATGATTTTACAATTTGAACAGTAGCTGAAAGGCTTGGAAGAAACTGTGGGAGTTGTGGAAAGTGCTCTGGAGTCATAAGTTCTGATTCCATTTACTAGCTCTGGGACCTTCAATAAGAAAAAAAGGTAGTTGAGTCAACTTCTTAGTGTTACTGTGAAAACATTTTTTTAAGTTTATGTATTTATTTAAGTAACCTCTACACCCCATGTAGGGCTTGAACTCACAACCTCGAGATCATGCTCTTCCAAATGAGCCAGCCAGATGCCCCTGAAAATATTCTATATAACACAAATTACACACCATATTAAGTTCCTTCCATTCTCAAAAATAAGAACAACTCAATGTCTTCCACAGTGGACTCCACTTACCAAGTTTTGTGACTTTAGGATATAAAGGGAACCTCTCACGGCATAAGAGAAATGACTTACAAAACTCTCACAGAGCTTCAGTGAAAAAAAGGAAAGAGGAGTGAAAGAGAAATGAAACACTGGCAACCACATGTTTCATATTAACAGTTTACACCCAGGACCACTGTATAAAGAGGTTCATGTTAACTTGCCAATTTGTCTTGTGAATGAAAATCAAGCATAAGTTGTTAGATGCCATCTGCAGCCCAATAAGGGCTGGGAAGCAATGAGGAAAAATTAAAACTGGAGTCAAGCCGATTTTATTCTGTTAAGTGAAGTAAAACGAATACTTGAATGACATCGGTTGGGTGCTTCTCACAGAACTAAGTGCTCTTGTTTCAACTTTTCTTTGTCAATACCTTGGCCAAATCACACACAGTGAGAACTGGCATTTAAACTTTGGCCTGATTCTTTCCACTGTAACGTAAAATATTCCAGTCATATAATACAACTACATAAATTCTGAAAATTCTTTCATGGCACATCTCTTTCTTGCGATTGGGCCAGTATTTAAACTTCAGACACAAGAAAATAAAACTGGTAATCAGAAAAACAATAGATTATCTAGCCCCTACATCTTCACACTCGGTTGAAAATCTAACACAAAATCAAGAGAGCTAATTATTTTATCTGTGAAAGCAGAACTTTAGGCTGTGGGATGGAAATCCTGGTCTTTCAGGAATTCTTTGAGTGTACAAGCAATCAGTGGACAGCTCAATGACCACTTGTGGATTAAATCCAGTCTTTATGTTTAGCCCATTTTAATCGCACGCTCTTCACCGTCTTTTAACGACTGTTGTCCTACATACTGCTTAACATTGCCGACATTTCATCCCAAGTGTTCGCTGACTCGATTGTTTATTCGACAGTACCCATTTAATCAAGACCCTTCCTTATAATGGGTCTCCGAAGCTTGGACCTAGGTCCTCCGCTCTTAAGGAAAAACAGAGAAGAGCAAAGAAAGGTGCCAATGAGGACTCCGGGTGAAAGCCGCTACCCGCTCGCTGGCCTCTGACGGGAAGGAGCGAGACGAAGGCAAAAGCCTTCAACTTTACTCTGGCGAGACTTTCAAGGCCGAGCTTCAGTACCTTTTACGATCAGGTAGGTGATGGCGAGGAGGAAGGCGAGGAGAATGGCGAACAGCAGCGAACAGATAATTGAGAGGACCTGGACAGGCCACCGCCGAGCCTGGGCCCGGCCACCCGCAACCGCAGAGAAAATGCCATTGCGCTTATCGGGCAGAACGGGCGACCCGTCCCCGTCCCGCTGGAGTAGCAAGCCCTTTCTAGGCTCCGACGACGCCCCGGCCGAAAACTCCGCCCGCAGGTCGCGGGCCACTTGGTCGCATCCGTCCTCCTCGTCCCCTTCACCTTCACCCCAACTGTCCCCCTGACTGAAGGCGGAAAAGGCGGGCCGGGCAAACGGAATGGGGGTGCCGAGGCGTCGGCGCAGAGGAGCCGAGCGCCGCCCGCTCTCCACAAACGACATGGCGGGAAAGACGAGGAGGCCAGCAGGCGTCGAGAGACTCCCACCCGCCCCGCCCCGCCCTCGCAGCAGCCAATCAGCGGCCAGGGCCCCCCACAGCCTCCACCACCCGACACTGACGCGCAGGGGTGTCCGGGAGCGCGCTACGGGGCGGAGAAGGTGCTGTGGCGCCTAAAGAAAGGGTGGGCGCCCTGGGATCAGGGCACGACCCCCGGGTAGTACGAAGGAAGGGAAGCAGGGAAGTGCGCAGGGAGAGGAGAGCCGAGGCCGAGGGTAGCCAAGTCTCCTCTCCCTGCAGTGCTTCGTCCCGACCGGAGACCTCCGCCACCGTCGCGTCACCTCGAGGCAAGCGCGCGCCCCCCGGCAGCCCCAAAGCTGCATCTTCTCGACGCCCGGTCCTAGCGCCCGCGCATACCCCTCTGATTCATATCTCCGAACTGATTAGCTTTCTCCCTTCTTCCGCTGGACGCACCTAGTCTCCTTTGGCTTTTCTGTTTAACTGCAGCTTATCGCCCAAACGCTCTCCCCTCGTTCTAACTGCCCTTCCCTCTTTTTCTTTTGCATTGTTCTCCCAGTCCCTATCACAACTTCCCTCCACACTGCTCGACACGCCTCCCTCCCGCCCCCGCCGCGGGCTCAGCAGCTGGTGCGTACGGGGCTTTAACTCTTCTAAGGAGGCCCCTTCCTCTCCTCTTCCCCGCCCCCACCCCACCGCCTCGAGCACCGCGCGCGCCCCCACGCGCGTCTGTCCCTGACCACCGCTAACGCTAGAAGCTGTTTACCCCACCCCCCACCCCACCCTACCCCACCCCAGGCAGCCTCAGGTTTGTGGGGCGTACGTAACTCGGGCGGAGTGGGTGAAGGTGGCAGGCCCCCACTGCCCCACCCCCTACGGGGTGAGGCGGTCTAAGCTCGGGAAGCTGGGACAAGGTGGTCTTCTCTTCCCCGGGGAAAGTTGGTGGAGTTTTCCCGGAGGAGGCGCAGAAACTTCCTCCGTCCCCCTCCCCCCCCTCCATGCAGGCGACGCCGAGTGAGGCTGAGGCTGGGGGCGAATCGCCGAAGAGCTGCGTGTCGACAGCGCACTCTGATTGGACGGCGGGGAAGCCTGTCAGTTTATTGGCCCCGCTGATCCCGCCCCTTAGCGCAGCGCAGCCTTTAACCTTTAGCCCCAGCGGGCGCCAGCCACTCAGATCGCTTCTTGTTGGTATGTGTAGCGGCAGTGGCCGCCGGCGGAGCAGTCTGAGCCCGACGATGAGGCCGGGGACGGGAGCTGAGCGTGGAGGCCTCATGGTGAGTGAAATGGAGAGCCATCCTCCTTCGCGGGGTCCCGGGGACGGGGAGCGGAGATTGTCCGCCTCAAGCCTCTGCTCCGGCTCTTGGGTCTCTGCTGACGGCTTCCTGAGGAGACGGCCCTCGGTAAGGGATCGGTGGAGCAGGGGGAAAGCGGCACAATGAAAAACGGAGTCAGAGAGGGAGGAAGCGTTTTCCAGATGGAGAAGAAGAAAAGAGCGGACGGAGGAAGAGCTCGAGATGGTGGGATATGTAACGAGGGAGAGAATTGGAGAACGGGGATGATCAAAAGCGAAGGATGTGGGTCCCTGGAAGTTCCCATAGGGCTTGGCCTAGACAGATGCGCGGTGGAGTTGCTGGGCCTTGGGCGCGGTGAGCCTCCTGGAGAGGCAGGCCCGCTGTAGCAGGAAGGGGAGGCGGAGACTTGATTTTGTAGATTTTAAAAGAGCCTGGCAGAATCCGCTTTCACCGGTACTAGTGGTGTCTGCAGGGGGTACAGCTGGGAAAATTGGGAGGGGATAAGACCCGGAACAATGGGCACACAAGTAAAGAAATAGTTGTCTTTTAAAAAAGAGAATTAAAATGGGTGTATTAGTTGTTTGTCTTAAAGGTCTGTGAATGACAGATCTTAGTCTTTGAAAAATTTTTTCTTCTAGCGGAAATAATTCTACTTGTGTTAAAGATTCTATTAGAAAATAGGTTTATGTGTTAAGAGTTAAGTGCCCAACGGTACACATACTGATTTTTTGGTAAGACCAGTTCTTATCTGAGTTACTTCGGTAAATTCTCAGTTCAAAATTTAAAATCCATTTAAAAACAAATTTAAAGATAATCAGTGTTGTGACATTAGTTAGCCATCTTCTGTGTGAAATAGAACAAATTTGTGGTTTTTCATCTCTAACAATTTTTAAATTGGCTTGCACATACATGCGCTCTGAGTTTAGCAAGCCATCTAGTAACTGATTAAAGCAGTGTGTTTAAAAAAAAGAACGAAAAGAAAAAGTTTGGTTCTTTCCATTTTGTTCTGTAATCTGGTTACTTGCAAGTTCATTATAAGTACTTGTGTGTAGTGCATTTTGTTTGTTAATTAAATTACACATTGACCTAACATGCCACTGCACATAACCAGTTGGTTGAAATCAGGTTTATGAGAGCATTTATTGTTACTTGCTAATTTTTAAATTGTCTCTATTTTTCAGATGGGGCACCCTGGCATGCATTATGCCCCAATGGGAATGCACCCTATGGGTCAGAGAGCCAATATGCCCCCTGTCCCTCATGGAATGATGCCGCAAATGATGCCCCCTATGGGAGGGCCGCCAATGGGACAAGTAAGAAAGTTTTTGTTTTATTTTGTATTTATTTGTTTATTTTTGGTGGTATCATTGTGTCAAGATTTCAAAATCTGGGTCAATGCTTGCAGCTGTTTAAAGATTAGTTTATGCCAAAATAATGTCAAATAAGTCAAATGTTGAGTGATGATGTTAATCAAATTTTGAATGTAAGAAAAAGCCTTCTGCATAAAAGATTTGTTTTCTACCAACAACAAAATTAAATCCTTTTTTAAGTAGCTGTATACGTATATAGTCTTTTTAGTTTAATAACTTTCTTTTTCCTATTGTGAATTGAAGATAATGTTTCAATAGTGGATATTTTATAGGTCAACATAATTTATGTCTGTGAACCATGTAAAGGCATAAAATCTAAAAATAGCGGTTGTTTAGGTCTTGGCTTAGAATAAAGTTTATTCGTGAAATAGCTTCCTCCTCTGTGTGTGTGTGCGTGCGTGCCTGTGTTGGGAGTAAAATAGGGAGGTGCTACTCTATTTTAGTTTATCATAGGAAAGACGATTCAATTTCCACTTACACTATTTTGTTTTGTTTTGTTTTAAATGCTTATTGCTTCTGCACTCCTGCTTTTGAGCTGTCCCTTTCATTTCCAGTATAAATTGTAAATGGACATTTTGTGGGAGTGATTTGTATCAAAAGGTTTTAATGCTGACTCAGTGAATTCAGTAGAACTGAGTTCCTAGAGAAGCATCCAAGAAAGGTAACAGGTTCAGTTACCATGAATAATTTTATGCCCCCTGTCAGGTTCTGTGATACCTATATTCTTTGTTGGCTGAGTTCTTTCCATTTGAGTATCAATAAATCATCAAAAGTATTTTGGAAAGCCAATTAGGTATGGTCTTTCTGCTAATTAATATGGTTTATGTTGATAATTGCTTGAGCCTTGATGCTTTAATTTATTGGTGCAATCATAGTGGAGAAAGGAGTTTACTCTGTGTCTTTCTCTTTTTAACTTAACATTAGGAATAGAAGGGCTTAAAGTCAAGTGGTTTTCTTTTTTATTTGGAACATAGCCCTTAGTTTTGTATAAAAATTTTTACTCAAAGACACCAGGCCCAAAAGATTCTGCTGGTAGGATTTTTGTTTGCTTGTTTTAATAAAAGAACCATTTATTCTGTGATTCTAGAATAACACAAGTTTTAAAACTCCCTTAGCTGATGGAGAAACAACTCTGATTCCTTTTCTGTTTCTCTCCATCTCTAAGCAGCAAGGAGCTCTTCTGGTTTTCTTAGTAGAGCTGCTCTAACTAGATAATGAGCTTTAAAAAATATTTATTCTTTAAATGCTCTGGTTCTTATTTAAAATTAGTTTCTTTCCACAGAAAGATAAAATAAAACAATTTGCTACTGCCAGATGCTTCTCTCTTTTCTGGGGCCTTCTGTTTCCATTGGGCCAATCAAGGTAAGTTTTGCAAGGGATTGACCTGCTTACCCTTGCTGTAATGGTGCTGTTGCACTACCAAGACAAGACACCAGCTAGTCATTTCTAGTAAAATGCAGCTTTTATTTATTTATTTATTTTTTTAAGTACCTTTGTGTATCTCATTGACATAAGCTGGTCACAGTTTGCTTTATGGCCCTTTCTCTTCAGCTTTATCAGTGACCATCTTCCTAGTAAGGTTAGTTGCTGTTTGGTACGCATCAGTTCAGATCCTCTGAATTTTACCTTGTGGTTTTCTTTTTGCTTAAACCAGTGTATGGCATGTATCTAAGTGGACCTGAGTATTTAGAAGTTTAAAAATCTGTCTCCCTGTTGGCTCCTGTTCAGATCATGAATGAATGAATGACTTAAGAGTCCAGTTCTGAGGGTCCCAAGAGAAACCCCATTGTTTTTCCTTAAAATTAGAATTTTTTTCCTTCTTAATATCTAACTTATATGGGACCCAAATTAATAAAACTAATTCTTATTTTAGCATTGGTGACAGACTGGGAGGGCATGGATAATTTAAATTGTTAAGTAATCTCGAAATCTAATTTAAAGCCCTGTAAACAACTAACTTAAAAATAAAAGTTGCTAATTAGCAAAGTTGTTCTTTTTTCTGCATATATCATCTCTTCTGTCTACCCACTCTCAGAGATATTAATGGTCAGAAGATAATGAAAAACAGTAGGGTGCCTATATAGTTCACTGTGGTGACACAAAGTTAGAAGGATTCTGCCATTCAATTTTAAGAAGCCAATTTACAGATTTAGACTCTGGGACTGAAGGTTATGGAACCTTCATGTATATTGCCTCGTTCACATTAATATCTCATTCTTGGACCAACTGAAGATGAAATTGGTGCCAGTCTTACTTGCTAAATGATTCTGGTCTTTGGAGTGTTACCGAACATGACGTGAAATTTTAAAACTTGTTTGTAAAATGGTATGCAGACTGGACAGAATAACCATGTATGGAAGCCAGAAGTCATAATTTTTTGGTGCATCGAGTTACAGGTTAAAGGAGTATTACGGGTTTTTTAAAGAGTTTTTTGTTTGTATGTTTTTATTCAGGAAATAACTTAAAATGCCCTTTTGAGAATTCATGCTGAATCTGTTACTACTAAAAACTGTATGTCTTTCAAGTTTATATCAGTTATCTGTTGTATAGGTTAAATTTGCCTCTTACCATATGTTAACTTCATATGGGAAAAGTTGTCCCTCTGCTTTTACAGGATTATAGAATCTTAGCACTGGAAGGGATCTTGAAAGTTGTGTAACCTTTAATTATGGAAATTAAATAATGGTTTATCACTGGTTAAAAAACCATTATAAATAATTTGCTTGGTGACAATACTCAAAAATTTGCAGTAGAAATTTGCCTTAAGATGTGATTATATGTGAGACCATCTTCTACTTATATAGTAAGTAATGTTTTGCTTTTAAAATGTTTTCATATCTTACTCATTTTTGTTCTTTGTACGCAAAGGACATCAAGTCCTACCCTTCTGACAGATGATTTTGCCTTCACTGAAAGCCTAAGAGAGTCCTTCTCGCTGGCTTTTTTTTTTTTAATTTTTAATTTTTCTTTTAATGAGAAAGAGTAAAAGACTTAACTCTTTAATCTCTAACATCCTTTGGTTCAATTCAGATCATTTGATAAGAAAAGTAGGTAACATGTATGAGATACTGTGGGTTGATATGGGAATAAAAACAAAATACTTTTAGTAGTGCCTCTCTGATTCTAATTATTCATTACTTTTTGGTCTCTTCAATTAATTAATAAGTGAGTAATTGCTTTTTACAAATTAGTTTGCTTTTCTTGTTCTTAAATTGAATAAGACAGGCTCTAATAGATCTTGAGTCTATTCCTGCTGCCATCTGGACCCCAAGTAACCCCAAGTTACACCCCCATGCCCAGCATGCTCTTAACTTTGAGGGTTTTTTTTTTTGTTATTTGTTTTGTTTTGTTTTTGTTTATTTTTGCTTTAAGCCTGCCCCTTCAAATTCTTTTAGATTTCAGCGCGTTGTCTCCTTGCCCAAGAACCTCCAGTGTACCTGTATAATATCTACATTTCACACTTTAACTTCAAGACTCTCCCATAGTACAATTCAGTGCATGATTCTGAGCCGCATGTCTTCATACTCCCTAATTTGAACCTAGGCTGGTCTTTTTATGATATCTCGAGCGATTTAATTATTAGCTCATGACTGAGCTCGTACTGTTCATGTCCTCGTGACCACCATGAGCTTTCCTTTACTGACTGAAATCCTACCATTGCAAGTTCTGCCTTCTCTCAAAGATCCTCAGCAATAACTTTGTCCAGTATACACCTCCCCTTCAAAGTATTAAAATAAAATCTAATGAAATCTGCCTATAACTCTTATTATTTTGCTTATTTGGGAATTTAATTTTGATTTGTTTTGTTATGGTTTAATTGCTCTGTCTTTCCAGCAAGTAATAGACTGTAAGCTCTTAGAGGGCAGGGCCTGTGTTTTCTACTTTTTAAGAAGTCCACAGGTGCTGAGCACAGTTCTTGGCACAGCTTGGGTGCTCAGTAAAATACTTGTTGAATGAATGAAACAAAAACATATTCTTTCCTACATTATAGGCCATGAAGACAGTAGATGTTACATGTGACTATTTTCAGTGGTTACTTGTGACTTTACATTGTTACCACTTCGTATTCTTAGTGTTTGCCTCTCTACAATTGCCTTTTCATTTGATAAAAATGAAAGATAAGATGAAGTAAATAATTTTTGTTTGGTGAATAAAGCAAAAATATGTATTTCCTTTCATTTTAAATTCTAAGCAAATGTATTTCTATCAGTATGACTGGTATGATGGTGTTTTAAAGGTTTACTGTAAATTTTTCCATACCCTAAGGGAAAATTATTTGGAATATAGACCTTACAGAGAAATCCAAAGTATTGGTATCTTGGGTTTTTCTGGCTGATTTGACCAACTGATTTGTTCCTATTGGTTTTGAATTGTTTACTTTTGGATATTTACAGAATCCATGCCATTGAATTGGACATTAGTAAATGACAAAAAGCCTTTTTTCTTAGGTTATATGCTCATAATTCTTGAATTTCAGTAACTTTCTACATGCATTTACATTATCCAGGCAAGTAATTTTTTTAAAAAATAGATTGACCTAGACCTAATGTGTTTGTATAACTTCTAGGCTGTGTGTGCATAGTTAGATTTTGATGGATTTACTAATGATACTATTTTCTTTAGATAGTGTTCAGTTAAATATGAACTCATCTATTCAGAAACCTTAGCTAGAGTAGTATTTCTAAATATGGAGAGTATTTGGAGAGATCTAAGAAGACGATGCAAGTGTGGAATAATGAACTGTACCCCTCTCCTGCCTTTAATATTAACAGGGAACAATATTTTCTAAAGATGTTGAGAAGTCTTGCAGAAACCTTCTAAAACCGTTTTTCTCAGTGTTTCTTGGTTTTATTTTACCATCTTCCCCAGCCTTCTTTAACCCCCTGTTATGTGTTTATTTTGCTTTGTCTAATACATTGCATGGAATTAATGTTGCATGGAATTAGCTTTTTATGAGAAATACTATTATTGGGGCTGCTGATTCATTTAGTCTGGTCTTTAGGAGAAAAGGCAACACCCAAATTAGTATTAACAGACATGAATGAAGCATTGTAGAGTGCAACAAATTTATTCATTGAGCAACAGGATTAAAAAGGAAAGAACAATCTTAACAGGTTAACAGGTTGACTTTTAATTGGGTTTGTTTGAAATGTCGATGACATGACTTAGAATCATGAAATTGTATTATCAGTAGCTAGGTAAAGATTTGGTGGCTGTGTATATCCTATAGCTCTGTACTAGGGTGTTTGATTTTTACCTAAAGATATAATAGAGCTAAGTTGTGAAAGTTTATGAAAGTAACAATGAATAGATTACTGTCTCGTATAGAAGCTGTTAGTCTTTCATTCTTCCTTTTTTTTTTTTTTTTTACCATACCTTGATATTACTTTCAGTCAGTAAGCATTTAGGTCTTCTGGCTGTGGTGTTAAAATGAATATATGTATCCTGTACTGAAAACTTACAGGCACTGCTCACATGCTTGACTGACTTTATTTTCTCATCTTCTAACTGATGGCTGTCACATTTTGTGGAGATGGATCTTTTATATTTGTTTTCTTTCTCTAATCAAGGAATCATACATTCCTTTTGCTTATTAAAGAAAAATAAATAGTAGTTATAAAAATAAATAGTAGTTACTAAAGATAATTAAGTTTTGCATGATGGGTTTGTAAGAAAATCTGCTTCTAATTGCTTCTTTTTTACTTGGTACTGTACACTGAAAGTAAAATCTGAATCTTCTCCAAATCTGGATGGTGCTGGTAACTATGTCTTTTGAAAGACTAAACATGCCAGCAAATGAGGACTGTTTTGAGTTAACAGATAATTTGCTTTATCTTTGGTTTTGATTTTTTTCCCCCTTAAAACCCATTTATCTTTGACTTAACAAAAAATGTTCTCACTACAATACAAGCATAATTTTACTACTTAGGTCCTGATATTCTGTTGGTGTTAAGACTTTTTAAATTATCTTTTGATAACAGTAACAGATATCAAACTGTTTTATGTTCCTCTATACTTGAATCCTAGGTAGCTTGTGTTTGAAAGGCCTGGGCGACTTTTTTAAAGGAAGCTTCAAAGTATAATTCTGTATGACTGGAGACATCACCGCTTGTGTGTGTATTCCTAGTCCATGTTTAGAGCTTTTTAAAAATTAAAATTAGTTTATTTTCATTCTTCTCTGTTTTTAAGTTTTTGTATATCCATAGTCAGTAGTTTTTTCTTTATATCTTCTTTGCCCTCATTTAAGAAATTTGGAGTTTAGTAAGAGATAGTGGGCTAAGTATCAATTAACAGAGTAAAGTATTTCTCCTTTTGCACATAATTTTTTTAAGGTTTTAGAAAATAGTGTGGTGATGCCTAATCTGTTTAAGGATTATAATTCTAGCACCATCTTTATATATAATTTTGTGATATTTGATCCTTTTGACTCTGAAAAGTGAATTGGCTAGAGGATGTATGACTGATTTATAGATGGCAATAGTAGGGTCCTGGGAATGAAGTGATTTGTTTGGTGACATGGCAGAGCCAGCACTAAATGTGATGCTCAAAGTGGATTACCTTATTACACATGTTGATTCCTGGCAAAGATGATAGTTTTACATTATTTACTAGATACCATCTTAAAGAACCAAGGTGCCTATCTAATAGTTAGGGAGTAGATTAGAGACCTGGCAAGAGAAGAGAAACTTTGATGATCTTAGATGAAGGAGAGCAGTGGTAATAAAACAGCTGCCTTATAGAGCACTGTTCTATGCACCTTTGTGCATTGTCCCATTTGATCCCTATAGCAATCTTAACAGATGAGTGCTATTCCCCCCCTATGTTACAAGGAGAAAATTGAGGCCCAGATAGCTTAAGTAAATTAGGCCAGGATCACACAGCTGGTAAGTGCCCATGCTGGTATAGGAATTCTGGTAGTATCACTCTAGACTATACTTAATAGCTGTGGTAGACTGTTTCCCTGTATAGCTATAGCAATAGGAGATTATGTCATTAAGCTAACCTCCTTAGAATCTGAAAGAATAGTGTATACTTCAGCAATTCTGCACTATCCAGGTTGAGAGAATTTAGCAAACTAAATATTTTTGAATCCTGGAAATAAATTTATTAAATTTTTGATGGTGCTCAATATGACTGGCCTAAGTCGACACAAATCCTCTCAAAAAAATTCAGATGTGTTGAAACATATATATCTATGTTATGTGTATCCTAAAATGAATGAAACCTCATAAATGGTAAGGTTCTATTCCAGTTTGTGCAAATGTTGTCTACCTTTTGTTTAAATATAATATCAGAAAATGGTAAATATTTTGAATTTGTATATAATTGTAGATGAAGAGGACAAAAGTTAAATAATTGTCCCAAAATGCAACTAATTATCTTGGGTTGTTAAGAGTATGCTTTAAACAGAAGTATTTCTGTTTATTTCTAATCAAGTGAATATCTCCTTACATTCAGAGATGTCGTTTTTATAGTTTTTCACTGATTAATTTTTGCATTCATTCATAAGGTAAGTTAGTGGTATAAAAGGTCATGGTTTTTAAGTACTAGACTTAATAGCCTCTGTGTACATATTTGTGAAATTTGACTTTAACACATTTAAGAAGAACCAAGTAAAAAGACAGTCTTAACTTTTTATGGGATGCCTGGGTGGCTCAGTCAGTTAGACGTCCAACTTTGGCTCAGGGCTTGTGAATTTGAGCTCCATGTAGGTCTATGTGCTGACAGTTCAGAGCCTGGAGCCTGCTTCAGATTCTGTGTGTCCCTGTTTCTCTGCTCCTGCCCTATGTGCTCTTGTCCTCACTCGCTCACTCTCTGAAAAATGAATAAACGTTTAAAGACATATTAAAAACAAAAGACAATCTAACTTTTTAGATAATCAATTTGCAGCGTCAGGTTTGCAGAAAGGATGGTTTTGAAAAAATCAACATGATTTAAAAGTTAATATTTAGACAAAAGATAGCTTAGGTTGTGTGATTTCTTTCCAGCAGGAAAAACTTCAGGAAAAAATAATGAAGAATTTTTGAAGTGCCCACGTGAAGATCTTCACTTTGTTTTATTACAATAAAACAACTGGGCTAATTTAGTTTACAGTTTGAGTAACTAATGTGTTGTAGCACTGATGGGATTGCTTTTATTACTTTACCTTTAATTTAAAAAATATCTGGTAAAGAATGAAGCAGGTTTGTTTTAGTTAACATTAGGACCTTCCCAAATTGGGGTACTAAGAATGAGCAGATTGTGCAGTGCTCCCTTGTTTGTACTTGTTTTTTATTTTCTTCATACTGTTATTTCTTTTGAGGACATCGTGATAATTGATTTAATTTGTATTGTTAAAAGAATAGAAATATACATAGAAAAATTTTTATATAGTATATATACACAAATGTTTGGCCATTTATGAATAAAGTATGCCAAGTAGTATATCTGAATATTTTTTTGGTTTTTAAAAAGTGGCAAAATGTCCATAAAATTCAGGTATTTAATAATTTAGACAATTTAACTTATGTTTTACATGCATTGTGTTCTACCATTCCCATTTTCTTGTTTCCTAATAATTAAAAAGTTGTAATTATAAAACTTAATGTATTCTCCAAAGTACCTTAATTAGAAATTTGTAAAGTTCTACGAGGCTGTGATTTTAAAGTGTGCTTTTCATTAAGCTTATGTGAACTCCTACTTTGTAGCTTTAAGAATGATCTGGCTGATGGACTTTGTAGTGGCATCATTGTAGTAACTGTGTTAAGAATTTTTCCCTTTAACTATTTTGAGTCAACATCCCATTTTCATTGAACTTAAGATGCCTTTAGTGGTAAGATACTCCATTATATTATGTGTCTTTAGAGAGGAAAAAAAAAAAACTTAATGAGAAGTCTAAAATACTCCAGGGTCAAGCTGGGAAACCAAGAGTTTATTTATTCCCTTCATGCAAAGCAAGATAACCATATACAAAGGGACAACTTTTGAATGACTCAACTTTGGTTATTGGGCAGAGGGGGGAAAAGTCACTTCTGAGGATTTAAACCAGAAATCTCATAAGCCTGCAACCTGGATCAGTTTGTATTTTTTTTTTTTTTTAATTTATTTCTAGGAGAGAGAGAGAGACAGCGTGAGCAGGGGAGGATCAGAGAGAGAGGGAGACACAGATTCCGAAATAGGCTCCAGGCTCTGAGCTGGCAGTCAGCACAGAGCCCGACGCGGGGCTCGAACCCACGAACCGCGAGATCATGACCTAGGCGAAAGTCGGATGCTTAACCGACTAAGCCACCCAGGCACCCCAGGATCAGTTTGTATTAAAACAAAATAATGATAACTTAGAAATTTTAAATGGTTTCACATTGATTGTGCTGCCATGTAATTAGCCTAAGTTAACACACATCCTCTAGAAGAATTCCGATGGATTGAAAAATACATCCCCATATTATGTGTATTCTAAGATTAATGTTTAAAAAAAAGGAAATCGCAACATTTTCACAAAATAGATTCTTCAGGCTTTGGGAAACCGACTTTTTGTGATTCTCAGGCGTCTGCTGGATGAGCTCCTATTTTGTCTAATTTTTTAAACAGCTTTTCATAAAAATGTATTTTTCATATTTTATGTTGTTATTTAGCTTCATATTTAAAATACCACAATCTTTTGTTTAAAATTACAATAATAACCTATTTACTTTTAGATACTCAGTTGTACATAATTTAAGAATCTTTCCAGTGTCCACCCTAACTAGTTGCTTAGCCTACCTGCCCCCTCAGAATTCACAAACATATTGAGGGAGAATTTAGATTTTTATTTAACACTAAATCTCATTCAATAATCAATTCCATGATAAGTGCAAATTTCTAGATGTTGTAAAATTGAAAGTGTGGTAAGAAAAACAATTGAGAGAACTCTGTCAGATTGTTTAATGATTTTCAAATATTGTTTGCCTTAACTGTCACTGGCCAGTTTTAGTCAACTTTTGTTATATATAAGGGTATTTGTCCCATGTTATTTAAATGGGATTTAATCACTATCTTACAAAGTCAAGAGTATTTCAAATTGAAATTACATTTTTGTACTGCTAGCATGTGGAAATGTTCTGTTATTACATGATAGTTTTATCCTACTTTTCTTGATGTCTTTAATTGTTATGAGAAAATACTTCTTTCCCAAGTTTTCAAAGTTCAGCTTTTCAATTTAGCTTAGAATTCTAGTTTTTAGGTATGTTGACAGCTTTGGATTTCATATATAGGCCATTTTAAATACCATGCTGTTTCTCTCTGTTGCCCAGTATGCTTCCCCTCATAATCTGCTATTTAGTACTTTAAGAATTCAAAACTACTTTGCTATTAGTCTAAAGTAAAATTAGGTGTGAATGTTTATGTGTTGGGAGTAGTGAGAAGAGGGAATAAGCCTAGTTCTCATTGTATCTTCTTGTTTTTTTCTCTTAATGTATAAATGATTTCTTTAATTCTTTTAGCCTGGGTAGAGGCTTGTGCTTCTGTTTTCAGATTCTGAACTTTTTTTTTTTTTTTAACCATTAATATCACCATATATTCCAAGTACTGGTCACACGTTTTCTGTCAGGTTCTTGTTTCATGATGTTTAAGCAATTTATTGGCTATTTTAAGGAACAAAAAACCTTCCTGTTTGTTTTTTTAATCCATTAATACAGTGCTACTTCATTTTAATGGTACTTGAGTCTTGTTTTGCTCTGTGAGTTAACTTTCTCAAATAAAATTCAGTATGCAGGTGGTTTCATTATCTTTAGTAGACTTGATACGTTCCTGTTGATCACTATACTTTTTTTTCCATATTTCTCCAATTTTCATTTAATTTGAAACTGAATACCTGTTTTCTGTGTTCTAGTACCTATGATTGTTATATGCAATTTTTATCCCCCTCCATGTTTTTCTTACATTTATTCATATTGAAATCAAAATTATAAGGTGAGATTTTACTAATATGGATGACTGTTGTGTCAGAATTATAAATTTATGTTAATTCTCATGATTTTTATTCATTTTTAGTAGTAAAGATTCATTAATAGATTTGGATGGCAGTCATTGGTAGGCTAGATTAACCTCCAAAACTAATATTTTCTTTCTTCAGATATTTATTTATGTGCTTTATTAAATTTTTCTTTTCAAGAGAGAGCATAGATGATTTGTATCTGAAGTTTGGCTTTTTTAAAAGAGCCAGATTACTGTCAAATTTATTAAATACAGATATTAAAAGTCAAAGTTGAGAAATAGAAAAAAAAATTTGTCTTGCTCCAAAGAAGGGAGAAAACATGAGTGATGAGTTAAAATTAAAAGGACATTAATATTCTCAAATTCATTGGAAATAACAACACAAACTTTTAAGTTTATTTGTTAAATAATTTAACTATACATTTAAATTTTGGCAAATATTAAAATAGCTCATTGATAAAATACTTCATTCATTCAACAAGCACTTACTAAGCATACTATTTATGTAATACAATGTTTTTTGGGTTTAAATCTTGAGGTGTACATATTAACTTTGATAAACAGATTTTTAAAGTCCTGTCAAATGCTTTGGTTTTATATAGTAATCGTTTTTTACTTTTATTCTAGATGCCTGGAATGATGTCTTCAGTAATGCCTGGAATGATGATGTCTCATATGTCTCAAGCTTCCATGCAGCCTGCTTTACCGGTAAATCTAGTAAAAATGATTATTTTTTGTGATATTTTGACTGCTTTGCCGCTTTTATACATGATATAACATCTTATATATTTTTTTATAGGCAGCCATGTTAGCTTTTTAAATATTTCTTGAATATTGTAACACAAAATGGGAATTACTGTGGGCCTTTCGTTTTTTAGGTTCTTCAGTGTTAGGCATTCACATTTTTTCTTGTACTTTTTTGCAATCCTTAATTTTTAATTGTGTTAAACAAGAGTAGTGTAACTAAGAAGTATAACCTGTCCACTAGAAGCATTTTATTGATCTGGTTGCATTTTTTGAGGGGGGAGAGAGAGAGCGTGAGCGCATGTGCACAAGCGGGCACGGGTAGACAGGAAGAGAGAGAATCTTAAGCAAGCTCCCTCCCCAGAGCAGAGCCCAACATGGGGCTCAATCTCACAACTATGAGATCATGACCTAAGCCAAAATCAAGAGTCAGATGCTTAGCTCACTGAGCCACACTGCCCCTGGTCTGGTAGCATTTTAATCTTAAAGAGTAGACACTTTCTTTATGGATTGTTAATTAAAAATTGATGTAATGGGATATAGTACTAGATCCTAGATTCAGAAATCAGAAGGTTCTATTTGAAATTTATATCACATGAGACTTCAGTGATGGCACATTACTTAGAAAATGCTTGACAACTTTATCACCCTTATTGGATTGTATGGCAATATGTATATCATTATGATATTCATGTTAGCATAACTTATTTATTACTGGATAGCCTAGTGAATGTAATGTGCAGATGTGGCATACTCCACTGGGGTGGTAAGTTTGCAAATCTTACCCAAAACCCTTGGACCAAATATATTTTTAAATGTTTTAATATTGTAAAATTATACTTTGTGTATGTCATATATTGTATAAAGATTTCCCTTGGGGGTGTTGGACAGTGCCTTGTAATTTTGAACACAATATTTCTGTAGCAGAGTCTTAGGGTATTCTCTCTGGGGTGGGATAAATAAAGACAAAGAGCTCATGTCATTCAGGGCAGATTTTCCCACTCTAATGAACGGTGATTCGAAACTTGAAAAAACTTGGTTTATGAGCTTTTTCTGTTTCAGAATTGTGGGTAAAGGGTTGTGGATCTATATGTAACTGATGATCATACAAATAAAAGACTTAAAGTGCTTCAGTAGCCACAAGTTATTAATGCTTTTACAATTTATAGCAAGCTCAGGGAACTAATACCACTGAAACTTACTGAGAATCCTTGAATCAGTGGCTTGTAAATTATTCATAAAACGGACCAATTGTACTTTATGAGGAACTACATAAAATAAAGTTGAAACAGATGAATATTACTAATTTCATTTTTTCTTACAGCCAGGAGTAAATAATATGGATGTAGCAGCTGGTATGTATACAATTTATGGTTTAATATTAGACTTCATTTGAACAGTAGCTGTCATATTGTTAAATAAGCAACAAAAGCAGTATCACTTGGGGCTTTATGATTAACTCCTGACTTTTTTCTTTTTTTTTTTTTTTAAGCTGTGGGAAACAGAGGTAGCATTCATAATTGAGTCTATAAAAAAACTACTAGATCTGGAGTCCTGGGACCAGTTTGGTCTATAGTTATTCTTTACCTAAACAGTGTTTTTAAATTTTATAGTTAGTTACTAACATTTAAACTCTTTGGCCCTTATGTAATAATTAAATTTATCTTTTTACACAAAGATTGAATTTATCTTGAAAAATGGGATTATCTGAATATTCATTGTTTACGGTGGTCCTTAACACAGTAGATAATTAGAGAATGTTTGAATTAAAAATTCTGTTTGAGTCCATATTTGCACTCAGCAAACATTGTGGAATGAGTAGTAACTCCTTCCTTTAGATGTGGAGCATGACTCTCATTGGCCTCCTGGACTGCTTCTTCCTCGTAGCCATTGGAGTTTGTAAGCCTTGTGGTAAACCAGCCAGCTGTCAATAACAATTTGTTTCAACTAGTGTCCCTTTCATATATAATAGTAATAATGCCTCAATTATCCATAAATAAATAATGTTCCAGATAAATTGGATTTACAGATGCTGAACTTTATTCCATAATTATGCCAAAACATTTCTTGTTTTAAATATGGTTTGAAACATTTAAAATGACCATGTGCTTTCCTGCAGGTTTATACGAGGCATAATTGGTCTTTTTAAGATGTTTCAAAAACTTATTTAAGCTGAAATAATGTGAAATGCATAGTATAGTATTTTGCCTATTTGAATATCTAGAGCTGATTACTATTACTATTAGCCTAAATACTCCTGGAAAATTACCTTAAAATTTCTTTGTTTTTTGATTGAAGTATAATTGACATACAATATTCTATTCATTTTAGTTGTAGAACATTTTGATTCAGTATTTTTATACATTACAAAATGATCCCCATAGTAAGTCTTGTTACCATTTGTCACCATCCAAAGTTGATACAATGTCATTGACCATACTTCCTATGCTGTTTACTGCATGGCCTTATTTTACAACTGGAAGTTTGTGTCTCAATCCTGTTTGCCTATTTTGCCATCCCTTCTTAGGTATCCATCTTTTGTTTCCTGTGTCTGTGAGTCAGAAACAGATTAATAAAATTCCTTCTTAATTACTTTTTAAATGCCTTGGGTCTACCATTGACATCCATAGTAGCTTCTTTTGATTATTCTCAGTATAGTGCGTGTGTGTGTGTGTGTGTGTGTGTGTGTACTTTGTTTTATTCTCTATTTACATGTAGTTACTGTTTTTTGCACATAGTTTTAAGTTACTAATTGCTAAAGTTAAAGCTTGTTTATTTGAACTTGGTGACTAATGGATATTTCCCTTAATGTCTAAAGGGGTTTCAGTGTAAGACAGTACCATCTAATAGACCTTTCTGCAGTGATGGAAATGTTCTGTAATATATACTGTTGAATACAGTAGTCAGTAGCCACCTGTGATTACTGAGTACTTGAAATTTGCTAGTGCAGAAGAACTGAATCTTTGTTAAAAATTACTTTAAATAGGGACATGTTGTAGCTAATGGATACTGTATTGTACACCACAAGTGTGGAATTATATAGTTGAAGTTGCCAGAAATCTAAAACATAGAATCTAAAGTCTGAAGCATTATTGTATTTCAATAGTGTAGTAAAGAAAGGAATTAGTCAAGATAAACACCTATAACAGCAAGACGAGAAACAAAAGGCAAAGGTTGTTAATACTTCTCAAACTGGATCCAAGTGAGTTTTTATTTTTAAAGTTCAAAGTGCGAGTTAATTCTGAAAATGCTTTACGCTGTAGCTGTTTTTTTGTGGATAAAGGAACATGCACATAGGTCACAACAGCCTTAGGATATTTGTTGTGACAGGATAAGGCAGAAGAAATAGTATGAGCAAATAATTTAAAACTTCACTCAAGGAGAGTATGATTTATCACATTTAAAAAATTTTTTTTTCTTTTTTTAAAGGTACAGCGTCTGGTGCAGTAAGTACCTCTGGAATATATTTATTTTGTTTTACTTCTTTAGCCTACGACATTGATCCTTATTTCTATTTTAAGGTTTATTTACTAAAGTTGAATGTTTTCTTCTTTCTTTTCTATGCCAAAGGTTGGAAAATTGTTTGAGGGGCGCCTGGTTAGCTCAGTCGGTTAAGCATTTGACACTCAATCTCAGCACAGGTCTTGATCTTAAGGGTCATGAGTTCAGACTCCACGTTGGACTTTGTACTGGGCGTGAAGTTTACTTTTAAAAAAAAAAAGAAATTTGAATGATTTATCTTAAAATCTAATTTTGGTGGGACTTTATGAGGATAAAAAGAAATCAGATATCTGTCAGATTTTACAAGGATTTGAATTTCCCCATTACAATTAGAAGGCAAACAGAACTTGTAGGTGCACGGTAACTAACCAATAATTTTCACATAAGGTTTATATTAGAATATGCTTTTGTATACAAACATTTGTGTGCTCTTGTTTATTAGTAGAAGTCTTACATAAACTCTTCCTAATACACAGAATTTTAAAATACTTTTTTGCTCATACCTTCCCTAATTGTGTCAGAAACACAAATATAATATTCAGAATTGCTTGACTTTTCCCTACCTTAGGGAAGGAGAGAATGATACTGTTATGCTGCATTTCTTTTTCTCCATACTTGATCTTAAAATAGTAATTACAGTCATTTTTATTGGTGTTTTCTGTATGTGGTGTTCTGTTACACATTTTTGTGATGTTTGGAAAATAATGTAAACGTACTTAAAGATCACTTAAAGATGCCTATTTTATTCTTCTTGATGAGAGCCATACCTTGAACAAAACCTCAAGGTTTTCTTTGATTTTTGTGATTCCTTAAAAGATCAACTGAAGGAAGACTTTATATGTCTAATCTCGTTTACTCAAAATAGTTCTGAGAGGTAGCTGGTATCCTCATATTATGGTTGAGGAAATGCAGAAAGCTATGAGTTGATTATAAATGTGTTAATATTTTAAATATGGGGGAAAAGACTTTTAATTGTGAGCTGTATTTAAATGTTTTAAAGTTTCTCATATCTTCTGTTTTTTTTAAAGTTGAATGGTTATTAAATGTCTGTGCTGTATTCTTCCATTATAATTGCCTTTTTGTATCTTTGACTAGTGATAGCTGCATGTTTTTCCTATTGATTTAAATAATGCAAGCTCACTTGAGGTATTAAGAAGCAAACTTAAGTTAAAAAGAAGAAAGTAAATATCAGCCTAAGTTTTTCCACCTTGAGGAGACCATCGCCGTTAATGTTTTGTTGTGTTCATTGTCTATCAAACCCTTTTTTCCCTCAATTGAAAGAATCTTTTCTGTCATATATTAAATTCTCACCTATTCTGGCATCTGTTTCTGGGTTTTCTTCTCCACTGTCTGTATCTATTTTTCATGCAGTTTTACATGTTTTCTGATTAAAATAGCTTTAGTATTTAGTAAGGCAAGTCTTCATGGTTTCTCTTTTCATTATTTCCTTAACTGTTTTTGGAAGTTAGTATATGAATTCTTGTATCCTCCAAAAATAATCCGCAAATACACACACATTCCACACACACTCAAAGGACAAAATTGAGTTTTTACCTGGGATTATATTTAATTCATTTCAGTTTTGGGAGAATTGACATTTTTTACTTTTCTATTAAATTTTCCCATCTAAAAAGTACTGTATATTTGAAAATTTCTTTCTGCTTTAATTTTTTTAGATTTCAGATACACAGATTTGAGGTACTTGAACTCTTCAGATGATGGTCATTGTCACTGATCCTGGGAGGATTCCTCACATTTTTTCACTTTATTCTTCATCTTCACTCCTATCTACCCTCCCTAATATGTGATCACTTGGATAAATGTCTTCAGACTTGCATGTATTGGGCAAAGTTTAGGAAACTTTTTGTGTAGATTTTTTGTGTGTTTTTTCTTGTTCTTATTTCTTTATATTCATGTTCATTATTGAGGTGTAATTTACATAACATTTTAGATTTTACAACATAATTATTTGAGATTTGTTGACATTATGAAATGATCGCAATAAATCTAGTTAATATCTGTCATACATGGTTACAAATCTTTTTTTCTTCTGATGGACTTTAAAGATGTACTCTCAATCCTCAAATATACAACAGTATTAACGGTAATTACCATGTTATGAGTTAAATCTCCATGACTTATTTTATGATTGGAGATATTTACCTGTTTACCTCCTTTACCGATTTCTAACTTCTACCCCCAATCTGTTCTCTATATCTCAGTTTGGGTTTTTTAGATTCTACGTAAGTGAGATCTTAAGATATTTGTCTTTCTCCCTCTGACTTATTTCACTTTAGCATAATGCCTTCAAGGCCCATCTGTGTTGTTGCAAATGGCAAGATTGCATCCTTTTAATAGCTGAACAATATTTTTGTGTGTGTATCACATCTTTATCCATTCATCCATCTAGGGACACTTAGGTTATTTCCATATCTTGGCTGTTGTAAATAATGCTGCTATGAACCTAGGGGAACATATGTTTTTTTGAGTTAATGTTTTTGTTTTCTTTGAATAAATACCCAGAAGTGGGACAGCTGGATAGTATGGTAGAGGATAGTTTTTTGAGGAGCCTTCATAGTGTTTACTCTATCGGGGCTACAGCAGTTACATTCCCACCAACAGTGCATGAAGGTTTCCTTTTCCCCACATCATAGCTAACATTTATTATTGCTTTTTGATAATAAGTATTCTAACAAATGTAAGGTGATAGCACATTGTGGTTTTGATTTGTATTTCCCTGATAGTGATGTTGAGCATCTTTTCATAAGCCTTTTGGCCATCTGTGTATCTACTCTGGAAAAATGCCTATTCAGATCCTCTGCCTGTTTTTTAATCAGATTTTTGGAGGGCTTTTTGCTGTTAAGTTGTATGAACTCTTTATAGATTTTGGATATTAACCCTTTATTCTATACATATTTTGCAGATATTTTTCTCTTACTCAGTAGGTTACTTTTTCATTTTGTTGATTTCCTTTGTTGGGCCAGAAGATTTTTAGTTGAATGTACTCCACTTATTTGCTTTTGTCATCTTTGCTGTTGGAATGCAGATCCAAAAATGATTGCCAAGAGTGATGGTCAAGGAGCTTTTACTACCTCTTTTTTTTTCCTAAGAGTTTTATGGTTAGGTATTACATTTAAGCCTAAATCCATTTTGGGTTGGGTTTTGTGCATGGTTGAAAATACTAATCTAGTTTTGTTCTCTTGCATGTGGCTTGTATATTTTTTTGTATATTTTCTTGTATATTTTTCTTCTTGTATATTTTTGCCTCCTTTGCCATAATTTAATCAACCCTACAAAGTTTATTTCTGAGATCTTGATTCTGTTATATTGATCTATATGTCTGTGTTTATGTCTATACTATTTTGATTACAGTACTTGGTAATACAGTTTGAGAGCAGGGAGCGTGATGCCTCCAGCTTTGTTCTTCGGATTACTTTTTAGCTGTTCAGTCTTTTTGTGGTTCCATCCAAATTTTAGGATAATGTGTTCTTTTTTTTTTTTAGTTTGAAAAGTGTCATTGGACTTGTGATAGGATTACATTGATTCTGTAGATTGATTTAGTTAGCATGGACATTTGAACAGCATTAGTTTTTTCAATCCATGAGCATGGAATGTCTTTTCCATTTATTTAGTCTTCAGTTATTTTCATCCATATCCTAGTTTTTACTGTATAGGACTTTCACGTCCTTGATTACATTTTTTCCTAGGTATTATTTCTAGTGTCTCACTAGAAATTCTTAATTTTTCTTAACTTTGTGTTTAGAAATGCAACAGATTTTTGTACCCTGCAACGTTACAGAATTTATTATTTCCAGCAGGTTTTTTGGTGAAGTCTTTAGGGTTTCTTATGTATGATAATTATTTTTTCTATAGATGACATTGTACTATCTAAATAAATTTTTAATCAGTTTGTCAGGTTGTCCAAAAAGATATTTTTAGTATTTTGGTTAGAGTTGCATTGAATTTATAGATTATGGGGGCTTACTTAAATTATTAAGTCATATCAGTGAACATGGTAGTTCTTTTTTGTCTGTTTTGTAATATAGCTTGAAATTTTTCCTTTTGAAGGCTTGTCCCATCTTTCATTCTGTTAATAAACTTTGATGCTATTTTGAATCTTCCTATTGCTTTGTGGGTTTTGTGTGTGTGTTACACAATCTTCCTCAAATAATGAGGTTTTCTAATCATCATATCTAATCTTACAACTTTTATTGTGTCAACCAGAACCTCTAGTACTATGGTGAGCAGTAGAAGTGATTAACTGTCATTTTTATCTTGTTTTCTCTCTCAAAGCAAATATGTATTGGATTTCTCCATTTAATATGTTTACTATAGCTTCTTGATATACAACCCTTATTGAGTTGATGCTTTCTTCTGTTCCTGGTTTGCTGAGAGAGGTCATTATGAACTGGATTTTAAAACTGTCCATTGTGTTTTTCTGTAGCAGCTGAGATGGTCATAATATTTCTTCTGTAGTCTGTTGAAGTACAAGTACACAGATATATTTTTTGATGTCTCATCTTCACTAAGGTGAATCCTAGTTATTCATTAAAGGTGTTAGGAGTATATATATGTGCACATGTATATTTAATTCCTTCTGAATTCAATTTGCTTATATCTTAGGTTGTTTCTATCTGGGTAATAACCCTTCTCTTTCTGATCTTTAGAACAACTTAAATAAATGATGAATAACTTATTTCTTAACAGCTTGATAGAACACAACTAAAAACCAACCAGATCTAATACTTTTTGAGGATAAAGATTTTGGATTACCATTTCAATTTCTTTAGTGGTTATTGAGCTATTCCAGTTTTAATTTTCTAATTTTTGTCTTTCCAGATATTTATTTTGTTGAGGTTTAATAATTATTTAGCATAGAGTTAGAAATCTTGCCTTTATTTTGTATTTTGGAGAGGACAACCATTCAGTTTATTTCTGTCATCTTTATTTCCTTCTTGATTACTCTGTTGCCTTTTTTCTAGCTTCTTGAGTACTTGGCTCATGGTTGTTGCACATTCGTAATTTTTTGTAGGGATGTAGCTATGTTGCTTAAAATTTGACACTTTTAATTTTACTCAGCTCCCAATATCTTTTTGCCCCCCTTCATTTGATATCTTTATTAAAAGGGTTTAAGTGGTATGTTTTGCTTGGTTCCTAGATTTGGGATTGTTTTAAATAGACTTTCTGTAGAATGCTTATAGGTTCTTAGCAAAATTAAACACAAAATACAGTTCCTTAATACCCCCTCCCCTTACATGCATACAGATGCATATCAGCATCTCTCACCAAGGTGTTACATTTGTTAAAATTAATGATCCTACCTTGACACATAATTATTACCCACAGTCCAATTTACATTAGAGTTAACACTGTTATGCATTCTATGAGTTTTAACAAATGTCAGTGACCTGTATCTGTCATGACAGTGTCAAGCAGAATAGTTTCACTACCTTAAAAATCTCCACCCCTTACCCTGGCAACCACTGATTTTTTTTTTTATATAGTTTTACTTTTTCTGAATATCATATGGTTAGAATCATAGAGTAAGTAAATAGCTCTTCAGACTGGCTTCATTCACTTAGTAATATGTATTTAATATGCACTTTTTTCCATGGCTTAGTGCCTCTTTTCTTTTCGGGACTGAATAATAACAATATTAACAATAATGTTAGTGAATAATATTTCATTGTTTGGACTTGCCATAAGTTTAGCCATTCACCTACTGAAAGACGTCTTAGTTTTGCTTCCATGTTTTTAAAGCAAATGGTTAAAACTATTACAAACATTAATGAGTAGGTCTTTGTGTGGACTGAAGTTTTCAACCATTTCGGTAAATAACCAAGGAGTGAGCTTGCTTGATCATATGGTAAAAATGTATTTAGTTTTTGAGGCACCTGTGTGGCTCCATTGGTTTAGTGTTCAACTTTGGCTCGGGTCGTGATCTCATGGTTTGGTGAGTTAGAGCCTCATATCAGCACAGAGCCCACTTCGGATCTTCTGTCCCCCTTTCTCTCTCTCCTTCCCCCCCACCTATGGCTTACAGTCTCTCTCTCAAAAATATTTAAAAAAAAAATTTTTTTTTTAATCTATTTAGTTTTGTAAGAAACTGCCAAGCTCTCTTCCAAAGTGGCTATACTGTTTTGAATTCCCACCAGTAATAAATGGCAGTTAATTTTAATTTATAATAATGCACTTGTTAAGAATCTTGTCATAGGCTTCTTCATCCCTGTATGTCTTTTTTGGTGAGGTATCTGTTGAGATCTTTTGACCATTTCTTAATTAGGTTGTTCATATTCTTTTTTTTTTTTAATGTTTTATTTATTTCTAGGAGAGAGGGAGAGAGACAGTGTGAGCAGGGGAGGATCAGAGAGAGAGGGAGACACAGAATCTGAAACAGGCTCCAGGCTCTGAGCTGGCAGTCAGCACAGAGCCTGACGCGGGGCTCGAACCCACAAAGCACGAGATCATGACCTAAGCGAAAGTCGGACAACCAACTAAGCCACCCAGGCGCCCCATGGTTGTTCATATTCTTTTTTTTTTTTTTTTAATGTTTTATTTATTTCTAAGAGAGACAGAGAGACAGTGTGAGCAGGGGAGGGTCAGAGAGAGGGGGAGTCACAGACTGAAATAGGCTCCAGGCTCTGAGCTGGCAGTCAGCACAGAGCCCGACATGGGGCTCAAACCCACGAACCGCGAGATCATGACCTAAGCGAAGTTGGATGCTCAACCGACTAAGCCACCCAGGCGCCCCTGGTTGTTCATATTCTTTTTTTTTTTTTTACAAATAGTTTATTGTCAAATTAGTTTTCACATAACACCCAGTGCTCATCCCCACAAGTGTCCTCCTCCATGCCCATCCCTCCTCCCCCCTACATCCATCAGTCCTCAGTTTTTGTCAGCATTCAAGAGTCTCTCATGGTTTGCCTCTCTCCCTTTCCCCCACCATTTCCGCCCTTCTTCTCCCCCTTGGTCCTCTGTTAAGTTCCTCCTAATCCTCCTATACGTGCACACATATGATATTTGTCCTTCTCTGCCTGACTTGTTTCGCTCAGCATAACACCCTCAGGGTCCATCCATGTTGCTACACATGGCCAGATTTCATTGTTTCTTATTGCCATGTAGTATTCCATGGTATAGATAAACCACATCTTCTTGATCCATTCATCTGTTGATGGACACTTAAGCTCTTTCCATGTTTTAGCTATTGTGGAGAGTGCTGCTATGAACATTGGGGTCCATGTGCTCCTATGCCTCAGCATTTCTGTATCCCTTGGGTAAATTCCTAGCAGTGCTATTGCTGGGTCCTAGGGGAGTTCTATTGTTAGTTTTCTTAGGAACCTCCACACTTTTCCAGAGGGGCTGTACCAGTTTCCATTCCCACCAACAGTGTAGGAGGGTGCCCGTTTCTCCACATCGTCACCAGCATCTAGAGTTCTCTGATTGGCTCATTTTAGCCACTCTGACTGGCGTGAGGTGGTATCTCAGTGTGGTTTTGATTTGTATTTCCCTGATGAGGAGGGATGCTGAGCATCGTTTCATGTGTCTGTTGGCCATCTGGATGTCCTCTTTGGAGAAGTGTCTGTTCATATCTTCTGCCCATTTCTTCACTGGGTTGTTTGTTTTTCGGGTGTGTAGTTTGGTGAGTTCCTTGTAGATTCTGGATATCAACCCTTTAACTGATATGTCATTTGCAACTATCTTTTCCCATTCTGTTGGTTGCCTATTAATTTTCTGGGTTGTTTCCTTGGCTGTGCAGAAGCTTTTAATCTTGAGGAGGTCCCAACAGTTTATTTTTGCTCTTGATTCCCTTGCTTTTGGGGATGTGTCAAGTAAGAAGTTGCTGCGGTGGAGGTCAAGGAGGTTGTTTCCTGCTTTCTCCTCTAGGGTGTTGATAGTTTCCTGTCTCACGTTCAGGTCCTTTATCCATTTTGAGTTTATTTTTGTGCATGGTGTGAGAAAATGATCTAGTTTCATTCTTCTGCATGTTGCTGTCCAGTTCTCCCAACACCATCTGTTAAAAAGGCTGTCTTTTTTCCATTGGATATTCTTTCCTGCTTTGTCAAAGTTCAGTTGGCCGTATACTTTTGGGTCCACTTCTGAGTTCTCAATTATGTTCCATTGGTCTATGTGTCTGTTTTTGTGCCAATACCATACTGTCTTGATGATGACAGCTTTGTAGTAGAGGCTAAAGTCTGGGATGGTGATCCCTCCCGTTTTGGTTTTATTTTTCAGGATTACTTTGGCTATTCGGGGTCTTTTGTGGTTCCATACAAATTTTTGGATAGTTTGTTCTAGTTTTGAGAAGTATGCTGGTGCAATTTTGATTGGAATTGCATTGAATGTGTAGAGTGCCTTAGGTAGTAATGACATCTTAACTATATTTATTCTTCCTATCCATGAGCATGGAATGTTTTTCCATTTCTTTGTGTCTTCTTCAATTTCCTTCATAAGTTTTCTATAGTTTTCATCATACAGATCTCTTGTATCCTTGGTTAGGTTTATTCCGAGGTATTTTATGGTTTTTTGTGCAATTGTGAATGGGATCAGTTTCTTGATTTCTCTTTCTGTTGCTTCATTGTTGATGTATAAAAATGCAACCGATTTCTGTACGTTGATTTTGTACCCTGCAAGTTGGCTGAATTCTTGGATCAGTTCTAGTAGGCTTCTGGTGGAGTCTGTCGGGTTTTCTATGTAGAGTATCATGTCATCTGCGAAGAGTGAAAGTTTCACTTCGTCTTTGCCAGTTCTGATGCCTTTGATTTCCTTTTGGTGTCTGATGGCTGATGCTAGGACTTCCAGCACTATGTTAAACAGCAGTGGTGAGAGTGGGCATCCCTGTCGTGTTCCTGATCTCAGGGGGAAAGCTCTGAGTAGCAGAATGGTTGTTCATATTCTTAATGTTAAGTTTAAAGGGTGGTGGCTCAGTCAGTTAAATGTCTTGACTCTTGGTTTTGGCTCGGGTCATGATCTCGCAGATTCGTGAATTCAACCCCTGAATGAGGCTCTGTGCTGGCATCTTGGAGCCTGCTTGGGATTCTCTCCCTCTCTGCCCCTCTTCCACTCGTGATGTCTCTGTCTGTCTCAAAATAAATAAACTTAAAAAAAAAAAGCAGGAGGGAAAGGTTGTATATTCTAGATAACAGCTTTTGTTGATTTTTTTTTGTTTTTGTGGTTTTTTTTTAATAAGGTGTGCCCTTTGCAGATGTTTTCTCCCAGTTTTTGGCATGTCTTTTCTTTCTCTTTACTATGAGTTGGCAGAAGAAAAGTTTTTAACGAAGTCCAGTCTGACAGTTAACTTTCTTTAATGGATCATGCCTTTGGTGACATTTTTTTCTTTTTTTTTTTAATGAAGTATTTTTTTTGCATGAATCTTTAGAAAGCAGTCTGTGAGATGTTATTTGCATTTTATTAAACCTTCATTTATGTTCCATTTTAAGATTAGTTTTTTAGAATATTTTGTGTGCTTTTAAGTTAAGGTTAATTTGTATTTCTTTTGTCTTGGCATATCTTTCATCTGTTTGATCTACCTAAGGGGAGTGTCTTAAAATCTTTACCTTGAAAAGATGTTATCTTTTTCTCCCTTTATCTTTATTTTTTTTTACTGTTGCTGTGAAAACAAAATTGCTAAATGCATGCTAAGTTTGGTGTGTTACTTTTTACCTACATGGAAGTCATTTCGGTTTTTGCTTTAAATTCTGTTTAGGTGGGATAAACTGCTATCATAGCTATTTTTATTTTACCTTCTAAAAATGTGTTACATTATGAATAGGGTATTTAAGTTTTTCTTTCAAGCTAGTTATTGTTCAAAGATTTTTGTGTATTTACCTTATAGCCAAGTGGAAAATTGAATATTTACCTGGAAAATTATGATACTTTTTTTTTTCATTTTGGCAGCATTTCATTTGATTCTTCAGCAGTAAAGATAATATTTATATATATTTTTATATATCCCAAGTATTTTTACTACTTATTTATTTCATTTTATTGCTGTAACGTGTTTGTTGTAACAGTGATTTCAGGGGCGCCTGGGTGGCTTAGTTGGTTAAGCATCTGACTTTGGCTCAGGTCTTGATCTCATGGTTCGTGGGTTCGAGCCCTGCATCAGGCTCTGCTAACAGCTAGCTCAGAGCCTGAAGCCTGCTTCAGGTTCTGTGTGTCCCTCTCTCTCTGACCCTCCCCTGCTCACTCTGTCTCTCTCTCAAAAATAGGGGTGCCTGGGTGGCTTAGTCGGTTAAGCGTCCGACTTTCGCTTAGGTCATGATCTCGCGGTTCGTGGGTTCGAGCCCCGCGTCGGGCTCTGTGCTGACTGCCAGCTCAGAGCCTGGAGCCTGTTTCAGAGTCTGTATCTCCCTCTCTCTCTGATCCTCCCCTGTTCACACTGTCTCTCTCTATCCTAGAAATAATAAAAAATATATATATATGTATATTTTAAAAAATAAATAAATAAATAGACCTTAAGAAGTTAAAAAACAAAAAACAAAAAACTGCAGGCTTACATTTTGGTCATGATTTTAATGGAAGTGGCTTTACAGTAATTTTTATTGGTTTTGGGTAAGTTGACCTTTATCATTTAGGTGTTTTTGTTGTTTTTAGGATTTTTTTGTTTTAATACTTCTAAGTGGTGATAATTTTCAGGGTGTAATTTCACTCAAGTTCTGGTAATGTGCTTATGTGGTGTTTTCTTTTTTCCCTTTGTTAACAGAAATAATTTCTTTTTTATAGATTTCTGAATATTGAGCCACCCTGCCACTTCTACATAAGTTCTACTTGGTCCAAATACATACACTGAAGGATTCTTTTGGCTGATAGGTTATTATAGTTAAATTTCTACATTTAAAAGTAACATTCATAAATAACATTACCTGCTTTTCGTTTTTGATACTTTTCTCTTGAGTTTTGTTATTAGTGAGCTTTTCATCTCTTTCAGTGATCTGAAACATATTGTAATTCACTGTTTTTAAAAGTTTTTGTGGTGTTTGATGGAATTATCTAGTGAGATTCTTCTATGGTAATTGGAATATTCATGTATGATGTGTTTTCTTCTAGGGTAAATTGTAATTATGAGGAAATAATTTCCTTTAGATTTGGGTAATTGGTTGTAAATCATCTGTTTGTGGTTATGTTGTTCCTTAATTCTGATCTTCTATTTTGGCTTTTTCTCATTTTTCTTATTTAGAGTAGTTGAGAGGACTTTTTTTTATCTGTTTAATGTTAGCTTTAGTTACTTTCGGTTTCGATCAATTGAGCTTATAGTTTACAGAAGTAGCTATATAGATATATATGTATGTGTTTCATGTGCATATAATTGTTTATATGTGTGTTGAATTTATTCAAAACCTGATTGTTGACCAGCTTTTTGGAATCTTTTAGCTTTCTTGATAATTATATAGGTGAATTTTTTTTTCTTTTATCCAATCTTTTCCTTTTAAGTATTTTCTGTATATATTTTGCTGATACATCACAATGTCTTAATTTGTTGTTCACACTGTATCTTCTACATTTTCTAAATAGATCTAAGTCCACAGTATGATGGACCCTGATTGAACTGTTTTCCTATGAGTGGATATTGAATAATCTCAGATTTTTCACCATTACAAGTAATCCTGTAGAGAATATTCCTGTACATCTTTGCAACTATATAAATGGGGTTTTGTGGAATAAAATATCAGCATCAAGAGATTGTTTGCATTTTGAATTTTGATGGAAACTAGTAAATTGCCATTCAGAGAAACAATACTAATTTCATTCCCAACACTAGCATGACTGCACTTTCCTTCACACACTTTTAACATTTTATACTAATAGTCTTTGTGATTTATCTGATGAACAAGTTTTCAGTTAATATATGTTTCCTTGATTTACTAATGAAGTTGAATATCTATTTATCTGTGTTGAGTTCTGTTAATGGCCATGTTTATTTTTCCATTAGATCATCTTAATAATAGTAGTAGATTTTTGTATACTAAGGGTGATAGTTTTTTAATTCCTTATTCTGCATATTTATACTTTTAGTTTATCATTTGTAAAAATGTTAACTTTTGGTTGATTCCCCGGAACTGCCATTCATGTTGACAGTTTTTTAATAATATAATAACTGTCAGTAACAAAATAATTTTGGGAAGGCTGTTCTCTGTGACAATAGTGCACAGTAAAGGCTCTTGTGCAAGGATTATCTTAGTATCTCTTACATGCCCTCAAAGCAACTAACCTTAAGGTTAAAAATAATGTCCTGGTTTTGGGCCATTCAAAATATACATCTACATCTTTATTAGGTTTTCTCCAATTATGCCAGGGCAGTCTAAATATATGATAGTCAGCATTGGTGATTTGGTCTGGAGAGATCCTATTTTTTTTAAATACCAATTTTTAGAAAAATAATGTTTTTTGAATAGACTGTGCTATACTTAGTACTTTAGCTATTTGCATAAGTCATATTTTATCCTATAAAGACAGTTATCCATATACCCATTTATGTTTTATGCCATTCTTCATCTTATATTCAACATTCAGGATACATTTGTTTTTATTTTTTTTTTTTTCAATTTTTTTTTTAATATTTTTATTTATTTCCAGGAGAGAGAGAGAGAGACAGCATGAACAGGGGAGGGTCAGAGAGAGAGGGAGTCACAGACTGAAACAGGCTCTAGGCTCCGAGCTGGCAGTCAGCACAGAGCCCGACGCGGGACTCGAACCCACGAACCGCGAGATCATGACCTAAGCGAAAGTCGGACGCTTAACTGACTAAGCCACCCAGGCACCCCAGGATACATTTGTTTTTTAAAAAAATTTTGTTTTTAAACATTAGTTCCTAGTTTTGGCCAGAGGCAAGATACAGTTTTACTTTCAGTTGCAGATTAGATGCACTTAAGGAAAAGGAGCAAAAGTTTATCAGGAACATCATTTTTTATTACTCCAGAATTGATTTCTATAAGTAGATTTGGTATATTAGTTAAGGCGATAGTATATATATATATATATATATATATATATATATATATATATATATATATATACACAGAATTTATATTCTGTACTACTTACTATTCCTACCGAAAATGGTTGTTTCTGGGGCGCCTGGATGGCTCAGTCCATTGAGCGTCCAACTTCGGCTCAGGTCATCATTTCATGGATTTGAGCCCCGCGTCAGGGTCTGTGCTAACAGCTAGCTAGCTCAGAGACTGGAGCCTACTTCTGATTCTGTGTCTCCTTCTCTCTCTGACCCTTCCCTGCACATGCTGTCTGTCTGTCTCTCTCAAAAAAATTTTTAAAAAAACATTAAAAATTTTTAAAAAAGAAAAAGATGATGGTTTCTATTGATGGAAAGTGTTAGAGCCTTGCTGTTTAATAGGACCCCAGTATGTGGGCCCCCACAGTGTTCTAATGAACTCACTAGCTAGCTATGTTACCTTGGGCATATTCCTGTACTTTGTTGTGTTCCATTTTCTCTTCTATAAAGTGGAGATAATAAATTGTATCTACCTTGGGGAGGTTATTAAAAGAATTAGCTGATAATTGATGCAGTGCTTTCTCATTAGTAGATCAGGAATTTATCTGTCCTTATTGACTGACTGTTCTGAATATAGTATCCCTGACAAAGCATTTCAGTGTGAGTAAAATGTGGTCTTTAGAAACAGATATGACTGAATTGTTCTAGTTTTATTACTAAATCACTACAAGCAAGTTATATTAACCCTCCTAAGTCTTGGCTCTCTTATTTGAAAAATGAGGATAGTGTTCATACCGCCTGTAGTGTAGCTCTAAGGCTTTAATAAATAGCTTGCGAATACTAAATTGTTTACTGGGTGTTTGTTTTTTTTTCTTTTTTTACTGGTTTATATCTTCCTGTTTTTCCCTTTTATTTTCGTACCCTTTTTCATTTTTTTTCCCATAAATTTGTTGCTGGTGAACTTCCTCTTTTCTTTGATGCCCTTTAGCAGATGTGACTTGGGAAGTTTAAATATAATTTTGGAACTTACAGTAGATTTCCCTTTAATGCAGATCTGAAATGCAAACCTCTGTCTTAGCCAAGTTTAATTTGTGAAATACAGCATTACTCATACAGTTGAAGCTTCCATGTATCTCTGTATCATTACCTTTTCGTTAGAAGATGTTAAATTAGATTAGTAACAACAAGTTAAATATTTTCCAGCAGTTATTATAATGTTTGCTCCAGAGAGATTATATGTGTCATATTCTGCATGAAGTGCTAGAACAAGTTAAAGAATGTAATATACATTTTGAGCTTTCTTAACTATCCTACACCATTTTGTAGTCATGTCAGATGACTTAACAAATGTCCATAGGAAAAGCCAAACATTTTGTTACCAAACTTATCAAAATTTATCAGTTCTTTTTGAATTCTAATGTCTATTAATAATCCCTTTACATCAACTCTAGTTTTCTCAGAAGTTCCAGAAAATAATCTCTTCCCTCATCTACTTGTGTTAAAATGACATTAACTTCTCTCCTTAAGTCCTCTTTTCTTGTTCTTCATCCCCAGGTTTTGCAAATGTTTCTTAAATCACTTAGCATATTTACTTTGACCATTGAATGTGTCTGAAATTGAGATTCATCCTATAATCTATTTTGTGTCTTATGTATGATCTCCATTCTCCAGGGAACAGTTATGGTTTTATTGTGCATGACTGAACCACAAAAGTGCCAGCATCAGAAGAATGAATGTCAGTGGTTTGAAAGAAAGTTCTAAAAATAATGGCACAGCACTCTTATCAGCTAGGAATAAAATGATTATGGTGAGAAAGCAGAAAAAGCAATGAAATAATATATGTTGAACCACATTCCCAAAGCAGAAATCAAAAGTAGGTGTGTTCTATTTCTCAATAAAGTTGGTAAGGAACAATGAAAGGTAGGTCAGCTTATAATAAGTTCAGGAGATCATTAATTACTAGTAATGGTGACTTTGAGGTTTTTGTTTTTAATAAATGCTCCATTACCAATATTTTTTTTATAGCATAGAGGATGATATGGTGTGGAATCAGATGGATGTCAGCAACTCTCATACAAAAATAAAATGGTTTCCATGTGAAGTCTGAGGAATAGCTTAACTATTATATTTTGCCTATTTTTTTCTTTTTATTCAAAAAGTGGAATTTTGAATAAAATCAGTGTCTGAATAAGAATACATCTTTTCAGAAGTTTAACACAAAATCTGAGGGTTAAAAAGCATGTAATAGTTTGAAGATGATTTTACTTTTTCTTAGAGGTATGTACAGTAATATTTTCTCTTAGATTCGAAGAAATGTGATATAGATCATCTTTAATCTTCTTTCAATCATATTTTAATTCATTACTATCTAAATGACTAGATAGCTGCAACTAGACTTAGTACCTTTGATCTCATCCAATAATTCATACGTTCATGATTCCTTGTGAAATTACTTTTTAAACCTCTTTATTATGATTGATCTATAAAACTGTGTATTTAATGTTTAATGTGTACAACTAGATTTGGAGAATACATACACCTGAGAAACTATCACCACCAAGACCACAGACACCTATCACCTCTCCAAGTTTTTTCCTGCCCCTTTTATGATTACTTTAAAGGTGTATTTATGGGGACCTTGTAAAACTCTTAACTAGCCATTATTTGAGGCATCATGTCTATTGATGGCTGAAGTTTTACTAGCAACTTTTAGTAGGCTTTTAGTAGTTCATTTGGACCCAAGAAGGAACTTCTTTTCTGCATCAAACTAGTATCACATAAAATTTTCTCACCTATAATGTATTGAGGCACTTGGATTCACATTTTATCACTGTTAAATTTCATCTTGATTGTTAAACTGATTGTCATCCAGAACCCGTCCTTTCTAATTTTGACAATTATGTCTTTACAGCATGTCAGTTTTAGAACTTTGTCCAACTTGCTATAAAGTTACTGAGTTCATGATCAGTCCACCCTTATACTATATTAGCATCTTCTTCGTGTATTTTATCTACAAGGCATAGGTTGTGTTGGTGAAAGATTATCTTAAGTGTTATGTAAGTTACAACAGTAAACAAAGTTTTCTTAGGTGAAACAGTCATACTTCTGAGAGACTTGTATCTAGATCTAGAATATAGATTCTAAAACCTCAGTAGAGCCATGCTACTTTTGAAGTACTTTTAAAATGATCTGTTTTGCAGTTATCTCCCTACTTGCAATGATGTGTTATTCTAAGTGACTTAAACTGTTAAAAGTATGCCCATTTTATACTTTTAATTTCTTTCATATTGTTAATGAAACTAATGAAAACTGGTATTCACTGTCATAGCACTGTTAAAAAATTTGAATCATTTTGTAATTTTTTCTTTAGAAATCAATGTGGACCGAACATAAATCACCTGATGGAAGAACTTACTACTACAATACTGAAACAAAACAGTCGACGTGGGAGAAACCGGATGATCTGAAAACACCTGCGGAGGTAAAAGTTTGAGACTTGACAATTAGGGATTATTAAACAGATTAGGTCCTGATTTTTTTGTTTTGTTTTTTAGGATTTCATGGGTGCTTGTTAGAAGGACAGACCAATTTTGTTTACTGATTTTTGCCTCTGCTCAGGAATGCTTACTGGTTGGGTGGAATCAATTTTAGGAAGATGATTTAAAGAATAAAGTGGAAGAACAGAAAGACTCTGCTTGCCCTTTATTCCTTAAATTCACATTTAAAATTGTGTTCCTCTTTATAGCAAACCTAGGTGATTGCAAATGTCTTGCAGTGAATTCTTAAAAATTTCCTGTGAGGTTGGGTAATAGAGATAGAATTAAATTACAAATACAAGTACTTCCTTCTCTTAGAGACAGAAATTATCTGTCTGTGGAAAAAGCCTCTGAAAAGTATGTAAATTTCATTTTATGTTGCAAGGTTTATTCAGAATGTATAGATGTGGAAGTTAAATTGAAGGAATAAACTGAGTAGTAAGCATTATAGCATGTGGTTTAGTCCGGAACTAATTGGGAGTCCTAAGTAAGACTTGATCTGGCATTTCAAGCCATAAGAGATTTTTCCTAGTTGGCAGCATATATTTTTTTTCTCCTTCTAAATTAAAGAATTTGAGGAGATTAAACTATTTTCCAGGCCACCACACTAATACGCAGTGTATAGCAACACTTGGGATGGAAGGGTGGCAGATAGTATAATTATTTTTTTAATCCCGGTACTGACGTAGGCAATTATTTCATCATTAAATTTCACTAAGACACTGTCTAAATTTGAGTTTTCAATAGCATTCTCATGCTATCCTAACCAGTTTTATATATTAGATTTTAAGTATATCATACTTTGTTTCCTTACATGAGAGTTCATATAGGTTTAATAAAATACTAGCCATAAAACGAATATCTAAGCATGACTAAACCAGATTTTGCTTTTTCCCCAGTTTTTATTTTTTTCCTACTTTAATTTGTATTTGAGAAGTTTCTGAAATATGTAAGATAATTTTTACCTATGGTGGAGTATAAATAGTAGGGACAAATAAGATTTGAAATTCATATAGACCCAATTTTGAATCTTGCCTCTGCCTCTTAATTAGGTGTATTATCTTAAGTTAGTTTTTTTAAGTAACAGTGTAAATCTGAAATAATAATATGAATGTTGCATAGCTTAAATTGTAAAGCTTAAATAATATTTCAAATAACATAACCTGGCAAGTATTCTATAATTGGTAGCTTGTCGTCATCTCATAAGCATTTGGTTTGTACAGATTGATGATATTTAGTGAAATAGTGATGTGAATGATGACTGATGGTAAATATATTAGTATTAAGTGATAAATTTTATTTCCCTTTAGCAACTTTTATCTAAATGTCCCTGGAAGGAATACAAATCTGACTCTGGAAAGCCTTACTATTATAATTCTCAAACAAAAGAATCTCGCTGGGCCAAACCTAAAGAACTTGAGGATCTTGAAGGTAACATAGGAAAATATAACTTTTAATGTTAATTTTTTTACATAGCTATGTCATTCACAATGAAGCAATCCTTCATAAATAGTATTGTTCAAACACAGGTCTTATTTTTAAAAATTAAATGATTAGAACATTTTAAATGGTGTAACAGTTTTATGGGCTCTTATTTTCTTGTTGCTCTAGATATCAGTTCTATAGATTTTAAATAGATTTTTATTTGATTTGATTCCACTGAAACTAGGATACCAGAATACCATTGTTGCTGGAAGTCTTATTACAAAATCAAACCTGCATGGTGAGCTGCTTTGATAATTCATTTTCTGTTATTATTTAACATTTTTAGAGTATGTTACTAATGTTCACTAACCATGATTGGATAAATCTGCAGTGCGAAATCTCTAATTCAAAGAATTCATTTAAGGGTTATATTATAAATGAGCTTGGGGCTTTTAAAATTATACTTTAATTTTTAAAACCATTAATATACTATTGGAAAATTGAATAAGGACATCATGTATAGTATTTCTAAATACAGCTGTGAGTATTGGTACATACATACAGTAGGTGGCTTAACCCATGTAGCAGATACCAAAGAACCTTGAGTCTTCGTTAAAATCTTTTTAATGTATCCTCAGACTATACATTTAATGCTGATTTTATTTTAGCACATTTTAAAATAGCCTTTGTGTGTGTTATGGGAGAATTAAACAAATGCCATGCCTCACTCGCAAAGAGGGAGTTTTTCATTATCCTCAACTATTCAGAATACTCCTGGAAATACTACCTAATATAAAACCCAGTTCTTCAAATAGAGAGTAGAGTAAGAATTGAAAATTTAATTCTTTTATTCTCCCTTCTAGTAGAATCTGGTGTCATAAACTATCAACTTAGAAGCAATAGATTTTAGAAATGCTAATACAGTAGTCTGTAGTGTATATTATAGTGTAGAATAAAGATGTCTGCAGAATGACATCTGAAAGTACAGAGAATAAAAATTACCTGAAGGCACTCTTTGTCTCAAGTCTGTTTACATTTTCCCTGTTTCACATAACTGGCTTTAGATCATCATTGTATCAAGTTCAGCTTTGTTATCATTTATGTGGAGTGCCTCATTCTTTAGTGAAGCTGAATATTTTTGTTACCCATAAGAAAAAAATTACTTTAATTGGAGTAAAAGCTGAATATTGAAGGCAAATTATTAAAGCCCAATTTAAATTTCTACACTATCATTGGTTAATAATAATATTATGGATAGGTAGAATCCCATTTTATTCGTTTAAGAAATATCAAGCTCATTTCTGATATAACTTTACTACAGATAGTTGGCGTGCATAACTATCTACCTGTCAGTGGTAGTATATATGTGCTGGAATTTCATAATGTGAATTTGATCTCATTTTGAATTTGGTATCTTAAAAAAAAAAATCCTATAGTTTTATCTCTGAGAAAAATACTGTTTTATTCCAGAATGATTCAGATATTTTCAGGGAGTTTTTGCAGTAAGCAGCAGCCTTTGGGAAAGTAGTAGTGTGCAGAGAAACTTTCCTAAAAACTGCTGTCATTTAAATTTGTCTTCGTTCTTTAATTGCTGCCCTGGAACTTTGGAGCAAGCATTTGCTCTGAAAAAGTTGATGTATTAGTGGATGGTAAATTAAATCTTACTGTATGAAACTTCTCTTTGTCTTCCTTTAAAGTTTGTTTTCAGTGACTGTATTTAAAAACCATGTCATATAACTTTTCTTTTTTCTCTTTAATAGCAATGATTAAAGCTGAAGAAAGCAGGTAAGCAATTTTTGGATACAGTTTACAAATGTATCCATTTGTACAGTTTACAAATTTGGTATCTTCTGTAACATTCTGGTTTTAACTCTTTGCTTTATAGGGTGAATGGTATTTAATGTGTTAGGTCTGGTGGTTGAATGTCTTTGGGACAAGGGGAAGGATGTTTACTGAGGATAAACAAGTGACACTTTCCCTAGACCTTGATTATTTGAATTTGGATTATATCGTTTATGAATTAAGACTGTTACAGAAAAGTCCAAAATTTGGTTTATTTGTCAAATTTGGGAATGGATAAAGTAGTATGTATCTCTCCCTTTATTTAGGTTTTCTTTTTAATATGTAAAATGGATAAAATTTAAAGTTCTTAAAGAAATTTATGATATAGGCCAAATTTTTATGTTTTAATGCAATCTGATAGGACATTTAGTAAATAATTTATTGGACTTTTGGAACTTCGGAGTGTTTCTTCAGTCTCTGTCATAAATGTTTGCTCAAAGAAATCCAGTTGCATTCTATGGTTTCAGTTTTTTCAAATGGCTTAATAGTTTAGCACATAGTCTTTTTCCCTTCTGTGGTTTCTCTTATTCATTTGGTTTTATGATAAATATTAGTGTTTTTGGCTTTCTGATATCTTAGTGAGATCACTGATATTTTTGTTTTTGTTTTTGTTTTCTTACCATACAGTAAGCAAGAAGAGTGCACCACAACATCAACAGCCCCAGTTCCTACAACAGAAATTCCTACCACAATGAGCACCATGGCTGCTGCAGAAGCTGCAGCTGCTGTTGTTGCAGCTGCAGCTGCAGCTGCTGCAGCTGCAGCTGCAGCCAATGCCAGTGCTTCCACCTCTGCTTCTAATACTGTGGGTGGAACTGTTCCAGTTGTTCCTGAGCCTGAAGTTACTTCGATTGTTGCTACTGTTGTAGATAACGAGAATACAGTAACAATTTCAACTGAAGAGCAAGCACAACTTACTAGTACTCCTGCTGTTCAGGATCAGAGTATGGAGGTATCCAGTAATACTGGAGAAGAAACAGCTAAGCAGGAAACAGTAGCTGAGTAAGTTTAGTGACTTCACTTTTGCAAATCAGTACCAGGCTCCATTAGTATAAGAAAGTGCTAGTTTACTTGGTGTCCAGTGTTTAGAAAGTTTTTGAGCGTCAAAACATATGAACCTTTAGATAATGAATCCTTTTCAAGGCTGAATTTTGTGGGGTCATGCTCTTAATCTGTTGTAAAACTAATCCTCAGAATTTTTAGGAAGCGGAATTCGTAGATACAAGGTGAGGCACAAATTTAAAGGAGCTTCTTAATTACAAAGCACCTTAGTAATCAAAGTACCAATAATGGTGCAGTAATTTTTCATTTTAGGTCAGAATTAATGCCAAAAGTCCATCATTAATAAAATAACAAAATTTTAATTAAAGATAGGATCAGTAGTATTGATTTTCCTTATTTTGTGATTGCCAACTATGGCTTAGTACAGTCCTGCAAGGAACTGCTGTGGTTTGATGTACAAACAGAAGCAAAAAATTAAGTAAACAAAATTAAAGATTTAGTAGGGTATAGGGAAACTGTTTTTGGAATTAAATTGGTAAAATTTTTTAATAAGGCAAAACAGCTGCATCTGTCAATTTATAGTTTACATGTACTTGTGTTCACTTTAATCTGGTAATATTTCATATGGTTGTGCTTTATAAAGATACAAAAAGTACGCTTGAGCTGTGGCTCTTGTCTTTATTGGTGTCCTCATAAAATAATGTTAACTGTGATGGCAAATTCCAAACATGATCATCCATCTTAGTATTTAAGCCTATTATTGATTTCATCTCTTTTTGTTCTTGTGAATATTCTTGATATGTACGTTTCCCAAAGTGAGAATTGGTTTAGGATTTTTTCTGATATTTACAAGTTGAAAAAGGACTTTATAAAATATGCTTGAAGACATAAAAGAGTAATTAACATTTTATTTATGTCCTTCTGCCCTTTTTCATTTTTATCTTTGAAGTTGTATTTTTTTAATACTCTCTACAGCTAACATGGGGCTCCAACTCACAGCCCTGAGATCAAGAGTTGCATGCTCTTCTGACTGAGCCAGTCAGGCTCCCCTCCTTCTGCCCATTTTCTGTGCATTTAAAAATATGGGCATTATCTATTTTACACATCTATCTGATGTCTTCTACATTGTAAGGATATATACTCTATCATGTTGAATGATGGCAGGTTATATTTACATAAGCATAAATTTCATTGTTATACATATTTAGTTGTTGGGGGAAGATTTTTTTGTTTTGATATTTTGTTAATTCTAGAGAGAGCAAGTGGAAGTGGAGCATGAGCAGAGGGAGATAGAATCTTAAGGAGGTTCTACTCTCAGCACAGAGCCTGACTTGGGGGTGGACCTTGATCCCAGAATGATGAGATCATGACCTAAGCCAAAATCAAGACTCAGATGCCTAGCCGACTGAGTCACACAGGCACCCCGAATTGATATTGTTTGTATCTTTTATACTTTATTTTTCCACAATAATTTTTCATAACTTTAGGGTCAATTATTTCCTGCTTATTTTCTTTCTAATATATACTTTAAGTTCCTAAATCAACATAATCTTTTTAATTACTGCAGTGTAGACCATTTAAGTTTTGACTGAGCTCTATATACTATTTCTGACAATTTTAAATAAACTTCCCAAAGTAAGGTTATTTGATTCAGAGTGTAAATATATTTTGTTGTTGTTAGTATTTGTTCTAGTGTTCCCCTAAGCATTCTACTCGCTTTTTTGTTTTTTTCTGCATTTTTCCCCTTTATACAGAAAAACATGTTAGGATTATATGACCTTTTCATTTCATAAAGATCCCCATACTAGTATAGTTGATAACTCTTGGGTATGTTAATTCTTTTGTTTTAGGTCAGTGTTTGGTGTATTTTTTAGTAACTTATCAAAGAGTAAATACTTTTGGTTTTGCAGATCATAAAGTCTTCTCACAGTGATGCAGTTCTGCTATTGTAGCACACAACAAGCCCTAAACAATATATAAGCTCATGAGTAAAGCGATATTTACAAAAACAGGAGGTGGGCTAGATTTGGCACAGGAGTCATAGTTTGCCTATCCTGATTTTATTGATCCTTCACATGTTTTTTATATTTATGCACACTTAGCCAAATCTTTAGTTACTAAGTGACTGATAGGAAGGCACAGATACATATTTTAGGGTTGGTTTTTTTTGTTTGTCTTATGTTCATTAATTTTTGAGAAAGTGTGTGAGCAGGGAGAGGCAGAGGGGGTGGAGGGAGAAAGGATCCAAAGCAGACTCAGCACTGACATCAGGGATCCTGACACAGGGCCCAAATTCACAAACCATGTAATCATGACCTGAGACGAAGTTGGATGCTTAACTAACTGGTGCCCCTGGATAAGTTTTATAAGCTATTTAAAATTATTCATTTGTGGACTAGTGGAACTAGTGTTTTAGTGTAATTGTTTCTTTTACAGGCCCTCTTGTAGGGTCCTATTTAACAGTGATTTAGGGGAAAACTATGCCATCTTTGTCTGTATGTTTAGGTAAGTGTGTAGGATTCACACTGGAAGAATTTATTCTAAAATTGTAAAATTTAATCTCCATACAGATGCTTAAATAATAAGTATTGTTTTTCTGAGTGAAGCAGTGTATATTTAAATTATAAATACCATGTTTAAATTTCCCTAGTTTTACTCCAAAAAAAGAAGAGGAGGAAAGCCAACCAGCAAAAAAAACCTATACTTGGAATACAAAGGAGGAAGCAAAGCAAGCGTTTAAGGAATTATTAAAAGAAAAGGTATTAAAACATTTTTATATGACACAATCCAATAAAAGAAGTTACTCTTTAATGCAGTCAGTACCTTGATGCCTTTATTGAAAACACTAATTTCATAAACTGTTGTAACTTAGAATGAACTAAATTGATCTTTTTATGAAAAATACTTTTGTGAAACTGATCTTCACCAGAATCTATCATGTACAGTGTAATACACAGCATCCCCATATTTAATATATTTTTTATTCAAAAAATTGATTACCTTTTAATCAGTCTTAAAAAGTATTCATGCTTAAAATATCAATTTTAAGTTTTCTTTTTAGTCTGTGTATAATACCAAAGTTTGCCTTGGTTCAATAAGAAATTATTAGACCTCTTTTAGACTTCTGGAAGGGGAAGTGCTTGATGTTTGCATGAGTATTATGTTTTAATTCCTGTTGTATGACTTACAATATATGTGCAAGTTTTAATTTTGTCATTAAATGGTTTTCAGCGAGTACCATCTAATGCTTCATGGGAACAAGCTATGAAAATGATCATTAATGATCCACGATACAGGTAACACTTGAAGTTTCTTATTTACTTTTCCAACTAGCAAATTCAGAATTGTGTGAGATAGTGTAATTTTTCACTTTCACAGTCTTCTGTTATTTTGGATATCAAGAATGGTTTTGTGTCAGATATAAACCAAAAAATCAAAAAAACTTGTCATATAATTTGAGCACCTGCCATGGATGAAATTACAATTTTTTTTAAGTAGAAATTATTTTCTACAATCATTTCTTAATCAGTAATATCTTACTGAAATTTTCTTAATTTGTGAATGAAATTACTTTTTTCCCCAAAACATCGACATTTGATCATCCTGCCTTCATTTACTTTTATGGTATTTTTCTGTTTAGTGCTTTAGCAAAGTTAAGTGAAAAAAAGCAGGCCTTTAACGCTTACAAAGTCCAGACAGAGAAAGAAGAAAAAGAAGAAGCAAGATCAAAATACAAAGAGGCTAAGGAATCCTTTCAGCGTTTTCTTGAAAATCATGAGAAAATGACCTCCACAACTAGATACAAGTAAGATTTTTAGTAATGCATAATGTATGTTTACTGCACTGTTTTTATGTCAAACGTTTTGTCAAGTACCATAACTAGTCTCACGTAGATGCTCATTAAATAAATTATTGTCAATGTGGCAGTTTCATAAGATACAAGATAAATCACGGGCACCTGGGTGGCTCAGTTGGTTATGTGGCCAACTTTGACTCAGGTCATGATCTCAGTTTGTGGGTTCGAGCCCCGCATGAGACTGTGCTGACAGCTCAGAGCCTACCTAGAGCCTGCTTTGGAGTCTGTGTTTCCCTCTCTCTCTCCCCCTCCCCCACTCTTGTTTTGTCTGTCTCTTTCTCTCAAGATTAAGTAAACATTTAAAAAAATTTTTAAAAAAAGATACAAGGCCAATCAGTAATGAAATGTGGAATTTAACTTATATACTGAGTTATTAATTAGGGACTGAAAAGGGAGGTAGACTGAATATAGTAATTAAAGCCTCACTTCTTTCTAGTTACAAAAATTGAGATTTAACATTTTTGCCATAAGTTGTTAGTTCATTATCTATATGTGTGCTTCCTTATTTTCCTCTGTTTTCAAGAAAATCATTAGTGAAGGATTCTTCATTTCTTTAAATAGTCCTCTATTTCATGTATTGACTAAACTTGTGGCAACTCTTTGACATCTATAATTTAGTTCCATAGACAATTAGTGTCCATGTAGCTACCCTAAGCTACCCATGTACCTGCCCTAATAGTCTTCAGTACAAGACATGGCTCAATTAGAATTATCTACTTGATTTCTAGGGAGGAATGGACCCATTTTGTTCTTTTTCTTAATTCAAAAGCTTTCCTGTGTATAATAATACTCATGAACTTAGAGTGGAAAGGAATGCTTATTGGATGGTTTTACACTTACTATAAAATTGGCCTCAATTTTTATTGAGCAGTATAGAGTAACATCTATTTTTTTTTCTCTTTAGAAAAGCAGAGCAAATGTTTGGAGAGATGGAAGTCTGGAATGCAATATCAGAACGTGATCGTCTTGAAATCTATGAAGATGTTTTATTCTTTCTTTCAAAGAAAGAAAAGGTATTACTCCTTGCTCTTAGTATTTCTAGATGATACAAAGTATTTCTTCATTCTGATTAGGAGTTACCTTTTAACCTGTCAATTTTTTGGTTTATTCAATTTATGTAGTATCGCAGATAATCTTTATTGGAAGTTAGGTTTAAAAATGGATAGCTCCTAGGACTCGGATGCTCAGTTGGTCGCCCATCCAACTCTTGATTTTGGTTCAGGTCATGATCTCACAGTTCATAGGAGTAAGCCCTCAGTCAGGCTCTCTGCTGACAGATCGGGTCAGTTAGAGCTCTCTGCCCCCATGCCACTCATCCACATGCTCTGCTCTCTCAAAAATAAAGAAAGAAACTTCAAAAAAAATAAAAACAAATAGCTCCATTAGTAGCAGTTACTAATGTGAACATAGTAGGTACCTATTTATCCAGCTATGGCTTGAATTGTTACAGAGTGGCTGTCTTATGCCCACTTTGAAAGATACCTTTTTTAAAGTTTTTAAAACACTCAAATTTTATGATCTATTTATGTACATTTCTTTTATAGGCATATAAAAGAATACATATCTATATATAATATATATATAAGTAATATAGAATTGTTACCACTAAAATGTGCTACTAGGATAGCGTTTTAAAGCATTTTATGTCTGTTTTATTATGCATTATTGTATATTACTCAGTCTTAAGAAATTTATAAGAATGTAATTATGAACAAAAACTTGAACATAACTGAAGGTGAAGACCATAACATTTACCTATTGTGTGTTTTGTCTACAGACTTTAGTTTTAGACTTTGTTTATAATGCATAGTTATAGGTAGAGAGATTTATAGAGTTGTTGGGGAGATAACAGTTTCCAGACGTCAGCTTCTTAGAAAAGAGGCAAAAAAACAAATGGAAGGTAAGCAATTATCAGGCTAAGCATTTTGACAAGAGCACTGGAAAGGTAGTTTGATATGTAAAATAAATGGGTAACATGAAATTTGGAAATCAGACTGTAATAAGTAAACCCTCATTGATTGTAGTTCAGATGCCATACTTTGTTTGAACCTCAAAATATGTATTCATATCTTTGACTTAGGAGCAAGCAAAGCAGTTACGAAAGAGAAATTGGGAAGCCTTAAAAAACATACTTGACAACATGGCTAATGTAACATACTCTACTACCTGGTCTGAAGCGCAGCAGTATCTGATGGATAATCCAACTTTTGCAGAAGATGAGGAATTACAGAGTAAGAATAATGACTAAATGGGAGAAAGTTCTTTAAAAGTCCCAATAGCAGTGAATTCTCACTTTTATTATGAGAACACTAAGTGAATTTTATACAGTTGTTTGTCCATTCCTGATACAGTGTTGGTTTCCAAATAGAGTCTAGTTGAGTTTCATTATTTAGGAAGAAAATATTAGCTTTATCGGATAATTCTTGCAATATATTTGTCATAGATCTCAAACCTGAAATTATTTTTTACCCTTTTTATGTGACTGGTAAGAACCAGATTAATTATCCCAATTTTATTCACACTGTCTCCTTGAGGTAATGGCTTTAGAGATTTGCAAACAGCAAAAAATGTGTTCACAACATCCTATATTAAGCTCCCCCAGGTTCTGTCTTCTTCTGACTATCTAGTTGCTTTTTAAATTACACTTTTCTGGATTATCCCTAGAATACCATACCAGTGGGTTTGGGGTAGGGCCTAAAACTCTGTCCTTTGAAAACATTTCACCCTCAAATTTAAGGTATCTTTTAATGAGAGTGTTTAGAAATTTTCAAAAAATATTTCCTATTTTGATGATTACAAGTCACATTTGAGTTTTTAAGTACAAATGTTTTGGAAAGATGAATTTGGGATTTGTAAGAAGGTAATGTAAATTGTGTATCTTACTGATATTGGACATTTTAACTTTATTTAACTGAAAAAATTCTAGACATGGATAAAGAAGATGCATTAATTTGCTTTGAAGAACACATCCGAGCTTTAGAAAAAGAAGAAGAAGAAGAAAAGCAGAAGAGTTTGCTAAGAGAAAGGAGACGACAGCGTAAAAATAGAGAATCTTTTCAGGTAATTAAAAAAAGTTTCTCTTTTCTATCTTAACTTCATACTATGGTTAGTAAGGTTGAACAATGGTAGAAACAAATTTGAGACCCCCTGATCCCAGATGATTAACCTGGGCTTTTAACGTAGGTTTCGTGGTGGATCCATACACATTTAACTCATGTACTGTAATTAGTTTTGAATCCACCCAAGGAAAGCAGCCATTTTAGGCCATGGGAACATAAAAGGCTATAGCATATTTGATGTTTAAGGTGAGCATTGATAAGCTGATTAAAATTTTACTTTGTGGGGGGAGGGTGCCTTAGTGGCTCAACTCGTTGGGCATCCGACTTCAGCTCAGATCATGATCTCCCAGTTCATATGTTCGAGGTCCACATCGGGCTCTGTGCTAACAGTTTGGAGCCTGCTTCATATTCTGTTTCTCCCTCTCTGCCCCTTCCCTGTTTGTGCTCACTCATTCTCTCAAAAAAGAAGTAAACATTTAAAAATAATTTTTTTTTTTTAAGATTTCACTTGGGAAAGAAGAGTAGCATGAGAGAAAATTGAAAACAAAATAGCTATGATGACTCGTTACTATTAGTTGATTTTTAGTGTCTAGAGAACAGTAGGGAATACTGTGGAGTATATAGTTTGAGGATAGGCCATAATTGTATACATAGAAGCTGAAATTGTATTTCCTTTATGTAGAGTAGTTGCTCATTTTCACCTCCAAGTACCACTTTCATCCTCTTGTTAATAGGAATAAGATGGAGTAATGAGTTTCTGCATTTCATATTTCACCAGACTGCCTATTTCAATAATTACCTTTAAAATTTTTGTTTATGTTTATTTTTGAGAAAGAGACACAGCGCGTGCAGGGGAGGGGCAGAGAGAGAGAGGGAGACTCAGAATCTGAAGCAGGCTCAAGGCTCTGAGCCTTCAGCACAGAGCCTGATGCAGGGCTTGAACTCATGAACCTCAAGATCATGACCTGAGCTAAAGTCAGATGCTTAACCAACTGAGCCATCCAGGTGCCCCTCAGTGATTGTCTTAACAGCAGTTAGCATTGATTGCTTACTGCTATACCTTTTAAATTGATAATCACTTAAATTTAAAACAATTTTTGTAATGTTTATTTTTGAGAGACAGAGCATGAGCAGGGGAGGGTCAGAGAGAGAGGGGGAGACAGAATCCAAAGCAGGCTCCAGCCTCTGAGCTGCATGTCTCAAACCCATGACCTGAGCCAAAGTCACCCAGACGCCCCAGTCATTAAAAAAAAATTTTTTTAAGTAAACTCTGCTCATTGTGGGGCTCCAGCCCAAAACCCCAAGATTGCTTGCTCTACTAACTGAAACAGCCAGGCACCCTACCTAGAGGGCTTTTAAATAAACTCTTTGCTGTCATGTCAGAGGTCATCAGCCATTTTAAATGCCATAGCCAGTGGCATTATTTTAGTCCTCATTCCTTAAAAACTTAACATTTATTACTCTTAAGTGAGTTCCTTTATTGTAGTGGTTTCCTATAGGATTCTTAAACTACAAATTTGTTGAGCCTCATCCCTAGAATATGAGTCGGTAGATTTTGGTGGGTTCTGAGAATTTACATTTTTAACAGGTTTCCACGTGATAACCCATGCTTTGAGAATTGCTCTAGCCCAGTAGCCATATTTGCATGATTAGGACTGTAGTGTCTAGTTTATCACATTTCAGCTTGGAAGAAGTTGAAAGGGCAGTTGGTTTTTGGTTTGTTTGTCTGTGTTTCATTTTTTTTAAAGCAGTGACGTACAAGTTCTGCTCTTCTTGATATTCAGCTGCTGAGAATTTTGGTCACATGTCTGCAACTAGTTAAAGAAGACTGGAAAATCTACATTTTAAATAATCAGCCTTGTGCCTAGTAAGAAGGGAAAAACACATTTTTAAGTCTTTTAAATTTTTTAATTTTTTTTTTTACTTCTGAGAGAGAGAGATGGTGTGATCAGGGGAGGGTCAGAGAGAGCACTGAGGTCTGCCAGCACAGAGCCTGACATGGGGCTCAAACCCACCAACCGCGAGATGATCTGAGCCAAAGTCGGTTGCTTAACCGACTGAGCCGCCCAAGTGCCCTTAGGTCTTTTAATATTCTATGGCAGCCTTTTAAAAAAGGATACATGTATGATAAAATAATAATACAATAAAAATAAGTCTGGGTCATAGAAATTAGAAATTACTATGTCAGTACTGGGACTGGAGAAATAAAAGGGAAATCCTAATGTAAAGTCCAGGTGGGTCTTTTAGTCCTAAAATATGGCTATGATTTCTGATTACTGTTTCTGTAACTGGTTTCAACATGTTACATTGGTTTTGCATCCATTCTTGTTTGAAGAAAAGCGGAGTTGATAGGTTTCTGGTTTTCTTCAGGGCATTCATTGATGGCCAGTAAAAATTTGTATGCCTTGGGGTGCCTGGGTGGCTCAGTTGATTAAGTGTCTGACTTTGGCTCAGGTCATGATCTCATGGTTTGTGGGTTTGGGCCCTGCTTTGGGCTCTGTGCTAAGAGCTCAGAGCCTGGAGTCTGCTTTGGATTCTGTCTGTCTGTCTGTCTGTCTCTCTCTCTCTCCCCCTCCCCCACTCATGATCTTGTTTCTCTCTGTCTCAATAATAAACTTTAAAAAAAATTAAAGAATTTGTATGCCTCATATATGGTTTTAGTATTTTTAAATTTCAGTAGTCTTTAATATATCCAAAATATTTTTTAGCTTGGAATTAGTATTTTTAAAAATTGATTATTTTTTGGTAATCTTCAAAATCATTGTCAGTTATATACTGATGGCATATCTCCATTCAGAGTAGCCATATTTCAAGTACTTAGAAGCTACATTTGACCTGGGTCTACCATATTATATTGAACAGTGTAGGTGTAGTCATTTCAGGAGCAGAATTTTGGGCCATGGTTGTTTTTTTATTTTATTTTGGGCAGCGGTGGCCATAGTTCTTTAGAGACATTTGTTTCTAGAATTAAACTCCCTGTGGATTTGGGGAATCAGGGAATGTGTAAAAATACTGAGTACAAAAGTTTCTATGTTGCCCTGAAAAAAAAAAAAAGATAGTGAATTGGAATAAGCATCTAAAGATTTAGCTTTGAGATATAAAATTAATATGGAAGAAACTGAAATGCCCATCTTATGGGACAATAAATTAAACCTTGGGAAAATAATGTAGCTTTTCAAAGATCCTTTTCTTAGAAGTGTAAAAGAGCTTTTTGCTAAAAGCAGATTTTACTTTCATCAGAGAGCATGTATTCTTTGTTCTTAAACATATTGGGATACATTGGTTCAAGAGTTTCAAATATTGCTGTTTTTAAAGTGTTTGCATGTTACCGTAATCAGTAATCTTTCTAATACTTTGAAGATGATTTTTCAGTATAATGGGTTTTTGTTGTTGGGTTTTCTCTCCCAGATATTTTTAGATGAACTGCATGAGCATGGACAACTGCATTCTATGTCATCTTGGATGGAATTGTATCCCACAATTAGTTCCGACATCAGATTCACTAATATGCTTGGTCAGCCGGGTGAGATTGTTTTCTTTCCCTACTTATGGTTATGATAGTAGTTGGAATGGGACACAGAAGCAGGGAGTTGTGTTGGGGAATGGAGGGGTGCTTTATTTTTGTTTTATAAACAAAAAAGTAATTGCAGCTCTTTGGTTAGAGCTAGCTTTTGACTTCTTTAGTTTTTTCATTAGGATCAACTGCACTTGACCTTTTCAAGTTTTATGTTGAGGATCTTAAAGCACGTTACCATGATGAGAAGAAGATCATAAAAGACATTCTAAAGGTAAACAGTACACTTAATATTTATTGTCAATATGTAGTATATTTTAAAAATTCATGTTGTGTTCCTTTGACTTAAATGTATTATTAGTGTTAACAAGATTTCTCTTTCTTAGGATAAAGGATTTGTAGTTGAAGTAAATACTACTTTTGAAGACTTTGTGGCCATAATCAGTTCAACTAAAAGATCAACCACATTAGATGCTGGAAATATTAAGTTGGCCTTCAATAGTGTGAGTTACCATCTTTACTATGAAAAACAACTAGCTTTAGGTTTCTACTAAACAACTACTTTAGTACAGTTTTTAATATAGTCAGCAAGAAGTACTTAAGCTGTAAGCTACTGAATAAGGGAATATGACTAGGATTTTACTGAGTCTTACAGAGAGTAAAGTAGAAGAAAAAAATAATGAAGTTTCCTTTGTTCAAAATAATTGGTATTATAAATTGGCTTATAACTTATATATGATGGGAGAATGCTTAAATTAATATGAATTATTTCAGCTATACTATTGTAACTGATTAAATATGATTTTCTAAAAGTTACTAGAAAAAGCAGAAGCCCGTGAACGTGAACGAGAAAAAGAGGAGGCTCGAAAGATGAAACGAAAAGAATCTGCATTTAAGAGTATGTTGAAACAAGCTACTCCTCCAATAGAGTTGGATGCTGTCTGGGAAGATGTATGTATAATTGTGAAATCTTTCTAATGATTCATTTACTTTACAGTTGAAGTTATTTGTAGAATATAAATTAAATATATTGAGAATGTTTTCAGAGTATGAAGTCAGCTCTGACCCTGCACTTAGGAATACTTATTAAAAATGGTTTGCACTACAGAAGAAAAGAAATATGATCGATTTTGAGGGGACGAGACTGTCACAGTTAACCACTTGCTGTTGTGATTCTTTTTAATCATATTGGGATAGTTTTCTTGATATTTATGTATTTATTTCATATCTGAATTTTTCAGATCCGGGAGAGATTTGTAAAAGAGCCTGCATTTGAGGACATAACTCTAGAGTCTGAAAGAAAACGAATATTTAAAGATTTTATGCATGTGCTTGAGGTAATTTTAGTGTTCTCATAATTGTATCAACTATTAAAAATAGATAAAAATATTAACGAGAAGATTAAAGTATGTTTTTTAAATTATACTGCCTCTATATAAATGTCATTACCTAAGATGGTTAAGGAATTGATTTTTCCATACAAATGCCTTTAAGTCAAGGGAGCTGAGCTTGCATGTGAATATAAAGATTTGTTCTTAGAGTTTATATTTGTTTCACATTTTGACTGTGTGGCAGTAATTTAGCAGCCTCCTAGAATGACTGGTAAACCTAAAGGAAACTTGAACAACTTTTTAAGCACACTTTTCAAACATTACACTATGTTAGATGGGTTGACTGTTGAGGGAGGTGTGGAAAATAATGGAATAAGTAGTAAGTTATTCCATTAGCTGAATAAGGGTGTTTTGATGATTTCAGGTAGGTACGTGTATATATGTATAATAAATATGCTAAATTGACCAGTAATGCTAAATAATATTTGGTGCCTCTGTGGGGCCAGACATTGTTCTAACTTTTACAAATACTACGTATATGAACTTAATCCTATCAACCTTGTGAAGGTATAGATGAACAAAGGTAAAGAGAAGTAAAGTCATATGCAGGGAAAGGATCTAGTCCAGGCAGTTTGACTCTAGGGTCAGTGCTTTTAAGAACCCTATCCTGGCAGTTACATAAAGTGATCCTTTAGAACATGCTAAAAAGCTAGAATTTATTTAACATTAGAGTGTTGAATGGTATGGTCATTGGGCACTGCAGGTCACTTAGTTACTCAGTGTTTTCTTTAGATTTCTTGTTCTTGATGCATTTCATTGTTGACAACAGTTTGCTCCGTTAACATGTATCCACATGCACCTTTATTATTTCCCACCTGACTTTTCAATCTAGTCCTGGAGGCCTCTAGATCCTCTCTATTTGAAGTATGTTTCAGAGCAGCAGCATCTGCATACCTGAGAGCTTGTGAGAAATTCAGAATGTCAGAATTGCTGGAATCGGGGTCATTGAAACAAGATTCTCCAGCACTACAATAGAGTTAGTTGTGAGTAGCTCTGCTCTAGCTAGTGTCTTAACATTGTCCTAATCAACAGGATTCTCTGGTGACCTGTGCTGAGAGTAAAGTGCTGAAGTCATAAATGGAACAGAAGATGGTAGCAGAGGGAGGAGCTGATCACATTGGAATAAGTTTTGGCACCCCAGTAGTCTGAGCCTTGGAGTTAGAAAAGGAGACAGAATTCTCATTCAGTAACATAAAGTAAAAGGAGCTTCCCTTTTGAGCCAAATCTTTTATTTCGGCTTACTTGTAAATTGAAGCGTAATTATTTTCAAAGCCATAGATAAGTTTGGAGGCAAGGAGCTTTGACTGCAGCATTAAGGAGTTAAAATCCACAAAGACAGATTTCCTTTTCTGATTTTGTGCAGTATTCGAGTTAAATTGCCTTTGGAGCTCTTAAGTTTGACTAAGAAGTGAATGCTTCTTGGGTGCAGAGAAAAAGGAATAGATTTTGCTTTATTCTGAGACTAACCTCATTCGTGTTAGTTCAGGGATGGCTCTCAGGTAGTTCTTTTTCATGGTGCCAAGCCTAGCTTGCTGAACAAAGCCAGATTCATCATAAAACCATGTGTGAATGCAGTTTTATTTCATTGTTGTTGAAAGCACAACTGCTCTGCAGATTATACTTGTCTGGAGCGTATGTAATACTTTGCTGTGGTTAGATGGCGAAACGAGTGGTACAGGAAGGATGGTTGGGAAAGAACAGAACATTGCTGATTCTTTGCAGTTTCAAGGAATTACATCGTAAATGTGCAAAACAAATGAGATTTTTACTCTAATAACTTGTTTAATATTTCAATATTCTTTATGATCTGCTGTCTAAAGTAAATGTAAACTTTTGAAATCCTTTTCTTTCTATGCCTATAGCATGAATGTCAACATCATCATTCAAAGAACAAGAAACATTCTAAAAAATCCAAAAAACATCACAGGAAACGTTCCCGTTCTAGATCGGTAAGAAAGTTTATTAAGGCACTCTATTGAAATTTTCATTAGCAACAGTATGAATGAAATTATGTGTATTATGTAGGGGTCAGATTCAGATGATGATGACAGCCATTCAAAGAAAAAAAGACAGCGATCAGAGTCTCGGTCTGCCTCAGAACATTCTTCTAGTGCTGAGTCTGGTAAGTGTTATCTTTTAACTTGATCACAGTCATTGGCACTTGGATATCCTCAAATTCTGACATTTCTTTTTCTTTTCATGTTGCTTAGAGAGAAGTTATAAGAAGTCAAAAAAACATAAGAAGAAAAGCAAGAAGAGGAGACATAAATCTGTAAGCAAGTTTTTAAATTTTTATACCATACCTAGACATTTCACCCTTAACTTGTTAAGTGGCGATGGAAATCTTTTCTGCCTAGTCCTGTGCAGTCCCACACAGTTCAGGTGGACCCCTGACTCAGAAATTTGATAGTTTGTCTTGACCTTAATTTTTCTGTAAAATCTTCTAGCGATCTTTAAAACGATACACACACACCAGTGTTAAGATTCCCACTCTGGCTTTTTAAAATAACCTTAGAGAAAGACCCAAGTGTGTAGGTGTATGTGTTGCAGCTATGGTGAGAATCACAAGTCTAAATGTTCGACCGCTTCCTCTGCTCCTCATCCTTAACTTTACATATGCATCAAGATACATGTAAGGACCTTTTTCAAAATATAAGTACCTGTTGAGAGAGGTGTTTTTCTTCATGCTGGTCACTTAAATTTGTACAGAACTAATTAAGGACCACTTACTGAGGTGGCGACAGTATACTTTAAATCCTAGTCAGTTGAGGTTTTGAGGAGAGAATTTTATTGTATTACAGTCAGTCTAATCACAGCATCTTGTACATATCTGAACATTTTATTGGGTTGATAGAAAATGTAATGTTTGTCTGCATTTTACGTAATAAGTAAAATCCAGTCTTGTGTGCCTTCTTCTCTAATTTAGTAAAGCTCTTTTGTGATGTTATTTTATTAGAATGTCATCCTTCCCAAAGGACAGACCTTCCAAATTTCACACTAAGAACACACCTATAATATATGGATGTTCTTAAATATTACTTATATGGAGATATTAAGAAATGAATGATGTCTTCATCAAAATGTTAACATTACTTTTTATTTACACAGGACTCTCCGGAATCAGATGCTGAGCGAGAAAAGGATAAAAAGGAAAAAGACCGAGAAAGTGAAAAAGACAGAACAAGACAAAGATCAGAATCAAAACACAAATCACCTAAGAAAAAGACTGGAAAGGATTCTGTAAGTATTCAGAATTATTTCCTACTTGTGTTTTCACAATACAAAAATGGATTCCATGATTAAAATTATGACAGTAAATAGACTTTTGGCTACCACTGAAGAAAATGAAATTCAGTTACCTTTCACATAAAATAATTTGCTAGCATATATGGTTATGAATGACCTGATGTGAGTGTCCTATATTTTATATTCCTCAGAAAATAAGTCTTCGATGATTATTGTTTTAACCCACTAAAAAAGGATATGATCTACTTTGTAAGTTCTAAGAAGTACTACTGTACATTTTTCTATCTGATTTTTTAAGGAATATGAGAGACTCCGTTCCGGAGTTCTCCCACCAGATGTGCACAGTTGATACTATTAAATTCAGTTTCAAAAGGTAGCATTCCAGTTAACTTTCAGAAGTAATCATTCTGAGGGAAGAGGTGAGGGCAAAGGGATAGGAGAAACAAGGCTAAGTTAACATTTTAATATCAAATTACATAAATAGCTTTTTAGTTTCCTATATATATGTGTGTGTGTGTGCATTTATGTGTTTGTATACATATATGACAGCACAGTAACAAGCCGCCTTACTACCCTTGCCATTGCTTCCATAAATACTGTGGAGTTAACAGGATTAATGCCTTTGAATCCACCTTGTATGCTCACTCACTCTCAAAAATAAACAAATAAAAGCTGCCCTGGTGAGTGATGCACATCCTTGGTGAAGAATGAAGATTAAGCTACTTATTAGCATCTCAGTGGTTTTTCTTTTTAAGAAGTTAAATGAAATCTCTGAAGGGAAGGATAATAGGTAAACTATCCACTTTCTAAAGGTTTTTCACAAATATTTTTATTGTTTGAGTTGTTTTCTAACATAGGATTGTCTTGTTCATAAATATTAAATGTTTATAGGAGGATAGTATCCTTAAAGCATAACACTTTTCTCTAATATAAAACACTTATAAGGTGACCTAAAGTCTGCAAAATTAGCAAGGAATACAGTGCTTTAGGTAATGACCCCCCCACCCCCAGCTTTCATTAAATGGAAACAAGAGATTTCATATTCAGTGGTATAACAGGAAGGAAAAGTAACCAGTATAAAAGTTTCTTCTGTCTCCCCTAATGTAACAGCCGTGTGATGGGTTTGTTGCTGTGGAGAAGAATCCATATAAATTTTGGATTTCCCTTTTCAAACATTTAATACTACTACTTAATGTTTTGAATACTGGCGTTAAATATTGTATCCAATGTCTTTTCAGGGTAATTGGGATACTTCTGGCAGTGAGCTGAGTGAAGGGGAATTGGAAAAGCGCAGAAGGACCCTTCTGGAGCAACTGGATGATGATCAATAAATTATACCAAATATATGTTTACAGTATGATTTAAAGTCTAATTCAGACCAGGGACTCTATTTTAAAAGTTCAATTGAAATAACACTGGGTTTTAATTAAATCACAGGAAAAAAAAAAGTGCATTTAAGTATTGTTATTGTGGACTTTATAAAAGCAAAGGAAATTGAAAATAACTTTTGATTCTGTATCAAGAATCATTATTTTCATACGGTCATAACTGTCTTTGAGACCCTTTCATAGGGCACTGCAGGATGGATTAAAGGTGGCAATTTACTGATAACTGCAGATGTCTGTACTTTGTTCTGAAGTCTAAGTCAGCAGGTGATTTGATTTACTTTATAGAAGTTGGATTTTGAAGCTGTAACAAAATTTTTTTTGATATTTAGTAGTACAAAAAAAGCACCAGCAACTGATAAAACTGCTTTTTTGTGCACTACCCAACTGGTTAAAGCTGATATGATCTTCTTTGGTGAATTCAGATATAGGTGTTCATAATGGAAACCTGGTAGACCCTTAACTATAGTGGTGCTAATGAGCACTACTATAATAAAGCCACCATTATTTTTTATGAAACATCTGAATACATTTTAAAAAGGCTGTCGTGAGGGCATTATTTTGAGGTGATGTTTAAAAAGTTAACATCAAATCAAATTGTAAATTAGTTTAAATATATTTGCCTTAAGGACCTACTAAAGAATGTGCCACCAAACGTTAAGCGATAGTTGCAATATCCTTGTCTGAAACAAAAATCAATGTTGACTTAAACATTTTCTTTAACAGTTGTCTTTTTTTTTTTTTTAATCCAATCTTTTCTCTTGCTTTTTTTCATTGAGGAAGTCTTTTATCTTCCCTGCTCACTGAGAAGTATTGACTTCGTGGTACACATTCTAAAGCATTTCTGATTTGAATATTTTTGTACATTTTTATCAATTATTAAACCTTCTCTTCTAGCGTGTACTAGTATTTATTTCTACTTAAACTACTCTAAGAAAATTGTATGATCATTTCAAGATACTAAATCCTTGAAATTTTGCTTCATCTTACCCACATAGCTAGGTTACTTCCCCTTATTAATATTTAAGAATATTACAAGTCAATACATTTGAAGCCCCTATAATTTGTTTTTGATCTACAAATTTCCTATAGAAAATCTTTAGAAAGGCAATGGTTTGAAGCTAGAATCCTCTTTCCATGCTAACTTTTGAAAGTTGGTAATGTAATTTATAATATTTTCCTTCAGTGCAGGAGATTTTTTTAATAAGTAAATTTTAGCACATAGTCTTTGGCATTATGTATTTTTTTTTATTTTGGACACTTGGAGCGATCCTATTTCAAGTTCGGATTTAGAAGAACAAAAATTTCATTTTATTTTTCCTTCACCATTCTAATGAAATGACCAGGACTACGCTCCCATCCCTACCCACTGTTTCAATTAAATCTAGCATCCACTGTTGAAAGCCTCATAAGGGAACGGGGAAGTTGTTTCTCCTCTGCCAAGTCATTTTTCTGCTACGAAAACTGACTGACAGGACTGTGGAAAATGAGAATCACTATCCTTAGAATACGAGAAGTAATCAAGTTGCTTGCTCAAGGGTGAGTCTATTATTTTATCTTAGAACCAAAACATATAACAACTTTGGCAATAGGGAGTTGGCTAGATTTAATTTTCAGACGTCTCATAATAGTTAATACCACTAATCATGTCAAACACTTGACATGTACATCAGTGGTAAAATCTTTAAAGTCATATCATATTGGCAGAAGTACTAGTGGTGTTTCACAATAGAATTTAAAATCTGTAAAATTTTGTTTTCCATGAATGATGACTTTTTTAAGTTTTAATTTTTCTATTTAAATAAAAAACTATTGATATGTTTTAGCATGTCCTCAAAATAGATTTCTGTATTTCTTAGAGATACTATCTTATCACCTCAAATCCCTACAATACAAATTCAAGTTTCTCTACAGTTCATCCATGAAAAGTATTTGACCTAAAAACTAAACCACAGAATAAATTGCAATTCAAAATACATCAATATTAATAAATCATTGGATTAAATTTACTAATATTTAATATCAGAATAGTCAAAGTCAGAATCTCAACTATCTGATGTTTTCTTTTTCTTGCAGTCCAGTAATTCCTATATGGGAAAATTGAATTTGTGTAAGAAGTTACCTTAGTCAAGTATGATGAATTCTTTGCACTTTCCCGAATTTCTTTAAATAATGCTTTTAAATAAAAGCAGTGGTCCTACCTTTGTTTTACAACACAGCAAGAGTATTTCATTATTACCCATATGAGCTTCAGCATCTAGATTATTCATGGTTTTGAATAATAAAAACTTCAGTTTTTATGCCTACCAGTAAATTTGAAAATGATCAGAATGTCACAGCTTGACTTTTGCTAATTGGGTCTCATTTCATACAATTATAAAAATGGCCTAGAGTAAGGCCTTAATTCATTGGAGTAAAAAAAAAAGTAAACACTGAAACATCTCTACATTTTTCTGGAAAGAGGGTCCATGATTATAATTTTTCAAAGGGCTTTTGCCCTGTGGTACAAAGCATTTGCCTAGATGATCCTGGTTTTCTTCCAGTGTTAATGGTCAACTCAGTGCTGACTAGGCAGCCACTTTTTGCATCCAGAAAGGGGTAGCCTTTACATAAAGATTTTCTTTTTTTTATAGGTTAGATGCTAATTGAGAGAGAGAATGTTTCTAATCAAATAGTGCCCAGGGAAGAGTGATGAATGCTTTAAGTATAGAGTATGTAAGAGTATTATGTAATTTAAATGTAAAGTACAAAACTAAGGAACCAAATAAACATTTCTAAAAGCAACATGAGGCAAAGCACATTAATTCCTTGTATCTTAAATCAGGCTGCTGCTTTTCCCTTAGAGATGTCTCTCTCTCAGTACTAGGTACAATTCACATTTTCTAGGTAAAACTGTACTCACTTTACATAAATGGAAAGCAAAATGTCATGAGTAGTTTTTCATGGAACTGTGTTCTAAATAGGCATTATAGCATATTTCAGTCTAATGATTCTTACCTTTATTAAATCTTGCCTTGCTCTTAAGTTTTTCTGTTGTTTGGACTTCAGTAGTAGTCAAGTTCCTGGGAGACAGTGATTTGTGTGTCCTTACCTGCTATATCCTGTGGATTAGAACAGTGCCTGGCACACCATAGGCATACATTGAATGAATGTAAAATTTTAGTTGACTGACAGACTCATCCAACATCCATGGTACCCAGCCTCGTGCATTCTAGGGCTTGAACATGATACAACAAACAATACTAGACCACAATGAAAGCCACATACATAACTGAAATGCACTGAGGACAAGTTCTAGTGATTGTACCTTGTAATTAATTTTTACTACAGAAATGTCCAAAAGCTTGTTAGTACATGTAACTTCATGTGGTTTTGAATAGGAAAGGAAATCTCTTGTGATGATGTGAAACATAGCTTTTTTTCATATTCATAAATATTTTAGTAGTTCAAAAGTAGTAGTAATTTCTATTTAAAAGGAGAACGTTAAGCTAGATCAAAGTTAGTCTTTCATTAAAGGCCATGCTGGAAACAACAGCAAAATGCCTAAATTCTAAACTCAAAACTATCATTTCAGGCTACTTCCAACAAAACGGGAGGTATGGGAAGTGAGAAATTTTGGCTCCAGTTGCACACTCCATCTCCATTTTATTTAGCTTGTCTCCTTCACCTAAATTCCTTAAGTAGATTTTCTGTGCTTTTCAAACTTGCTGCATAACAACTGCTTTTGTGACTCCACAGGATCTATACTTGAAGGCCATCTTGTTCTATTGTTAATGACTGGGAATTGCCCCAGGTATAATGGCCTATTCAGGAGAACTACCTGTACCCCCCCCATCCCAGTTTTCATTGGTAGAAACAGTGGCTGCCTAATCAGAATCCAGCTAAGCCATTTCTTGGTGCCCTTTTATGCTGTTCCTTGGGGTATCTAAAATGTGCTATTTATAAATATTTTATTTTGAACCTGCCGGAAACTTTGGTAGGTTCGGTCTCTTGCCTCCCTACAACTAAACTGAAGATTTGTTCTGAAAGTTGAGTAATAATAAGAGGAGGAACAGGTTTCTATTTTCCGTGTTTGTAATTACCAGATTTTCTCTTCTGTTTATATATTGTTCTGATGTAAAGAACCTTAATAGTTATATAAAATTAGACTTTTGTAAATAAATATAATTTATTAGAAAAAAATGACCTTTTACTAAGTAAATTGGATTTGTGTCAACTTTTTCATTGAAGCACCCCTCATATGCAGCAGTTGTGTGCTGTGAGAGGCTAGATGCCCACATTGTTTCCTCAGTGTAATACTTGATTTTCTCTATAAAAAGTAGACCAAAGAAAATCTATAAACACTTGATGTACTTTTTCTTCAAAATTTTTCTTGAAAATAGATTAGGTATTAGTTTTAAGAGAAATTAAAAATAGAATAATTCTTTCATATATACTGGGCCAATCATCTTCGCAGACATTTCTGATAAAATTTTTCAAAATGTCTTGGGGCTAAGTGCGGTTTTATCGCCTTAATTGGCATGTGAATTGTAAAGCTATTACAAAAGTAGATCTTCCAGTGTAAAGAGATAATTTTACAAAATCCAATACATTGAACCAGTCGGTGATATATCAGGTCCCATTCTGGGTTGAGCATTACCAAGTCAGCAGGGCCCTGTGGATGTTCATTGCAGTGTAATTTTAGATCAGAATTTAGACTTTTAGAGGATTGAGAATGGGGAATCGGGAGACTTAATTCTGAGTCATGGGCAAGCATCTTTAAAAGTGGTTAGGGGCGCCTGGGTGGCTCCGTCTTTTGAGCGTCCAACTTCGGCTCAGGTCATGATCTCACAATTTGTGAGTTCAGACCCCGTGTCGGGCTCTTTGCTCAGATCCTGGAGCCTGGTTCAGATTCTGTATTTCTGTCTCTCCCACTCTTTCTCTCAAAAATAAAACATTAAAATATATCAAATTTTCTTGCTTCCCTAAAAACAATCTACTGAATGTTGCACATGATTTTTTTCTGAGGACCTAGAATTATCTATCACTACAAATCTCAGTCTGTTTGGGCAATGGAGGCCAAATGGCTTGTACGTACCTGGCCAACCAACGTGGTTGTCAGCTGCAAGATTACCTGGTTACGTCTGCAGTCCACACATAACATACATGTATACACACAACTTCCTCACTGAACAAATCTGGGGGGAGGCAATATCCTCACCAAAGAAAAGTGCTTCTTTGGAAGCAATAGAATCATTAAGTACAGTTTTGGAGATGTATCCCTCGCTACGAAAATCTGGTTCCTATGTTCCATTAGCAGATGATCAAGAGTTCGTGTCTTGAATTTAAACCATAGAACTAAAACCTCCCTGCCAAAGTATGCCGCTGAAAGATCACATGTTACAGGATAGTAGTGTAAATAGTTTATTTGCTCATATGCCATGAAAAGACCAGAAAAGTAACATGAACTGCTTTTTTATAAAACATTTCTAATATTGCTAAGAAGCAGGCCCATTAATAAACAGAAAAGAACATGCCAACATTATTGTCTATCTATAGATTAATAAATAGGCAATTGTTTTAATATATGCTCATTAGCACTGAGCTCTGGAAAACAGCTGCTTGTGATAAAGGGCCAACTACTTGTGTTGTAGCTCATGGTCAAATTGCTTTTTTCATCAGAATGAATGTGTCAACAGACAAAATCTTGGCATGTTCTTTTTAAGGTACACATTTATGAAAATGTGCTAGCAGGTGGCAGTTTTAAAAGTAATTTTTTGTAAATAGGTATGCTAAAGTGAAATGTAACTGATCCCTAAACTGTCCTTGTAGTTAAATATATATATTAAAAAAAAACCTATAAGTTAAAATAACATTCAGATTGTATAGCACAGGCTGATGCATTTTTAAACAATATTTACATTATTACCCAGAGGCTTAGGTGGGAATTAAAGTGTAAAAACCATAAAAAACTGCACCAATTTTATAGCAAAATATCTGTACATTTAAAAAGAGATCATATAACTACACATTATCCAAGGAAAATGGGACCTTCACCAAGGAGCTCACATAAGCACAACATAAAATAAGATTCAGTGGTTAAATACTATACAATAAACTTTACAATTAATATATTGATGTACTGTACCAAGAAGGTAAGCCAGAAGCAGAATGTATATTATGAAAAGTACAAATTAGCTTTAGTCCAGTTTTTGACTTTGGAATGGATCAAGTGCCCTGCCAGAGAGGAAGGAAAAACAACAGTGGCCTAATTGGCCATTTAGTCCCATTACCTATCATGTAAGCTTCATCCCAATGTGAATATTTCAAGCAATTTAATTGCAGCTGCCCATAAAGCAATGTGGGAAATACAAGAATTTAGCTTTGATAATATGATGCAAAATGTATCCAATTTATAAAAGGAGGAAGAATAAGGGGGAAAATAACTTGCGATTGTCAGGAGAATAAGGCTAGATTAACTAACACTACTAGCTAGCAGAAGTAATCTTGAATGCTTGTTGATAGAGCTAGTGAGCTTCTCCCTGGCTAGCAAGGCACCAATTTCTATTCTTAGGATTGGCCCATAATAGTCCTCAGAAATCCTAATACTGATTACTGAGATGTTAATTTTAGTGCTAATTAATAAATACATTTGCATTATTTTTTTAAAAGCTGCCTCTAGCTGAAGAACACAGTACTGCAAATAAATCTTACACAAATCTGTACGCCATCATATCCTTGCATTCATATGGATGAACTTTTCTCAAGGGCATCATAACCCTAGCACAGAAGTAGTAGAATGTGGAAGGAGACAGAGTTAAGTGATGTATCCCATGCCACTGCAATGCATCGTGTTTGTACTTCACTGGGGCTTGCTTATGGACAGGAGTCGATCATGTGACCTTTTCCTGCTTCCATGTCGCAAGCCCTTTAAAATACAAAGCTGATGGGTATGGCTAAAACAAAATTCCTTAAGACATTTCAGCAAAGGAAACCCAGAGCAGATTACATCCATGTTATTTACAACTTATCAGGAAACCAGGGTGTGCCATCATGGGACAATCATGATGGCAGATAACAAATGTAATACGAAATTTACATTTTGGTTAAAAAATTGGATAATATACTGGTGTAAAAAGATACCTAATCAAATCAAACCCTATTGCTTTGATTAATCTGAGCAGGTACTTCCACTTGTAGGCACTTGTTAACAAAGGTTGAAAGGAGAGCCCATCTTTAAATTCCTATGTGTTTGCTAAATCTGAGCCCTTAGAAGATTTTATCAATGTTCAAGGTTGCAGTTAAATGGTAGCACATAAAGTTCATGTGGAGCGTTTCATTCACGCACTCTATTCATGCAGGCAGGTCTTAGGTTCACATGGTTATTTCGGCACCATTAACAGAACGCATGTTCTGATCATCAAAGCGCCGCCTGACACTTCTCCTCACCGCATCGGCTCGTCTGTATGGTTGGTTTCTAAGATCTGTAAAGAGAAGATCACCAGTGAGAGAACTGCAACCTTAGTATCATGTGTCTAAGCAAGATAAAAATAAGCTGGCAGCCAATCAAAGCAGCTTGTGTAGAAGAGGAGTCAGCTAACAAGGCCCGTCAAAATTCATTGAGTATTTGAGCCAAGGACATGTACTTTGCCCTCAATATTTAAACAAAGCAGGATGTAATACTGGTGTGATTCTGAACTTCAGGAAAAATATACAGGAGAGGCAATTGCTTCTGTCACTGGCCAGAGAGTCTAGCTGAAGTCTTATTCTGAAGTATTTCTTCAACTGGAAAAAAAGCTGTGGCTTTGTTTTGTTTTTTATTTTCTGGAAACTAAATATCAACAATAATTGCAATGAGTCTTAAACTGCAAAACCAATAAGCCTACTGCCCTGTCCTATGTTACCTGCAATTTTAATCAAGGAAGGACACTAGGCTTACTTTGCAGGCAGAGGTTCTGTTATTTTTATTCAATTAATATTCACTGAAGTCCATTTTTTATTTTGTGAAGTAGAAACAATGCTCAGTTAACCACTAAAAATGATAATCACTAAATCAAACTACTACTCCATACCTGTACATTCTCTCCTACCATAGGTCGTTCCTGTTTTTCATTGGAAGGGAGAAGCTGAGTGGGCCCTCCTAAATTTTCCAGCTGATATTACAAATATACAGAATGTTTAAAAATGCCTACCATTAAAAAAAAAGTCTTATTGAGTAAATGAATCAATCACTGCATATGGCTCAAGGAGTCATTGTTCTAACAGAATAAAGTGGGATGAACAAAGGGATTTTATTCTATGTAAGTATTCTTAATATGAAATCCTGCTTTGCACTAGCAAGCAGGTAAGCTGCTTTTGGTAGTGTCAGGGCAGGCTTTGCACTTTCTGTTTCCCTTTCATTAACTTAATATTACTGACTTCTGTTAGGAAACATTCTGTATTTAGAAGGGGGAAACAACAACAGAATTAAACCAGATGGAATCTTTATCCCTTTACCTACTAAGTAGCTTGAACATGGTGCCAATGGGCCAGATCTGGCCAACAAAATGTCTGGCCTCCAACTTTTATGTTTATATACAGTCTCCTGATCTTTAAATAGATAAGTAATACAAAGAACAGGGTTTTTGACTTCCCTTGGAAAACTGGAAGGCCTGGCAACACCGAGCCCAAATTTTCACATGGCAAAAATAGACTGGAGCTATGTCAATGCTGAGACCTAAGCTCTCTGGTTCAGCACAATCCCCGCCAGCTCCTGACTCCTTGGAATCTATTACCCAGCCCTACTTCTAAGTTTAAGGGAAGAATAGTTTTGTGTGCCTTAATCCTCTCCTGCTCCTGCTTCCTGGCCCAGAGTGGTAAGGGAAGTTCGGAATTCCACTTCTGGCTAAGGATGTGCAGTGACTTGTAGCTCTCTGATGCCTGACTCTTCCGAACAATTGGCTCTGAAGATCTTCATCTTTCTTCAAAGGCCATATAGATGTGTTCCCCGGCCAGGACGTGCTCTCAACTTCTTCAGATCAAAAGAAGTTAATTGATTAACCTGAAGGCCAAGAAAAGGGAAGGGGAAGGACAGCCTAGCACCCAAAGCAAGTAGGATCATCTGCAAATACCCTTGCCCAAGCCATCACACTTAATAACATGGACGCAGGCCAGAAAGAGTCCAACAGAAAGGCTCTGCCTCACATACTGAAATGCGAGGTTACAAAGACTTCTCCCTGGTCAAACTCTCACCAGTATCACCCCTCAGCCATAGACTGAAACCACTGATCTGCATACAGAGAGAGGAGGAAGCTAAGTAAAAAGTGATGCTTGCCAGCTCTGTGTATCCTCCACCACCGGTGTGCTAGAAGAAATCCTTACCCTCGAGTGAACATTTGGAAATTTAGTGATATTATTCTTCTTTAAGGCTAAACAGAAAAAAAAAACAAAAACACAAAATGATGGTTAAGTAAAAATGGGATGAAAATGGAAAGCAATTCAACTTAGTGCTTAACATACCTGGCAAGTTAGCCAACAGAGGAAAAGAGTGCGAGGCCATTAATACAAGAAGTGTTAGATACAAGGGAGAGAGGAGAGGCTCTTCCCACCCAGCCCTCGGTCCACCCAAGTCCAAGCTGCTTTGAAAGTTGGCTCCAGAATGATAATCCAGCAGCAAAGCTGACAGGAATGTTAGCTGAGATGACAGCGTCTAGCCTTGTTAATAAGCACTAGTGAGTAAGTACACTGCAGGGCAGGCAACAACACACCACGTCCTCTGAGACCCTCAGCGACAGAGGCACATACGTGACAGGTCCAAGTCACAGAAGAGCTAGTGCCACAATTGAAACAGGTACCCTGTTCCATGTCAATCTCAACATGGGAGTTAACGGTGATTTCCGATTAGAATATGTGCCTCCCTGGCCCATTTTCTAATCAACTGGGCACTGCAGAGAAGTCTGTCTCTTATCTAGCCATCAGGAACCAAGGGCAGGCCATTACTTCCTGAAATTTTGGGGGTTGTGTTTTGTTTTTATTCTAAGAATAGTGGCATTCTCTGAGAATAGGATTCTGCTATTAGTGTTTCTGGTTGCCACCATCCTGATCAGAGAAGCAGGTCCAGATATGATCTTGTTTCAAGAGAAATGCCCTGGATTTGACATGGAACTGAGCCACGGTGAAGAAGCACAAATGAGGTAAGACTGTGGGGAGCTCCTAAGCCTCTGTTTTCATTTTCTGCCTCACAGCCTTGCTCCAACATAGTATCTGAATGTGGGCATGACCTTCAGGAGAAGAGGCTGAGTACAGAGCTATGGATTGCCTGTATCAACTTACACAGATTTCTGTGTCCAATGGGCTACTTGTTTGTACCATGAGCTCCATCATACTGTGGATGATGGCTACAGATGGTGTAAGATAGTTAAGACCCAATTTACTACTGTGTGTAGTTCAGTTCTTTCTGCAAATCATTTTTCAACTTTAGAGCACTTTGTACTCCTGAGCTCATTTTGTCATCAAAGCATGTTAACTGAGAATAGAAAGGAGGCTGGTTAACTATCTGTACTCCCATGACAGAACAGCAAATGCTCAATAAATGTTAGGTATAGTAGTTAACTGTTATTCATGACTATCATTTTGTGTTCAAAGATACTGGTAGCCCAGAAGTCTTATAACAACCTACTTGGTCCCAATACTACCAAGTAGTAGTGCTCTCAAAGTAGTGCTCTATTTATACTATTTTTCTAAAAATTTCTGCAAGCAACTCTATTAATTCAACTCCCACAAACTCAGACCACCACAACCGTGTGGATCATAGACATACTGAAAGTGGCAGTGAGTAAGCAGTAATGACTGAAATGCAAAACCATGCAGCATGAAGGCAACATGAAATATAACGTGGTGGAGATGGCAATTCCATGCTAGCATACTGGGTGGCTCAAACAGACAGACAGAGGGGCATAAGAGGTCAAAAAATCTGTAGCAACCTGTAGCATCAGGTGAGAAAGAGTAATAGTTTAGTAATGGTATTCCTCAGTGAGAACAGGTTCGCAGAAAAATCGAGAGCCACGCTTGGCGGTGCGAGCGGTAAAGGGCACAGTCTTCAGCACTGCATTGAAAATGACAGCCAAATAAGACAACCAGCAGAGAGTAAAAAGCCAAGATCTATCATATTAGTACATGGTTAGTGCTATGTTAATCATACCTGGGGAAGGGGCAGGAGTGGGAAGTGACCAGGGAAGGAGGGAAAGGCAATATATACCCAAGTGAGTTCATAAAGTCTAAAAAAGTTACTCAGTCTGGGGCTTGGTGGGTGAAAATATTTTAGAGAATAAAACCTGCTCTGGAAGCAGATACTCATTCACTTCCAATGGTAGCTGAATGATTAAGGTCAGGCAAATAGAAACTGTTCATTTCACTCAGTTTACAAGCCAGGTGTCACTGACATGGAGAACAGACTGGCAGGAAAGGAACTCTAAATTCTTAATATTCGAGGCTCAATGCTTCTCTCCCTACAAGCTAATCTTATTATGGCACTGAGGCTAACCGGTGCTTACCCAAAAAGATCTGCTCCTGGTCTTGCTCTGAGCAGAGCTTCTCCTTCAGTATGGGGGATACGAAGAGGAGGTTAAGCAAGGGGGACTTTCTCTGGGGGCCATCTGCAGGTTACTGCAGAGTGAACAACGAGACACAGGCAGACGCACGTGTACTCATTATGTGTGCGTCACATGCAGGCACTTCATCAGCCACTTACCTATCCACAGACAACTGAGACGGCTTTACTCTGGACCAGAAACTCTTACTGACCTCCTGTTTTAGTGAATTATTTACCTATTTTATTTCCTTGGGTCTGAGCTCGTGGAAAAAAATTGTGATTTTGGCGCTTTGGGATCGATCCCTATTTCTGATGCTGACTGAACTATTAACAAAAAATGAGAAATAAAAAATCTAAAAGTTTTATTTCTTAGAAATGAGGACAGTTCAGGAAATGTGACTAATGACTGCACATTTGATATTAAAAAGTTGTTAGTTTTAGAGGTATGTGATAATGGTACTATGGCTATATTTGCTTGCTTTATTAAAAAGCCCTTATCTTTTGAAGACACAAACAGAAATATAACCAGATGAAATTATGTGTCTTAGACTTGCTTCAAAATAACCCCAGAGATTGGTGAATGGGACGTAGGCAGCAGCAGACAAGGGAACTCCTCATACTATTTTCTATACTTTTGCATTGCGTATTTTTAAATTCTTCTACAGTAAAAAAGTTTAAAATCTCTTGGAAGCTAATAAACAGTCTTCATATGCAACAGACAAGAAAGGTTGGTCACCAGTGGCCAATCACAAGGTAGTGGCTCAAATTACTGTCCTGATCTGTAAGAGAATGTGGAATCTTTACAGAATGGATTCAAGCAGCAAGCATTAGGCTACAGCTTATTCAGTCAAGAGCTGGGCTGGGTTAGGCCCCACTCACTGACAGCCCAGGCCTAGTAGCCTGCTAGCTAGAAGCCTGATTTGTTAATCAGGCACCTGGGTAGGAGTGGCCACACAGTAGAAAATGGAGCAGGCTAACAAATTGAAGACAATGGAAAACCATCAGAAGGTGGGGCCTGGTGAAATGTGCAAGGTTCCAATGATAATGGGAAACAGATTTTCCAAAGAGTGCTGGGGCTCTTTAACAGGAAGTACACAGCCACTATAAATATGCTTTAAACACTAGCATGGAGTCCCCCTGTATAACTCTGGATCTGAATAAAGTCACCTGAAAAACTTGTAAATCCTACACAAAAGCGACAGCACAATGTGCGAGTAGCTCACTACAGGTAAGGTCAGTGGGGTCTCTAAGGGACACGATGAGAAAGTATCTTGTACCTGTGATGATATCTTCAATGGCGCCGTCTTTTCCTTCATATACATGTCTGTTATCTTTAACTTGTCGCCTTCTTAGTTCTGCAATTAATTCTTGCTGCTGCCTCTTTGATTTGTGGGAAGGAGACTGAGCAGAAAGAAAAATGGCAGAGATTAGTGGGACCAGCATCACTGGTCCAAATGTGCCTGATCACTGGATAAGCAGCCTCAGCCAAAAACACAAATAGCACCGTCCCAACATTCTGCTCAGAGAACAACTCAGAAAGCCTCTAGGATGAAAACAAACTTAATCTGAAGCACACACAAAAGTCCAGCCGGCAGCAGTAGGAAGGCTGGATCCTGTGGCCCCAGGGGACAACTGGTAATAACCACGGACTGTGTAAACTTTGGTGCAGAGGATCAACGAAGAACACTGATTTGCCAGCCTCTGTGGCTGTTACCTAAGCTTCTTCCCTCCGGGGCCCTCCTCCCTCCCATTCCCTGTAGCGATGCCCTCCAGCTCTCAACACCAGCACCAACCCCGTAAAGCCTTCCCTGGACACTAAGCAGTTCATCAGTCAGGTTAGCTGGTACAGCCTCGCTGTATATCCACCTGAGATTTAAATGCCTGATCTCTGTAAACATGGAGATGCTACACAATCATGCTCTTCACCTCATTCCACTGTTGGCTGAAGAAAGTAATGAATAACAAGGCCAGGTGCCACGTTTCCAAGCCCCAGTAGGAAGCTGTAAGGCTCCCGAGCTGATCTGGCTTGATGCCCCTCTCCTGCTGGCTTCGAGGAGCCACCAGGGCCTCCCCTCCCAGGAGGGCTGTCTCAGGGGACGGGCGCTTCTCACCTTTGGGTCCTGCTGCTCCATAAGGGCTTCTTGCTCCAGGAGTTTTTCCATGAGTGCTTGTTCCTGCTTTTTCCTCAGCTCATTCTCCTCTTCTGCTTGCTGGGTAAAAACAAAAGAACCCAAAGATTACGTCAGTGGGAATGACAGCAATCCAGATTTTTTTTTAAAGTCGTTCTTAGAGAATCTTGGTGAGCTGGGAATCAGAGTGAAGAGAAAGCTTACAAGATCTACCACTTAAACCTATGCAGGACTCTGACCTGGGCTTTCACCGTTGGCCTATATGACATCTCCCAGCAACTGCAATTCTGGTCCAGAGATCCCTTCCCGATGACCCCCTTCCCCACTCACTCTGCTTCTCAGCCTCAGTCCCACACATGTGGGACGCCTGGAAGCTCTACTCTGATTTTCATGTGAGCTTATTTTGTTTCCAGAACCTGTCCACCTACCTAGAGTTATCTCTGAAAGCAGGAATTCAGGTTCCTCTCCTTGTGCCCACTGTTAGGGGAAAATCTCCATCCACTTGCCTCTTATTTCCTTCAAGGGGTCTCACCTGAGTGACGCTCTGGGTTCTCTCCCCACAGGTCACTCCCTCCCAAGGGCGGCAGAAGGATTAGTCTGATAAATTTGGAACATGAAATCAAACAGACGTACCTCAGCTCCGCCCTCTTGGGCATTCTCCCTTTTGAAGCCAGCCTCCCTAAATATGGTCCCAGCACCTCACAAGAATCACTTTGAATCATCTCTGCAGCACACTAGCCTTACGAGCCAGTGAACTGAGAGTACCACAGACAGCAGCGGCTGGTCACCAGTGACCTTCTCACCGCTCACAGCTCCCAATGATTTTTTGGTGTGTCTGGGTTCATCCTCACTTTTCCTTCTGCCAAGAGCTAATAATATCATGGCTACACAATGTCATGCTAAGAGAAGACAGCTTAATAATGAAGCCTTTCAAATTGCAGTAAAAGGCCAAAGGACAGTTCTGGAGCTAGAGAAGTGACCCACTATATCCAACAGGATGTTTCTCAAAAATGATGACCCTGCCACATCCTTCCTCCTCTGATAATCACACTCTTCCTTCCTCCACCAAGGTTACTAAGGTTATATGTAGACAGCCCTGGAGTGTAACGTCTGCAACGTCTCTTAAGTGCACAAACACCCCCTAACGTCCCCCTCTCTTGTCATTCTTTCTCAAGGAGCAAATTCTTCCAACACATGCCTCTTTGGGTAACATGATTTTTCAAGACTATAGCCCTGGACTGGGTCAAATGTCCTATTTGGACACCGGGTGCCCGGGTGGCTCAGTCAGTTAAGCATCCTATTCTTGATTTCAGCTCAGGCCATGATCTCATGGTTTATGAGTTCAAGCCCCACATCAGGCTCTGTGCTGACAACATGGAGCCTGCTTGAGATTCTCTCTGCCCCTAAACCCCCGGCCCCCTCAGACTGTGTGTCCTGTCCCTCTCTCTCTCAAAAGAAATAAATTTTTAAAAAAGAAAAAAAAGAAAGGAAGGGCCATTATTGGTCCAGATGAGGAAACAGACAGTAACCATCCTCCCTAGTGCCATCTTTCAGTCCACACTAGATGACCTGAAGGGCTAGGCAGGACACACCCAAGCAGGCTATCCCTGACCTCAGCTCCAGAGCCCTTGCCACAGGCTACTCCCTTGACCCATCCAACAACTGCACTGGAGGCCTGCAGTTTCTAAGTCCTTCATCCTGCCCACAAGAGTGAACAGTCACTGAGGAAGTAATGGTCCCGGAGTGTCTCGTGTGCCCCAAAGCACAGCCAAAAGCTTTTGTCTTCTGGTTGAGCCCCAGGCCTGGCTGGCTGGAGAAACGGAGCCTCACAGACTGACAAGCTCCACAGAACTGGAGACAGCTGACTCGTGCTGACCTCTGAGATCTGCTGCCTACAGGAACAGGGGAAGCCTCCTGCATAGCTGCAGAGATGCAGACACAGCTCTGGGGGGACAACCCATTTGAGAAATAATGCCAAGGAAGACTTTAAAGGACCCCATGCTCCTAGTTACCTTATAGGCCTTCACAAACCGGACAAAGACGGGAAAGAAGACAGAGGGTGGTGTTGTCTTGGGGTTTTCTCCAAAATACTTCACCACATCATCAAAAGCGTCCTGTAAAGAAACAAACTTCTCTTGAGTTTCGTAAGGTCAAGCATTTGAACTTGACGCACTGGGGGAAGAGCAGCAGCAAAGCAGCAGGGAAGATCCAGATGCCACCACAGCTCATCTGCCCCTCTCATTTCCCCCACAACTCTCTAGGGACTCCTGTTTCTTCTGAAAGCCTAGGCAAAGGTGACCAGAAGACGGTGACAGTGCTGCAAAGGAATTTATCACTGGGACCCTCTGCAGTTGTGCACACTGTCACCCAAACATGGAGCTACCCCTTTCGAGAGCTTCCTAAGGCCGTAGCAGGACTCCCTGACGCCAGTGAGTTAGAAGGATCTTAGAAGTCATTCAGACGCCAATCCCACCTCACTGCTTCAATGCTCCTTACCGTGTTCCCACCTTAGGTACACTCAGGTCTCCACTTAAAACGGTTTCCTCGCACAAGACAGCCTCATTTGGGAGCCACTGCACCACGTCTGCTTTCTGAGTTCCCACAAAGCTCTGCCTCCCCTTCTATGATGGCATGCACAGTCTGTTCTGGCTGTTTTTCAAATGTGTACACTTAACCCCCCAGTGCAGTATAAGATTTCAAGGTCAAGGCCAATAGACACCCAGCATACTGGGCAGGAACAGGGTTTTGCTAAGCACAGGAATGACACATGTTGGCTGACATGAATACAGGACTGACACAGAGGGAGCCTAGGAGTGGAAGGGGAGAGGCACGGGGCTTCTAGGGAAGAGGCAAAGACTCCAAGCTAGAAGAGGACAACGAGCAGAGCAGGAGCACGTCTCTGTACAGTATTCAGAAAAATGTCACCCACACGAATCATCAGCTACATAAGAAAATCTACCCTTAGTAGACCGAGGGCAAGCTTCCTCCAAAACCAGGGCCAGCACCTGGGTGCACTGAAGGGACCCAGTCACTTCTTCATGAGTGTCCAGGGCAAGGGTCCTTACCTGTGCAATCTTGGCATCATCCTGCAGCTTCTTCAGTTTTCCCTCATGGTTGAGGATGAACTCCTTCAGCAGCGTGTTGTGGTCATGCATGGTGTACTCCCTCTTGGTTAGGTCCATGCCTCTCTGGAGCTCTTTGACGTCCAGCAAAACATTCTCAAGGGAGACTGAAGGAGAGACAGCAATGTCCCCGTGAATATCAAAACCACAGTGAGTCTGGCTGCTAACCCAGGTTCTCGGTGCATTCCTAGGGTTATACTCAATGGCCTTAGCTCTAATTTCCAGCTTTCAGAGCAGAGACTGTACAATACGAATAATTTATTAATGCTCATTTCCGGGCACTGCATTAACTTCTGTATATGCACTAATTCATTTGCACTATTAGCCCAATTTGCCAACAACAAAAAAGGCAGCATAAAGAGGTTACGTGGCCCTCGGTTGTGCGGCTAGAAGGTGGCAGAAATGGAGCTCAGGTAACAACCATGGACCCCAGATCCTGGGATTATGTCCAACTATTCCATTTCTCTCATAGGAAATGCTAAGCTGCTGGTTGCTCTGTAGGCTCAGAGGTTCCCTAACTGTGTAACTGTGCGGGGACCCAAGATCTTGACCTCTTTTACATTTCTGTGGCTCTCCAGCAGGGGGTAGCATTTAAATGCTGAACTTTAGTTACTACTGACCACTAGAAACCAAGCCACTTGGACAGTTTCTTTCTGTCGAACAACCCTGCTCCTGAAGGGTTCATTAGCATGAACCTCTTCCATCTGCAGCCTGGCCACCCTCCCAGGTACGTTCCTGAGCCTCCTGCAGGAAGACCCGGCCCGACCTCAGGCTCCCCGCTGCACTACAGAACAGGCCAGTTATGTTTTTCCCTTGCTAGACTTGCATGGGCCGTATTCAACTTTGACTCCTCAATGCTTAGGAAAGGGCCACGTCCACAGCAGGGGGGAGAAGGTTGTTGTTTAGATTTTTGTTTTCATATTTCAAGTGACAACAAGAGACTAAGAAGGACAACGGACAGAAGAGAAAAGCTACCCAAGGTCCAGAGACCAGACTCTATAGAGAGGACACAGAAGGGTCTCCCTTTATGTCTCTGTTTGTTACAGCTCTGCAGGAGTGGGAAACACCACGGCCCAGACGCTCCAGCCAAGAGCTTCTGACGTTATCACCCTTGCTTTTCCAGAGGAGTTCCGAAGAGTGGTTAGGCAGGGAATGGCTCCCCCACCATCCATGATTAAAGGCATTCAATATCCAAGAGTAACAAATAGCCAAAATCAGGTACCTGCAGCAGCTTTCTCCACATAATGAAGCTCATTATAAAACAGGGACACTTGGTGATATTTTTCTTTTACAACATTTGAAATATAGTGCAACAGGGTCTGTTTTCGGTCTGTTGACTTTGTATCTAAGAGCTGAAAAGAAAAGGAACAGGGGTTAGGGTAGAAGAGCATGGGAAGCTTGTCCACCAGATGATCTCCTCCCACTCAGTAACAGGACGGCGCCCCAAAGTGGATGACAAATGCCCCCACAGGAGGGCCAAACCTGGACGTGTTCTCCTCTAACCCAGCCCACTGACTTGTAAGTGACCATGGGGCTTCTCCAGGGGCCGTGCTCAAGGCCAGGAGGACTCCAACATCGAAGACTGTTCACACATTTCTGCCCACGGAAAGCCATCCCAGCCCACATCTGCCAAACAACTTCCCCTGACTTAGAAGTGGGAGGCCCCCATTATGAGGGCTTTCCAAAAAGAAGGAGCAGAGGGGTGAGCGTGGGGCTGGTGATATGCAGGTACTCCTGCGTGGCAGGGCTCCCTCACTGCAGTCCATCCATTTTTAGTTCAACTCTTGTTGCCCAGCCTCTAGGACCCAAAACAGCTGGGCTTACCACACATGACCCTCTTGGGGCCAGGAGTGGGACAACTGGACACTCGTTACCAAACAGCCATGTCTCCCTAGGGCTCAGGACTCTGCCTGAGCAGAGCCCAACCTTCTCATGTGGAAGCCACGTTCCCCCAGCCTTGGGGGAGAAGGTTCCATGTAGGAATTTTTCCTAGTCCTGCCCATGTAAGTCAGAGGACGCTGAAAAATAGCACACTCTTTCCATGGGGGGGTGAGTTGTTTTTTTTTTAATGTTTAAGAGAGAGAAAGAAAGGGAGCACAAGTGGGGGAGGGGCAGAAAGAGAGAAACACAGACTGTGAAGCAGACTCCAGGCTCTGAGCTGTCAGCACAGAGCCCAACGTGGGGCTTAAACTCACAGACCACGAGAACATGATCTGAGTGAAAGGTAGACGCTTAAATAACTGTGCCATCCAGGCACCCCTATTTATTTTTGAGAGAGAGAGAGACAGAGAGAACACTAGTGCAAGTGGGGGAGGGGCAGAGAGGGAAACAGAATCCGAAGCAAGCTCCAGGCTCTGAGCTGTCAGCACAGAGTCCAACGTGGGGCTCAGACTCACGAGCCTTGAGCTCATGACCTGGGCTGAAGCCAGACATATAACCAGCTGAGCTACCCAGGTGTCCCACAAAATTATTTCTTTGAAAATTCTTCACAAACATTCTAAGAGTTAAAGAATAGTTCATATTAACTACTATTCAATTTAATAGTTTTCCAAAATGTTGGATCTTTACATTATTGCTATTTGCAATTATAAAATAAACATAGCATCCATAATTCAGATTCTTGGGGAAAGTGTCCCAGAAATGGAAACACTGGCTCAAAGGGCATGATTATTTTTAAGATTTTAAGCGCCTGCCGCCAAATGATGTTCCAGAAAATGTGTACCAACTGATCCTCCACCTAGCAGACAACCTTCATCCAAACATCCGACCCCACTTCCAAGAAAAGACTCTCCACTCTGGGACTTGATCTCTGCCAGTTGTTTTGTCCCTTCTATAGCTCTTTTATTTCTTTTAGTCCACTCACCAGATCTAAACTCTGAAGTTTAAATCCATAAACTGCTCCTCGCTTACTGCTATTCATATAGTTTCCAAGGGCCAAGATAATCTGGAAAAAAAAAAAAAAAAGGAGAGAGAGAAGAGAAGCCCATCAGTACAGCATCCTAGCTATTCCCAGGCCAACGAATGTGGCTGACAAGTCAGCTCTTCCCTACATGTATACAAAGAAAACTTTACTTGCCTCTAGAATTTTCTTGAGTTTCTGGGATGACTTTATAGAGACAGATGCTGCTATAATTGAGTGCAGTTGCTAGATTCCATTCAAAGGAAGGAAGGGGGTGAAAAAAAGACATGTTAAAAATAGGAAACTCTAATTGGGAGCTAAAAATTTAACAGAAGAAAACAGACCTGCATTTAGACTTTAAATGCAGAGATTCTATTTTTTCTCAACAAAACAAATTTAACTTGTCCTGCTAGGTCTTAGGTAACCATATCATCATATGCGAGCTCCTCTTTCAAAGAATTTGAAGTAAGAAGAAAAGTCATATCACAAAATCTGTATCCAATGGGACTCGGACCTCAGAGTCCACAGCATCTTCAGGCAGAACTCAATTCCCTGCCCACCTCCTCAAATCATGTAAGACAATAGGTTTTTAAATGAATGGAGCTGTCAAAGAGTGAAAACAAGACACCAAAGGAATACAATCACCCTCCATAAGTTCTCAGAACATGTGCTGAACAGACATGCTACTGTAATCAGTAATTAACAAAAGTTTATTTGGAAACAGAACTGGGAAAGAAGTATTTATGATATTTATGTTTATAATATTAATAAGTCTCTACCAGATTAACACAAAGGGACAAGAGATGGTTGGCTCTTATTTCCCCATCACCACAGTGCACTATAACCAATCTCCAAGGAAGAAGAGTCCTGTGGTAAATTTATAATGCTTCCAAAGAAAGCCAGTAAAGCCTGTTCATTAAAAATATGGGGTCATTTTTAGAAATGAAAGTAATGTTTTCAGGCTTGCCAATCTAGCCAGAAGACTGGTATCTTCAGGAGAAGAACAAGTTGGAGGAAATGACTTTCCTGGTCCTATGCACTGAAGTGGAAACCCAGAGGACATCTTTAGACACAGAAAATGTCATTCTATGGAGGAGAATAGCAACATGGAACATGGAAATCCACCATTTTTACATTACTTGGCATTAGCAATGTGGAAAAAAAGAGTGCCAAAATAAAAATACAATCTAAAAAGTTCTGGGAAGGAGTCTTTAGAGCCCATGACGCTATGTGCAATACTGGAAGAGACTTAAAAGGAAAAAATAATTCTGTATCTCTCTGGACACTCTCCCCTGCCAGAGTTGGTCCACTCACAGGAGTCAGCATCTGAATGCTTTCTGCAAAGTTCCCAATGAAGGCCATGATGGTCATCTTCTGCATGAGTCTCTCGATTTTACTGAACTGCATCATGAACCGGTCTTCATCTGACAAGTTCTCCAGGGGCTTCCTTTCCCGCTCATAGAGCCGGAACACTTTCACCTCATTCTCAGTTGGCAAGAACCTCATCAAACATTCTACAAAGTCTACAGGCAATGTCTTCAAGTCAAATCTGAAGACAGATGTGGACATGTCAGTGTTAGAGAGAACACCTCCTACCCCTTCAACCACACCACCATTTGGTCCTGTTCATAAACCACCAATGCAATGAGTTGACGAGGTATACAGCTGAAGTATAAAGATGCTCCAACAAATAGCTCCCTTCTGAGAACCCAGACCTTACGCAATAACCATGCTCAGTTTGTAGCTATTACTATAGCTTTAAGTCTCTAGAAATCAACAGCAAAGGACAGTAGGAAGAGCGAAAAGGCAGGCTGACACATCTGATGGTTAAGTGGTTCAAGGATATGGTTTTTAAGGCACATGGAATACTGCTCATTAGGGAAATTAATATTATACACAAAATACCTGGTAAACTCTAATATGTATCAATTAAACCAACAGTCTGGGGTATGTTTTCTTCTGTGGGAAAAAATGTATCCAAATGCCTGTACAAAATGGATGCTTTTTAAACGCACACATCTCTTGAAGATAAACCAGATCTTTCTAGAGGTATGCTCAATTTGAACAAACCAAGTATTTGCTATGTCTATTTTCTTCCCTGGACAATCTTTGTCTGGCAAAATAATACAGTCACATCTAATCCTCAAGACAAATAAGGTATATGCAGATTAGAAACCAAAATGCATATCACATTTCAACATTAAAAATCAGAACAGAGTATAGGATATACTAGATTACTAGATTATGATCCTGACTCAGGACATGAAATAGGAACAAATTATTTCTGAGGGTCATATACTCCTCCATGAATCTCTTACCAAAATTTATGAAATACCAATTTACAATGAACCCATTCCTAACACATCTAAAACATTTGTTCTTTATCATATTTGAAAGTCATCATGACCACAAGAAGGGCCAAAAGATTCCTCTAGTAGAAAAGCAAATAAAACGAATGCCTTCTCTGCAGTGCCAGGATAAAAAAAAGAACTGAACTTTGTTTAAAATTTCCTGAAAGTTGCTAAAAGAAACAGGAATCACATTCCTATTGTTATGAATTAAAAGATGCATCTGTATCCCATTTGCATCTGGCAATGAAGTGTATCATTCCACAAATGCCATCAAATTTGCACTCAACAGCTCTAGAGAACATTCAGATGCTTAAGAGAAGAGTGACAGTCTCTCCTTTTGCTTAGCATGGGCAATTCTCCACTCCTTGTATGTAAGCATTGCTCTAGGTGTATAGGAGAGCAGGCCAAGTTAATAAATGACGACGTCACAATTCAGTTATTCTACAATAATTTTCATTCTAATACAACACTCCCAAAGGGAACTGCTGGCCCACTCCTTTGGTTGCAGCATGTCACGCAACTCTGAAGTCACATATACGTAACAAAGGGAATTGCTGGTGTGTGGATATCAAGAAACGCTCCACCTCTTTTTTTTTTTTTTTTTTAATTTTTTTTAATGTTTTATTTATTTCTAGGAGAGAGAGAGACAGCGTGAGCAGGGGAGGGTCAGAGAGAGAGGGAGTGACAGACTCTGAAACAGGCTCCAGGCTCTGAGCTGGCAGTCAGCACAGAGCCCGACGCGGGGCTCGAACCCACGAACCGCGAGATCATGACCCAAGCGAAAGTCGGACGCTTAACCGACTAAGCCACCCAGGCGCCCCGATTCCACCTCTTATCTTCAATCTTGCCCCCTGACTGAAATATTTCTGTTACCTACCAATTCACCCCCTGCTTGTTTTCAGTTTTATCCTATAAATCTACCAGAATTGAACTTTCCAGAATGCCCTGAACTTACACATGGATAGCTTTACATATCTCGTCAGCAGTCTTTCCAGCTTTCCTCAAAGTTATGGCAAGATTTTTGGCCCTATTTGCTTCCAGTAACGTCACTTTGTTTGATCCCTTCTGTGTTATCTTTTGTTTGCTTGAAGAAAGATCAATGGCAGGACCTTGAGCTTTTGTCTTAAATATTTCCTCAAACTCGTCCACATTTAAATCCTGGAGTAATAAAAAGGGATGAAATGGGCAAATTGGATTATACTTAAAAATTAACTCAGGCAACCATTTTGACAGTTTCTTAAGCATCAAAGAACTTAACTTTTTCTACTCAATACTTGGCCTTGATCAAGGCTTGCTCTATTTTCCCATTTGTGCTATAGCGTGACTTAGGCCACACAGACAGCCATGAAGGGCTAAAGTAGAGAAGTGATCCCATCTGGCTAATTCAGCTGCCTTTCACTAATTACCTAGCAAGGCTAGCCACCACAGACTAAAATGATCAAACCAGCTAATGGATGTAATAATATTGAGTTCTTATTCACTTACAGTTCAATAAAGGGTTTTTATGCCCTTTTATAAATTAAGGACAGGACTTGTGTCAGATACATATTTTGTGGCATGTATTGAAGATAATCAAAACCACTCCATAGTAACACAACTTCTTAAACAATTTTGAAATGACCTTACGAAATAGTGTCCTATTCTCTGATATTATTGTATTAGAGAATTTTCTTTCCTTCTTTACATCAAGGGATTTAAAATACCAGCATTTTATCGCAGAAACGTCCAGGTCAGCAGAGCACGTATTTGAACTTTGCCACACAGAGAGAGCCCCTAGTTTCTAACCAACAGAGAAAGGTACCTCCAGAATCCGCTCATCATCAATTTCATTGAAGACCGTGCCATTGATCTGATTTGGCTTCAGGGCAACCCAGTTAAAAACTGGCATTCTGAATTTCGTCTTGATTGGCTTCTTAATTTTCACAGCTACAGAAGTCAGAGAGGATGAAATTAAGATTCCACCCAAATCCCATGATTCTCAAGAACAATGAGAATAACCCTTGCAGATGACCCTTGAACACTGGAGGACCACCACCAAGGGGCGCCCAAGTATTTAAACACAGAAAACCTCACACGTGGCTTAGGCTACAGCAATTTGAAGTTTATCATTTGGTTGACTGATGCAACACTGTAGTCAAGTTGTCTAAGAGCCAGGGTTTGGGGTTTGTTTGTTTTTTAACGCAGGCAAATGGACTGCTGCATTACAGTCATGATGTTAAGACAATGTGTAGGACAGAAGTACTGGGGAGCAAAAGGATTAATGAGGTTACGAGACAGCAGAGAGGATAAATGCTCAGTGACACTGGTGAGTGTGAGTCAAATTCTGAAATCTTAAATTCTCGGTTCTAGAACACATTACTTCCCAACCAGTCTTATAAGATGATCAGAGACTGCAGGCAGTGGCTGTCCACACCACCAGGAACATAACATCAAGAAGGCTGACTTTCTGTAATGTCGAGAAGCAACACATTCTTGTGGACGATTTTGACAATGGGGATTATATTCAGGCTGAGTTATTCCAACCAGACCAAGGGTCATGAACAGCTCAAAATGGAAAATATGTAAGATGACAGAAGGGGCACTGAGAAATCAGGATCAGTACTGCTTTTTGAGAAAGGCCACAGTCCCTTCCCCCTTTACTAAAGAGCAAGTTCTCCCCAGGAGTCAGCTACATGCAACTAGAAGGTATCAAGGAGCCCATTAAAAACACAGAAAACCTCTAGAGAGGAAGGGATCTATCTTCGAGCGGTCAGGTAAGGAGCCGCAAACTCCTCTTACTGTGGGGAAATGAGCTAAAAAAGGAAACTCATTAAAAACTCCATTAATTAAGTACACATCATAAAGCGGTCCCCCGGAACCATCTAGCTATACACATATGTACCTTCTTAAGTCTACCCCGGGACACCCACCACACTGTTCGGGAGCTTCGCTATCTGCCATCATCTGTAAGGGAGAAAACTGCAGTGCAGAACAAAATAAAGCCAGCGAACACTGGGCTTTCACCTGGCTGCCTGCCATTCCTCCAGAGTTTCGAAAGCCACATCAACAGCAGGAATGTCATCTGATAAATCCACACAAAGCATGCAGGAGTACAGAAACGCAGTCTTTGTAAACCAGGCCTTTCTACCACCACGTGACACCTTAGCAGTGTTGGATTGCTCACTGCACTTCACTTAGGTCTACACTGCCCAGGAAAACCCACATCCTCCACAGGACAAAGAAAGAGACCTTCCTCTGGTCTGGCCTTTTGAGCAATATGGAGGGAGAAAATGGGGAAAAGCTCTACGGGGATCTTTCCACAATCTGAGCTAGTGGGTGAGCGCCGTTTGATTCCACTATCCATCCACAGACTCCACAGGCCTCAGGACACTCACTAAAAGTGATTGTATCTGCAACCACTCTACTTTTAACTCATCAGCAAGAGTAGGAATAAGCCTGAGATCAGAACACAGGCAAAAACAAGTTATCTTCAGAAAGGAGGTCCTGACTCCCAACGATGAACGAGGGTGGGTGTGGGGAAGGTTGTAGGAGGAGAGGCCTACAGGTGACCATGATGACATGGTGCTCGCAGTGTTCGGGCTGAAGGCACTGGCTTCACGTGGTGGTGGGTGTTCCACGGAGAGAGCCGGAGACCAGTGGGAAAGGCCTGGAAACACAGCACCTTGCGGTCTGTCCCTGCTCTGTGGAGCAACTACCCTTCCTCCCCAAAATAAATCTAAAATCCTTCTATAGATGATGCCTTGGATCCAACTATGACAAACTGAAAGGGGGAAAACCTGCTTTTCTCTCAGGGGGAAAGGAATATGGCATATGAAATCCAGGCTGTCTACTTGCCGAGCCGTAAGCTCTTCTTCTAAAACCTATGAGCAAACCTGGAACAACAGTCAGCCAACAGCGAGACTTCCCACGGACACAGGGTCAAAATGCAATGATTCAGGTAAGATGGAGTGAAAACACATCAAGGCACAGTGTGACCAACAGGGACGCATGGCAAACACTCAACACACTCAGTGAGGAGCAACCTACAGAAAAGCTTGATTGGCCCATCTTTTGTGGAAGCAGAGAGAACAAAGAAAATACAAAAAAAAAAATTAGATATGGTTAGAGTCAAGCCGCTCAGCAATTCACGCACCCTTAGCAGAGAATTTCATGCTTCTTGGATACATTTCACAAAGCAGCGCAGAGCCAAAAATTCATTTCCATTCAGGCCTGCCTTGAAGACTCCCTTATTATTTTGTTTTAAAAAGTAATCCTTTTTAGGAGAGGGGAAAAAATGATTTCATTATAGTGGTCCCAAACAGCCATATTGAATTGTGCTAGGTATTGCAGAAGAAATGAACAATGATTTAATGAAAAATAATCAGCCAAGTACGAATTCTCATTGTGAACTTCCAAAGCACGTTCTCCCAAAGAGAGAGCCCAGCAGTCTGTCACAGATGACCAAAGCGGGACACAGGACCAGACTGCTCTGTCACTGATTTGAGGAAGAAGCCTTACGCTTCAAATGTACATTCCACACTAAATGTTTTGTCTATAAAATGCAAAGAAAACTTAACTAGATAAAACTAGAGGACCTTGTTCAGGTCCCCTGTCTCAGCCACCAAACACACACATACTCATTGCCTGTTGAAGGGATAGGCCATCTTGCTGCCCATGATCTCAGGGCCTAGCAATGTCACAGGTTTCTGGGTTCCAGGAGCCCTTGGTAGATCATCTCAGCTCTGTTCCGTGGCCCCACTGGGAGATTCTGATTCTGTCTGGCCTTTTGACTCCAAGGAGAAAGTTACCCAGCACACTGGCAACACACCTCACAAAATGTGCTACATAACCATCTTCTAATCCTTACATCTTGTAAAAGAGAACATCTTGTAGTCGATAAAGGGATGCTTACGACACTTAAAAGAAGTTTCTTAAATCCCACACATGGTCCTCTAAAAATGATGTAAGACCCATAAGGAACAACTTCCAACTGTAGAACCCTGAAGGTAGCGGTGGTCATGAGCCCAACAGAGAGTTCCACACACTACAGCTGAGATAATCAGAGGAGCCTGCAAGTTTTTAAGATTATGTAGTGGGAAGAACCCAGGCAAAAAAGTTAACCAGAGAGGACAAGCCTTCTACCGAACGGAGCCCTGGACCTGCCCATCTCAGCCCCGTGGCCCTTTCGCTCTGCCAAGGCAGATGGAGTTCTAGAGAGCTCTAGTGAATGCAAGTAGAGGCTCCATCATACGGAGCTGTTGCCAAGGAGAAAGAAGCAGGACCAAAGGAACAGCCCGCCACAGCCACGTCTCACAGTGAGCACTCTCAGGGCACCACAAGGAGAGCCTCATCAGCAAACCAGCTGCACATGCCAGTTACAGGTTGTCACGCTCAACCTGAGAACAGCCTGTTGATGGAATGGATTCCTGGGGCTTCTCGAGAGGTTTTGGTTTGCTTACATTCCAAAACCCAACATTTCCATGATGACACTTTCAACTTTTGTCCTTCAGAAGCATTAAAAGTTCTAGAAGAAAGTAGTAGACAGGGGTCACACCTTGCAAGGTAGAACTAAATCACTGGATTACTGTGAATATTACTTTCAGCAGGCATCTTATTTGTTTCTCTGACAATTTTGTGGAAGTTGGGGTGGAAGTAAATATGACAGATTCGATGTGAAATAAGGAGGTTGTTCTGAGTCACTTGGATGAATTCGCCCTAATGGCTGGCTAGTACGGCTGCTGATGGGACACTCTGAGGGGTGGAGCAGGCAGTCTGGAAATCTCTTACAGCTGAGAAGGCATGTATATGGACACTGGACAAAGGCTCTGGGACCTAGCATACGCAGTAGAGTGGTGGTTCTGCATCAGAAATAAGAGAACTCACACAAGGACAGATGCAGAGGAGGAAGCAGAACTGTCTGACGTCACAGAGATGACACGGCAAAGCTCAGAGCAGTTCAAAATGCCAGGGAAATCCTCCCTGACTGAGAAAATGGCTGGAGAATTTTAGAAAAGAGTAAAAAGTCACTTGCATGAGTCAGAAATCAGAACTTCTATTTCAAGGCATTAGAAGGACTCTCTCTTCTCACCCCCCACATGCACAGTTTTATTTCTGGTGAGGGGTGCCGTCTTCTACCCTGGTTAGCAGGAGGGCAGCACAGGCTATATGGAAGCATTTCAAGGTAGGGAAGAGATCCTGCTCTTGGCAACATCTTCCCTTGAAGCTTCAGTTCCACTATAGTGAATTCTGGTATCTTCAAATGCACAGAAGAAATGCCTGGAAACCTGCATCGGGTAATTACACAGAGAGGGATTTTCTCCACTTGAAAACAGCATTGCAAGTACCTTCCAAGAACAGAGCTGAGGGCACCAGAAGGACTCTTTGTCAGAGCTCTGACTACTACGGACGTCCACAGGTGTTTGATGAACCCGTGAAAATGCACTGATCCCTAGGAAGGGCACTAGTTTCCCTTCCCTTTCCTAGCTGGGGAGAGTGGAAGGTGGGAAGACTGGAGAATCAGAACTCCCTGCTAGAGAGAGCGGAACAGCAGCTACTCAGAGAAAAATGCCTCCTGTGCATAACTTCGCCTTTACCGGCTACTTAGCGGGAATGATATAGCGGAGATACACGGGATTGCAAGAGACCTGGCTGGACTCTCAAAGAAAGGCTTTAAGGCCTCCAGAGGGAACACAAATGAGTATTTCTTGCACAAGTAAGTACCTGGGACTCCATTCTGTGCTCTTACCTGCTAGTCCTGAGTTGAAAACCACTGTGGGTGAGGACGTCCCAGGCAGCGGGGGTGCAGAGGGAGGAGGGGGGGGAGGTAAAGGAGGAGCTGGCACAGTCTCAGCTGCAGGACCCGGGAGGGGCGGGGGAGGGGGAGGCGGCGGAGGCGGTGGGGGAGGGGGAGGGGGTGGCGGTGGCATAGGTGGCGTTACTGGGCCATTTTGCACTAGCAAAAAAAGAAGAAACAAATTGCCTTTCAAACCAGGAGAACAGTTTCACCTGTAGGATGTCACCTGCACATAAAGAACCCAAAAACAAAATTGTGAAAAGGACACAGGATTTTTTTTCAAGGACTATAAAATCTCCTCATTGAGAAATAAAGAATATACCGCAGCATATGTAAAATGAAGCTTTATAACCTAAACCTCAAAATGTAAGAAGTTTTTAAAATCAGTGAGCAAAAGAAAATGCAAGAGAAGCAAAGTACATAAATGGAAAGCAGGTAAAATAAGAAAAACAAACATCCCAGACACTACCCTCACTTCTCCCAAGGAGGGTTCTCACCTGCTTCAGGTGTGTCTGATAATGGAGGTAGTGGTGGGGGAGGAGGGGGCAGGGGGCCTGAGGAGGCGACCCCCACTACTGGTCCCACGAAGTTACCCATGGCCACCTCTGACCCTGTGGACAACGTGCCAGAAGCCACAACTGGCAGAATGGCGATGTCCCCATCCCCTTTCTTCTGAATTTTAATGGTCCCTTGTTTCTCCAGTTCATGAATCTTTTTTTCCAGGGTAGACTGTCTTTGAATGGCTTCTTCTTTTTCTTTGACCATTTTCCTTAATGTGTGAACCTGGGTATTTGCATCTTTGTAGATTTCCTGCAAAAGAGTTCACGGTCAAGAGTCTATCTTCATGTGACATCCATACTACCATCAGATTGGCAAATTGAGGATCAAAGAAATAACCAAACAAGGGGCATCTGGTTGGCTCAGGTGGTTGAGCATCCAACTTTGGCTCAGGTCATGATCTTGCAGTTCGAGAGTTCGAGCCCCATGTTGGGCTCTGCAGTTACAACTCAGAGCTCTGAGCCTGAAGCCTGCTTTGGGTTCTGTGTCTCCTTCTCTCTCTGCCCCTCACCTGCTCACACTGTCATTTCCTCAAAATTAAACAAATGTTGAAAACAAAATTTTTTAATGCCCCAAAAAATGAAAAAGAAGGATACTGACATATACCTAAGAATTCTATAGAGCTCAGCCTCCTATAAAAGTCCTATTCATTCTCAAGTGTTCATTGGTAATGCATGCAATATGTACCAGCAATTGTTATCCCCAATATGGTTCTTTCCATTCTTAAGTACAGCTAACTCAATCTTCCCTGCAGGTGGAGAGGAGCAAGGCAGAGACGATCCAAAAATAATTTTATAGCTGACTTTGGAATACCCTGGGGGTATTCTGGTGAGGCACCGTGTTTTCCTTTTACTTGTTTTAAAATTCATTTGTAACTCCTAGACACATATCGGCTAACAGTAGACAAAAGGCCCTAAATAAGATTTGGATAGAAGTCAGACTGGGATTAAAAATCTGCAAAGCAGAGAAGAATCTACTCATGAATACCCAGGGGCTGACTGTTCTTCAATGGATTTCTCTGGCCTTCACAATGCCCTCTTGACCAAGCTCAGGACAGCAATCATTGTAACACTGTCCTTTTGGTATGCAGTTCACACAACAGGCCAAAGCTTCCTTCTACTAATTACTTATTTTTGTCTAGGCTTTTAGCAGAAAACAAAAAAGTTACAACTTTCCATTTAAAGGCTGTCCCCATTCCTTTTCTAAGGGGCTCACCAAGGTTTCAGGGAAAGGATTTTCTGGAACTTACGAGCTGGGTCTTGTACATGTGATCTCTCACCACAAACCTCCAGCAGGCAGGGAAACATTCTTCACACCCTGTCTATTATTAATAATCTGAGAGTCTGACTTGAATTGAGTCCATATGCTACAACTCTGTCTCGACGGCGTGCCAAAAAATAAATTTCCTAGAGTTAACTGTAGGACATGTCAGAATATCACGCAACACACACAGACATGATAAGCATCGCGGAAAATGTGCCATTTCATCAACGATGGTGTAGGGGGGCAAGCCATTTGCCTGAAAGCCCTCCAGGCATGTTGGTGATTTTATGTTCTGTACAATTCTAAACACACGGATGGCACTCCATAAAAACCTGACACGTAAGGTAAAACAATGCTAAGGCCAAATAAAATAGCTGGGATCATCTGATAATAAAATGGATTGGTTTTGCTTTGCCTTTTCTCTCTCTTTGTTAAATTTTTTTGGTGAATGACATTAGGTCTCGCCTGTGTTGTGATTTCACTGTTTCCACGGCAACCACCAAATCTGGTTTCAAGTAGAAGCAAAGCAAAAAAATACAAAGAAGCCCAAGTCCTAGTAAAAATAAATAAGTGGCATGAATTAAATCCGTGCCGTGTTTTTATTTCCAAGCAAATGGGTGATCCACTGAATCAACTCAGACCCGTCCAGATGGGAAAATATTGTTGCTCTTGAAAACTGTGATAAGGAAGTATGGAGCCCCCAACATCTGATTGCAAACACATGTGTATCCATCCCTAACTATGTGTACTTCTCATCTGAGTATCGCCTATGAAATGGTTCCAATAAATACGTTACATCAGTGCGTTCCTCTGACATGAATATATTCCACGTTCTACTAGAGCAGGAACACCTTCCCCGCAATGCCCATCTGGGTGGCTGCCGTCAGCACACTCACTCGAACGACATCCAGCTCCTTGTTCCTCTGCATCAGCTGCTTTTCCAGTTCCACGATCTTGGACATGGCTTCGTTCTCCGTGTCCTGCAGCTTTTCAGACAACTGCAAAGGTTTAAAAGGGAAGCTGTGTCACAACACACGACCATTCGCATCAGGTCCTCGGTGCTCAGAAAGTGGAGCTCTAACGGGGCCCAGAGTCCTGCATGTGTTCCGCCAGCTGTTTTTCTGGAAACGTGAATATTTATATGATTCTGAATACCTATTTGTTTCTAATAGGAATTAATAATTTATAGACGATCCTTAATAAAACCCATATGTCAGCTCCTTAGTGTTTCAACATACACAGTGTACCTCCCTCAGTTTCCACAGGGGCTGGCAAGGACAGGGAGCAGGAGGCACCGCAAGCGGGGAAGTTCACCTTTCCTTCCCTACGAAAAGGCCGTTAGGCACAAGCTTTTGAAAGGTATCAGTCCTGAAAACTTGGTTCTGTTATTACAGAGCACCAGCTTTTAAAGAAGAATAGTGCTCATTTTGACCCAAACTAACCCAAACAATAAAAGTCAACTGGAGGGGCAGTTCAAACAAACAGGCGGCCTGCTACCAAAGTGGGTTATGTGAGTACAGTTCTGCGGGGCTGGCTGAGGCTTCAAGAGGAAGACAGTGGGAGCCATGTGCTAAGTAACTGCTCTTCCCCCAAGACTCTGAAAGTGAATGACTTTAGATGCCTCGCATCTCATTGAAAACAAGTAAAGAAAGCCAGGGGGGCAAGGTGAGGAGGAAGGGTGGAGGTTAAAATGCTGATCAGGTTCAGAACAGGATACAAATCTTTAAGGGGAAGGCCGATACATGCCCTTCCTAGACAAGCGGCCATGCAGGTCATGATGGCACTTAACAGAGGTGGGGGCGAACAGCTGGCTCACCAAGTAGGCCTAACCATGGCCATGAAGGGCCCATTTTCAGATGAGGGACAAAGGTCAAGGGCATATCAAGCACACATGATACTCTCAACTAAGAAAACGTAGAGAGAAATAAGTGGGCCATTCAAATGGAAAAACAAATATGGCTCTAAAAAGAGACAACTCAATTATAGCCAAGGACACGGTCGTGCAGAATTCAACAAAAGAATCTGGTCCTCACAATGCTTAGGTCTTTAAGAAGCATCATTTTTCTGTTCATTCTTATGCTATTCAAATATCTGCTTAATGGATGAACAAAAGGACAATCTCTGAAGGCCTTTAGACTCATATTCAATTTAGTCTGTGGTAAGAAAAATCCCTCAAAACAAAACAAAACAGAACAAAAAAAAGTGAGCCCCTGCCCTGAGCTGGAGTTCATGTGCTACCAACAGGATACTCCTCAAAGAAGAGGTTTTAAGGGAGTGCTCACTCATTTCCTTGAAAATGCCTGTAGCTGAAATGAATTTTTACCGAACATGAGTAACCGTAAGGCAGGACTAGGAAGACGGGCATCATGAAGAAACAAGATCACCCTATCCATGGGCCTGGGGGGACACATTCGGTAGAACATGACTTCTATTCAGAAGACTAGGAGTGAAAATATAAGTTACTGATACATCAAACCAAACTTCCAGGGGCACCTGGGTGGCTCAGTTGGGTAAGCATCTAACTTCACCTCAGGTCATGATCTTATGGTTCAGGAGTTCGAGCCCGCATCGGGCTCTGTGCTGTCAGTGAGGAGCCCACTTTGAATCATCTGTTCCCCTGTCCCTCTGTTCCTTTTCATTTCTCCCCCTTCTCTCAAATAAATAAATAAACTTTAAAGAAAAAATAAATCCAAACTTCCAAAGAGGCTGAAGTGCATGGTATCTTGTCTGGGTAGCAATGGTAGTTCCACTGAGGGACACTGGATGGGAGACTGGGAAGACACAGATAGTGGTCTATTAGCTGCAGGGCTTATTTTAGCACAAAGTGCTAGAACCCATCCTCCATGGGCTTGTGTGAACACATGTGGTAGAAGACATATTCGGAGAATGACATATTCGGAGAATAGGAGTCTAAGAGACTTTTTCACATCAGCCCAAATTCACACGTTCAAGTTCCATTTCCCCTCTATGTGGCACCCATCACCTCATCCTCTGGTGTCCATAAGTAAGAGGGCCGGGACATCTGGGCTCAGCAGAAACTGAGCAGGTGAGCTAAGGCAAGGCAACAGGTTCCCTTTAGTTTTAAGTAACAAACATGCCTTCTTTGAAAGAACCCCAAGTGGCTCTTGGCAGCTCTCGATCTCAAGCTGCAGTTTATCCCTGTACTCTAAATCCTTCCCCGTACTGCCAGAATGGCTACCACTCATTCTGCTTGGCACCCAGTTACACAAAGCCAGTTTTTCCTTTCCCAACATGTAGTTACATGAGAAATGTTCTCCTCCAGCTCCTCCACCCTCTCCAAGGCCGCATTCTTGGTTTCAGCATCTTCCAGGAGAGCTCCCACATCAAACACGTTGTCCAGGTAAGCCTGAATCTGCACTTGCAGCTTATCGCTCTCAGTGTGCTTCAGTTTCTAAAAACCAAAACACAAGAGAGGGTGGTGTTCACACAGCTGTGGACACAGAGCTTAACGATACAACATCCTATTTGTTCCAAAGAGTCCAATCTGTTCCAAGAGAGGGTCTGATGTAGCATCCTCCTCAAGAGAATTACAGTGTTCATCTAAGAAGGTACCATCACATTACAATGAACACCTTCTCCCAAATATATACACATTTCCTCCCTAATTCTCCCTAAAGATACAGTCTCCATGTAGGCTTATTCCAAACTGAAACAATTTGAAACAGGTGAAATCGGACAATGGAGAAATTAAGAGCAGCTTCTGAAAGGGGCTACAGTCCCAAGCAACACAAATTTGGGAGGCATCTGTGTGCAGAGGTGGTTAGAGTAGGTGTGATTTGTCTGGGAGAGATGGTAATTCCCATTAGGATTAGGCTGGATGGGAAGTGGAGAAGGCAGGGATAAAGACTGAAATAGCAGCTGGGGGGATGGGCTTACTTTAGTATAAATTGCTAGAATCTGCCCTCCATGAGAACTTCCCTAAGATACTGCCCCAGCATAAGGAGTCCAGGGCTTCCCAAAGCACAGATCAGGCAGCTTTCCTCCACTCTTTGCATTACAGACCCAGGCATCCAAAGGAAGTTAACCAGCTTTAAGGTGAAATTGGAGGTCAAGGTAACCTATGAATCTTCCTTATAAGTAACCTAAGTTCTGAGTTCCCCTGGGGGAGATGAGTGGCTAGAATAATATTGGCATACAGATGACACCAATAAATACTTATTGAACAAATCAATGGCTACTTACAAGGCTGAGTTTCAGTAAACTAATGAAGTATTTATTATGTGCTTATAATATTCATCTTCTAACCACCTCTATCAGGGTCCAGAACAAACAGACCAAAACATTAAAGAAATACAGAGTTTTGGAAACATCTTCAACTTTTCCGAGGAGTTAGGCTCTACATAAATTGTCAGGAAGATGGATTTGCTCCTAGGTCTAATCTGGAATTCTTCAACATAGCTTGCTCTAAAGAGAGTATGTTCCATCTTAGTTCAGGAGGTATGAACTGAAAAAGACATCTGAATAAGGGTGAAGCCTAGAAAGGGAAATGAGAAAGCCACTAAGAAGGTTTTCTCACGAAGTACACAATGAGTAACAGGCACTGCTTGATGTGTTAGGATTTGCCATCACAGCCTTGACCTGAAAGGGCTCAGTACCACCATCACAAAACGGAACCCAGAATACCATGAGCCATCTACACACTCAATTTCCGCTCAGATACTGCCACTCCTAGGGCATGTAGGGAAAGAAGATAGAGAAACCTTGACCACAGAGCAGGAAAAACCTCTCAATACCATAGTCTGTCAAAGATATTCATGATTATTTAGATAAGAAAACAATTCCAGTCACTCTTTAGTGAAAATCCATCATGCCTCTCCCAGAGTACAGTCCTTAGACAACATTAGGCCAGTCTACCCACGGGCAGCCTGGCTGGTCTGATAAACCAGCTGAGGAGCTCAGAGAGTAACCAATGCTAGGATTCTGCCTCGCAGTAAGCTGTAATTCCCTGGTTTCAGCCCTGATGAAGTTTGGGTGGCTGAAATCTAGAGAACCAAGGGATGTACTTCTATCTCTTCTTCAGGGCTAGCAACAGATTTGAAATTGAGGTCAACAATTCTTGCCCTCTCACTAGTGGCCTTTCAAATTCAAGGGGACCACTGCCATACCTAAGGGAAAACTAAACTGCTCAAGAGTCAAAGGACATGAGGCACTTCCTGGGCACACACAGCTATTCAAGTCCATTTATGATTTTCACATGAACTCGCTATTTTTTTAGGTGAAGAACTACAGGGAACTTCCATGGGGGGCGGGGCGGGGGGGCAGAGAAAGAGAAACGTTAGATCTTTTCATGAACCAAGAACTTAAAAGTAGAACTTCTAAAGCCACAAATGCATTAACCAGAATTTAACGGCTCCATGAGGAAGTCTCTAGTGTCCATTTCCTCAAGATTTTTTTATGCTCTAAGCATTTATTCATCACTCTTTAGCAGTCTTGGTTTGACTTCCCCTGCCCAGATGGGGTCCCTAGAGTAACCAAAAATGTGGACTGCCCAACAGCCCAGATGAAGGGTGCAACGAGACTTGACCCAAAGAGAGCTCAAGAGCAGAGGAGAGCTACAGCGAGGCTACAAGAGGTTGTCTGACTCCAGCACTAAGAGGCTGCTGGCAGAAGGCAGCCTGAGGTCCCAGAAGAGCTCAAGACTCCAGTTTCCCTGGCAGATTGCTTCACCCGGATAGGTTCCCTTTCACCAGTACTACAGGACTTGACTGTACAGAGCTTGAAGTGTTCTTTAGTCACGGCGGAAGTGTATCTTGAAGGTAGGCAATACATCAAGGCTTACAATTGGAGCCAAAGGTCACAGCTATACTTACATCCAAGTACTCATCCAAGCCTAACTTGGTGAATTCATACTGGAGGTGAACTCTGAAATTCATGTCTTCTACTGAATGGACTACAATATTAATAAACTGCATAGAGGCCACCTGCAATGAAAGTGCCAGTGAGTTAGATGGCTGGAAACTTGTTTTCTCGGTTTGAACATAGGCATATGCTTTCAATTACACAAATGTAAGTTCACTTACCAATCTCCTTTTCCTTCATTTCATTGGGTCTTTAAAAATATTTTATAATTTTTTTATATTCAAAAGTCATAGAGATACCACAATAAGAGCCCTTGTCATCCACTAGGGTGACTCTAATCAAAATTAGAAAAACCATACCAAGAACTGCAAGGAGGTGGAAAATGCGGAACCCTCATTGGCTGCTGCCAGAGATATAAATCAGTGCTGCCACTTTAAAAAGTTTGACCATTCCACAAAATATTCATGACAGAGTTACCATAGGACCCAGCAACCCTGCTGCTAGATATATACCCATGAGAAATGAAAATACATACCCATACAGAAACTTAAACACAAATGTTAGTAACAGCATTATTCACTATTACTTACATTAGTATAACTTATAAGTACTGTATTGTTTTATATTATTCATTATTTCCCAGAAAGTGGGGAAAAACACAATATCCATCAAGTGATGGATTTAAAAATGTGACATATCCACACAATGGAAGATTAGGTGACAATAAAAAGGCAGTGAAGTACCAATGCATCTTACAATGTGGATGAACTTGAACACATTATGCTAAATGAAACAAGTCAGTCATAAAAGACCACATATGTTATGATTCCATATGAAATATCCTGAACAGGCAAATCTGTGGAGACAGAAAGTAGATTAGCAGCTGCCTAGGACTGGGGATAGGAAATGGGCAGTAACTACTGACAGTCATTCTTTCTGGAGTGACGACGTGTTCTAAATTAGACTGCAGCGACGGCCACACAACCCTGCATGTATGCAAAAAATGTGGTGAACTGTCCACTTACAAAGGGTAAATTACATGTTATGTTAACCACCTATCAATAAAACCTTTTAAAAAGTCTTATGGGTACACAGAACAAACTGTATAAGTTGCAATAAGCATTATTACAGAAAATGTGAAATTATACAAAAGAACATTTTTACAAACCACCTATAATCGTACCACAGGATAATCACTTCTAAAATCTCACTGTGAGCCCCCCCATACCAACAAGATCGTAACAGGATCTTTGACCCATTTTTCCGTTTTAAACAATCAACCGGCTTCCATTCCACAAAAGCCATGGATTTACTACTTTCTCCCCACAACTGCATCAGTGGCCCTGAGACCTGCCACAGAGAAAATGAGTCCCTGATTTGGTAAAGAACAAAACACAGTTGAACAGATAGATTTTTCTTTTCCTTTTTTTTTTTTAAGGTTTTATTTTTAAGTACTCCCTACCCCCAACCTGGGGCTCAAACTTACAACCTCAAGATCCCCAAGATCAAGAGTGGCCAACTGAACTAACTAGGTGCCCATATCTTGCTTTTAATGGTGACAGTTTAGGAGCACCTACAGCTCATCTGGTTAAGCATCTGACTCTAGATTTCGGCTCAGGTCATGATCTCACAGTTCATGAGCTTGAGTCCCACATTAGGCTCCACACTAACAACGTGGAGCCTGTTTGAAATTCTGTCTCTCCACCCCTCCACTGCCCTCTCTCTAAGAAAAAAAAATAAAACTTTTTAAAAATTAGTGACAGTTTGTTTATGGTGAAAATGTTTAAATAATGCTTTTCCCTCTATGGGTAAGTGCAGTCTGTGCAAGGAGATAAAATGATTTAAAATAATGACAGTTTATTTATGGTGAAAAAATCCAACTAGTGCTTTCCCTCTATGGGTAAATGCAGTCTACTCCAAGGAGGTAAAATGAGTGAGGGATCAAGATTCACATTTACTCTGAAAACTGCCTTCTTCCCCTCTCCTCCCAGTTTCTTTTATCTTTTTTCAAACTGTTTCTATCGGGTTAAACTCTCCTTTGAGTATATGTTATACACCGGCTATCTTTAGAAGATATGCTAACTGTCTTGATTCAAGGAGATTCTTTTGTAATTTACCAAAAAATGACTTCTGGTTCTATGGTTAAATGAGCTTAAAAAAGAAAGAGATGGTCAGGTGGGATTCTGGCATCTTCCATTTCTCTTCTGAATATTTGTTGGGTTTTAGGATATGCCTGAGAAGCAACTATTTGCTAGGTGAGAGATGAACTGAGAGCAGTACCTGTATATTAGCAGTTTCTAAATAAGATTCCTTGATGCATGTACATATGAGTAAATGACAAGAAATGTACTTTCATTTGTAAACAGTGCAGGTATTTTAAAGGGGTTATTAACATAATTCCAGCAGAAACTCAAATGGCAGAGGGATCCACGAGGTATGATAATGAGTGAAGCAGACCACGTGTAATACAGTAAGGAATGCTGTGGACCATTGCCAACTAGAAAGAGGATCTTGAGACTAAAAAACTTGGGGCCAGGGGGCACCTGGGTGGCTCAGTTGGTTAAGTATCTGACTTCAGCTCAGGTCATGATCTTATGTCTCATGAGTTCAAGCCCTGCATCAGGCTCTGTGCTAACAGCTCAGAGCCTGGAACCTGCTTTGGATTCTGTGTCTCCATCTCTCTCTGCCTCTCCCCCTCTCACACACATGTGCTCTTTTAAATAAATAAATAAATGAATGAATAAATAAATAAATAAATAAATGCTGCTTGGGTCCAGCACCTGATACTCTGCAAGAATGGGGTCTAGTGTTGGCAGAAATTTTTAGTTTAAAAGAACCAGAAATCCATATTTTTATACAACTTTCAAATTTTTAATCGAAGGACATGACTGTCAGACTAAACTCACAAGCCTGTAGGTTGGCTCAGCCTGGGAGCCTCTAGTCTGCAACCTCAGCTTCCAGGAACAAATAACTTGCCTCTAAGAAGGCAGAGGAAAGAATCTGGCACAGTGAGCCTGGGCACAGCTTCTTCACATATTTACCACAAGTGCAAACATAGGTCCTAAACACTCCCAAAATCCTAACAACAAAATTAAAACGCCAACGTGTGGGGCGCCTGGGAGGCTTGGTCAGTAATTATCTCACCATTTGTGGGTGCGAGTCCCATGTCAGGCTCTGCACTGACTACTCAGAGCTTGGAGCCTGCTTCAGATTCTGTGCCTCCCCCTCTCTCTGCTCCTCTCCCCTTGCACTTTGTCTCTTTCAAAAATAAATTTTAAAAAAATGTTTAAATTAAAAAGCCAATGTAAAAACACTCCTTGTTTCACATTTTTTGCTTTTTTAAACAGCAAGTAACATGCTTCATGGAACAGCAAAGCTTCTCTATATAGGATTTCATCATTCTCACCAATTTCGGAAGGACTTGAGGGGTACGATGCATATAAAATTTAAGGACCCAGAAAAAAAATTCACATAAAAGGATTAAAAATCTCCAAAATTATGTTTCATGTTTTACAGCCACTAAAGCAATTCAAATGAAAACTGTGCCTGGTACCCTAAATGCAGGTTTAAAGGATTCACGACGTTAAGAACTGACTGGAATACCTACTCCAAGCTAGAAACGACCTGAGAGACAAAGCCCACGTACGATCTCCCGGGCACAAGAGCTGCGTATGTCAACTGGATTGGGTCAAAGAAGGCCTGCAGATCTGGACCCACCCATGGGTGATTGGTCTTAGAAATGGTCTATGGCAGAGTCCATCTTCAGTCCAGGATGAAGATTTAAGTATCTGAATTCAGCAGTTCTCAAATTCCTTTTGCTGTTCATACTTGAAGATGACAGTCCTGCCGCTGAACCACGGGCCCTTACATGGGAATTACCCTGCTAAAGAGACCCGCAGTCTAACTCTGCCCTCACAGAGTTCCCAGGGCAGGAAAGAGATGGGGGCAGGAATCACTCCCGTAAGGTAATTTGGGGGATACATGTAGTCAATTCTACAAACCAATGAGCTCTAGTCTTTGAGAATAGTCAGTCTGGAGAAAGACACTGGCTGAGGTATATAATAGGAAAAATGGCAAGATTCTTGTTTTGTTTTTCCATGTTTAGTTTGAAAGAGAGACAGAGAGACAGTGTGGGTGGGGAGAGGAGAGGGGCAGAGAGAGAGAGAGAGAGAGAGAGAGAGAGAATCCCAAGCATGCTCTGAGCTGTCAGTGCAGAGCATGACACAGGACTTGATCCCACGAACCATGAGATCATGACCTGAGCTGAAATCAAGAGTCAGACGCTCAACCAAATGAGCCACCCAGGCGCCCCAAAATTCTTGATTTCCATCTTCACGATCCTTATGCAGCTTTACTGAAAGCTAAAGCTGGCAACTGCAGGTATATGTACCAGGAGTTAACATCCTTTTCCCAAAGGTATGGCTTCATCATTTATTTGCTATAAAAAATTAGTACTTTGGGCCTTTAGTACCTATGTGCATGAGGAATAAAACTGGAAATAAACACTGTAATGGGACAATGCAGATTGTGAAGAACATTCTAGATTGAATCTATAGCACATTACACTCAATTTTCTGTCCTTTGTAACATTTATATGCACATACATACACACATATGTATCATATGGAAATAGAAATGGATTTAGGAAAAAAGCACAGAAATGGAGCTTGCCTTATTGAATGTAATGTGGTACTGGAATAACTCACCATAAAATCTATGTTATTGTCTTCATTCCTGAAATGTTCCATCAACTTCTCAAAGCGCTGTTTTTCTCCGCAAACCTGAAGTACACATTTTCATCATGCAAAAGAAATGCCAAACATAAGCATTCTAAAATTAGATGCAGGAATTTTAGCATTAATAATTATTTCCAGAATATCTTTTTATTGCCTCTCTCACATACTATTAACTTCTCTTCTAAGCTGGTTAAGTCACAAATAGCAACATGAGCCAGGCCCTAAAGCTAAGCCTCGCTTTCTTTTCAATGTTCCCTTGATATATTGAAATCTTTGTGAAATGTGTTTTTCTTTCATTGGTTATCTTTGCAGTCCAACAATTTTTTAGCCTGCATTCAGAATCCTAGAATGTTATGGTTTAAAAAAGGAAAACTGTAACAAACCCCACCACCCCATTTTCCTTTTTACAAAAGCACTTTTAAAACAGGTATGCTAAAAGATTTGGACAATTTAGTATTTAAATTCCTTGAAAAGCAGATTGAAAATGTTCCCATTACATCTAAATCAAATGATTTTAACATAAACTACGAAGTAGATACTATAGCAGTAAATTACCTAGTACTATAGTAGACACTTGGGAAGTTCTTTAACCCATTTAAGACAAGTACAGAAATGTGCAGGTACTTGTAAAGTAGCACCCCAGAGGCCTGAAACATTCAGCTCCAATTAATGTTTTCACTGAACAGGTGAAAGGGAAAGATAAATTACTATGAACTCAAGTGACCCCAAAGTATCTGGGTCTACACGGAGTTAAAAATACAGAGTCAAGTAAAAACTTGTAACAAATAAGAACTCTCTGGAGATTTATTCCCCAAATCAAAGGATAAACTTTAATTCTGCCAGTGCCCTTAGCAATCTTTCTTTTGGAGCCCATTGGTTTATTCTTTCTTCCTTCAGAAAGTATGTACCTGAATATCCATGAGCTACCTGTAGTGTTAGTAAGACAGTCTCTGTCTGGTCTCAACGTTTTTAATTTAATCCAGGTTTCATATGCTTAGTTCAGTTTTTTGGTTCTATTTGTGATCATAGGAATGTATGTAAGATGATCCTGAAGAATTCCCCTAAAATGATGTTTCACAACGCTATAATGCAGCCATTTAATTCTGTCATGCTAAATCCCATATAAATATATATTCAGTGAAGAGGAAGATTCAGGAAGACAGCAGTTTTGTCTGTATGGTTCACACCAACTTCAGCATCTAGAACAATGCTTTTACCATGTTGTAAGCTCTCAATAATATTTGCTGCATTACACTGAAAAAAGGACAAATGACTAATTATGTGAAGAGACACTTAATGAAAGGATGACTTCCCACTCTCCATCACACTGATGAAAAAAGAACCATCAGCCCACAGTAGACAGGCACCACGGGTAAATCCTTAGCGGTAATGCCTGTGCCGAAGCCGTGTGCTGGGAATGCTAAGCCTTCGGCCTCTGAGGGCTAAGTCTCAAGGCAACTTAATTTTCTCAATAGATGCAGACCACACTTTACTGTATTCGGACAACAACTCTCCACGTATATATATACGTGCCTTAACAAAAAATAGTTACAGAAGAAACAGTGCAGGAACCCAGTCTGGAAAGAGAAGGAGGCTCCAGAGAGAGCACTGAAATTCAAGCCTTTAAAAATCACATGAGTCCAATCCCACTGAGGGATTCAATAGTACCAGGGGGAACGGGGGCGGGGGCGGTGGGGGGTGGGGGCTAGGTGACACGCACATGCACAATTTTAAAAGCACTACAGACTATTTTGATGCAACTCCACAAAGGCAGAGAACCAGACGTTTAAAGGGATACTTTGTTCTGCCACTCGCCTCGGCCAGCCCCTCTGGAGAATACGAAGCACATTCCTGGAAGCAAAAGGTTTGTTAAGGGAGGGAGGGGGTTGAAGCCTTACAAGCACAGCTCCCTAGACTATGACATTAGCCACATCTTGTGCCCAAAGGCACAAAAGTCCCCAGCCTGCAAAAAAGGACCCAATGGGTGAAAACTGCCAAGGCTGGATATGGAAAGGATCAGAATTACAACCTGAATTTTCTTTGAGACAAATCCCAACATAAGAACTCATTTCCCAGGGGAATGGTTTACTTCAGTCTGGTTTGAGAGATTGTTAGTGGCAGGAGAAAGGAAGAGAAGTTGTCTTGAATCTGCAAACAGCTCCTAGCAACCAGAAGCTGCAACTAATGGTCTGTTGAGCAGCTAGCACTCAATAAACTAGAAGAAGCAACAGCCATCGATGAACAGTGATGATGAATCCATATCCTACCACGCAAAACCCTTCAAACCAAAGAATGTCAGGAATCTGCAAAGTGCTTGGTGCCCTCTCTTTACAAATGAGACAGATACCTAGACGTGTATCTATAACTTGATGAAAAGTCAATGCAGAAGTCAGAACCAGGTCCCCATGTGCCAGCCTGACTGATGTTCCTTCTCCAACACAGCCCAGAATATGCAGATAAATGTATATTACTTAATTCAGGAATGGCTTAAACTATCTTCTTAGCTGAGACACCAACAAAGAAAAATGTTCTTGCTAAAAACCACAGTCATGACACCTGACATATACTTGATGTGCCTGCACCAGAGTCCTCCATGGAACTTCTAAAAATGGCAGATTTCTGGATCTGAATCAAGACCTACTGAATAAAAATCTCCACAATAAAACTAGGAATCTGTGGCTATTGAACCAGCAGCTTATAGAATCCAGTATTCGTGGTTGTTTAACCAGTAGCTTATAGAATACGGACCAGCAGACTAAACTTCAACCTGACTACCAACTGCAAACCAGGTAACTAGATGATTAACTCATTCGATCTCTGACTTCACAGTAAATACGGAGATACAGTTACCATAAGTGAGTATCATGGGAATGAAGTAGGAATTGACCCACTGTCTCTGCATAGGTACAATGAATAATAAGGCAACTCCCAAATAATCAGGGACTGTGTGCAAGACATAAGAAAAAAGGGATTTTATGTGGCTGAGAAAAGCACATATGGACAGCAAAACTATTCACAGCCTGTTAATAAACATAATAAAAATAAAAGAATGCATCAAAACTAGAACAAGAAATATTAATTTCATGCTGGGTAAAGATCCCAAAAACCGCAGAGTGCCCTAGGAGACAGGACTGAAAGAGACATTAAGAGCTTTGACTATATGCATTTCTTTAGAGAGCAGCCTGTCAAGAGACAAATCCATGCTAAGAACATGTGTGTTAGGAAACAGAAATACCTTTAATTGTCGAAAACAATAGACTTAATATCTTCCAATTTACAGCTGTTGTGAACTTGGTGAAAATTCGAATTCGAATACACAAAAAACATATTGCCAGCAGAGATGCCAGCAGCAGGGAGCTTCGCTAGAATTATCTGATGGGCCACTCTCCTCACCCACCATGAGACCCAGAAGGGCCTCTCCTATCAGCTCCACCAAGCCCCTCTCTGGAGAGGTTCAGGTCGACAGCTCTGCTGCCAATCTCGACTAATGAATTCAGGGTGGTATTTTCTGACACTGTTCCATGAGAACAGCACGGACTCCAGGGGCCCCCTTTATTTCTGCTGAAGGAAAGGAAGCATGCAAACCAGATTCGCATTTGTTCCTACAATACTTCAGCTATCATTAAACAAGTGTATACCGTAATCCCACAGGAAATGGGAAGATGTGTTTGGGGGAGGTTGGTAAAGCTGTGTTCGGCATCAAAGGAAAGCCGTCTCAGCTCATACCGCTCACATCTGGACCACCCCCACATACTTCGTTCAAATGGGACAATCACGGCTGAACGTGTCTCTTCTCTCCTTTGACACTGACATGGTTTTAGAAAATGGGGAAGATAAAAGGAACAAGACGCCGAGTCTTAGTTATGTTCAGAATCCACACACTGATTGGCCTTCATGGGGATACACACAAGGACTTCACCAAAACGTACATAAGAGTCAGGAATGTATCTGCATGTCCGTATTACTGAACGTTATATATTCCTGCGGAGATCTGCCATCTGCCAACAAAGACCAGACAATGTAGGATCTGAGAAGTTTCAAGCTAAAAAAAAACAAAACAAAAACAAAACAAAAAAAAAACTGTTCTGTGGCAACTGAAATCTGTCATTTCTGGACTTTCATATACTCAATGGCGTTTCTCATTCCCCTGCTGGCTTTAACACCCATTTCCTGTATCAGCGACAAGACGCCACTGAAGTAAGCGGGGGAGTGAGCAAACTGAAGAAACTGCAGCCACAGAAAGGCCAGCAGAGGACATTGCAGAGAAGGTTTTTGTGCACAGGGATACTGCACCAGCAATCAGGCTTCCACTACAAGCAGCCAGGGCTACCAGAAATGAAGTCGACGGCAGGAAGATAAAAGTATATGCCCTGGAAAAGCATTACGCTGCTGCAAACTGAACAGGTGCCTTCATTTATAAATCAGTCTCATGTGAATAAATACTCTGGCCCTGATTTAACATAGAAAAGCAAAAGCCTTCAAGCTCCGATCTTGGACCCCAGAATTCAGTTTACTTAAACATCCACCCATCCCTGAAGTCCTGCCTAACATCCACTCCTCTTTGCACCTTGAAGCTCTAACACTGATGAGGATGAGGAGATACGAGGGCAGATACAGGACCAAGCAGGGGACCATAAGACCTCGGTCAGAAGTCACAGCTCTGCCACCACTCTGCTGGGAGTTTGGACAACTTGGTGAACCTCTCTAGATTTACATTGTCACATCCATTAATTTGAGAGCCTTACGTTCTATTTCTTGTTTTCAAGGCTGCTTTTAGAAAGCCTTAGGGTGATAGAGGAATACTCGGGGGCTCCCAAGGTGGGGAGCACAGCAGGCAAAGGAAAAACACAAGTAAGAAAGGTTCTGGGGACTGTTGTCCTCGTTTACCCAGCTCTGCTCTATTTTACTGGGTTGCCTGATACGAGTTCATTGAAAAAAGTTTCATTGAAGGTTTTCATTGCTAATAAAAGTTTGAAAAAAAAAAATCCCTCACTTGCTATCTTGAAGCTCTACAATTCTCATCTCGGCATGGCAATATAACATGATATTCCCAAACTGACCAGCCTGAAGCTCTACACAAACAAAACTGAGAGAGAGGCACTCAGCTACTCAGGCCCTGTGTACCATACCTAAGGACCAAAGCGCCATCTCTCGGCATCTGGCTCACTGGTGGTGTAAAGCAGATAAATCCTGCTCTGCCCAGATAATACGGGCCACACCCAGGACAAGCAAGATACATTTTCACTTCAAGGAGAACTGAAGCAAAAGCACAGCTCGTGCCAAAAAAACGACTCAACTCTGCTCTCCAACATCTGTGAAAGACATTTCTGAACACGGTCCCAAACCATTTGGATAAATCCGGGGCCCTGGATGCAAAAGAGGCAGTGGTTTAAAGTGTCTTGAAGGGTGAACAGGGGTTAGGGGAGGATTTCCCTTACAGCTAATAGTGAAGAAAGATGGCTTTACAAAAGCCTGTAATAAAGAGTATTCTTGCCAGCCAGATGTTCAAATAACAGACTGCCGGCCTTCAGCCACCTCTCCGTCCCCTTTCAAGGTCAATGACGGTCTTTGGCTTCCTCAGCAACAGCTCCCAGCGCACCACACAAAATCTGCGGCCAGACTGAGGCCTGACTCTTATGAGGTGGCTATAAAATACGCTTCTGGGTTAGTTATATAAAAATTAAAGGCCCCGTGCTTAAGTGTTTCCTTCTTGCCCTGCTGCTTGGTGCCTGCTTCAATGCTTTCTTTTTCTCCCTCACAATAGGCCCCTGTGATCCGCATGGCTCCCTGCAGGAAGGCACCTCTTAGGAGGCACGGTCTATTATGACTGATTACGCTACCCTTCTCGGGGCCTGCCCAGGAACAAAAGTTCCGTTTTCTTCTCAGGGCTGCATGAAGTAAACAGTCATTTCACAGTCTGTCCAAGGTGAAGAGCATCTTTCACCTTCCACTGAGAGCGCCAGAGGTCTGAGGATTACTTGAAGCCAAGATGTCCTGACAGAAAACCACTCTGCCAGGGTGTTCCGTGCTTTCAGCGGTTGATGACCTCTCCCCCCCTCAGGTACCCAGATGTTTCACACACTGACAGCACCTGGCTGCTGGGTCAGAAGCACACCACTTGGACCTACTGTTGGCTCTCATGTCTCCCAGGATTTAAAGGCGGAAATGTTCATTAACGTGAAACATTCTGAAACTAAATAACCTTATCTCACTCCACAGAAAACTACGGGGAAAGCTCAACAACAGAATGCACTCTACAGTCTATTCAATCCTCCTTCCCCATAAATTAATACAACATTTCTATCAATGTTGAACCGGTAAACATCTGAGTAGGAGCAAAGGCTTTTATCCACATCATGCTAATCACCCTTGTGAAAACTTCGCCACTTTTCCAAATGTTTCCAAATATCCAGATGTTTTGGCACAAGCCACACAAAACATCCAGATGACCCTTTTACTTTTCATGTATGTGTTTTGCTGTACCAAAAAAAAGAATCCTGACAAAGAAGCAAAGGGCTAGTAAAGACCCAAAGAATAACTTGTTGAAACACACCTTAAATGAGAAATACATTTTTATCACTTCCTTAAACAAAAATGACCTTCACTAAATTCTAGAGAGTGGGGCTCCATAGTAACAGTTCTTCATAACTGACATCTCCAGGAATATTCTTAATGTCTGACGACTTTCTGGCTTCAATACAAGACACATCTCTTGGCTGTAAGAACACACAGAGATTCTTTCAAGGTTTCAATTCCTACAGGAAGACCAGAATACACTGCAGCTCGAGAGAGACTGGTATTTATATAGCTACCTGAGTACTATATGACAAGAAAAAGCCTTCAGTCTTCTCTGGGATGAACGACCCATCAGATTCCTCTAAAGTAGAAGGAGGCCTAACACTATCCTTTTTTCATTCATTTCTCCTCAGAGATTCATCTTTAGAGTATATCCAATTTGTCCCAGCAAGGGAAGAGAGGGGACACAATGACACTTTCTAGTGGTCACTGCACATTCACTGAATTGTACCAAGAGCACAGGAGAGGAGTTAAACCCTACGGCACTGTCACCACATATCTCAGGGCCTGCTCGGGAGGCAGATGTCAACCCATGCCCTCTTGTGACTCCCGAATCACAAGTCAAACTAAATCTAACAAAGATGTGCAATGAATTCCGAGCCCTTGAAAACAAGGACTCTTTGTTTGCTAGATCAAAGACCTCGGTGCACAAACAGGCAAATGCCTGACGTTTCTCCACTGCTCCCTCCTCTCATTCCACATCTCCTCCACTTTCTTCTGTACTCTGCCCTAATCCTGAATCTCTAACAGGAGGACCCTACTCTCATCTAAATGGAATCACTTCTACCTGATACAGAAAGAGAGCAGGGGGTGCCTGGGTGGCTCAGTCAGTTAAGCATCCGACTTCGGCTCAGGTCATGATCTCCCGGTTCATGGGTTCGAGCCCTGCGTCGGGCTCTGTGCTGGCAGCCAGCTCAGAGCCTGGAGCCTGTTTCAGATTCTGTGTCTCCCTCTCTCTCTGACCCTTCCCTGTTTGCGCTGTCTCTCTCTGACTCTCTCAGAAATTAATAAAATATTAATAAAAGAAAAAAAAAAGAGGGGCGCCTGGGTGGCTTAGTTGGTTAAGCGTCCGACTTTCGCTCAGGTCATGATCTCGCGGTTCGTGGATTCGAGCCCTGCGTCGGGCTCTGTGCTGACTGCCAGCTCAGAGCCTGGAGCCTGTTTCAGTCTGTGACTCCCTCTCTCTCTGACCCTACCCTGCTCACACTGTCTCTCTCTCTCCTAGAAATAAATAAAAATATTAAAAAAAAAAAAAAGAAGAAAGAAAAGAAAGAGAGCAGACAGTGTATTTGGGAAACAGTTCTTAAAATATGGTTCTGGGTCCAAGGGTTTCTGAGGCACTTTCACAGAGTCTGTAAGGTCAGAACTATGATTACAAGGACACTAAGGAGTTACTTGCCTTTTTCATAGAGTAAACCAAAGTGGTGCAGAAGCAACAGTGGGTGAATGAAACCATGCCTGCCTTGGCACAACTCAAGGCAGCGGCACCAAGTATTACAGTAATCACTGCATTCATCAGCGTCCATTTACGACAAAATTAAAAAGCCAGTTTCACTTAAGGATACCCCTGAAACAAGGACATATCTGATAAAGGGTTAGTATTCAAAATATCTAAAGCACTGATACAACTCAACATTCAAAAAACAAAAAATCGAATTAAAGATGGGCAGGAAGCAGGAACAGATATTTCTCCAAAGAAGACATCCAGATGACCAACGGACATAGGAAAAGATGCTCATCATCATTTATCAGGGAAATGCAAATCAAAACCACAATGAAATACCACCTCACACCTGTCAGAATGGCAAAAGCACAATACAAGAAACAACAAGTGTTGGCACAGAGGTGGAGAAAAAGGACCCCTTTTACACTCTTGATGGGAATACAAACCAGAGTAGCCATTGTGGAAACAGCATGGAGGTTCCGCAAAAAGTTAAAAACAGAATTATCGTAGGATCCAGTAATCACTCTACTTGGTATTTACCCAAAAACTACAAAAACATTAATTTAAAGGGATACATGCACCTCTATGTTTATTGCAGCATTATTTACAATAGCCAAATTGTGGAAGCAGCCAAGTGTCTATCAGTACATGCATGGATAAAGATACGTATGTGTGTGTGCACACGCATGTGTAATGGACTATTGTTCAGCCATAAAAAGAACTAAATCTTGCCATTTGCAACAACATGGATGGAGCTAAAAAGTATAACGCTAAGCAAAATAAGTCAGAGAAAGACAAATACCATATGATTTCACTCACAATGTGGAATTTAAGAACAAAAACAAGCAAAGGAAAAAAGAGAGAAATCACGAAACAGATCCTTAACTACAGAGAATAAACAAATGGCTACCGGAGGGGAGGTGGGGGGGATGGGTGAAATGGGTGAAAGGGACTAAGAGTACATTTATCATGGTGAGCACTGAATAATGTATAGAACTGCTGAATCAATATATTGTACAAATGACAACATTTTAATGCTGTATGTTAACTATACTGGAATTAAAATTGAAAAATTTAAAAAATACCCTTGATGATGCGATGAAAACTATTAATTTTATTCCATTTTGACCAGTGAACATATACCTTTTTAGTGTTCTATATAACAAAATGGAAAGCCTGCATAAAGTACATCTGCTATTTGTTAAGATATGCCTTTCTTGAGGAAAAGGACTTCTGTGATTATTCTAGTTTCAAGATGATCTAGCCTTTTTTTTTTTTTCATTCTTATTTGAGGGAAAATAACTAACACACCACAGTTATTAAGACTTAAAACCTTGGCAGTAAGTTTTCTTGAAAATGGATGAAGGAAACTGAAAATATGGGTTTGCAACGACAAAAGCAAAAATGAGAATTTTGGGAAACTTATATTCACCATGAGTTTGGCAGCCCTTCCAATATTTAAAGATTTTTCTGATGAAAGTGGTGGTGATAATAACATGTTCTTTAAAAAAAATACTGCATGATGAAATTTGCCAATATTTAGAAGATCTGAATAATTCAGTGAATTGATATTTTCCAACTAACTACTGCATGTTGTTACAAACTGGGCATTCATTCAAGGTACAAGACAGGCAAATAAATTTTAAAGTTAACAGAAGTTCATTAATACAATTTCAGATTCTACTTTGTAACTAACCTTTAAGAAGCTACTACCTGTCGGGTGTTTGTATAGTATAGTTTCAAAAAACTATATCTACTGTTACTTGAAAATGCTATTAAAATACTTCCTTTTCCATCTGTGCATTTGTGTGGAGCTGGATTCTCTTCAACTACTTTGACCAAAACAACACAACTGAATGCAGAAGCAGACAGTGGCCATCTATTACACTAGACTTTAAAAACTGAATAAAATATGAAGTAATGGCACTATTATGGACTAAATTGTGCTAAAGTGAGTCTCCACAAAATTCATGTGTCAAAGCCCTACCCTCAATTCAACTGTATTTGGAAACAGGGCTTTTAGCAGGTAAGTAAGGCTAAATGAGGTCATAAGGGTGAGTCCCTAATCCAATGACACTGATGACTTTAGAAGAAGAGAAAAAGACCTGTGTGTTCGTACACACATTCATATACACACACACACGCACGCGCACGCACACACACACACACACACACACACCTAGGAAAGACCATCTGGCGATACAGCAAGAAAGCAGCATCAGAAAGCCAGACAAGGACCCTCGCCAGAACCCAGCCACGCGGGCATGAGGAAGTTCAGCCTCCCTAACTGTGAGGAAATGCATTTCTGTTGTTAAAGCCATGCAGTGTATATTTTGTTATGGCACCCCAAGATGACTAGAACAGCCAATACTGTCACTCATCTAGAAAAAAAATTTTTAATGTGTATTTATTTTTGAGAGAGAGAGCACGTGCACAAGTTAAGGTGGGGCAGACAACAAGGGAGACACAGAATCCAAGGCAGGCAATAGGCTCCGAGCTGTCACCACAGAGCCTGACATGGCGCTCGAAGTCACAAACTGCAAGATTATGACCTGAGCCAGTCAGACACTTAACTGACTGAGTCACCCAGGTGCCCCTGTCACTGATTTTTTTTTTAAGTTTTGAAAAAAAGATTTTTTATAACATTAATATGTAATAAGTCTGTATGTTAGTTTTTTTAAGTTTTTATTTATTTATTTTGAGAAAGAGAGCATGAGCAGGGGAAGGGCAGAAAGAGAGGGAGAGAGAAAGAATCCCAAACAGGCACCACTCTGTCAGCACAGAGCCTGATGTGGGGCTCAAACTCACAAACTGTGAGATCATGACCTGAGCAGAAATCAAGAGTCAGATGCTTAATCGACTGAGTCACGCAGGTACCCCTCTATTATGTAATGAAATAAATATCAAAATTTTTGCTTACATTTCTAATGGAGTAAATATAATATATAATCTGCATAAAGAGAAAATTGGGGGATCCTTCATAATTTTCAAGAATGTTGGGATGCCTAGCTGGTTCAGTCGGAAAGCATGTGACACTTGATCTCAGGGTTGTGAGTTCAAGCATCACACTGGATAGAGAGATTACTCAAACTTTAAGAAAAAAAATTTTGGGGGGGTGTCTGGGTGCTTCAGTCGGTTGAGTGTCCGACTTCGGCTCAGGTCATGATCTCACCGTTCATGGGTTTGAGCTCCGTGTTAGGCTCTATGCTGACAGCTCAGAGCCTGGAGCCTGCTTTGGATTCTGTGTCTCCTTCTCTCTCTCTGCCCCTCCCCTGCATGCTCACTCTCTGTCTCAAAAATTAAAAAAAAAAAAAAAATTTTTTTAATTAAAAAAAAATTTTTAGGGGTGCCTGGGTGGCTCAGTCGGTTAAGTGTCCAACTTTGGCTCAGGTCATGATCTCACAGTTCATGGGTTCCAGCCCTGTGTCAGGCTCTGTGCTGACAGCTAGCTCAGAGCCTGGAGCCTGCTTCAGATTCTGTATCTCTCTCTCTCTCTCTCTCTCTCTCTCTGACCCTCCCCTGCTCACGCTGTCTCTATCTCAGAAATAAAAACATTAAAAAAATTTTTTTTTAATTTTTTAATGTAAAAACGTGGGTTTTTAATATAAAATATGTGGGTCTTGAGGCCACAAGTTGAAGAACTACTAGATTTTACTACTAGAGAATAGCTTCATTTCTACAAAGATGATGAATTTTCAAAACTCGAAACCTGAAGAAGCAGATGAATGGGTTTCTAATAGTAAAATGTCTTACAAGATTGTCGGGGAGTCTATCACCCCAAAGGACTACAACATCTGCCATCTCTCCATAAAGATCAAGTCACATCTTTCAGACAGGGCATATTTCCCTATATAGCAAAAAACCTTCCACCAGTTTACAAGGTAGAAAAAAGATTTTAAAAAGGAAAAAAAAGACTTCAGTTCTTATGTTACACAAGGACAGGTACAATCTCTGGCATTAGATAGGTTAGAAAGCAGTGGATCCCTGACCATTCGCCACTGTCTCTGGGATGTGCCTACCTCTATCGCATAGAGGCTCATTACAAAGCTAGATATTCGTCTCCCAAAGCCAAGTGAACGTTGGATTCTGAGCAAGAATATGAGAGAGATGAAACCATTGTCTTCCACATGGTCTATAGGGCATGCACTCTCCAAAATTCAGGGACAATTAAACTCAGTCAGCCTACTCAAGTAAACAGATTTGCACTAGAAAACATGACACACTAAAATACCACACAATCAACAAAAAGATCATCTTTTAACAATGCATTAATCATGTCCATGATAAATACCGCACAGAATACACTACTTCCTAGTTTTACACCTAATTCCAGGAAAAACCTTCAAAATGGAAAATTCAGTGTTGTTCTTAGCGGTATACCAGTAAACCCGGGATATCACATGTGTTGCTGGTACACTGGTAGGGAAGGAGCCCTTATTTTCCATGGCCAAAACCAAACTGCTGAAACTAAACAGGGCTATAGCTCATGTTACTATAATTGGCCACTTCCACTCTCCAGTGACGCAGAGCTGGGGGGGAAATTCCGTCAGAGAGCTCAACTTCACGATGAAGGGTGACTGACAGTGATTATTGGACCGCAATCAGGAACCGCCGGGCCATTTTCTTCTGAGTGTGTTTGAGGCAATTGTTGTGAATGAAAACTAAGCATGACTATATATCCTTGGCAGATTGATATAAAGAATGAAAGAACTGGGCAGGAGCCACACACACACCACTACAGTGAAGGGAATAAGGAATGGCTGCAGGAACAGTAAGCAGAACAGAGTCCGGGGGTGAGGGGGAGCCAGTAAATGAAAAGTCTGAATCATGGCTCAAAAGCTCTGTCTTAAAAAAACACTGCCCAAGAAAAGTGATGCTTTCACACACCCTTACGAGCAGCAGGTACCATGCGCCCCGAGTATATATAGTTCACTTTCTGGTTAGGGAAGCAGCAAGTTCCTCTGACACACTACAGATTTTTTTAATGACACTTGGGTTTAGAAACTGAAACAGCCATTCCCAGGTGGTTATAAAGGGGACAAGGGACTATCAATCCAGTGTAGTCTAAAATCACAGGACTCTATTTTTATTTTAAGCTTGTTTCTGTCCTACCAACTGCCCTTAGACACGTTGTATTTGTTCTTGCTTGTAACTTTATGTACCAAACATTTATCTGGGTACTTTGTTTTCATATCTGTAATACAAGAAGCATTTAACTTTTCTCTGACAGAACCACTTGAACATATATGTATGATACATACCATACACATAGGCATGCACAAACCAAATTTTATATAGAAATAGGAAACCGCAGAATTGAAAGGGATATAGAGACCATGGGACTAACCTGTCATCTGAAACAGGAACTTGCACAAGATACCAGACCCACCAGGTATATTCTAACTCTCTTGACTGTCCTTTGTGCCCTGTGTTGGTCTCTTCCAAGAACCCTTCCAGCGCATTCTAGCCTGGCCTCCTTACGCCTCTAGGTTGAGGCCCCATGGAATTCATCTCCTTAGTTATAATCCCCTTCTCTGTTTGGATTACACACACACACACACACACACACACACACACACACACACACAAAATCCCCACTGCCTTCTGTTTAAACTTGTTCTCTCATTCATCATCTTTAGTTCAGAACCAAGAATTGGACATTGGACATTTTACCATCACTAAGAGAATGAATTTAATAAAAACCAAGCCTGTTTTCTTCTCTGGGGGAAAAAAAAGTCCCAGATAACTGTTTATTGTGGCTATGCTACTTTGTTCTAAATTTAATATATATATAATTTGAATAGATGTTCATTCTCCTCTTATGTCTGTCCCCAAATTCAATGGATTATCCTGTCCTGATTTTGTGGCTTCATATCCATTGTCATGCCACAGACTTGATCCAGGGCCCTGAACTACTTACCCTCCAAACTCCAGCATCTCCCCTTTCACATACTTCATGCAGAAAATCGGTACTCTTAAGATTTATCAGAATTACCTAAAATGCCCTTTCTCAGATTTCCACAGAATCAAACAGAACAGATATAAAGACACTATAAACTATCAAGTGCTTTATAACTATCAGCTGCTTCTCTTTCCCTTTTTTTTTTCCTTCCTACTTTATCTTCCAGTGAAGGTTCTTTCACAGGTTTCAAATCTCTCCGCTCTTCCCACCTCAGAAGGTGCCATGCCTGTGACTGGCCATGCTTTATTCTGTATCATGGCCCCTGGTCACAGACATGGCTCCATGCCTTGCAGCACAATTATCTTGACCTACCTGCTCCAGGACCCCAAACTGTTTTCTCCTTCTGTTCCCAGAATTCCCTCCACCCACCAAACACATCTCCTCCTTCCTTTATAATGCTGCTCAAGAACAATACTCTCTTTTCAGGCCCCATACAAATAGCCCAGGGAGTCCTGAATTTTACTAATAACTAAAAATACTCTGATAACCTGCTCAATCTATAACTACTCCAATTAGGTTTGCTTTGTAGTAGAAAACTGAGGGTGTTGTATAAACATGTGTACAAAGTGTATAGTGTATGATGACATGTTCTGTAAGATTGACTGAGCCTTGTAGGTCAATGGATCTGGATAAAAATCCCAAAGCTGCCACTTACTAAAGTAGGTCAGTAGGTCTATTTACTCTAAATCTCTTGTTCTTTATCCCTACTTCATAGGGTGGACCCTACTGAAGTAATATATAGTAGCCTGTTGGTACTCAGCAAACAATAAATGGTAGCCTTCCTACTTCTATATATGTACATGCCCTTTTTTGTACACATGACATAATCTTCTGGCTGTTTACAACATGGAATAAAATGGAATAGATTCATGAACTCTGCTCATGCTTTCTTTCTGAAGATGATTGTTTATTAGTTTAAAAGAAACCAACTAAATAAAACCCTTATGGAGTAACTATGGAGCCCAAATACATTTTAAAAGGTGCTCAAGTTTTACAAATATTTAAATTTCAAATGAAATCTGAGCTTGACTCACACAGGAAGTCAAGCTCAATAAGCATATTCATGGCAGGAACACCTAGAACTAGTTTAAATAGGGAATGAAAACTATCAGCACAATCCATATAAAGTTCTGAATTACTGGCCTCTTATTGTTTACCTTAGCATATTTAGTCCCTAACTACCTACTAAAGTCAACCCTGTCTTTCTCAAGGCAACAGAAACTTATGTGGAACAAAATCAGGTATTTTATTTTCTGTCAAACTCTCCTGATCTTATCATAGTGGTTTTTTTTTCCATAGTAAAAAAGTATATTTACTCAACAACTTTCTAAAAGTTCCAAAGAATTTTGATGGTCATTATTTTTATAGAAGTATTACACAAAAGATAACCAGTCTCTTTAGAAAAGACAAAAGAAAGCTAGTCATATAAAACACAACTAGAAGGGAGGCACCTCGGTGGCTCAGTCGGTTAAGCATCAGACTCTTGATTTCAGCTCAGGATCTCACAATTCAGGAGATCAAGTCCCACATCAGTCTCTACACTGGCAACGTGGAGCCTGCTTGGGATTCTGTCCCTCTCTCTCTCTCTCTCTCTCTCTCTGTGGCTCCCGTGTTCACACTTTCTCTCTCAAAATAAACAAACCTAAAAAAAATTTTTTTTAAATTTAAAAACACTACTAGAAGGAAAAATCTATCCCTACACAATAGGGACATTTAGCCACATGAGGCATGTTACTTGCCAAACACTACAAGCAACAGAAATAAACACACACACACACACACACACACACACACACAGAAAAATCAAAGCTACTCCAAACCCCTCATTTGTTTCCTTTTAGGGCCTGCTACTTTACACAAATTTATCTTTATGCAGTTACTCATAATACACACATGCATATAACATACACACATACATGTATACATAACGCAAATATATATGATTTATCCTTTTCCTGGTTAACATATCTAGCATAGCATTTTCATAATTGTTTTAACAATTCTATGTAAACCTAGCAGCCTAGTTAATAAGGTGGTTAACATAGCCCTGGGTCTAGGGCTTAGCCACTGCTTAGCATTGAACTTAATGACCACTAAAAATAACCTATAATCCAGATTTGACATTTTAAAACAATTCTATTTTGACTTAATATAAACGCGCTTTTAAAAGCAGCTAGGACAAACAGAGTATGAAAGCATTCTTAGGTACAAGATACAGGAAAAAAAAAACTCCTTGTTATACAAGTCAGGGTGGAGAGAGGAAGAAAAAGGGAGGTGTTCTTTCACACAGGAAAAAGCAACCTAGGTGCCCCTAAAATAGACTTGAACATTATTCTGCAGAAGCAAATGCCAGAATGGGAACTAAAAACTCCCCATTCTAATGGTTTGAGGAGCTGGTGATGATGATGTCAGAAATGTAAGATATCTGATTCCAACTCTCCCATCAACTCGCAACAGAGTACTTCATTCCATCCATACGTACCTTACAACACTAACAACCTTGAAGGTCAAAGAAACACTTCTCAAGTGAAAGTGCCATGTTCAGGGATCAGCCACCAGTGCAGATCCTATGGGATCTGGAAATAACATGCAGTTCTCACTGGCTTTTCCCTCAGGTCTTTCACTGATATCTTCCCAGAATATGCAAGGGGACACATAGGCTTATGATTTTTACAGTTGGCAAAGGGCCCAGATTTTAGAAGTGGGATTTTTACATGAATAAAAACAAAAAGGAGGCAACATCATGCTTTTTTTTTTTAAAAAGGTGGCTGCTATGAATGAAATAGAACATGAGGCTACCTGTTGGGTAAATTGCACTCAGGCTTGTGGAGAGAGGGGAGGGTCTAATTAGAAAGGTTGAAAAGCAAAGCATCTCTACAAAGGCTCCCAGATACCACAATAATCTCCTCTGTCCCCACATGTCACTACCTTCTTGTACTTTTGTTCTTTAGTTCCCTCAGGCCCACAGCAAAGGAAAGTCCTGTAGATATTAGGAGTAAATGAATATAGCAAAGGTCCAAGGAATGAGAAATATGAATGGTGAAATCTCTAAAACAAATCTCAAACTCTAACCACACCCTGTTCTGTCAAAATGACCTCATGCTAAGCCCACTGCTAAATGGACTCACACAGCAAAATATAATTGTTTTTTGTTTTTGTTTTGTTTTTACTGAAAGAGCAGATCTAAACAGCAAATACTTGGAGAACACATTTCCTACCACTACTTCTTGCTTCCTTAGGCTACAGGGCAATATGAAGGCTCTAGAATAAGCAATGCAGTCTTCCCTGATCTGCTCCTAACTTTGTATCCCACCTTTTGTCTTCCCCACACCCTCACCCTTTAAGAATGTAGAGTACAGTAAACTACAATTACAGTCTTTGAAGCTTTGTTAGGATGCTACCTTCTCTGTATAAAAGAACAGCTTTACCTGGCATAGCAGGCTGAATAATGTCCTTCACAAAGATGTCCATGTCCTAATCTCTAGTACTTGTAAATATTTACCTTACATATACAAGGGACTCTGCAGGTATGATTAAGATTCTGAGATGGGAAGATTATCCTGGATTATCTGAGTAGATGTAATCACAATGGTCACTAAAGGAAGGAGGTCAGAGGATCAGAGTCAGAAAAGGCCATGAGCCAAGGAATATATACAGCTTCTAGAAACGTAAAGGGTAAGCAAATGGATTACTCAAAACAACATCACTCTATAGACTCATTTTACACATCTGACCAACAGAACTACAGGATAAAGAAATAACTTAAGTTACTGTTATACTTAGCATTGTTGATCAGATGTGTAAAATGAGTCTAAGCATTGTTATAAACCCACCAATCTAGTAAAGGCTTAGCTTAATTAAAGTGTTTGATTTGCAATCAATTGATGCCACTACGTTTGTGGCAATTTATTACAGCAGTGATAAGAAACTAATATACCTGGTTTATTCTTATTCATCCTAAATTCAGATCAGGTGCCTTTTTCAATAGGAAGCCTCCCCTGGGAATTCCCACTGCATCTGGCCTCCTTCCTTCACCTCCTCTTGGTTAGCTGTTATTCCTCATGCAAAGTATCTGACACTTACCTTCAGAAAGTCTAGCACTTTAACTGTCAAAAATATTTATTCTGTTTTGTTCATTGGACTGGGATGCTCCCTCTTAAGGATAGGGCCATGTCTTACTCATTTTCTTATGGCCAGTGTTTATCAATGTATCTGACACAAAGGGGCACTCAAATATTCATGAAAATATTTTCCAGTAAGTTAGCATGACTCATCCCTTAATGATCAACAGGAGACTAGCCTTCACTTCCTTAGAAGATGATAAAGACATAGATGATAAAGAAATAACTAGTTCATTACCAGAGGCTCAGAAATCCTCTGTAAATGGCTCCTTTCTCCTCTATAAAGGTTCTCAAAATATGGTTTGACCATAGTAAACTGGCTTAAAAGAAACATAACCATCCTTCCTAACTCCAATGAAGTTTATAAAGCTTCCAGTCCTGAGGAGAAACCAAGTATTGAGTTGAGAGAAGGAGAAAAAGAAAACAGAAGAGGAACTAGAGATATACTGGTAATTCTTAAAAAAGTAACTGAGGTGAACTGGATTTTGCAAAGATGATCACAGCAGGCTCTCCACCCCACGTGTTCTTCAGCACTGTGACCCTCACAATCCACCATCAAGAAGTGAAGTCATTGTTTCCCCTTCGCATCTGTGTTGGCCTTAGTGACTCACTTATCATCAACAGAATGTAGTGGAAACGATACTGATGACTCTGACACGAGCTCAGAAGACGTGTTGCAACTTCCAAATTCTGAATAGCTGATCTCTAGATGTTCCTTCCTGGATAGTTCCTCTTGGAAGACAGCTCTCGTGCTCTAAGAAGCTCCAGCCACAAGGAGTTCTACACGGAGTCGCTCTGGTTGACAGGCTCTACTGAGCTCAGTCTGTGCGTCATGAGAGCCCAGAAGCTAGATACTGGAGTGAAGAAGCCTGCAAATGAATTCCTACCCCTAGTAGCTGGGATCTTCCCTGATGAGGCCCATCCCCACCTGGCCTGGTCTGACCTCTTGATCCACAGAATCCATGAGCATAAGACTATGTTGGGGGTAATTTATTATACACAAGCTGTTAGCTGTAAGAGTTAATAAACAGTTCAAAAGAATAATTGCTGTGACTCTGCTTCCTGGTCCCTGGAAGATGAACCGGCCAGAGAAGAGTCTCAGTGAATCAGATTAGTGTAACTCTGGCCTCATACAGTGAAATACATGCATGCTTTAGAACTGGAGCTCCCAGTTTGGGGTCTGAGAAAATACACTGCTTGCAGTTCATGGTGAGATGGAACAAAGTACCCTTCCCTCCATGTTGAAAATTTTTACCAATGAAGGAGTTATCTGGATGGTCTTGTGCTGAATTTATAATCCTACACTCTCAAATGTTCAAGAGGTTAGATTAGATGGGATTAAACTCAGAAGGATGCTGGAATCACACCAACATGTCTGCTCTCCTTCCTGCCCAATTTGGCCCATTGTAAATAAAACTTGACAGGCTTTCTTAAATCAAGTTAATAATGTGTAGCACAAGTGCTTTCCGGTGCCCAGTAGCTAAACCACATCAGCTTTCTTAAGAAGCCTTCTAGAAAAAGGCCAAAAAAATAATGGCTACTGCCAAGAGTGTTGTGTACAGGAGCGCTGGTGGCCTTGAGTGACTCATTTCACAAGGCTCCACCTCTTTACACTGGAAGGGCAGAAGTGGGAAGGAGTTAGGCCTTTAATAACCAAACTCAGGCCTCAGGCTTATTTGTTAAAGCCAGATGCTGTCATTTTGGAAGCAGATGAGAACACAGTTATAATCATTCTGGAATCCTGATGAATTCCAGGTGCACCTTCCAGCAGTCTGGGGGAGCTGGTAGCTCAAAGCCCTCCAAGAGTTTTATTACTAGTATCATAGCAGGCTACTCCATTGCAGAGCCTGTCTGCCTTAGTATCTTTCCCTCGGATTTCAAATAGGAGCATTTTTTGCCAGACTTTTGGAGAGGCTTTCTTAAAAGCCATTTGTCAAACTTATCAAAGAATAGAATGCAAAAAAATAGACTAAGAAAAGTTGGAGAGAGCAAGGTCTAGGTAGAAGAACTCAAGTTTCCCAAGGGATATTGGGTTAAGTAGTGTTTATAACTTTAAAGTGGGGCTAGTTCGTGTCCTTACCCATAAGTGTACTTTTATGACCTTAGTGGATCACTAGCTATGGTCCATGGTATTTGGGAGAGAAGAAAAAGCATGATGAGAGCCTCAAGAAGTGTTTATGGTGGCTAGGCTTCAAGGGCACACAGCCTGAGTCTAGCCACATTTTACAAATGCTTGCCCGTTTTCTAGGGCTGTTTCTCTAGACTCCTTGTCAACCCTGTGTCCTTCTCAACATCTTTCCAATCAACCTTTTCTCCTATACATTAGAGTCAGTTTCTGGTTCTTGCAAACAAGACCCTGAACTAATGCAAATACCAACAGAACAACCTTTGCTTCCAAATATTTTTCCTTCCTGTGAGGTAGCCCAACTGTTCAAAAACATATACTGCAATGCAACTAAGAAAGTATCGATGCAGACAAGATGGTAATACGTCCCTGTACGTGGCTAAATTAGCTGGTAGGCCAAAAAAAAAAAAGTTGACTCCTTGTTCTCATCCTGGTCTTCACTTCAGAACCACAAATTTTCCTAAGGAGATGTTTCAACACCAAAACCAAATGTATTAATTCCTTTTATTTAGGAAAAAAAAATTAAGAGAAAGGTATTCAAGGAGTACAATGGTTGACTGAATGGGTTAGTCTTTCTGGACTCCTTACACTTACATTTTCAGATATGTCATAAACCATGCTTGGTATAAGAACTCATTTATCATCAGATACACCGAGGTGATGTATGCGCTTGCTCAGTGACACTTGGCTTAGCCCCAACCTCCACACCCACCAAAAGCAAGGCCTTGAGTTAATATTCTTTCTGCCATCAGAAATCATTACATTGGAAATGCTCCCTCTTTTCCTAAAGCATGTATTTAGCCCCAACCTCCACACCTACCAAAAGCAAGGCCTTGAGTTAATATTCTTCCTGCCATCAGAAATCATTACATTGGAAATGCTCCCTCTTTTCCTAAAGCATGTACTTCAGACATGTGGTGAAATTCTTTGCAAAAACAGAAAACCACACTTGTTGAGACTGTGACTTTCAATTGAAATGTGAGAAATTTAAGCAATCTTACATAAAAGTCCATCAAAATCTAAAAGATACCTTCCTTTAATTTACATTTGAATTAATCTGTGGTGGTCAAATAAGACAGAATGGATTTGTTGGTTCAAGATGTAGATAGGGAAAAACATCCTGCTACATACTGAAGACACATGGTCTTTAAACTTCCCTTAGAATCTAATACCATACTGTGGCAGTATGCTTGGCTATGCTTAACAATGATCAAAGCCCAAAGGGACTTGCTTCTCTACTGCAAATTACTTTATTTGCAAAACAAGATACTGATGTCCGATGTTGAACCCCACCACTACCTTCCATCAGTCCTGGTGAAAACAGGGAAAAATCCCTTCATTTTTCTTTAGGAGGTGAATGGAATCCCAACTTACTAACAGGGATAAAAAGCTTTAAAAACAATCTTCTTGAAGGTAAAGACTCCTTGCTGGCCCTACTCCCCAGTATCCTACCTACTACCTGCTATGCTACTCTCTCTGCCATGAATAGCTCAATGCAGATTACTTTCATCCAAACCCTATCTGCACAAGCATCTGAGAACCTAAGTACAACTTTTCCTCATCAGCAACAGCTGCCTCTCACATCTCCCTAAACCCAGAAGATTCCACTGACAGTTTTGCTAAAATGATTTAAGAATACACGCTTAACTATGATGTATAAGAAAATAAATTCCCTCATATAAAATAGGAGAAAAGAAAGAAACTTAAAAAGATTCTGGGTTGACAATGGCATCACATTTAAAAAAAAAAAAAAAGCATCAATCCAAATATGCTTTTTCACCCTAGACTGAACAGATAAATGACTTGATGCTCTTTTGACATGGACTCCAACTTGACGTTAATGCATGCCAAGAGGACACACACTACCCGACTCTCGTCCCTTTTCTTCCCACAAGGCACTGTTTCTTTGAGATGGAAATGCCATCCAAGGAGATGTCCAACGAGAATCAGATCTTAAACACCACCACTTATATAAGTAACTACAGAAATGACGTAGATTTTGGTCAAAGCTTTTAAAATTCTAAGTCAAAATTAATTTAGTTTATATTACTACTTAAACCATTAGATCTAGTAAGATTACTTCTTTTCGACTAAGCACACACAATGCCCTCAATGGCTAAACCATATACAATTCTGATACCAGATCACTAAGACTCAATTCTCCACGTACTATTATGCATAGGAAAGAAATTCTGTTTTACCTAAAAGGAAACAAAATTAACATCCATCTCATGAATTACTGATTTTAATGATTACTGATTGTATATAATTATAATTTTAGGACATCATTTGACCTGCAATATAATCAGAAGCTAGTTGTGATACCGCTCATGTTATAACAAGGGTCATGATAACTGTATGGTAAGTGCTTCCAGAGTGGAAGGAATTAGATGTGATATGTTCAAGTACGAGCCAACGATAAAGATGTGGGAGTTACATTAGTATAGCATGCTGTTTCACTTTCTTTTCAGATCCGTCCACCCAAACATATATCTCTTATTTATAAATTTTATGTACTAATACAAGATATATAAACACATTCACAGATCAGCATTCATACATTCTCATCTCTAAAACCTCTCTTTGTTTATGAAGCCTAAGTTTGAATTTAAAGATTCACTATTATTCCTCATCATTTTCTTAGAACCTGGAAATTTTTTACTATCACTGATGCTGAAGAGATAAAAAGACAATTTTTGATTCTGTCCATGGAGGGCATTAAGAAAATGGTTAATATAAAAATCTTAAAACAGTGAGTGTCTGAAGGGACGGAAACAATACAAATAAGCGGGCAGGAGGACTGTTGTCCCTTTTGACATCTTTGAAGCTTTCTAACCCACATACAGCACCATAGGTCACTCTCTAGTACATATGGCAGCAGGGGTACTAAGCCCAGTTAAGAGTAGGGTGGCAGAAATGGCTCTGAGGTCCTGTCTAATTCAGTATTTTCCCCAAGAGTTTCACGCACAACTGGGCCCAAATGCCACTTGAAATGGAAGTTCAGAATCAGGAGCACCAAATCCTGGTCCTAGCTCTGCCACTCATGTAGCTATGTGACCATGGACAAATTATATTTGGAATTTCAGTTGATTCTCCTAGAATATGTAGACATTAATACTTATCTCACAGAGTCTCACAGAACCACGTGATTACATGTGTGGACCTGGGCACAGCCCCTGCCACATGGTAGATCTTCAATAAATACCAGCTGGGGTCTACTCCAGAGGCTCCCCAGAAAGATGAGTGAGAGTCTGCAAGTCCCTCTGAGATCTGATTCTAATCCAAAAGAACTGGAATCAAATAGGACTGCCAGGAGAAGGCAGAGTTTGGCTGACGACTCTACTGAACCCTGAGTTCCAGATGCCTTTACTTCTTTTTGTAATGTCCCAACTCAAAGCAGCCTCAGATGTTAGGCACACAGAGGGGAGCAAACAGGCATTCTTTGGGGCCACATAACCCTGCATGCTACCCCTAAGGGAAACTAGGGGTCATTTCAGTCCTGATGTCTTGATACCATGGGCCACAATCCTTGGTACCATGCTATCTGTATGTAATTGTTTCTTCTTCTGTGGTCCTTTTAGTTTCCATTTTCAACCATGCAAGTGCACTGGTTTACTGCTTGCCTGGGACAGGATCACCTGGTTAAGACTACAAACTGTTAAAATCAGTGTCTGTATTTATTTGAGAGGTTTTTTATGGCATCCAGCACAGCAATGGTAATGTAAGCGATTTGGGGAAAGTAGCTGTGACTGAAGAGTTCGTCAAATGTACATGGTGGGCGCTCAAGTATCAACCATAATGAAAACCACAGACGTCTAACAAAACATGTTTGCAAACAGTTTTCAAACTGGCAATTCCATGTTCTCCAAAGGGAAATGGATCCTGCAAATAGTTTTTAACTTATCTTGGAAATGTGACATCAAAGAAAGCTTCATGTATCCATTTAAGAGATTTAGACTAAGTTCATTACTTCTCCCTCTGTGATGTCTTAGAAAATTAACTAGTCTACCCTGTAGGCCCCAGAATAAATAAAAAGGTAAACCATGGTGATGGATGTTAACTAACTTACTCGGCTGATGACTTCACAACATATACAAATACTGTACACCTGACACTAATACATGCAATTATATCTCAATAATAAAACATACACACAGAAAATGTAAATCATTCTGTTCAAAGGTGTCCAAACATGTTTGTGTGAGCAAACTATAAAGTATCCTACCTCCTTAAAGTTGTCAAATGCTGATAAAATGATTTCATGCCCGCCTCTGACAAGACAAACAGCTGCCAATAGTTCTAGAACAAGGGCTTTTGTTCTATGGAAACATGAAGAAACAAGCAAGAAAAAAAAATCAGTCAAGGTAACATGGTGAATCAGCTCTCCTTTCCTTACTAAATGTCTATGATAATTAAATAGTTTGTTCATGTAAGTTTCTTACATGGCTACTCAGGTATATTTATATTAAAGTACATTTTTAAACCTTTACTAACTTCTATGTAAGTGATTTATCTGAGGTAGCAAAGTTGGAAGAAATGTTTCCTGCTACCAAAATTACAAATTAAAAGGAATACTAGTCCTTCACTTCTAACAGTGGGTGACTCAGTACAATATGTTTGAAAAAGTTTTATTGGTAAGTTACAGACAACTGGGAACTTGGGAATATTCAGGAAAATATCCCACTGGTTAAAGATCTTCTCTGGTTTTACAGTCAGAGAAATAACATTTGACCCCCAAATTCAAAATCTACTGAAATTAATGTCCTTTATTTCAAATCTGCTAATTCACAGATGTTACTATAAAGATCCCCTATGACAAGGCAAGTTTCCATCATCACTTCTTTATATGCAGGAGATCTGAAAGGAGCTGGATTATAGCATTGCTCATACAAGAATATTTCTCTGACTCAAGAAGAGAAAATAAAACACCGTCTGAAAAATTTCCTATTTTTAGAAGGAAATCCTCGGCAATACAGTCTCTAGTTGTCAAATACAACATCAAGAAAAGCATTGCTTTTTCAGAATAAGATCACTTCAGGTTTTTGTTTTTTTTTTTTCTGGGAAAAAGCTATTGCCAACCTCTAAATAACGATTGGCCTGATAATCCACAAGACAACTGTTTTAAGAAAAATAAGTAACAACTTCCCTGTAGTGGACGGCAGAGACAAAGAAGCAAGTATACCCAGATTTCCTAGTAAACTAAGGAAACAATCACAAAGTTGCAAAAACTATTCAGTCTGAAATAATATTAAACATTTAAAGTAGGACTTTACAGTTTGCATTTCATTCTGTATCAAAAAGGATCTCATTTGAAATCAGATTTTTTAGTTACATTAACCAGTGTTTCAATATACTGTCTATGCAGAGGTATCTGGTGAAGGGAGGAAGACTTGTGAAATGCAGGATCCCTCACCAAAATGGAAAACACATTACAGTAACTAAAATAAACTGGTGAAGACTGGCTTCTAGAGATAATGTGTGGTGTGAATAATACAGCACTGGCCTTTAGAGGCAAGTGAGAAGAAGAAGCAATCCATGTGCACAGTTAGTTTTGTTTTGTTTCTTTTTTTTGTTTGGTAATAAAAATTACCTATGCAAAGGTTGCAACTAAAGTGTGGACAAGGAATAATGGATGTAGTTAGCTGTCAGCAGTAAGTGGTGTAGCTAAGTATGTATCAAGACTCTCCTGGCCCCAGTCCTAACAACCTGGCAAACTCATGCTCTCCACCAAATCTGGCAAAATTTGTAAGGATGCTAAAATCCAGGCCTGGAAAGAAGTGAAAGCTTGAAGAAAACAGTGAAGGGGTAATGTTTTCCCCAGCTGCTCAACTCCACCCCATGTAAAACTGTAACTCTGCTGAGAAGAAAATTCTACACAACCAATGAGTCCACTGGCAATCTTAATCCAAAGAGGTACATTCGAAAGTTTCCAAACTCTAACTTGGCTAAGTGTTGACTAGCTCTCTGCTTTCTGTAGGTAGATTTATACCCAAACAATGACAAACTAAGCTTACCTTGGATTCTTGTTGTTCAAGCTCAGTGCAATCTCATTGACAGCATGTGGATGGGACATGACCATGTTGAAACCATACTGAAATTAATGTGAAACAAAGCATTAGGGTCAGCTTAGGGGACTGTCCACGTTGATTTAAAAGAAAATAAAAGAAAAAAGAACTTGAAAATTCTACCTAAGTTACTTTATAGCATTGACAAATGCATTTATGTCTCTAGCACATCAGTGCCTGAACGTATTTATGAAATTTTTAGCAATCATTTATTAAAGAAGTAACAAGTTCAACAACAGGCTTCAGAATCACTCTTGATTCTGATTTGAGGAATTATTCCTTCTCCGCCAAGCTGACTCTCAGTTCGTGACTTTATTTCTAATTACACAGAGAAAATATACACCATCAAAAAAAACCCCAAATCTTCTAAAAGCTCCCAGCCCAGTATCAATCCACCCACAGACACACACTTACCTCCTCCTCTCTTCCTGAAGAGGAACCCTCCTGGGCTCCAAACCAAGGCCACTCCCTCCACTGGAGTCTTTGATCCCCTTCCCACCCACCAGCTGAAGAACATCCTATGCCCCAGTAATTCTCCCAGCCCTCAGTATCTCTCCCTGAGTCATTAGCATAAAAACTCAACTTAAACACTAAAAACAGGAAAATCCCTCTTGACCCTACAACCTGTGTCTACCTACTACCTTGTTTCTCCACTAATGTCTACAGCAAAACTCCAAGCACTCACAGTCTCCTCCTCCTGTTTCTTGCAATCGCTTTATTTTTTTTAAGTGTTTACATATTTATTTTGAGGGGAGAAAGGAGAAAGAGGGAGAGAAAGAGAACCCCAAGCAGGCTCTGCGTTGTCAGTGTGGAGCCCAATGAGGGGCTGGAACCCACGAATTGCAAGATCATGAACTGAGCCTAAGTCAGATACTTAATTGACTGAGCCACCCAGGCGCACTGCAGTCACTTTAATCAGATGTATCATCCCCACCTCTCCAATCAATCTGTTCATCCCAAAAATGCCAAAGTGACCCACACTTTGCTAAATGCATGGCCAAGTCTCACCGCTCATCCTGACAGAGCAGCAACAGTGGTCACAGCTGAGCACTCTCTTCTCCTTCAAACACTTCCTGTACTTGGCTTCTCTCTCCCTGTCTACTTCTCAGTCTCTCTACTTTTCCTCAGGTCTCTGACAGTTAAACAGAATGCCTCAGGGTTCATATTTTGGCTCTTTTTGCTTCTCTGTTGATCTCATGCGCTCGGCTGGCTTTATACACCATCTATTAATTCCCAATTTTTTAACTCCAGCTCAGATCTCTGCCTTGAATTCCAGATTGGCATATCTAACCCCTTACTTAAGATCTCTATTTGGAGGACTACAGACATAATTTAAAACAATTTTTTTTTCCAATGTTTATTTATTTATTTATTTATTGAGATACAGAGTGTGACTGGGGGAAGGGCACAGAGAGAAAGAGACAGAATCAGAAGCAGCTTCAGGCTCTGAGCTGTCAGCATAGAGCCCAACATGGGGCTTGAACCCAAGAACCGTGAGATCATGACCTGAGCTGAAGTTGGACGCCTAACCAACTGAGCCACTCAGGTGCCCCTGGATGACTACAAAGTAACATCCCTAAAACTTCACTCTTAATCTGGTCTCCCGAATCTGCTCAGGCTGCAGCCTTCCTCACTGTAGTAGATGGCAACTCCATTGTACAGGGGCCCAAGACAAACACCTCGGAGCCACCCTCCTCTCCTCACCACATATCCAAGTTGCCTTTACCATGAAAAGAAAAACAGAATCCTGCCCTCCGTCATCATCTCTGCTCCTTCGATCCTGGCCCACACCACTGTCAACACTCAACTAAAATTCATGCAGCAGCCCTCTAAACGATCTACCTCCTTTTGCTTTTGCCCTCCAAGGTCAGTCCTAAACACAGAAGCTAGAATGTCATGCTACAATTAAGTATCAGATCACATCACATTTTCCCTCCGAATTGTTCAACAGCTTTCCACTCACAGTAAAGCCAGCATCCTTTCACTGGCTTTTAATAAAGCCCTCTACAGTCAGGACCCCGTGTTAACTTCAGATTTCATCTCTGTCTCTTCTTCTTAAGTATTCTCATCAGGCCAACCCAGCCTCCTTCTTGGACTTCACATCAGACTCACTCCTGCCCCATGGCTTTTGCACTCACCCTTTTTTCTACCTAGAATCTTCTCGCCCTAAAACCTCTTACCTTGTTTCCTCGTTCAAATTGCTACTACGAAAAAGTGCTACTTCTCCAGGACACTTTCCCAGTTGGCCTAATTAATACTGAACACACATTTTCATCACTTCCCATTCCTATTTCCTGCCTACTTTTTCTACAGTATTAGTAAGAGTTACTAGGGTCCGTTTTCCTGGATTTAAATCAGACTCCACCACTTGCTGGCTAATTAAGTAAAGCTTAATTTCTCTATGCCTCAGTTTCTTCATCAGTAAAATGGGGGAGAGTAGTATTACCAATCTCACAGGACTATTATGAGGTTAAATTAAGTACTAGGCTTAAAAGCACTGGTCCTCTTAGGAAGCACTCTGTGTGAGCTCATCATCTTTATGACCTCAAACACTGCATGTTTTACCAATTTATTTATCGCCTGTCACCCCTTTCATTAGAAAGTAGGTTCCCTGGGGCATTTATTCCCTCTGCCCAGAGAAGGGTCTATCCGGCAATGCTCAAAAATTACTGACTGACAGAAAAATGCTTGTCCCTTCTTATGTTAGGTTTGAATTCTAATACCATCTACCTACACATTTACTTTCCACCTCTGCTTGGACCCACCATTAGCATCCCTACCTATGGATATCAAATCCTGTTTTTATATGTGAATTATGTTTTCTGATTCTTACCCCCTGGTTCCACTCATCTAACTGAGACCCTATCCAGGGGCCAAATTCCACTTTGCTGTGAAAGTTAATCCAACTCACAGTTAAGCTGTCTCTCTCCCTGTCATGTTGGGGATACTGGCATCGTCACCACCTGCAGGAAGAATCTGCTCTTGTAACAAGAATCCTCCAGGTGCTTCTTATCAAGATTAAGAATCACTAAACCTGATTGACAGTAATTGTAACTTCTCAAGTTTTTACCATATAACACTTTGAGAACCACTGACCAATTTAAGAGTCTATTCACTCCTAATGCTTTTCTAAAATTTTTTTTTAGTTTATTTATTTATTCTGAAAGAGAGAGTACACATACGCACACAGAGAGACACACAAAGTGGAGGAGGGGGACAGAGAGAATCCCAGGCCAGCTCCACACTGTCAGCACAGAGTCCCCTACATGGGGCTCAAACCCACTGAACAGGGAGATCATGACCTGAGCGAGATCAAGAGTCAGATGTTCAAGTGATTGAGCCACCCAGGTGCCCCTCATTCCTAATGTTCTCAAGTTGATCCATTATTGCTCAGAATCAGTGGCTTATTCTGTCCTAAGTGGTTACAAACATTGACCAACTAATCTAAACAAGTTTATGGATGCAGGAGGAAAACATCTTGCCTCTAAATAAATGCTAATTAAAATAAAAAGGCAGGGAGTTAAACGGAGCATTAAAATGAACCACCCCTTTTCCCAGAATTGCATTAAATTCTGGGAAAACTGCATTAAATCCTGATATTTACTTCAAATAGAAATACAAACAAACCAAAGAGGACAAGATCCGAAGCTGACAGAATTTTCGAGACTTTTTTAAAGAATCAGAACGCAAACATACCTGGTAATTCATGATGGCACGTAAACACATGATACAGACATGCACGTCGTCTTTCTTACTCACTAATCTTGAATTTTTCAGGGTTCTTCTGCTTGGCAAAGTATTATATCTACAAATAAAAAGGGAAATTCCATGAAACTACAGGTTACTTTCTTAGGCACATCCACTTAAAAAATGGAAACTGTTCTCTATCTTTCCCTGCACCTCAGTGAAGATTACCGTCATCAAACCCATCACCACAACGCTATTTCTGGGGACTGCAAAGCCTGCACGATTCTGTGTACCGGTCATCATCACTTATCAAGCCAGATACCAAGGACAATGAAATTCAGCTTCATTCACAGCATATAGCACATCAGATAGTGCAGCAGATTTGCCAACAACCCCAGGCCCCTAATCAGGAAGCAGAAGTGATCTCAAACAACATGCACACCGACTGAATTTGCAAACAAGTGAAGGAGTGAAGACTTAGCTTATACCTAGACCTCCAGTCATCTGACCCAAGTTTAACTGCAACTTCCCATACTGCTCCTCAGGAGTCCCTGTTACGGGTTTAAGCCTAGGCAAGGTCACACATTACAAACTTGGATATGAGCTTGTGATGTTAGACTTTAACTATACGCAAGTCCTTAACAGTATGCCAATACCTCCGCGGCCTGACCCCTCACCTAAAGCCTGGTATGGAAGCTGAAGCTCACAGGAAATATGCTGGTATGTCACACGGTGAAGAGGTTTCAATGCTATGACTCATTCCAGAGATCCTACAGTGCTAAGCCCCAGTTCTCCTGTCTAGAGACTGAGCAGAGCCTGCCTGAGTAAAAGAAGTGGCAAGGTAAACACTACTAGTAGACAAGCTAACGACACCCAAGAGCGCCGATGTGAGCTTTAGGTCAGTGCCCCCAAGTACAGCTTTCTCTGCAACTCCAACCCTGAAATATAAGCCCATTTCAAAAGTTGTCAACCACTCTCCCAAAGAGTCCATGATAGAAATGATCTACAAAAAGTAAGCCCCAGGCTTTCCTTCTTCCTGAACTAATTACAAAACATAAAGGAAGTTATGATTAATGTTAACTATTTTCAAAAGTCCCACAGGTGCAGGCTAAGAGTTGAAAACTGAACTGACAGGTCTGTCTGAGGCTGTTCAGCTGAGCAGCCCTTTCAATTCACTTTCTATTCAAAAACTATCAGAGGATGATTTTTTCCATATAAGTCTACTAATGAGCCAAATAAATTTGTGAAAAGCACTTCAAATACATCAACTTGGCTCCATATACGTGAATGTATAAAACAGTTTGCTGATGCTAGTCTTGAGAAGGATGCTTTATTCAAGGGCTTCCTGCTTTATTCACACTTGTGGAAAAAAAACCTGCAACAATGGAAGTTGGCCTAATTCAGTTCTGAATGCAAAAGCAAAGCTAAGGAAACAAATTCAGATTTGGGTGATAGTAAGTACATTTTCAACCTCTAAAATACAACTGTAAAATGTGTCTCTTCACCGTAGCCTCAGCCCGTGCATGTCTTCTAACTCTTTATGGAGGTTTCACACAATGGTGTCTCTTCAGGTAACAGCCATACAGCCGATCTGACCCAAATGTCAGTGGTCTTCTTGGTCTCTATCAGAAATTCTTTCCCCTCCTCTTTCCTATTTTAACCTGTTTTGCATTTCTTTATTGGCATCACTTGTCAAGTATAAAATAGCTAATGAAAGAGAAAGATGGAATTTTTAATTGAATGCAGTGGCTACCAGAGCACAACAAAGTTATCTCTGATTAACTTCGAAAAAGGAAAAAAGGTCATTTTCATGGAAATCAACTATCCTTTGCTAAATTATATTTGTATGCAGCAAATGATTGCAGGAGATCCACTGACCAAAGCAAGGGACTCTCTCAGGAAGATGGACAGGTCGGCTCTACACACTTGTGTATTTCTGCATCACTTCCACATACATTTTAATGGTTCAGCCAAGTAGACCGAACATATACATATAATGGTGTTTCCTAAGAGATGTCAAGTAACACAGCAGGTTCCTTCCTTTTATTTACTAATCCAGTTCTTCAGCTTCAGGACTGTAAGAAGACTAATAACTGAAAATGTCTTTGTCATTACTTGCAATATTGGTAGAAACCAGCAAAAATGGATTAATTATAACATTCTAACTACTAAGTGTTAACACAAAAGGATTCTATTCATTGTTGTAGGTGGGTAATCTCCAATACGCATTCTGGATCAATATTTAAAATGTATTTAATGTAAAACAGTACATAAATACTTATCAATACTTAAGGAGCTTAAAAATATGCGTCAGTAAGTAAACCTAACATATATCTATCTGAGTTGCTGATATTCTGTGTTTAAAAAATAGAGCTTAGCTTTTTTCTAAAATGTATGGCACTTGATCTACAGTTTGTTTTTCTCCCATTTGGGGTTTATACAAAACTAAAGAATTAAAGGCAACATTTGAACCTGTTGTGTTTAAAATCACACCATCACTGTACTTTTTAAAAATCATTGATACAACCACTAACCAAAAAAATCAGCACTGAAAGCCAGAGAGATCCATGCTATCATTTATACCAGTCTTCCCCGATAGAGATGAGAAAACTCAAGCCCAAAGAAACCACAACCACACAGCAAGGAAAAAGTAAGAGACAAGACTTCAAGTGTCCTCACTGAAATTCAGGGCAGTGTCTTTTTACAAGTTACAACTCATGGACAATCTGTCAGGTTATCATATGAAAAAGCTACTGCCTACAGCCATCTGTGGTGGCAAGTTCTTTGTCAAATGTTCTTATCTGTCATCCTGACAGCACTGGGTCTATATAGGCATCATTCACTCCACTCCCACTAATTATTTCTCCAGTCAGGACTAAGGCTCAGTTTGCTAAGAACAGCATCACCTAGTCATCTTTTTCAGAACACAGTGGTCCATGCAGTTGGTGAGCAGTTTTCTTTTTAAATATTTGTCCTCTATCACGTATCAGAAAAGTGAAGATTTGTTTTAATTTAATAGGAAATCTTGCTCTGTTTATTTTGGAATTGTTATTCTAAAAGACTTGTCTCCCATTAAGTAAATGCACCCTGGTAAATGTCACAACTCTTTACCTCTGTAAATACAAAGTATTTGCAAGTCATTTAGGATCACATTAAATCTCTATGGCTTGATTTTAGGGGCTGTATCATGGGTTTTCATGTATATTAATCTCCTCTTCAACATGCACATTTTGTGGAATTTGACTACCTAGTTAATATTTGGTTTATTTGCCTTAATTTTCACCTGAGTAACATCTTTCTTTCTTCTTTTTGGATGGTTTTCAATGTAGCTCCAATGTACAATATTGATAGAATACCAAACAAACATATCTCCGTGTAGCTGGTTTTAATAGATCTCCTTAAGTTATGCTAAAATACCAAAAGGTTAAGACTAAGAATTTCTTGGATCCACTTAACCACAACAAGGACACCGAGACAAGGTAAGCAATCTAAAAGTACTGGCCTTGGGGCACCTGGGTGGCTTAGTCCGTTAAGCATCTGACTCTTGATTTCAGCTCAGGTCATGATCCCATGGTTCATGGGTGTGAGCCCTATGTCTGGCTCTGTGTGGAGAGTGCAGAGTCTGCTTGGGATTCTCTCTGTCCCTCACTCTCTCTCTGCCCTTTCCCCACTCAGCCTCTCTCAAACATTTTTTAAAATTTTATAAAAGTACTGGGACACTCGAGTGGCTCAGTAGGTTGAGCACCAGACTTTCGCTCAGGTCATGATCTCACGGTTCATGGATTCAGGCCCTGCATCGGCCTCCATGTTGACAACTCAGAGCCTTTACACTGCTTCTGGTTCTGTGTCTCCATCTGTCCTCCTACACTCACACTCTGTCTCCCTCTCTCAAAAATAAACAAAAAAATTTATAGCCCTTTCATGAAGATGGCGCCAAAGAAGAAGCCCCTGACCCCCCAGAGCTTTGAAAGCCAAGAAAGCAGTACTGAAAGGCATCCACAGTCATTAAAAAAAAAAAAAAAAAAAAAATCTGCAGGCCACTACATTCCAATGGCCCAAGACACAGCATCTTGGAAGACAACTCAAATATCCTTGAAAGAGGGCCCCCAGGAGAAACAAGCTTGACCACTATGCCATCATCAAGTTCTCCCTGACTACCCAGTGAGCCATGAAGAAAATAGAAGACAACACTCTTGTGTTCACTGTGGATGTCAAGGCCAACAAGCGCCAGATCAAACAGGCTATAGAAGCTCTAGAACATGGAGATGCAGCCAAGGTCAACACTGACCAGGCCCGATGGAGAAAAGAAAGCATATGTTTGGCTCCTAACTATGATGCTTTGGATGTTGCCAACAAAATTGGGATCATCTCAACTGAGTCCAGCTGGCTAAAGCTAAATATGAATTTTTTTCACCTTAGAAAAAATGTATATAAGTACTGACCTCGATGAAGCAGTACACTTGTGGTGAGCACTGGGTGTCATGTGGAAATGGTGAATCACTATATTGTACACCTGGAAACTAACATTATACTGCACGTTAACTAACTGAGATTTTTAAAAAACTTACAAATAAAAGTACTGACAAATTGAGAGTTGATGAGGGGTGGGGAAGAGGGGAAAATGGGGGATGAGCATTAAAGAGGGGACTTGTTGGGATGAGCACTGGGTGTTGTATGGAAACCAACTTGACAATAAACTATGTTACAAAAAAAAAAAAAAAAAAAAGAACTGGCCTCTGATGTTCTCCACCAGTCATAGGAAATCAAACCAAATCTCTTCTTTGAGCTCCAAAGTTGGTTTTATTAGCATCTCCTGTTTATGGTAAACTCTACTATGTGTTAAGGAAAGATGAAAGATAATGAAAGATGCTTTTGGTTTTGAGGGTGCATCACTTTGGTTAGTATGCAATAGATGAGTATATTGAGAGCTCCTGTATGAAACGTGCTCCATCCACACTCCAGCCCCAACCCACCATTCAGTTTCATACACTGATCATCAGAATGTATGAAATAGACTCAGCAGTACACACACTTACACAGCCCAATATGATACAGTGATGACAGTCACATCTCAGATGGTTTTTTTCTGCAAAGTATCATACTTAAAATCCCCACAGAGTGAACTTTTTCTCAGTCAAGATCAATTTGACTGTTAATACAGACCTATTCCTGGTAACAGTGTTTAAGCATATGAAAGTTGATTTTAAACAGGGCTCTAATTCAAGAAGTAAATCTAAAGGGCTCTAATCCAAGAAGTAAACCTAAAAGAAATGGACAAACTGTGGGGAAAGCCTCATAAAGGTGACAGGACAATGAACCTAAATGAACACGAACTATTAACAGTGCAGATGTAAAATAAGTGCTTCTGGATGGTCCAGGTTTAGATCTCCCTAAAGACAGAGGCCTAACTAAGGATGTGATCCTAATGCCTTTTCCACTTCAATCCCCCCAAAGAGTGGTTCTCAGAAGGCCTCTTAGGTGGAGAACTGGTCCTGCTCTAACCTCATCAACAAAGTTTAACACTTCTGTGAGAAGCCCAACTTCCACCACAACACATGTAACCAAAGAAGCAAGCATCATCAGAAAAACTGGGCTTCGAAACAAATCTAGTTCCCTAGTGCCAAATGTCCACCTGGACATTAATAAGGCTGAATACAATGATTAATAGTTTCCACAGGAAAAGGATTAAGGTAATTGATAACTGGTGGAATTTTGCATGACACTAATCAAATGTATGAGTTATGCTGATTCCCTTAGGTTGAGCTGGAAAATCACAGTAATAATCAGTCACCAATTAAAAACTCAAGCAGCCTGAAACCAGTCACCACAACCAAACACTGTCGGCACAGGTGCTGGTGCATAATCATGTTGACACATGAAAATAAAATTCAATACATCATAGCTGAAAGAAACGTTCCATAAGGGAGCCTGCATCCGGTTCATGCCACAGCCCTTGGGGCTGAGCCATGTTCACCTTTCACAAATACTGATCATCTGAGTTTAGCTCTTTGAAAAAACTTTCCACAAAGACCTGAGCTCTACAAGGATTAAGTGGGTGACTCAGCAGGAGCTATGGGTGCCTCTGTGGCAATCTAACAGACTTGGCACATGTACCATTCTAGAATTATACACAGTGAAACCAAATGCTACAGTATTTCCTTCCTAAAGTTATTATGAAACTTCATATAAAACAGAGACTCTGAACAGAGCCAATTGAAGGCTATCCCTCTGGTTCACTGTGGTCTATGTAAAAGGCAGTTTCTCCCAATAAGCCTTCCTCCTGTCCTGTGTCTCAATTCTGTCCACAACGAATGTTTTAAGTTCCCTTAACAGCGGCTCAAAATCAGCATCTTCCCCAGTTCTCAAATCTCACAGTACATCAGGACGAGGAGGAAATGAGGCTTGGAACGAAGTTCATTTCCATTCTGCCCCTCTGCTGGCTGCCAGGCTGATGGTTTTCCCTGTGATTATGGAGCTACTGGTTTTCAAGGCTACTGTGGAACTGGGGAGGGGGCCAGAGGCTTGGCCGGGGTAAGTGAAATGCCACAAGGCCAGCTGTTCCTACCCAGACTCACTCATTTTTCCTAAATACAGGCTCCCCAGACTGCTGCAAAACTAGCTAATTCCTGGAATTCTGAAAAAAGGTTGGTTTCTGGCATATTTTGTCAGTTTCCTCATTGTTTTTAATGGATGACTGCATTCAAAGAGTCCTGCCTCCCTCGTTTTCACTGACATCCATATCAGACATTTAGAGATAATTTTCTGCCCAATGAAGTCATTCAGAGTATGTGTCACTTTTCCTTCAGGTTAATGGGAGCGGGTCTAATGAGGTCCCAAAACTGTCAGGTCTCTCTAGTGACTCCGGGCAGCTTCCCGGAGACATAAGGGTTGGAGAAGACTCCTTCAGATTCCAAAGGAAAAAAAAAAAAAAAAAAAACAAGGGAAGAAACTATTTAACGGTAGGACTGTGAACCAATGGCGGCACTGGACAGTACCTACATGCGGGCTGTCCTGAGAACCTTTCTTTCCCGCTTCAGGAAAGCAGAGCTCTGGGGCTCTGGATGCCTAGACACAAAAGAGGATGTCCCGGAGGCAGAAAACAGCCCCACGTCCAATTTTTGAAGTTCCTCCCATTTATATAACAAAAAAAAAAAAAATGGAAGGGGACTATTTAGGGATTTTTTTTTTGAGGTCTCAAGAATTTTAAGGAAATCCTGTCTTCTGAGAGGTCATTTTGACTAAAACCTTGTAGGAAACTACTACCACCGAATTTCTTGGACCTTTTCATCAACTTTGAGAACCATCTGCTATTCTGTCACGCACTGAACTCAAACCTAAGTGTTACCCTAGTATCTGAAGAAGAGACACTGCCTTGGAAAAGTGCCAATTGGAATTGACAAAATTCTCTGAATATGAAGAGAGACAGATTACAAAACTGACTTAAGATTAAAACCCAAGAGGACTGACTCTAACCACTTATATTAATTAGGTGCACCTGCAGTGCTATAGATGTACACAAAGAAAGGTAGAAGTCAAAGCTAGCATGAGTAATAAGCATAAAAACTATTTCTACAGTTTTCTTTTAAGAAACCTATACAAAACATTTCCTGTCTAATACTATGGTGACAACTGCCATCTGAGCCACCGACTTCATGCGTAGCAACAAATGCACTGAGAGGCAGGTGCTGAGAGCAGCGGAAGCAGGGCCCATGGGGAAAGGGGGGATTGTTTCATTTTATTTATTTTTAAGAAATAGATTTTTTTTTTTTAAGTTTGTATGTGAGCGAGAGTGTGTGTGCACACACTCACGCTGGGGAGGGGCAGAGAGGCAGAGAGAGAGAGAGAGAGAGAGAGAGAGAGAGAGAGAGAGTCCGTCCCATGCAGGCTCCATGTTGTCAGCACAGAGCCCCATGTGAGGCTCAAATGCATGAACCATGAGACAATGACCTGAGGCGAAACCAAGAGGTGGACACTTAAGCTACTGAACTACCAGGCACCCCTCTGTGGAGTATGCAACTCTTGATCTCAAGGTCCTGAGTTCAAGCCCCACCAACTGAGCCACGCAGGTGCCCCAAGAAGGTATTTGCTTCAAAAGCACTTCAGAATGACTGAGGAGTGAGCTTCAACCCACTGACTTATTCTGTTAAAAATGGGGGCACCTGGCTGGCTCAGTCAGTTTAAGCATCTGACTTTGGCTCAGGTAATGATCTCACAGTTCGTGGGCTCAAGCCCCGTGTCAGGTTCTGTGCTGACAGACAGCTCAGAGCCTGGAGCCTGCTTCGGATTCTGTGGCTCCCTCTCTCTCTGACCCTCCCCTGCTCATGGGTGGGTGGGTGGGTGGGTGTGTGTGTGTGTGTGTGGGTGTGTGTGTCTCAGAAATAAAACATTAAAAAATTTTTTTTTTAATTCTATTAAGAAATGACAAGACAAGTAAAACCTGATTTTTTTTACTCCAAAAAGAGAATGGCAAGGCTAGCAAAGAAAACCGAGGGAAGTAGGGGTCTTGGAATCTGCTTGGCTACAAATTAGATACACAGGAATTTTTCGTGCCAGACACATGTTAGTAGCCTGAGTTACATGTTCATGTTTCTTAGAGTCCTGGTTAGAATCATGTTTTGCCACCCTTAAATGACTACTCACTGTAAAAGAGTTTAAAAAGGAAGCTATAGTAATTGTGAACTAGAGTCTCATGTTTAGGAATCTAACAAGTAGGACTACATCAAACTAAAAAGCTTCTGCACAGAAAGGAAACAGAGTTAAAAGGTAACCTACAAAATCAAAGAAAATATTTACAAATCATTAATACCCAAAGCATAGAAGGAACTCCGCTACTCAACAGCAAAAACAGAAACAAAAAACAAAAAACCAACAGCCCAATTAAAGAATGGGCAAAGGACTTGAATAAATATTTCTCCAAAGAAGACATATAAACATGACTGACACTATCTAAAGAGATGTTCAGCATCACCAATCATCAGGGAAACGCAAATCAAAACCACAATGAGCTCTCACCTAACCTCTGTCAGGATAGCTACTATCAAAAAACAAGAGATGACAAGTGTTGGCAATGATGTGGAGAAATTAAAACCCTTATGCACTGTTGGTGGGAATATAAATTATACGGACACCATGGAGAGTACAGAGTTCCTCAAAAAGTTAAAAATAGAACTACCATAAGATCCAGCAACGTCACTTCTGGGTATTTATCTAAGAGAATGAAAATCAAAATCTCCAAGAGATATCTGCACATCTGTATGCAGTGCAGCATTATTTATAATAGCCAAGATGTAAAAACAATCTAAATATCCATCAACAGATGAATAGATAAAGAAGACAAATAGTAATTATGTGACATGACAGAGACATTAGCAAATGCTACTGTGGTAATCATATTGCAATATACAAAATTTTCAAATCAACGTGTTATATATCTGAAACTTACACATTATACAATTTTATCTCAATAAAAATATTACCTTCTCTCTCTCTCTCTCTCTCTCTCTCACACACACACACACACACACACACACACACACACACACACACACACAAATATTAAGCCAGCCATGACAAAGAAAGGATGAGGAACTGTTCCAAGTGAAAGGACACTACAGAGATACAACTACTAAGCACAATAAATGATCCTTGCATTGGATCCTGGACAGCCTGAAACAGACCAAAAAAAAAAAGTTATGAAAGACAGAGGTAACTGATGAAACAGACTGGACTAAGAAACAGTGTCCATATTAAAACATTCTTATTTTGATAATTGTACCATGGTTATGTAAGAGCATGTCCTTGTCCTAGGAAATCTGCACTAAAATAATTAGGTGTAAAAGGGCACAATTCTGTAACCTGCTTTCAAATGATTAAAAAGTGTGTACATTTACAAAGCAAGTGTACAAGTAAATGGACAAAATGTTATTTTTTGAATCTATATATAGAGCATAAGAGGGATTGTTGCACTATTATTGCATTTTTAAACTATATGAAAATAAATAGTAAAAAAGAAACTTAAGTACATACAATGGAATATTATTTAATCTTAAAAGAAAAAAAAGGAAATCCTGCAATGTACAACAATACAGATGAACCTTGAGGACATACTGTGAAGTGAAGTCAGTCAGTCCCAGAAGGAAAATTGCTATATGAGCCTATTTTAACGAGGTACCTAAAACAGTCACGCTCTTAGAAGCAGAGAATAGAATGGTGGTTGCCAGGGGCTGGGTGGCGGGGCGTATTGGGAATTGGTAATCAATGACAAGGAAGTTTCAGTTATACAAGATGACTAAGATCTAGAGAGCTACTGTACAACATTGTGCCCATAGTTAACAATACCGTATTGTACACTTAAAAACGTGTTAAGGGGGTAAGGTCTCATGTTACATGTTCTTACCACAATAAAAAAAAAAAATAAAAGTGGTATGTTAAAAAAAATTAGGTGATAAACTTAGGAATGAATGACATGCAGCATGTCTATGATAATTCTGAAGTACAGGTGAAAGAACACTACTTCTGAACAAAAGCCAGGTATGATCAATATTAGATATATTCAGAGATCTATCTGCAAAGCACCAAGTACTTAGTCAACACAAGCTGCTGGTCACCCAGTGATACCTTGATTTTCTTTTAACATATACTTACTTCTAGACATGGAGACATATTCTCATATGTGGGTTCATGTACATGTCTGCCGCTCCCTGTGACCTTGTATTATCCACAGACAATATATTACTGTAGAGCCTTGAATGAGTGTTTCCTGAAATGACCTAAACCAGACTTTCCCAGAGTCTGGCAAAAAATATTTTTTGAAAGTCTGTAGACCTTTCCTGCCAACATGTGCGAAGTCTGTAATATCAAAGTCCTAATGGCAACAGGAAAAAGAAAAGGTATATTCTCTCTCTTACAAAAAGTATTTTCAAACAGTCTAACTATTCAGATATCAAACTATAAATACCTATAAAAAAGAACAGTAATTAGAAATTCCTTGGAAGCTAAGGTAAGGGTTCAACTCAACAGGGATTCAATGCCAACTGGGTATGTCACACAATTTGGCATAATTTTACTAGTCTTTTATGGTTCCAAGGTCTGGGCTTAATATAACTTTACCAAGATTTGGAGTTTTAGGTTTCCTCTCTTACTCTTCAGACATGACATCACTTGGGCATATTTCTTCTATCAATTGACCTCATAAAATATATGATGCTGAAAGAAGTGAAACCCAGCACTCTCTGACGGTCTCCACAGCCAAAAGAAACAGAGTGGAAACAGCTGAATCCAGACAGCTCAGAGTGGAGGTAAAGAAAAGGAAACAGAGGTTGGGTAGGGCAGAGGGAGACAGAGATACACCAATCTCCAAATGAATCTTTTTTCTTAGCTTTTGAAATTTTCCATTTGTCAATATTTCCTGGTCACAGGACCAGGTGAAAACAAGACAGAGCCTGTGAATCAAGAGATCTCCATATAGGCTTTCTCAACAGAGTAAGCGAGCCAACAGCCTGCCAACCCACTATATGAATGGAAAGCCATTATTTGTCTGAATTTTCTAAGTTTTCATTATATTCTCTTTGACAAAGGTATTTGCTGTTGAGTTGCATGTGTGTCCCTAAGTGAAAAGTGTTCAAGGAAAACATCTCCTGTGACCTTTAAATAGAACTATTTCTATGTATATCCCAAATATCCCCTGCTTTTCCTAAGCCTTCAAGAGATCATTGCCAACGAGCTAAGACGATAATTCCATACCCTGGCCTTTAAAATATTACATAAACTGGCTCTAAACTGCTTCCAGCCAGACTCATCTATTCATTGTTTCCTAAACAAACCATTTGGTCTCACCACTGAACCACTGCTCCATACCAATCTTTCTCCTTCTCCCGTTTCAGAGTCCCTCCTCCAAGTCTTACTCACTGCTCTTTTGCATTCAGACCACATCATGAATCTTCCCTGGATTTTACTGTTCACTCTGGCCTCTCCAGTCTCATACACTGGAGTTGGTTGTACCCATATGACACCTATCACAGGTCAGTGTGCAGCAGCACACATATACACGTTTTCTCAATCAAATCACAGAGACATCTGACACAGAAGTCAGAAAACTGATTATAAATCCTGGCTCTGTCACTTACTAGGTATAAATAACTTCTCTGAGCCTCAGCTTCCTCATCTATAAAATAGGGCTAATAGTCCTTGAATACCTCCCAAAACAAATGCAACAAGATTAAATGATGCAAGCATAAACATGTCCTTTATTAGCCATGAACCAAATACAAAGAGTTTCTGTATCATCGGCACTTTGGCAAAACACTGTTCACCTGTTAAGTATGTGATTAAGTCTTGCTGATGAAGGTCCTGGACCACAGCTGTAGAATTTCCTAAGTCATCTTCAATTTCTCCTTCAATCCCGTATGGTTAACACTGTCCACTCACTATTGAGCCAAGTTCTTTACAGTAATTAATTTAATACCATAACACGTGAGGGAGGCCCCAGACCCCATCATCTGTAACAATCAGATTACCTGTGAGACAGATCCCCAACAATGCATTGGTCAGATGATTTCCAGATCATAAGCTATTTCAGTTGGTCTTCCATCGGAGTGAAGACCCAATGAAGAGGTGGAACAAGCGAAATCAGTGTTTCTCATACTGAAAAACAGTTGTCAAATCTGCTTGTATGGTGCACCACAGGCTATAATTAGAGCTATCATCGTTTTCACTAGCAGGGCCATTAAAATCAGCTCCTAGCTGAAAAGCTGAAATGTACAGTCTTAATCCAAGTACGTTTTTCTCCATTTACAACTTCAAACAAAGAAATACAAAAATCTGAAACACAATAACACAACGCCTTTAGCTGTTTCTCTTACAAAATGTACTTTTTAGTAAAAATGGAAGTCTGTAGTTGCAGATTATTTTTATGAAGTCTGCGAATTTAGAAAGTATTTTACAGAGAATTACTGCATCCTGGAACCTCAAGTCTTCAGGACAAAAGTCTATCAGGTTAAGGAGCATCTTGAACATTTCTCTCAGAAATAACATTCAAGTGTTGCCTATAACAAATGTCTCATTTTTCCCCCTCTCCCTCCTTCTCCCCCTTTTTTTTTTAATTTTTTCCCTTACCTTTCTACTTTTATTCTTTACTTCCCTGTCTTTTTCTCTCCTTCGAAATTCAGGCTTAATGAAAATTTCAATCAGTATCTGCCATCTGATGAACAGAGAGAACTTGAGCTTTGAGAATTTTTTTTTTTTTTACTTTTTTTTTTGTAATTTTCCCCCCTTTAAGTTGGACTCTGTGGAAATAGATTTTCCAATGTCTTTCCATATGGGAAGTTTGAATACATAAAGTTAAGGAGAAGGTCTACTTGCAGAACAAAATACAGATTACAACTCTCAATAATGAAGACTATAAAATACTATAAAAAATCTGAGTTGATTTTGTGTAACCTGAGGGCAGAAGAGGAAAGAGAAAAGAAAATAATGATCATTTTAGAAATCACATCCCTAATTTCTATCAACTAGAAAATGAAGAGAACAAAGTTCTCCTTGTTGTGAATCAAGGTAAAAATTGCTTTAGCTTCTAATTACACAATTAAGAGACCTTTTATTTTTTTTTAATCTAATACTAGAATGGTTTAAGAGGTTACATGATTTTCTTCTCCCAACAATTAAATTTGAAGGTTAAGCTCTACTGTTGAAATAAAAGAACTTGTAAGGGCTTCAAAGAGCTCCACTCTTCTAGAATACCTCTTATTTTTCAAACAAACTGGTATAGAGTTGGTGTTCTCGTCTATTTAAATAACATCAGGAATGCTGCTGTGAACACAAGTATTTACTGCAACAAAGCCGAATCAACGACCTGGGCCATTGGCCCACGCATGGAAACAGATTTACCCAAGGTAACACCTTGGATAATGACGTCTTAGCACAGTGCCTCATCAACAAATAACCACATCTGCGATCTCTTCCAGATTCCAAATTGACTGTTTCTACTAATGATTCTATTTCTCTTCTTATCAAACACAAGATTTTCTCTTTACCACTTTGACCACCAAGTCAGTTTTGGAACATCTTCATACTTGGCTTTTGCTGTATGTTCTAAGTTTGCAGGGACCTCCTGCAGAGGTCAGAGCATCAGCAATCTGTCCCTCCAATCAAACCCCAGTGCATTCATCAGACCCTACACACTCAAAAGGCTCAACCACCTCACATGATTTCCTATTCCACTGCCTAGAGATAAAAGCCAAACTCCAAAATTCAAAGTTCTTTATTAGGTGGCATCTCGCTAATTGATTCACAGGTATATACTACATGCATTTTGCATCAGTTCTAAAACAACATGCAAACAAAAATCTGAAGAAAGCTCACTCAGAATCTCACCTTTGGTGAAAAATAGTCACTATTTTCATTTTATAAACTTTTTTTCAATGCCTTCCCATCTGCACATAGGCGAAAATGAAATCGTATAAATACAGAACTTTTTGTCTGACCTTCGTCCTGGGTTTAGAAATTACTTTTTCGTGTTTCTATGTCACTTGTTTTGTAATAGCTAAGCTATACTGATCGATTATGTTGACAGCATATTGATGAGGGTCTCCACTAGCTTCTCTGACATCTTTGTGTAAAGTAGAAAAAGGCACATCTTCTGAGAAGGATCAGCAAAAGCCATTCCTGCAGGGTACAACTCACTTAACGACAGGTGGACACCCTGATGTTAACAAAGACTATTTACTGAGGGAGAAAAAAATCAGGCAGGATAGCATGGCTTGGAAGTTGCAGTCAGGCCAGCTCACTTCACATCCCCCCTCCTTATAATCACTGTTTGATCTCAGGCAAGTTGCTTAACCACTAGGGACATCAGTTTCTTTCCAGGGAGAAGAGTCGTCACTATCTCATAAAGCCATGGTGAGAAGGAAATCACTGAAGGGTCTTAGAACAACTCTTGGTACGTGGTAGACACTCAATATGTTTTCTCCCCCACTAAAAATCTGTATCAATCTCACCTCTTATCTTTGTGCCTATTGTTAAATGTTTTTAAAAATTACTCCCATGGAGGGGCGCCTGGGTGGATCAGTTGGTTAAGCTTCAGACTTCGGCTCAGGTCATGATCTCAGGGTTTGTGGGTTCCAGCCCCGCATTGGGCTCTGTGCTGACAGCCAGCTCAGAGCCTGGAGCCTGTTTCAGACTCTGTGTCTCCCTCTCTCTCTGACCCTCCCCTGCTCATGCTGTCTCTCCTTCTCTCTCAAAAATAAATAAAACATAAAAAATTTTAAAAAATAAATAAAAATTACTCCCATGGAAAGCATTGCCAGGAATGGGGTTACTGTGCTAAAGCATTTATCAACAAGGATCTAAATTTGAACTCTTCCTCTCTTCATGTAAATCCACTAAGGACAATAGACTATAAATACTCAGATGAGGACTATTCAGGAAAGGTCATTCCTTTTGATAATAACCTCAGGAAAAACCATGAAATTTGCTTTGGGGTGTTCTTAGGAAGAAATAATCAGAGAAGTTAGCATCTTAGAGAAAATGTGGATCTTGGTTCCCTTACCACACTGGGAAGGGTCAGTCAGGGTTACCTACAAGATAGTTGCTAACTAACCCTTTCTAGCTTTGTTTGTCCATGACTCAGTCTCTCCATTAAATAGCCCTCCATCTCCATCACAAAGGACAGGTTCTTCCCTCTTTCCCAAACATGCCTGATCTCAGATATACACCTTTGCTCATTTCATGTCTCTTCACTTTTCTTCCACCTGAAGCACTTTCCTCACTCTGAAGATCAACTCCAGCCATCATCCAAAGTCCCAGTTAAAATCTAGTTCCTTCTTCCATGCTCTTAGTGTTCTACCCATTTCTTTAAAAACTCAAAACAGAGGATGTCTGGGTGGCTCAGCTGGTTAAGTGTCTGACTTCGGCCCAGGTCATGGTCGCATAGTTCTTGAGTTGGAGCCTCGCATCAGCTCAGAGCGTGGAGCCTGCTTTGGATTCTGTGTCTCCCTCTCTCTCTGCCCTTCCCCTACTCATGCTGTTTCTCTCTCTCTAAAATAAACATTAAAAAAAAAACTTTTTTAACTCAAAACAGCTATTTACTATCTATGTCACTGCTTATTTAAGTCTAATGGCACTAAGTAAACATCATTAAAAATTAACTTTCTCTATATCAGAATTAATACCTTTGTCTTCAAAAATCAAACATGTACTCATGCGCATATATAACATCATTAAATTTAGCTAGATCTATGGCCACATTAACAGAATCTTAACAGAAGGCAAACTAGGCCCTAAGCTTATAATCCAGGTTTTTGCCACATCAATAGCAACGTTTCCACTGGCCAAGCTGAGAAATCGATAAGATAAAAACCTAATAGTTGATATAACTCAAGGTGAATGTCATATCCTCAAGTTTTTAATAATCCATTTTTAATAGTTAAAAAAATAAATCTGAATACAAAGACGAGAATGTCTATCAACATTAAAATTTTGTCTAAAAACAGTATTTTTCTTTTCTTTAATCAAGCCCCATTTATAAAATGTTTTAAATTTTGTGAAATCCTCTTTCTTCTTCCATGTTGAACCCTTTCCGCCAAGTGATAGAGGATCAGATTACTAATAAATCTACATTCTTTTTACTTTTTTTAATGTTTATTTAATTTTGAGAGAGGGAGAGAGGGAACGAGTTACAGCTTGAGTGGGAGAGGTACAGCAAGAGAGGGAGACACAGAATTCGAAACCGGCTCCAGGCTCTGAGCCATCAGCACAGAGCCCAATGTGGGGCTTGAACCCATGAACCATGAGATTGTGACCTGAGCTGAAGTTGGACCCTAAACCGACTAAGCCACCCGGGTGCCCCATGAATCTACATTCTTATCTGGAGATTAAGAAGAGGGAACTAAAATCTGCATTTGGATACAGAAGAAGGCACACAAAGCTACCAGAATAAGCTACAGAACATGAATTCATATCCTTCTTTCCTTCTCAAAACACCTGTAACATTAACACAATATACCTTAAAGGGTCAGATCCTTACATTGAGGAATCATAATAAGATAACAGAGTGCATCAGAGTTCAAAAGGCAGGGGACTATTTTCCAGTACAGGGTGACGGTAGTCAGCCACGAGGTTATCATATTATAATGGGAGTGGTCACGATACCCTGCCACCATGCACTATGAGTTCTCATGGGTGTCGTGTCCACCCGTGACTTACGAGATTTTCCGGTTTGAAGCCTCATCATCAGTGTGTAAACTGAAGCTGCTCCAGAGGCAACAGGGAGAGAAGCAGCTCTGGTGGTATCTGAACTGAAGATGCTCAGGCAGAGAAACCAATCTGGTGGTGGTGTAAGAGATGAATGGAACCGGAGGGAGAGGCGGCCGGAGGAGGAGAAAGGACAAAGCAGAGGACGAGAAGACAATCAGAAAGGAGATGGCAGAATGAAAAAGAAGGACAATGAAAAGAAAGCCAAAAAGTGAAGGAAGTGTGAGGAGCAGAGAAAGAAAGGGGAGAGAAAGAGGAGGAGGAAGAGAAAAAAAAATGTAAACAATCTCCGGGTATATGAAAAGCAACATGTACCATATGCCTGTACTTCTGATGGCTGTTTTTTGTTTTGTTTTGTTTTGTTTGTTTTAAGTCACAGATGCTATCAAATGACCAAATACAGAATTAGAATCCAGGCACAAATCCATGAACCATGAACAAGACCTGGAGTATTGTTGATATATGTTGTTCGAAAACAAAAGTCTAAGCTTTAGGTCAGTAAGCGGCATGGAAGCTACCGCCACCTTGATTTTCTGGAGTTGCTAGAACACATGAAGGAAGAGTCAAAGGAAATTCAAATATTCCATTCCTCAGCTTGAAACTGTTCCAACACAAGACAGAAGAATGTGATATTGGTTTCTTAGCTGGTCATCTTCCAGCACACCTGCCAACCAGCAATGTCATGTACATGCTGACTTTCCCAGAACAGCATCTCCACCATGTCTATCTACACTCATTGGTCCATTTTTTTCCAATTTAAAATGAATGATAGCAGGATCTACCTTGAGCCATGTGTCAACAAGTCAGGCTGGACACTGAGGGCCCTGTACCATCCCTATCTTCCAGGGTCCAGGCCTACAATTCTCCTTGGACCTGAAACAGTCCTATATTTCACTGATTCTTCCACTCTTCTAGAAACAACATGTTCCCAATGAACAGTCTTCAATATTTCAAAATTAGGCATAATGAATTATTAATGAGAAAAATGAATCCTCGTGAAGGTGGTTGCTAGCCAATATATGATACATCCCAAGTAAGACAAGATAAAAAAGTGAACTGAAACGTACCTTTGTCGATTAAATTCCTTACATATATCTATATTAATGGTAAGAATTTCCATTTCTGTACCAGCCATTAGGGAATTCTTTAGGCATGGCTGGCCTTTCTTCAACTTCCAAATCAGCCTTGTCCACACGTAAAGTTGACATAGACTAGCAAGTTATACAGCTCTTGGCCTATTGCAAATACCATGAGACGAACTGAAACACTGTTCCTCATTATTTATTACTGAACCATTCAAAAACCCATTAATAATTTTTGGCGTTTTCAAACATGGAAAATCTGAATGGTTGACTGGAAGCATCATATTCAAACGTCAAATCCTTCAGCAAAACTGAACTTGATTATTGAGATATTAAGTTTCCATGACCAAAACCTAAGTCAAAGGGACAAGAGATTAATAAAAGGCTACCAGTTATGAAAAGTCTGAAAGCCTCATCTTCACTGATGTACAACCGGACACACGGGACCCCACCACCAATGACCCAGTACCCATGGGGACTGACAGGAACAACACTCAATTGCCAGGTCAAGTCTGAAATAAGGGACGTAAGTTTTTCGAGCTTACAAAGAATAAACAACCTTTGGGAAAGAGGCACTTATTAATAAAAAAACTTTTATTCAACTTCTGAAGCACAGCAACCATAATGAACTTGCCTGAGATGGCATCTCTATCTTAACAGGCAGGGGTTCCGATTTATCCATCCAGGTACCTTAACTCCAACTGCAGTGCCTGGCAAATTATAGAAGCTCAACAATATTTTTCAGTGAATGAATGACTGTGGGTATGAGCAAATAATCGACCGCAGTGACACTCCACCCATATAGTGGGAGAGACAGTCAGCACCCTTCCTTCCTTGGCAAGGTGGTATTTCAACCATGAAAGACTAGAGAAAAGATCCTTAGGAGGAAACAGAAGGTTGACAACTGAGCACATCTAACCAAAGGAACGCTGCTTAAAGGCGTTTCATTAATGAAAAGAAATCACTACAGCATTTAGTACCTAGGAATAAGCACACACCTGAGAAGAAGGGAGGGGAGAAGAGTATGAAAAACCAACAAGGAATTCTTGAGAACCTCAAATCTCAAGAGGTGCTGCCTCTACACACGGCCTAAATCACAGTCAGAGTTTCCCAGGTTTTGAGAACCTAGCTGCCTATCGAGTCTTAAGCGTTCCATCATTTGGTAGCAGCACTTTCTTTCTGTGCTGAGTGCAGGTTTGGTGTTTCCAGAAATCCATTTAAAGTTACAGACTATTGCCCCAGGAATGGTCCCATAAACTCCTGAAGAAACTTTCATTTGCATCACTAGAAATCCAAGTGCTGTGTGGGAAGTTACAACAATCTGTAGCCCAGGATCCTCACCAGAAGCAGGAATTCTGCTGTCCCTGGGTAGCCTATCCCCTGGCCTCCCTCCTGACTAAAGGAACTCACCGCAGTGCAGAATGTCTTCCTGAGCGGGATACACTGTTGCCCACTGGGGAGGGCAGGTTGCTTCCTCTGTGCAGATCCTCGATGGACCTACTCCAAGGCTTTGATTTGTCCACCGAGCTCTCCACAGTGCTTTCCACACTTTCAAAATCAAAACTAAAACAAAAGAGAAATGCCGCTGAAGCCTTAACAGTTCACAGTCACACAAGTACAGGGATGTGCATACCCTATTCCTCCCGAGAATACACATCTGCACCTTACAATGGGTAGTCTTTGCAAACTGAAAAAGATACATAAAATCAATCTCCACACTCAGTGTTCCTTTGCTTCTGAAATACAAAATGACAAACACAAAATGACAAACACTGGGCAAAGCAAAAGAATAGTTGAACAACAGTGCAGAAATGAATAGTAATGTGTTATCTGTAATTAACTACAAGGCCTATTAACTTACCAATTACTAACACTGCTATGGGGGGAGGGGAAGAAAAGATCTTACAGCTGTCTTCATTTTGCTTTAACAAGTCAATATGTAGGCTTAGACTAATTTATTCCTACCCATCAATTTTCACTGAGCATTTTCTCCTAGCGTGTTGGCAAGTGTACTTTTCCAACCATATGTGATACATTACTCGCAAAGTTATGGATTTGCTTTGATTTTGGAATCTCTTCCCAATGTGGTGCTCTTTAAAGTAGGACTGTTGTTTCTCCGACATTTTTTGAGGTTATTACTCATGTTAACCATGTTAGATTAAATGGAGAGTTAAGTTGTTCGTTTTTGCATAATTTCAGGAACAAAATTTTTAAACAGCCAGGCCTTTGTGTCCTGTGCATTTTCTCCTGGCTCTGCTTTCTCAACAAAATACTTCATCAAGTGTTTCTACCCATAGCTCCACCCAGCAACACCTGATCAGAGAACAAACAGAAGGCAGCTATAATTAATATCATATGGAAGATTTGAGAAGCTCTTGCAGAAGAGACAGTAACAACATATATTGGAAATAACAAATAGGACTTTTTGTTTAAAAGTTTGACTTTTTGGGGCACCTGGGTGGCTCAGTCGAATAAGCATCCGACTTCGGCTCAGGACAGATCTCACGGTTTGTGGGTTAGAGCCCCGCATCAGGCTCTGTGCTGACAGCTCAGAGCCTGGACCCTGTTTCAGATTCTGTGTCTCCCTCTCTCTCTGCCGCTCCCTCACTCATGCTCTGTCTCTCTCTGTCTCAAAAATAAACTATAAAAAATAAAAAAATAAAAGTTTGACTTTTTATAAAAGCATGATCGCCAAAATAAAGTTATTCTGTTAGAATTGCCATCTGTAAACTCAGAGATGCTCTCCACCTATTAAATACAAGTCTAGGTGGCAGCCACTGATTACCATTAGTGAATGGATGAGGCAATTTTGTCATGCCTTTGGATGCAGGAAGCAGGGCTGAACAGAAAAGAGGCAGGAATGAGTTATCAAATGCTTAAGTACTAAAATTAGAAGCCTACATCTGATAATGGAGAAACGGTACCCCAAGATCATCCAGGTCACTGATACTCTCGCCAAGTCACTCTGCAGCCCCCAAGTCATTGATCAGCAGCTCCACAGCCTCATGCTCCTCTCAGCCTACCTCCCCCTACTCCCAACCCTTCCCCCACCTTAAGAAGGAAACACACACCTTGGCAAAGTATCCTATTTAGGGATGGAGCCTGAGCCTCTTGGTTCACATTATATGGGCTAGGAAACTGTCACAAATCAAGGAACAGTAAGGAAATTTTTTAGCCCATTAGTTTCAAGAAAGAACAGAAACTAGGTATCTATATAAAATGTATTTAAATAAGGCAAAACAAAAACAAAACTAATAAGCAGAGAATGCAAAGGCAAGGCCAAAAAAATTAGGTTAGGAAACCAAAGCTCTGAGTTCTGTCCTTTTTCTGGGTTTGATCTTAGGCCACAACTAGGCTCCCCTCATGGTAGGTGACACCTTCTTTTGCTGTTGGTCTCAGGGGAGGGTACTTTTGGGAAAAATGGCTCACAAGCTCTACAGTGATGTAGGTAAAGCGTTAATTACAGCAAACATTTAATCCATAGCATGCCATCCTTTTCCACTATAATTGAAATTTTTTTAGCTCTTCCTCAATCCCATAACCATTCCTCCATATATTGAACAGTACAGCAGGTAGTATTACTGTGTTTGCTATACAATATAAAGTGAAAAAGAGATTAGCAGTTTTTGACATGATGGACGCAGATAAGGAACAACCTTTGGAAGAATATGCCATAAAAAGTAGGGTTATACTTCAAAGGACAGCTTCTTAGAAAGCTAAGAACTTGTCTATTGGTGTTTCTTACTCTATTCCACACGACATACTAGAGTCATCAAACCAGAAATTGGTCAAGCTAATTTCACTTAATACTGTAGTTTCTGCATCCACTAGGTAGGAGTAATTACAGCTTTCTCCTCACAAATTCTCAAGAAGTGCTAAGGGCTCTAAGATCACATCTGGTAGGCCTTAGGACTTCTTTGGAGTCATGCAATATAAAAAGCAAGTTACTGATTTGCAATGCAGCATGGAGAGGAGCAAAACACTACCATCCAAGCCAAAATGTCTTCCAGGCAAATTAAACATACAATATCAAATATTACTTCCTCGATCTGTGAGTGAGAGTCTATCTGTGGATACTACAAAATTTTTTTTTTTTTTTTTTTTTACTAAAGGAGGAAATACGGAGAAGAGAATGTCTCATCCAAATGTACACTTTTCATTACTGCTATAAGTCCTTCTAGAAGCCTCACAAATGGGAAAATTTTATGAATTAACAAAAAACAAGGTTAAATAGATTTTTTCCTGCTCTGCCCCAATTTTCCCCACCCTCAACTTATGAAGGCAAAGTCAAAACACAAATACACATAAAGTAAAAAAAAAAAAAAAGCAAACTTGTCTATTCCTTTCTCCAATCTCACTAGATTTAGTATCCCCATTCTCTACATTTACTAGCACTACACACACACACACACACACACACACACACGCACACGCACGCACGCGCGTTACGTTCTGCTTCTAATAAAAAGAAAGTTGCTCTTCTGTGTCTTGCTTTATTCACTTAACAGTGTATCATATACCTCTTTCAGTATCTGGTAAGGTATTCTACCATATGGACATACATAACTTGAGCACTGATGAAAGTTACTTCTTTTTAAAATAAAGACTCCTCCAAGGGTGATTTTTATTCCCCTGTTTTACTTCTGCCTTGAAAGCATTTCTAATAACAATTATGTAATTTGCTTTCAGCTACGTGAGTAGAAGCAAATCTCCTTAAACCTTACCACATCTGCTGCTAGGTTTCTCCCCTTCCCTGTAGTACATAATTTTACCATTCTCTTGCACCTTCCGTGACCACATGAAATTCAAAAACCAAAAAGCCAAGTTTTACTTACGTGACCGCATACTGTGCAAATGAGAGATATTCCACTAGAACGTCAAGACCTCTGTTTTCTTCGTTCAGAAACTCTCTGACCCATCTGTTAAAAAATAAAAACAATTCTTACAGACGTTCATCACATGCTCTGCCATGAGAAAGCCCAGTGAACACAGTTCCTGTTCCACCAGAAACTTTCACTGCAAGGAAGTAACGAAGGAAGGCCTAGACTCCATCACACGAAGTAGGACCTTTTCAATATGGCAACCAAAAAAACCACAGCATTTCAATGTCCAAGAAAAGGGGGCAAAAGGTATACATGTGCCTCCTTTGCATTTTACTGCCTAGGAGACTTGAGGTGACCTGTAGGAAGTGTTCTAAAAAAGGAACTTGCTAAGTGTACTTTTTCCACCACAACTGACCCACAGCCTGCTTGTTAAAGGAGCCAAGACTGCACAGGGAATGCAGCAGGCTGGGAACGTGACGACATGAGCCCTGAAATCCAGGCTGGATTCCAAATCCACAGTCAAGTCCTTCTTGGCACACTAAGCCATAGAAAACACTGAACTCGCCAATGAGAAACCAGCATTTAGGGGCTTCTGGAAATTCAATAGGGTCAATGATTTGCTTAATTTTTTCCATGAATGTTAAAACCGCTTAAAAATTTGCAGGCGCTGCATACCATCATCAAAGCCAAGACAGGACACATCATAGGGTTTCTTACAATTCATTTTAAATACACCTTGCCTTTAAATGGTGGGTTTGAATGCAGTTCAGTGAGGATTTTTACTCATTTTTATTTGCACTTCACAGTAAGTCCTGGCCATGAAGTGGCGTGGTCACACAGAACCTTCAGGCCCTGAGGATCAACACTGGTTACCATGGATTTCCTGCATGGCATTCATCTTCAGAGAATATGTGGAACCTGGTTAGTAAGCCTTTACTAGGTTTGAAACTGACAAGTAAGTAAAAAAGTCTGCTACTATCACAGAAATGGGACGTGAGGTACATCGGTCACATGCCTTCCAAAACCAGTTGCCTTCCTCCACAAACACCAAGCAAAAATCATGCCCACCAGCTCTGGACATGACTTCTACTCTGGAAGCCAACTATGCAAGCTGTTAGAACAATAGTATGACAATCCTATGTGTATTAAGGATGAGACATCCCTTAAAATCCTCATCTTAAGTGAAGAAAAGAAATTTGACGGACTCCCTAATGCCTGTTTTTAAATTTATTTGGGGCCTTTTTCTCCTTTATCCTCTAGCTCATTCTCTCTTGTATTCCTATCATCTCCATGATGTAAACTCAGGTCTGCAGACCAGGAGGCAGAAAAAGCAGACTGCTTATCTCGTATTTTCCCCAAGTGCCCCAGTCCAGCTATCACAGAAGGTATGCACCTAACACAGCCACATACAAGCAAATAATATTAAAAAGACACCTAGAGAGGCAAGTAAAAGAACACCACCATTGGGCTCCTTAAGAGTTGACAAAAACTAAAAGAGCTCATCACCGGTCAGGCTGAAGCTTTTCTTCAAAACCAGCGCATAAGAGCGTCTCCTGGCTTCTGCCTCTGGATACTTTCAGTTGATGTAATTATTCTCCTTTTACAGCTAGATCTCATGAGGCATTGCAGATTTTTCAGTGCAAATAATTAGAAACCTAGAAACAGTCAATAAATTTTCTTTTTATAACTGGTAGGACACTAAAGAAAGGCAGGCACTCACTACGGAAATCCGTTGACTACCTGACTCTAGAAACCCAAGCCTCTTAGCTTCCCTGAGGCCTCTCCAGTGGCCTGGCCTGTGGGTTTTGGTTGGGTGACTGAAACTGGCCCTCAATGGCAGGCATGCAGCAGGAATCCCAGGGGCTGGGCATGGAGGTCTTCATTTTAGAATGAAGAATCACCATACAGTGCACCTAGGTGGCTCAGTAGGTTGACCATCCAACTTTGGCTCAGGTAATGATCTCATGGTTTCTGGGTTCGAGCCCCGCATTGGGCTCTGTGCTGACAGCTCAGAGCCTGGAGCCTGCTTTGGATTCTGTGTGTCTCTCTCCCTGCCCCTTCCCTCCTTGTTCTCTCTCCCCGTCCTTCTCTCTCTCTCTCTCTCTCTCTCAAAAATAAACAAACATTAAAGAAAAAAAGAGTCACCATAAACTCCACATGTGTCAGAGCAATCTCAGTTCTACATTTTCTATCTCAGTGGCTCATAAAAACACTCCAGTTTAGAAGCTGAGAAGGACGACTACTGTTGTTCCTTCTGGTGGGTTTTCCAGACATAGCCTCTAAAGAATAGACATGGTCCAGGATACCGTGTGGACCTGTCACTGTGTTAACCACCAGCACTTCCAACTCAGGGAGTTTAGCCACAAACTAGATGGGAGGCAAATGACTCACAAATAAGAACTTTTTAAAAGAAAATAAAAATAAAGGGAGGGAGAGAAGGAAATAGCCAAGTACGACCAGAGCCACAATTCTCTTGACTGAAAGTTCTAATACGTACATATTTTGATGCAGGGATAAAGACTATTTAGCTAGCTTCTCTTTCTTTAATCCAGTGCTATTAGGGATTCCTCCAGCCCCAGTTGATGACTTTGGGCATAAGTGCCTTAAAAACCATTTTCAAAGTGATAGGCAAGAACAAACTGTACAGTTCCTACCAAGTCGGTGAGAGTGTAACAATTCCTGCCTCTGAGAGGTTTAATTTCATAAGGTTAATCTCTTTTTCTAAGCCCTAAGATCTTCCCTGGGTATTTGATCTGGCCCAGACACCCCTAGGTGATTTAGGAAAGAAGAAAAAAATCCACCACAGTGGGGGCGCATGGGAGTGCAGTTGACTCTTGATCTTGGCTCAGGTCGTGACCCCACAGTTCAGGAGTTGAGGCCCTGCATTAGGCTCTGTGCTGATGGTACGGAGTCTGCTTGGGATTCTGTCTCTCCTTCTCTCTGCCCCTTCCCTGTGTGTGCGCATATGTTCATTCCCTCCCTCCCTCCCTCAAAATAAATAAATAAACCTAATTAAAAATTTTTTTAATCCACCATGACTGACCTCCTTATCCCCTTTGGCAAATGGTACCAAGTTAGCAAAGTCATTTCAGCAGAAAGTCTATGCATTTACAGGGGGAAAAACCAAATGGTCCTCACTTTTTCCCCTCTCTTATCAATTCCTGTCCCCTCCACACTTGGGATATTCCATGGAAGAGAGAACAGAGGTGAGAGTGAACTTTGGGGAGAGGAAACAATATAGATAAAGAAAATGGCTAAAGATGAAAAATGGGCAAATTTCAAAGCAGTATCTTTAACCTAAAGGCATAAAAAATGGAAGCCCCATTCTGCAGATTCATGTACGTGATCCTGCAATGACATATCATAAATTTAGGTTCCTTCCATTTTTCACTTCTGTGCACACTATATACTTTTTTTAAAACATATTGCCAATATGCACACCGTTTCCAATTGGATGATTATAGGTTCTGTAAACTAGAATTATTTCTGACTCCAACAGCATGCATCACTTACTGAGTACCCCACAGATTCAGTGTAATTACCATATGTTACAAATCTGAATTAGGCAAATTCCAAATCAGCTGCTTAGGAGCTGGAAGAGACCATGATAAGGAAAAATAGCTCTGAAAAAAAAATCCTATTCAAGGAAGGAATCTAAGTGTGGACATCAACATTTACTGTTTTATCACAGACAGGTCAAAGCTCTGTTTCAGAGTTGCCGGTTTCTCTATGCCTCCACCCTCCTCACCCCATCACTCCACCTGCCTGGCTTTAGAAACTTATTGCTCTGATCCAGAAAATGAAATCTCAAGGGGCCTTTTTGGCTCCAAATTTCTTTCTTTCTTTTTTTTTTTTTTTTAAAACAAATGGTTTATTGTAAACTAGCATTTAGAGTTCTCTGTTTTGCTCATTTTAGCCACTCTGACTGGCGTGAGGTGGTATCTCAGTGTGGTTTTGATTTGTATTTCCCTGATGAAGAGGGATGCTGAGCATCGTTTCATGTCTGTTGGCCATCTGGATGTCCTCTTTGAGAAATGCCTGTTCATATCTTCTGCCCATTTCTTCACTGGGTTGTTTTCTGGATGTGGAGTTTGGTGAGTTTCTTATGGATTTTGGATATTAACCCTTTATCTGATATGTCATTTGCAACTATCTTTTCCCATTCCAGTGGTTGCCTTTTAGTTTTGTGGGTTGTTTCCTTTGCTGTGCAGAAGCTTTAAATCTTGATGAGGTCCCAAGAGTTCATTTTTGCTCCTGATTCCCTTGCTTTGGGGGATGTGTCGAGTAAGAGGTTGCTGCGGTGGAGGTCAGGGAGGTTGTTTCCTGCTTTCTCCTCTAGGGTGTTGATAGTTTCTTGTCTCATGTTCAGGTCCTTTATTCATTTTATTTTTGTGTATGGTGTGAGAAAATGATCTAGTTTCATTCTTCTGCATGTTGCTGTCCAGTTCTCCCAACACCATCTGTTACAGAGGCTGTCTTTTCTCCATCGGATATTCTTTCCTGCTTTGTCAAAGATTAGTTAGCTGTATACCTTTGGGTCCAGCTCTGAGTTTTCAATTCTATTCCATTGGTCTATGTGTCTATTTTTGTGCCTATACCATACTGTCTTGATGATGACAGCTTTGTAGTAGAGGCTAAAGTCTGGGATGGTGATACCTCCTGTTTTGCTTTTGTGTTTTAGTATTACTTTGGCTATTCGGGGTCTTGTGGTTCCATACAAATTTCAGAATAGTTTGTTCTAGTTTTGAGAAGTATGCTGATGCAATTTTGATTGGAATTGCATTCAATGTGTAGAGTGCTTTGGGTAGTAATGACATTTTAACTGTATTTATTCTTCCTATCCATGAGCATGGAATATTTTTCCATTTCTTTGTGTCTTCTTCAATTTCCTTCATATGTTTTCTATAGTTTTCCTCATACAGATCTCTTGTATCCTTGGTTAGGTTTATTCTGAGGTATTTTATGGTGTTTTGCGCAATTATGAATGGGATCAGTTTCTTGATTTCTCTTTCTTTTTGCTTCATTGTTGGTGTATAAAAATGCAACTGATTTCTGTACGTTGATTTTGTACCCTGCAACTTGGCTGAATTCTTGGATCAGTTCTAGTAGGCTTCTGGTGGAGTCTGTCGGGTTTTCCATGTAGAGTATCATGTCATCTGCGAAGAGGGAAAGTTTGACTTCCTCTGTGCCAATTCTGATGCCTTTGATTTCCTTTTGTTGCCTGACGGCTGATGCTAGGACTTCCAGCACTATGTTAAACAACAGTGGTGAGAGCGGACATCCCTGTCGTGATCCTGATCTCAGGGGGAAAGCTCTCAGTTTTTCCCAATTGAGGATGATGTTAGCTGAAGGCTTCTCATAGATGGCTTTGATGATGTTTAAGTAGGTTCCTTCTACCCCGACTTTCTCTAGAGTCTTTATGAAGAAGGGATGCTGTATTTAGTCAAATGCTTTTTCTGCATCTATTGACAGGATCATATGGTTTTTATCTTTTCTTTTATTGATGTGATGTATCACGCTGATTGATTTGCAAATGTTGAACCAGCCCTGTAACCCAGGAATGAATCCCACTTGATCTTGGTGGATGATTCTTTTTATGTGCTGCTGGATTCGATTTGCAAGGATCTTGTTGAGGATTTTTGCATCCATATTCATCAAGGATATTGGCCTGTAGTTCTCTTTTTTTGCTGGATCTCTGTCTGGCTTGGGAATCAGAGTGATGCTGGCTTCATAAAATGAGTCCGGGAGTTTTCCTTTGATTTCTATTTTTTGGAATAGCTTGAGAAGAATTGGGATTAATTCTGTTTTAAATGTCTGGTACAATTCCCCAAGGAAGCCATCAGGTCCAGGGCTGTTATTTGTTGGGAGATTTTTGATCACTGATTCGATTTCTTCACTCATTATGGGTCTGTTCAGATTTTCTATTTCTTCCCGTATGAATTTTGGTAGCAAGTGTGTGTTTAGGAATTTGTCCATTTCTTCTAAGTTGTCCAATTTGTTGGCATATAATTTTTCATAGTATTCCCTGATAGTTGCTTGTATTTCTGAGGAGTTGGTTGTAATAAGTCCATTTTCATTCATGATTTTGTCTATTAGTGCGCTCTCTTTTCTTTTTGAGAAGCCTGGCTAGAGATTTGTCAATTTTCTTTTTTCAAAAAACCAACTCTTGGTTTCACTGATCTGTTCAATTGTTTCTTTGGTCTCTATGTTGTTTATTCTTCTCTAATTTTTACTATTTTTCTTCTACTGGTTTTAGGGCATTCCTGTTGCTCTGCCTCTAGTTACTTTAGGTGAGCTGTTAGATTTTGGACTCGCACTTTTTCTAATCTCTTAAATTGGCCTGGAGAGCAATGTACTTTCCTCTTAGGACTGCCTTTGCCGCATCCCATAGAGTTTGGATTGTTGTGTTTTCATTTTCATTTGTTTCCATATATTTTTTAATTTCATCACTAATTGACTGATTGGCCCAGTCATTCTTTAGAAGGGTGTTCTTTAACCCCCATGTTTTTGGAGGTTTTCCAGACTTCTTCCTGTAATTGATTTCAAGTTTCAAAGCATTATGATCTGACAGTGTGCATGGTATGATCTCCATTTATATTTATTGAGGGCTGCTTTATGTCCCAGTATGTGATCTATCTTGGAGAATGTGCCATGCGCACTTGAGAAGAAAGTAAGTTCCCTGGCCTCAGGATGTAAAGTTCTAAATATATCCGTCAGCTCCATCTGGTCCAATGTGTCTTTCAAGTCCATTATTTCTTTAGTGATTTTCTGTCTGGTTGACCTATCCATTGCTGTAAGCGGAGTATTAAAGTCCCCTGCTATTAGCACATTCTTATCTATAAGCTTGTTTCTGTTTGGGATTGTTTTAAATATTTAGGTGCTCCCATATTCGGTGAATAGACATTTATGATTGTTAGTACTTCCTGATGGATGGACCCTGTAATTATTATGTAATGCCCTTCTTCATCTCTTGTTATTGTCTTTAATTTAAAGTCCAGTTTGTCTGACATAAGTATAGCTACTCCGGCTTTCTTTTGATTTCCCATAGCAGAATAGATATTTCTCCATCCCCTTACTTTTAATCTGAAGGTATCTTCCAGTCTAAAATGAGTTTCTTGTAGACAGCATATAGATGGATTTTGTTTATTTTATCCATTCTGCTACCCTCTATCTTTTGATTTGAGCATTTAGCCCATTTACATTCAGTGTTATTACTGAAATATGTGGGTTTAGAGTCTGTGTGTCCTTTGTAGGGTTCATGTTTATGGTGGTGTCTCTGGAATTTTTGTTACTTGCATCATTTCCTTCAGAGCATCCCCCTCAGGATTTCTTGTACGGCTGGCTTAGTGGTGACAAATTCTTTCAATTTCTGTTTATTTGGAAAGATTTTTATCTCTCCTTCTATTTTGAAGGACAGGCTTGCTGGATAGAGGATTCTTGGCTGCATATTTTTTCTGTTCATCACAGTGAAGATCTCCTGCCATTCCTTTCTGGCCTGCCAAGTTTCTGTAGATAGGTCTGTCACCACTCTGATAGGTTTCCCTTTGTATATTAGGGCCCTTTTCTCCCTAGCTGCTTTCAAAATTCTCTTTGTCCTTGTATTTTGCCATTTTTATTATAATATGCCGTGCCGAAGATCGATTCAAATTACATCTGAGTGGGTCCTCTGATTGGCTCCAAATTTCTAATATCAAACAAAGCAGACCCAAGATCACAAGATAAGGGACAGTGGTGTCCCTCTGCCCGCCTCCTTAGAGAGGTGCTCCTAATAAATGGCAGAAACCACAGGTGCTGAAAAATCATGGGAAACAATCACGAGCAGCAAGAAAAAGAAGGTAAGCATCACTCAGACTAACCATCAGCTACTAAATCTATTCTTCAAGACAGTGTCACCAACTGGTTCTTAGTGCAGCCCACACACTACTAGGGGTCCCTGAGACCCTCTGAGGGGTTTGGGAAGTTAAAGCTGTTTTCATAAAAATATTAAGATAGTAGTTGCTTTCCTGCTTTCCACAGTGCTGACACCGGCACTGGGAGCACCAAAAAAAAAAAAAAAAATAGTGGAGAAAACTTCTGCTGGCAGAAAATACATTTATTGTGTTCTTCACCCAGAGCACTTGGGAGAGGAAAAAAGTCAGTTTCACTTTACACTATCCTTAAGGAAGCAATAAAAAAAAAAAATACTGATTTTATTAACGCTTATCCCTTGAGTTCATATCTTTTTCATTTTTTTTAAATTGTTTTTTCATGTTTATATTTGAGAGAGGGCCAGAGACAGAGTGCGAGCAGGGGAGGGACATAGAGACAGACAGACAGACAGAATCTGAAGCAGGCTCCAGGCTACAAACTGTAAGCACTTGTCTGATGTGGGGCTCAAACCCATGAACCATGAGATCGTGACCTGAGCCAAGGGCTTAACTGACTGAGCCACTCAGGTGCCCCATGTATCTTTTTAATTTTCTACCTATCAAAATGGAAAGCCCACATAAAGCTGTCTCTTCTAAGGCCTCCCTAAGTACCACGGTTGTCTCCAGGAAAAGCACCTGTGTAGTTTTGTGAGTCACAGCTAAACAAGTTGCTCATTGTTTTTTTGTTTTTTTCATGAAAAGTAAAATGACTAACAACTACAGTTATTCTGTCTTTGGTATTTGGCAGACCTTTCCTCAAAAGTGAATGAAATGAGCGTATCATTTCAAGGAAAACAACTGACAGTATTTGTTGTCCATCATAAAATTTCAGGATTCAAACAAAAAAATACAAATTTTGGAACATTTGTATTCCCCACCATGAACTTGACAACGTCCCAATACTTCAAGTATATTCAGACAACACTGATAATTATTAACTCATGTGACTATTTTTGTACTGTAGAATAAAATGTCTCAATTTTTGAAAGATCAGAATACCTCAGTGAAACCAGATTTTCCAAATAACCAATTCATGATGTTATCCAAATTACACTTGGGTAGAAAGACCCATTCAATAGTCAGTACAGCACGGTGGGGTCACCTGGGTGGCTCAGTCAGTTGAGCATCTGAGTTCAGGTCAGGTCATGATCTCACAATTCCTGAGTGCAAGTTGCCCCAGATCAGTCTCACTGCTGTCTGTGGAAAGCCCACTTCGGATCCTTCTCCTTTTCTTTTCGCCCCTCCCCCACTCGTGCTATCTCTTTCAAAAATTAACATTAAGGGGGAAAAAAGCATAGTGAATTTTAGTTTGACAAAGTACAAAAGCTCACTGATATGCTTTCAGATTCTACACTGCAAGTAACTAAGAAATTACCACTCCTTGGAGGATGGTGTACTATTAAAGAATGTCCACAATTATCTGAAGGTTATTTACAAACTCCTATTTTCAATTGCGTACATGTGCGTCAGGCTATTTTTTTTCACATACATCTTCACATACTTATACAACAGATTACCACAAGTCACATGCAGACAAAGTCGTCAGAATCCAGCTGCTTTCTATTAACCAGACATTAAAGAAATTTATAAAAATGTAAATCAATGTCGTTCTTGTCACTGTTTTTTTTCCTTCTTGCTTTGGAAAATAGCTATTTTTCACAAAATACCTTATCTGTGCTATGTTTATTATTTTGTATTTACATGTTTATTAAAGATTTATTTTAAAATAAATGCTAAATTTTATTAATAAGCAAAGTGCAAATTTATCAGTTTAAATTTCCAATATGGTAAACACTAAGAGAAAACCCACATAAACAAAAGCTTATTAAGGTTCAAAATAATTTGAGAGTAAAGGAGTCCTGAAATCACAGAAGTTTAGGAACTGCTGGTTTAGATAATGGGCTTGGTATCCCATTCCAATCTCAGTGCTTCTCAGTTGTGTGGACTGAAGCAAGATAATTAATAACTGGCTCTCCTTTTCATCATCTATAAACAGGGGCTCAGAGAGAGCAATATTAAAAAGATTTTTGTCAGAAATAAATAACACAATGAAGATATTTAATAAGTGACAAGATCATAATCTTGAAGATTTCCAATAATCAACACCTAAGAATGAATTCATCCTAGGGTAGCTTGACATACACACACACCCCAAATCAGCTGTACACCTGTTAAAACCAGACTTAGTTATTCTTCTCTTTTTGTTGGCCTGGCCCAGCCGGCCCTATTCACCAAGATGGTGGGAACTACAGGAGAAAACACCTTCGCCGAGCAGTTCCTGGGCCCCTTCCTCTTTCTATAAACCTTCTCCCTATGCCCATTCTCTCAGCTCCTATGTAATAAAGCGAATTGAGCGTCTTTCAGAACATCTATGTTCATGCATTCAGGATGAAAAGTCATTTTCTCTCATAATGGAGAATTTTGTTACAATAAAGTATCTGCAGAGAATGAACCTATACCTCAGTGCTAGCCCAAAAGCCTACCCAGCTCACCACCACCACCACTACTTGAATCTTATCACCCTGACATCCAAAATATCACAACAGATATCTGGCCTAGTGACACTACATAGCCAATGTGTCCTCACAGTACTTGGCTCCCTTCGAGGGTACTTTGAGTCATTTCAAGGGCTTGGTTAAGTCATAATCCAATTCTTCTCTATTATTACGGTTCCTAAGAGTAAGTGAATGAGATTATTTCTAGTCCAATTCTTCCTTCAGTTTGGCTCAAAAAAAATTAATTTTCCTTCTCAGAAGACTGCTTCCATTTATAGTTTTAGGCTTATATCACGACTCAGAACAAACCCTCTGCTGGACAAAGCTGTACGTTGGAATATTATCTCAGCAAAGTCCCAGACTTTAAGCTTAAAACACAAGCATGTGCCAGGAATAACCTTTACAAGACAAGTAGATTTCAAATAGAATTCTTTCTTTTAATTTCTGGGAATCACAATCTCCTAGGTGTCAGGGTCATTTTAGAAAGAGAAAGTAACAATCTCTGTATGGAATTCCTTAGAGACTATAATATTATTGAATTATTATTAAACATTTTCAATAAGCCTAATAATAATAGCTATCATATTTTGACTAATTATTATGTATTAGGCCCTATATTAGGTCTTTTATAAGTTATCTCGTTTAACCCTACAACACGCATACTGGTAAATGTTATTATCCTCATTTTATAGATAACAAGTTAACTTAAGGTCACAGAGTAAGGACAAAGAGATTATGCAACTTATCTAAGTAACTTATTTAATAACTAATCAGGGCGTGCCAAAAGTCTAAAGGAAGATTTCTCCTTCCCTAAGACAATAGACACCCAATTATCGTTCTATTATGGTACCTCAATAAAGTGCAATAAAATCTATGAATCCTTTATACAGCACGTTGCATTCCAAGAATTCCTCACTGTAATAATTGGTGATTTTCACATTACTGAGTAATCCTCCAGAAGATTTCCCAATCAAATGAGGTCAAGCCAGTTAAGTTTCCATAATGAAGAGTCCAGTTCAAGTTTGGGTTTTGAGGACAGTCAAGATAGCTCAAAGCCCTGGAGTGTGGCTTCATTCTACCTAAAGCGAGGCCAATAAATGGTTGTGCACAACCAGACAATGTGCCCCCATGGATTTTTCTGATGCTAAAGCCAAAGCTTCCAGAAAGTCTCACACAGTAGGTGGTAGACAAAGGGAAATTTCAGATGCTAAAGATGAAAGAAATTGAAGGATCTTTCCAAAGTGCCTATAGTATCCCGAACAGCAAACTACTCAAATTGCTTGCAGATTTGCACTGGCTCCAGCCCAACCAGGGCTCTTCTATTCAGCCAGCTTTGTATCAGAAAGGATTGTCTTGCTTTGGTATTTGATGGTCAATTTCACATTATTTCAGCAATGCCTGAAAGAAACGCTCTTTGACCATTTGTAGAAACCCTGGCTGCAGTTCACTTTACCACTGTCAGTCAAGAACAAGTGCCAACAGTACAGGGTCAGACCTTACCAAATGGAATCTGGTTTCTGATCCGCAAATACTGGAAAGTATCTGAATTTCCTAAGCTTGGATGCCCAACTGTATTAAATCACCACCACTTTCACCCCCAATAGACCAGCTTCACTGCTTTGATCCCAGGGCCCTGATTACCTTACTTCCTTTCAGGGAAAGAGCTGTCAGATTAAACTATATAAGAAAAAGAACATAGCATTCTGAACCACAGAACCTGGCTGTACAGCTATAGACTTTATAGGAGTTACTCACCTTCTCAGGTCCTGAATGTTTTTCCATCTGTAAAATGAAGAACTAGGTAATCCTCAAGTTCTCTTCCAGTTCTAATACCATGATTCTATGATCCACTGCTTGACAGCCCATTTTCTTGGACAAAGTGATTATCAGCTTTAGAAATCAGATCATTTTCTAAATACTTCATTCTCAAGGTGACAAATGTGCAGTTATCCTTTAGGAAATGAACATTCCAGGGGCGCCTGAGTGGCTTAGTCGGTTAAGCGTCCGACTTTCGCTTAGGTCATGATCTCCCGGTTCGTGGGTTCGAGCCCCACGTCGGGCTCTGTGCTGGCTGCCAGATCGGAGCCTGGAGCCTGTTTCAGAGTCTGTGCCTCCCTCTCTCTCTGACCCTCCCCTGTTCACGCTGTCTCTCTCTCTCTCCTAGAAATAAATAAAAATTAAAAAAAAAAAAAAAAAAGGAAATGAACATTCTCACCCACGCTCCATCACCTATAAATCAACCTTGCATATCTGCAATTTAAAAAAGCTTATTCTCAAGTAACTCTGGAGGGGTGCCCAGGTGGCTCTGTCGATTAAGCGTCTTACTTCGGCTCAGGTCATGATCTCATGGTTCGTGGTTCAAGCCCCGTGTCGAGCTCTGTGCTGACAGCTAGCCCAGAGCCTGGAGCCTGCTTCAGATTCTGTGTCTCCCTCTCTCTCTGACCCTCACCTGCTCACACTGTCTCTCTCTCTCTCAGAAATAAAATATATTTTTTTAAAAAGCAGTGAAGTAACTGTGGAAATGAACCACATGAATGGCTTATACCAAGCACTGTCTGACGTAGAACTGTTATTGCTGGAGTGTATTTATTTTATGTAATAACCTGCAAAACTATAATGTAACACATATATGCAAAACTTCATTTCCAACAGACCCGCAAAGCGGGTCATAGGAAAAAGTTCTAAAAGATCTAAAGTCTACAGTCTTCTCACTGTAAAATTCAAAGAATCAAAACACAGAAGGGCTACATCATTTGCTGGATGTTCAACAGGTACATCAGGAAGATCTAAAGCTGTAAAATAGGATACCTGATATCATTCTGCCTTGGAGATGAACCATCTTATTCTAAGGTACTGTACAATTATGTCCTTCTAAGAGTAAGGGAGAATGTAATGGAGTTGTACTTCCTAGAAGCAAGTTGCATGCAAAACTCTCAGAAATGCTTAGCACTGAGATTTTCCCAACTTTATTTTCTGGAGTGGATTTACACTCTTGGTCCTGAAGTTTGGGGATGCAGGAAGAAGACACTCAGAACACCTAAGTGCAATGAAGGGTGTCAGATGCCATCATTCCAGCTTCTCGGCCCTTCTGGAGCTGAGGAAAGGACAATGAAGCGGCTTCAGCTAACCAGCTGCGAGACTTCCGGTGACCACGGAGAGATCCCCCAGGATCCCAAGATACATTACTTGCTCTGAGTTCCTGATTTGCCAGGAATTGTTACACACACGGGAGACCAAGCACTATCACTGCATCCAAGCAAAGAATTTTAGGATTGTCATAAATATCCCAAATCAAAGACTGTCTGTCCTGCTTCTACTGATATCAATTCAAGTACTAACAAACGTCCCACCCATCTAAACCTCAGTCTCTTATTTTGTAATGATCAGCAAAGAAGTTGAATTCTTTGGATAAGATTCAGCCATTTGGTGAAGCGTCCAAAAGCCTTAAAGGGAAAATGTTAAATGGGCTCACTTACCCAATATGGTTGGTTCTTAAAGAAATTTCCAGTTCTCTTAGCACTTGTGTGGATTCTTGAACACGCCGTCTGAATTTCTATAATTCAAGAACACATCATCTCACAAAACGGGTTTTATCAACTGCTATAACTGCCACTCATTTAACACAGTATCAAAACACCTCTGCTTTCAAAGGGGGCTTCTATCACATTTCTTACTGCAAAGCACACAAATTGTTCTCATCATGAAAATTAGCTTTTGCACAAGAACTGTAAAAACTTACTTCACATACGAGGTGTCTTCGAGTAGGTAGATTATTTTCCCTATACCCTACAATATTCATCAAAATACCTAAGTGTTGAGGATTCTTAAGCGCCCCTCCCCCAAGTTTCAATCATTTGCTCAGACTCCCTTCGAAGACTCAGCATACAGTTGCCCTATGTCTAAGATTTACTACAGCATAAGGATACAAGGCCCACTAAGCAAAGGGAAATGGGCACGGGGTGAAGTCCAGAAGAAAACAGATACAAGTTTCTAATAGTCTTCTCCCAAAGGAGTCACAAATGATAGTATTTGTGAAATGCTGTCCACCAGGAAAGCTCATTAGAGACTCAGTCCCCAGCATTTGTACTGGGGGCCGGTCACTTAGGCATTCTCTGCCTAGCACATACCAAAAGTTCAGACTCCCAGAAAGAGAAAAGAAGGCTTTCAGCATCAACCCTATTGTTAGCATGAACATCTTAGGGGCAGTGAATCGTTCTTATCAGGGAAAGTTACGAACTCTCCTGAAATTCAAGTCCCCAGGTGTCAACCAAGAGCCACCCTTGCAAGGTGGTCTTTCTAAGGCAGCCATCTCAAGACTGCTATGTTTGTTATTTTCTGCAGGGCCTAACATTTCCCCAAAATCACCATTCAGAGTTACCTCGACCCATGAACCCCCATTTGTAAGATCCCTCCTACTTTTGGAATGCCTTCCTTATCCCTTGGCCCAATCAAAATCCTACCAATTCTTCTAGAACCCCCTCACGTCTTTCTTCAGTGAACCACTCTCTGCTAGTGAATGTATGTTTCTTTATCCTCTTAGCTCTAAATAATCCCCATGTAGCACTGAGTTGCAATGCACATCCATCGTCAGGAACACAATTTCCTATAGAAACATTTATTTATAGTAACTGAAGTCTTAGGCCACTCTGGAAGTATTTGATGTACCACGCCTTTTTAAGAAGAGTCTATGCTCTCTGTGCTGCAAACCCAAACCACCTGCATGTTACACTGTTTTCAAGAAAAGGCTGTGAAAATTCTAGCTCGGGATATTAGGGACCCTTCTCCTCTGGTGCCACAACTGTGGTGGAAATAAGCTCATCCAGCTCAACAGACAAAGGCATCCAAGGACAGGAAGGAATGGAGGAAGGCTGGAAAGGTAGGATGTGCAGTGGGCAGACCCAGGCCCCGCCATGCCACAGGCAGGACCTGGTGTCCCAGTGAACACAGAGCCCTGCTCAGCGTGGGTGGACTCCTGTTACCTTCTTCTCCGCTCTGCCAACTGCTTCTCACCAGGGGCCCAAGGAAGTAAACAGTCTGACTGCTTTCCCCTGACTATCATTCTTAAAGAACTCCAAAGACCTTCTTGGTGTTTAGAACCTGGGTATAGTAAGACAGATGAAATTAAAGCATCCCCAAAGCAATGAAAAAAGAGCCACTCCCCCATTTGTTAAGAAAGGCCTGAGAAATGACAGAAGACTCATGTATCATTTGGAGGGACATCCAAACCCGGTGTCTCCTGGAAAGCTTTCCAGCAACGAGGACCACTGATGAGGCAGAGCCTCCGGCCACACAGCAAGGGATCCCATTCCCAGGCACACTGGGTGCTCCGGAGAGCAGTTCCCATGTCAGAGTGTCAGAGTCACAGGTCTTGGACTATCTGCATATGTGGCATTTAGAAAGCAACTCAGCGTTCCCAGCTATGTTTTATGCACAGTTCTGACTCATTCCCTGTGGCCTTCGCTGGTCCTCAATGAAATCTCATCATCAGCCACAAGGGCACCTAGTGTAGCAGTGAGGACACAACGGAGTATAAAAGAGGATCTGCTGAAGGACTAAGAGGTATATATCAAAATAGAGAAACTCAATCAAAACACTATGAGACACCGGGAATGACCACAGTAGCAGATAATATGTCTCAGGCATGTACTATGGTAGGCACTACACTTCTGCAACTACATGAGAACAGAGAAACCAAACTGACTTTGTCCCTATATTATATTCTCTCGAGAAGTGTTTAACTGTCAGTGGGACTTGGGACCACGGCCAAGTCTCGCCACCCACCTGTCTAACACACACACAATGATTGCTAGCGCTCTGTACTGCGACAATGTATTTAGAATGCTTCAAAACACTGCAAAGGAAAACCACACGCTGTGGGGAGGCGCAACAAGGAGCCAGGTACCATCAGTGAGCAGTGGGAAACATTCCCCTGGCCCTCTCCACCATGGGCAGGCCCCAGGATGAGCGCCCAGGGGAGCCCTGGAAATCTATGCAATAGGTCTCATTTCACAACCGCGCAGCCTGCAGAGAACCACACTCCTTTCTTCATGGTGGGTAGTCTTTTTCCACACGAGGTATGAGCACACCTCCCCAAATCACACACCAGCACTGCCTGGTACTCCATGAGGAGGATGGTTTGGAAAGTCTTGGTCACAGAGATATAGAATTAGGTCCTTTTGTTCAGTGTGAACGAAAGATAAATGAATTAAAGTGCGTAAGACCTCCAGACACAGGTTAGAGAAGATGACTCAGACTAGACTGTTTGGCTAAAATAAAACTGAAAGTCCTGCTTTGAAACCTTCCCTTTTCCTCACTGCAGCACAGCTAAGAATCTTATACCTGTTCTAACTACAAGCCATGCCTTATTCCAAGCAAAATTTCCTTTCTATGCTCTAAGCATGACAGTTATACTGAGTGGAAAAGATCATTTCCTACTGCCCGCTCCTGACAGAAATCTTACTAAAGCTGGTGTGGTTGATCCAACATCCATTTTATCTTTTTCTCAGCGGAATGACTGATCTTGAAAGGCAAGGCACAGACTGAAGCAGGCCACTTGGGCGAACACACACAGTCTGGGGCTGGGATTTGAGGAGTGAAGGTCAGCCCACACAGATATCATATCATTGACTTTGTCCTTTATGAAGTTATTTGCCATGGAGGCAAAACACTTTCTAAGCAGCTCATTTGTGTTACAATCTTTGCTTAACTCAGGAATAAAGATTCCAAAAGAAAGCCACCCCTTCTCTCCAAGCATCTCTTCCTTACAGAACTTGCCGATGGACTCAGAGAAGTGTTCTCAAGGAGTTTTCTTATTTTCTGCTTTTTCCTAAGAATCTGAGAAATGTTGAGGTAACTGGGGATGGAATTTGCTGTGTGAGAGGAGCATTCAGTCTATGCACAAACACCCACGTTTCTGCCTCACTCAGCAACATAGGAGTGTTCCTAATGCTGGGGTTGGAGCCACCCGGCCTGAGGGTTTACATGTTGGGGAATTTCTGAAAATATTTCTAACACAGAATCTTGTTGGGGTGCCTCAGTGGCTCAGTCAGTTGAGCGTCTGACTCCTGATTTCGACTCAAGTCATGATTCGATCTCAGGTCGGGAGATCGAGCCCTGCATTGGGCTCTGCCTGAGGTGTGGAGCCTGCTTGAGACTCTCTCCCTTCCCTCTCTCTCTGACCCTCCACCACCAGCATGCACACACACGCTCCCTCTCTAAAAAATAAAGAAATTAAAAATTTTTTAAATAATAATAAAATACAATCTTGCCGTCCTTATAAAAAGAAACAGCCAAAAAAACTCCTAGGTTTTTTTTGGGGGTTGTGTTGGGGGAGAAGAGCACTGCCTTCACATAACTCTATAATCTGATGAAGGCTGCTATATCCTTGGGGAAGGAGACAAGAAAGAGGGGACAGACTCATTGAGGGGGACTGACAGAGGCTCTTTAAAGAAAAGAACCATGTGTGAGCCCTATTTGCAAGGGGGGGATATTATGATAGTTTGACAAGTACATTGTCAGGAGTCTGCAGCACAGTCAAGTCACATATGGCGTCTACCTGACAGCACAGGTCTACAGTCCATGGTCATCATCACCCCTAGACTGTATTTCTTCTGCTTGTCTCATGTTAGCCACAGGATGAAAGGTCAGGAAACTTCCAAAAGGAAGTAAAAGCTGTTCTCATTTGCTTGATTTCTTTGGATGGGGGGCAGTGGAGATGTTGAGAGTAGAAGAAGATAAAAAGATTTGAGAAAAATTCTAAGAGCCCTAGAAATAGCAGGCAGCTAGGAAAAGTGTGCCTTTCTTCTTTCACATGTCACACACTGAAATAACAGAAGGAATTCAGCTCAAGTTATTTTTGCTGCAGCCTTGAAAGCAGAAGTTGTGGAAGATCAACCAAGAAACCAGTGCTATCGGGTGAAGAGTACCTGTACCCATCTTGAGCGAGGACAGTTCTACCCCGAGACACCCCAGGGCCGATCCAAGCCCGCGGGGCCGTGCCAGGCTACAGGCTTTACCACAAGGCATCGGTTTAAACCAATTGTGTGGCTACACAAAGCACAGCTTGTCTGTAAAAGGAGGGAGTCAGTTGAGAATGGAATCAGCTATTCTCTCCTTACCTACTTGGGGCCAGGGGCAGGGTTAGGCCCGGGAAGCTGCTAATAGCATCAACACAGGATGTGAGTGCACAGCTGGGATGACAAAGCCACAGTGAGTTTTCAAGGCCTCTGGAAATGCACCAAAGCATGAAAGACAAGAATTCCCTTTGCCAAGTCTGCTTTCATGGGGGCCTGAGCACCTCTGGACTGGACTCGCCGCCTTGGGTAATTTGAAATGGCAGTGGCTCAATAACCATCCAAGGTACGAGATTCCCACCTCAGGAAAGCACTTTTTCACACACCCTTACATGAGAAGGATGGCTTTCTTCTTTGAGTCCTCATGGTGCCTGTCTCCCAATGCTGTCTTGCTGGAGGCTCGAGCAGAGGCGATAATGCAGAGGAAGGAGAGTCCCCTCCAGTGTAGGAGATGCCCACTCACCAATGTGGAAGGGACCATGAAAAGTGCAAACAAATCCGTCTTACCTTCCTGGTTACGGCTGGATCCAGGTAGCCTTTGAGCTTTTGAATGTATGTATGGGGAGGATTCTTCACCTGGAATCGTTCCTGCAGGAAGCACAAAAGTAAAAAGCATGAAAGCTACGAAGGCATGACCACCCTCCACACTCAGATTAATACCACTGATCCACAGCTGACATGCGTCCACGGTTAAGAGTGTGACCCTGCAGATCATCTTTACATATTGATGGTTTTGAATCTTTAGAGTAAATATTATCTTCCCTTTGCAAAGAAGAAAAATGTAGCATAGAGAAATTCAGTCAACACAGCTAGTCAGTTGTTAGCAGTGGATTTGAGCCCATGTCTGCCCTACTATGGAGTCTGTACCGCTATGTCTGTAGGGCTCCACTGCTCTCATTCTAGAATGATGCTCCACGCAATGTGTATTCATGTCCACTTTGGGAAGGTCTTCCGTCTACTGCATATTCTTTGGACTATCTTCAATGTTGGCAAATAACTTCTTTGAACGTTATTTTTCAAAAATACCAAAACCTTGACTCAAACTGGGTCTAACTTGTGTCAAAAATGAGTAGTGGGTAAATAGCTAAGAGGCTTGAGTGAGTGTTATCTTTGCAGGAGTACATATGCACAGCTGTGATCATTAATGGGTTCCTGAGGCAGTTCCAAATGAGAAGACCTGGAAATATTTGTAGCAAAAGCACAGTCCCTAAAATAAGCATATAATATATATTCCAAGGTGGTATTTGAATGTAGATCTGGGATGGGGCCTGATAATCTGCATTACTAACTAATTTTATACTCATGCTATCAATGAAAGCACCACACTTCGAGAAACTCATGCCAATGTGTACCAGGTATTACCGACCATAAGAATAAGCAGCAGTTTAAAAAAAAAAAAAAAAAAAAAAAACCTGGGTAAAACCCAAATGCCCACAAACTAGAAAATGGATAAATGCACTGTACCATATGCTCCTATATGGATGGATCTTAGAAACCTCAGGTTAAGACCAAAAGAATGTGACTTCATTTCCATGCATTTACAAAACAGGCAAAATTAAACTTTAATAGAGACGTATATATAGGTGATTTTACTTACTGATACATACCTATATATCTAGGGGGTAGGGAAGAGACGATTAGAATAAAAATGACACAGGACCCAGGTGGGGTAAGGGAAATTCCAAGTGACCTGAAGAGGCCACAAGGTTCTAGCTCTTGACCCAAGTAGTAGTTATACAGGTGCTGACTTTATCCTACTTATTATGTTGTTCCTCAGTTTCACAACTTTTTCCAGACCTACAAGACCACACACACACACACACACACACACACACACACACACACACACACACACACACACACCAGTTTAAATGAATCAGCAGTAAAAGAAAAACTAAGAGTTATCATGAAATCAAAACAATTCTTATCAGGGTCTCTTCTACCTACAACCTGAAAAGATGCTCTTCTAGTAATTCCTTTTAGCCTGATTATTGGTTATGTCACAATGGAGTTTTTTATTTTAGTATTTCACAACACTGACAAGTGGCCAGCATGTTCAAGCATGTGTATTTCCAACACAGGGAACTATAGCATCCTTCCTGGTCTACTCAAGTCTTCTTGCTTACAGATATAGAAAAGCCTTTCTAAAGATCATCTCATTATTATCCAAAAGATCTCATTAGTGAAAATATATACTTTATTGTTGTTTAAAATGCTTCAAAATAAAGGGAAGAAACTTATAGTGAGACATCTGTATATATTTCCCCTTTATTTAAAAATGATCGGGGGCACAATGATGGCTCAGTGAGTTAAGGGTCCGACTTGATTTTGGCTCGGGTCATCATCTCATGGTTCATGAGATCGAGCCCCACATCAGGCTCCATAGTGACAGCACAGAGACCACTTGGGATTCATTCATATTCATTCTCTCTCTCTCAATAAACATTTTTTTAAAAAGTTATCAGGAGAAACTTTACGGTAGATAAACTGAATCTCAACAAATCTGTTAATAAAATAGATCAACACAAGTTTCTAATTATTCTCCCAAATTTTCTAATCTGCAAGCAACTTCTAAGTGACAATTCACAAGGATTTTACATCTCTAGTGCCAGCAAATGGTTTATGTATAGCTCTTTTCTTTCTTTTTTCTTTCTTTTTTTTTTTTAATTACCATCACTTCACTAGGGGTCAGATGTGCCAACTGCCACAGGGCTTTAGCAACAACCCAGCTGAAGACTAAAATGGTCACAATATACTCCAAAAAATAAACTGATAAGCCATCGAGAAACCAGTTATTATATCCAACCTTATGCATGACAATAGGTAATGCCGGAGATAATCAGGCTATCAAGAAAACTTACTTTTTAATAATACAATCCAATTATCTAAATTTAAAATTCCTATGGCCATTAACAACTCCAACCGTGCTCGGTTCTGCTTATAGCAAACACTTCCTACCTCTAAATATAAGGTCCCTAACATGTGAAACTCAATGAATTTCATTCCTGCTAATTTAGTATTTACTTGAGAACCTATATTCGAATCTATGGACAGTTGCTGAGAGATATCTAATGATTGTTCTTTAACACATCTTCAAAACTGAAGAGCTGTATTTATTCCCTTAAAATAACAAAATCTGGTTGACTAGCACATATACCGTCATCCACCCAATAAGGGAATCCCATTTTTGACAGTCAATAAATGCACCTTTCTCCATTTTCTGCTCAAGATTGTCATGATCCAGAGCAGCTTTCTCAAATATACACTTATCGGTCCTATAATTTCCTTTTAATTATTCCCCTGAAATTACAGACGAAGTCTGTAATTAATATGTACTTTTTCCAACGTGCTTACAAAAATTTAGTGTTGTTACAGTTTTCATTTGTTTGAATAAGTTACTAATATATTTCCAAAAACAAACAAACAAAAATAACACAAGAGAACATAAAGAAGTCCGGTGCTTCACATCACAGTAGGTCTACATTACATCAACTACTCAGAAAACTCAGCCTACATCCAGAGATTTAAATAAAACTGGTATGGAGAAAGAATATAAAGCCCCAGTCATTTCCCTAAAACCTGGGGTTAGCCTAATCTCAAAAGGAGCTACTATTTGGCTTATAAATCCAGCATCCAGCTCACCGAACCTTTTTTTTTTTCCCCTGTGCCTTCAATATGGCCATTTGTACAAAAAACATTTGGGAAAACACACTGAAGGATGTCAGCACCTTGCCAAAACACATTTACTCTCAAGGGCATTGGAAGGACTGCTGGCACTGTATTTATTTAAATTCATAGTTTTTTCCTCTAAATATTAGAATTTTGGATTTTGTACTGAAACCCAAAAATGCCCTGACTGGCAATCTTCCATTATCCTCCCCTCCAGGTCTGCTGTATCCCATGAGCTATTTTGCCTAACTAGTTACGTGCTTGCCCAACATCACTGACATGAGTAGCTTAATGATTTGAGTCCCATTATACAGAAGTAGTTTTCATGGGGATAAAAAGTTTTTTTTGTTTTTTTTTTTTTTTACAAATAGTTTATTGTCAAATTAGTTTCCACATAACACCCAGTGCTCATCCCCACAAGTGCCCTCCTCCATGTCCACCCCTCCTCCCCCCCACAATCAAGGGATAAAAAGTATTCTTGAACCATGGTGATTTGTCAATATGAACTGATGTCATTTGGAAGAGCTTTTAAAATACAAATTTCAGAGGTGCCTGGGTGGCTCAGTCAGTTGAGCATCTCACTCTTGACTTTGGCTCAGGTCATGATCCCAGGGTCATGGGACTGAGCCCTGCATTGGGCTCTGCACTGAGCACGGAGTCTGCTTAAGAGTCTCTTTCTCCCACTGCCCATCTCCCTGGCTCACGCTTTTTAAAATAAAAAAGTATGATTAAAAAATACAAATTTCCTTCAAAATATGGCATCCCCACCACCCTGACCTCCTGCCATTTATCTCTTTGGGTGATCAAACTTTCTTTATGAAATGTTTCTGGATGGGAAATAACAATTGCTTTGAGGTTTTTAATCATTCCCTAGAAGCAAAGAGTGCACAGTTCTCTCTTAACATTCAGGACACTAGGCCACAAACTGCACCGGGAGGGAACAGACCTTAGGATCACGGAATGTTTCTTCCCCCAAGGAAAGACAGACTGCCACAAGCAGAGCCTCCCTTGGCTGCGTCTATAGTCTTGCAAGACTGACTACCCACGTTCTCCTCAAAATGGACTTTGAGAGCTTGTTTGGAGGCTCTAGCAAGGGAATACAGCTACTCATACACTTTTGAGCCAAGAAAGATACTCCCCTATCAAGAAAGGTCCTCCTCTTAGACCAAGAATGCACCTTAGGGAAGGACACACAAGGAGCGGTAAGGGATCAATGGGGTGACAGATGTCACAGCTAGGTCACCCTCACATCTAAGAATCACAGAATCCTCATTAAGCTGCTATGTGAGCTGTAAGTATTTTAATAAATTACAGACTTCAAAATTAAATTTTTCAAGTAATGATCTCAAAATTTCTTCTCCCTACTAAAAATGACTTTGTTAATGCAAACCCAAGATGACAATTACCTTTCCATCTGAGGCAGTGCTTCTTGTTTCTAAAAGATTGTTGACTTGCCTTTCAGTAACACCTCATAGTTGACCATATTCTTTAAACTTCTTCACTTACTCAAGCCTCCCACTCTGGCAAGTAGATATTAACTCCATTTCATAGATGGGGGAAGTGAAGTTCAGAGATTAAATCACCTGCCTTAAATCACACACACACACACACACACACACACACACACACACACACACACACACACACACACCAGATCAAAGATTCAAACTCAAGCTTTCTGACTCTCTGATCCTTGTTCCACTGTACCACAGTAAATGTGCTCATCTTGCTTTTGCTAGAATAAAAGCTTTTAAAAGGGTAGAAATCTATTTCTGAGTTCCAGTACAATGAATACTTGCACATGGCCTTAATGATGTTCAAAAAGTTAAACTTCATCTAAAAATCCTATACAAGTCATGTCTCTCATAAATTAGGGGTGAGCCTTTAAAGTTTAAAAACATATAAAGAGATTGTCAACACTCTGTACAGAGCACACACCCAGTGGGTTCTGTGCTAGATATAAATTAGCCCCAACTCAAGTCACAGCTAAAGGATGTTTGCTGTTAAGCCTGTATGGTGTCTCTCCTGGTTCTGAAACTGCCCAGTGACCTCCACAAGAACACATTTCTCACTAATTTTCAATCTACTGAGGCTTTCCCTAGCTAGCCTTCTGCCTCCCTTCACTGGCTACCTGCAGGGTTACCTTGCCTATGTAGAGGCCTGCTTTACAGATAAGGAACAGACAAAACATTTATCGGATTCTACTTAATGATTAAGGTTCAAGTCTACTGAAACCCAAACTGGAAAACCAGGTCATTCTTAAAGGCTCAGTGAAGGGGCTGGGCCAGGGATATACATACTGGCTTAATTAGGGAAGTCACAGTAAGTGGAATTCATCAACTAGGCTACAACATGGTCTTCCTCATTAGACAGAGGCAGCCTTAGGTTCTATCCAGCTGAACTGTTTCTTTGGAACCTTCCTGCATTCCCTCCTTTCCCCAACTAAACCTAATAAAGTTTGTCACTGAAAGCCATTCTGCTTGAGAACTGGACACTCCACTCATCTAGCAAAACATTTCTGATCTTTTGCATTCTCTCTATCCATGTGTATAATTACACGAGAAATTACTTAATTGAGGTTAATTTGGTGTCAGCTGGACTTACAACAAGCATGTCAGAAGCATTTCCGCTCCATAAACTGGATAAGCAGCTCCAGAGTCAAACAATTTCATTCAGGTTTATCTTACACCTTAATATTCTAAAGTTAAAGGAGAGAAATTATAGCAAGACATTTGAAAATCAAGGCAATCTCTTGGGGAGGGGGAGACACAGTGACAAATTTGTCCCCGTCTGGAACTGTCACAGGGTCACTGGCTCTATTTCGGTAGTGTACTAGCAGAGCTACATAAACTGCTTAAACACTTTTAGGGATGAATCAGAGGTCACCAACATTATTCGATTATTAATGTTTTATTATTCTGCTCCTGCAGTAATTTTGAGATAGTGAAAATTTAAAGGACTTTGCTCACTACACTTGAATGGTTTTTATTCCTAGAAGCTGAACATAGCTGGGCTTCCTTTCCCAAGGCTGAGTCAGCAAACTATGGTCTCCAAATGAGCCATAATTACAACCACTAACGTTGCCATTAGGGTGTGCTAATTTGCAGCATTTAGCTTGGTGCTAAGTGCTCTTCACAGCTCTGTTGACAAGAATGATGCAAGTCCTCAAGGGGTTTACCCTCTAAAAGGGATAATGCTAACATGAGTACACAGGGAAAAGAAAAGACCAAAATAAAATACCATATTAATATTGTACACAGGAGCGCCTGGGAGGCTTAGTCATTTAAGTGTCTAATTTTGGCTCAGATCATGATTTCATGGTTGGTGAGTTCAAGTCCCGAGTTGGGCTCTGTGCTGACAGCTCAGAGCCTGGAGCCTGATCCAGATTCTGTGTCTCCCTCTCTCTCTGTCCCTTCCCCTGCTACCACTCTATCTCCCTCGCTCTCTCAAGAATAAACATTTAAAAATTGTTTTAAATACTGTATATAGACACAGATGAGTTACACAGTACAGTGGAGGCTAAGAAATGGCGCATGTATGTGTGTGTATGCAATGGTGATGGGGGGAGGTGTGAGGATGGGGGATGGTGCCAAGATAGAATCAAGGCTCCTAAGCAGCAAGGACTAAGGTAAGTCATAACATCCTCAGCTCTCACAGGGCCAAACATAAACAACTGAAAACACCATCTACACCAATAGATCTAGAGTCCCCCAAGAAATTGAGAGTACCAGAATCCCCAGGAAAATGCATATTCCATGTTCCCCCAAAAAGACAAAAACAAATTCTGGAACTTCAGACAGGCTACAAGACTCTCCCACCTACACAAAGTATGGGTATGAAGAAAGAGGACAATTTAGAGAAAATGAGGAAAAACTATTAAGACTCTAGCTACTGACAATTATAGCTGACCAAGAAGGCAAGATGGGACTCTAATTTTATCTAACCACCACCAGAGGCAGTGAATGCCAGCTGCACTACTACTTAGAAGGGTCTCCGTGGCTATCACTGTGCAAAAACATTCTGGTAAGTAAGCTCCTGCCTCTGAGCACCTTAAATCTTGCTATCACAAGTAGGTCTCTATTTCCAAGCACTAACATAAAAAATACCAAGTTTAAAAAATGTTTTGATCCTTTTATTATTTCATTCATCCAGAACACATTGTGCAAGACACTGTATAAAAAGCACAAAATGAAACAAATTCAGTCCCAAAGCATTAAATCTGATCTGTGAGACACAACAGACGTCGCTGTAATACAATGCTGAATACGATAAGACCCATATGTGATCTTCTGGAAGTTCAAAGAAAGGTACGGCTTCTTCCAACGGAGAAGATCAAAGGCACTTCCCTGGAAAAAGTGATTTTTGAATTGAGTTTTAAAGGGCAGGCAGTATAGATACGCTGGGTCGGTGTGAGAGGCAGGAGACAGAGGAGTTTTCCACGTGGGGGTACAAGGAAACCAAAGCAGAGAAACATAGGAAATGTGGTAACATCCATGGGTTTAGCTGGGTTCCAGTAATACAGTTTATTAAAGATAATGGCGCAAGAATCTAAATGGTAACTTGGAACAGAAAAGGGTGGATGTCAAATAATCAGCTAATACGCACAAAAGAGACAACAAGAAGTTAATAAGGGGATTTGAAAAGTGTAGGAACATACACTTAATACTGTGTAACTCTTCTTTCTCCATCCCCCAACTTTAAAAGCTGGCCATTCCTGCTGAACTAAACCTGAAAAATCAGCATGTCAGATTCATTCCACAGCCATAGTTTCTTGGAGAGCCTTGAAGCATTCTTCAGCTCTGAATATGAAATCATTTTCCTGGTCGGAGAGGAGAGGACAACTTTCCAAGCGTTCCATTACAGCTCTCAGACTGAAAATAACTTTTAATGAGACTTTTCCAAATAATTTCCTTTATTTAGACTAGCCAAAGTTTCTTCTAGTTCAACAGGTCTTTACTAAATAAAACGTCCTACAATTCATTCCTGAATATGTAATATTAATTGGACTTATTTAATCCTATTCATAGTTCATCATTTTTCTTCAATTTAAAAATTGGTTTCATTAAATTCAATAGGAAGGTCATACTTCTAATAAAGTTTATTATCTCATGGTGTCCCCTAAGCAAAGATTGGTCCCTGACTGTGCTGGACATGTAGCAGTGTTAAGTAGACTTGTCATTGCTACTGAGGGTTTAAGAACTGGATAGAGTGAAGGAAGGTTAAATTTATGCTGGAAAACCTTGGAAAGAATCAAATCTTCATCCTCTCCCTTCACGAGCCAAAGCCTTTCCTTCTATTAGACTGCCATTTTTTAAAACATTTACTACCAAAAACCAGCATCTAAAACAATCGAGAATGCTTGTTAAATTGCAAACATTCTCCTGACACAATTCACCCAATACTCAAAAATCCACATTTTCTTAAATTCCCCAAGCAGGTCCTCTGTACACTAAAGCTTATTAATCATTGCTTTAAACTGCAGTTCCTACTCTGGATACCTGAATCCCTTTCTTTACTCAGTCTACAAAGAGAATGTGCATTTTCCTTTAGGCAAAGACTCTGAAACTACGTTTAAAGATACAGACTTACTTACATTATAAAACTACAGTTACAACTTATGATTGCATGAAACTTTTACAAAGTCCCTGGAGAGTACTCTTCCTCTAAAAACTCCCAGGGAGTACAAATAAGCCTCATTATTTCTTCATCTGAAAAATGAGAATAAGAAAACCTTTCTCTCCCACATACTACATATTCCAGAAACCTTACTTAAGGATGCCTTCCCAAACAAGATTAACATATTGAAGAGCTTTTAAAAGTGTCCAGGGCTAACCCCATGTATCATACAAATAAAATATCGGGGAGGAAGAGAAAAATAAAGTTCTGGTCCTGATGGGGGCAGGGAGGGAAGCAGCAGCCTTTTTTTTTTTTTTTCCCCCAGAAACCATTAGATATTTAAAGATTTAGATAAAAGTACGTATATTTCTCAAACACTCAAGAATTTGTGTTGACCGTCCGACTTCAGCTCAGGTCATGATCTCACGGTTCGTGGGTTTGAGCCCTGCATCGGGCTCTGTGCTGACAGCTGCTCAGAGCCCGGAGCCTGCTTCTGATTCTGTGCCTCCTTCTCTCTCTGACCCTCCCCTGCTCACACTGTCTCTCTCTCTCTCTCAGAAATAAACATTAAAAAAACATTTTAAGAGAATCTGAAAGAATGTCAAACTCTTTAATTATTTTTAATAAAGTTTTTAAAGTTTTTATTTAAATTCCAGTTAGTTAACATGGAGTGTAACACTAGTTTGGAGAGTACAACTTAGCGATTCAACACTTGCATAGAACACCCAGTGCTCATCCCAATTGCCCTCCTTAATGCCCATCACCTATTCCACTCAACCCCCAACTACCTCCCCTCTGGTAACCACCAGTTTGTTCTCTATAGTTAAGAGTCTGTTTCTTGGTTTGCCTCCCTTCTTTCCCCACCTCTGTTCATCTGTTTTACTTCTTAAATTCCACATAAGTGAAATCAAATGGTATTTGTCTTTCTTGGACTGACATCTTTTGCTCAGCATAATACTCTCTAGCTCTATCCAGTTTATTATAAATGGCAATATTTCATTCTTTTTATGGCTGCATAATATTCCATTTTGCATGCATGTGTGTGTGTGTGCGTGCATGCACGCGCGCGTGTATTCATCTCACTTCCTTATCCAAGAATGGCGAACTCTTATGTTAAGGGTTTCTGCCTATAGTTTTATACTAATTGGATTCTCTGAAATTTCATTTGCCCCAATTTAAACTATATACAACCACATGGTTACACAGTTACATGGCTCTGAGAATGTCAAGAGGTACATACTACACAGAACAAATTATGATATTTGTAAAGGGTATCACTTATAAAAGGGAACCTCAGAGAAGATGGCATGGAAAGACATGGGGAAAGAAGCTGCCTTCCTTCCACTCAACAACGGTCTGATCCATGCAAAGAAAGGATCATCAATAGAACAGAAGGAGTGAAAATGGGGAGCCAAGTCATTAGGTCTTAATCATACCCTTCCCACCTGCTTCCACTTACTTTAGGCCTAGACTTAAACCTAAGACCCAAGCTCAAAATACTAAACTTCAACATTTACCCAAGGCTGCTATTTACAGTACAGAAGCCATGAAGACAGTTTTAAATTACAGAAATTCATTTTGAAAACGCAATGACATACCATAAACCACCTCTCTCCACATGGGTATCAAGGAAGCAGTAAGAGGCTGTTCAAAAACAGCATTTCTTTAGGAAAAAGACCACTGTAAACTTTCTTTCAATTTATCACTTAGAAGAGCACTAAAAATCATGATATACCTAGGGGTAAATATAAAATACATGCCTGACCTGTACACTGAAAACTTCAAACCACTTCTGTGAGATATTGAAGACTTAAATAAATAGTAACGTCATGTTCACCATTCAGAAGAATCAATATTGTGAAGATGTTAGTTCTCTTGAAATTCATCTACCGAGTCCATGCAACCTCAGTTAAAAATCTTGGAGGGTTTTTTTTTTAAGAAACGTACAAGCTGATGGTAAAATTTATATAAAAATGCAAAGGAATTATTAGAACAGTGAAAATAATTCTGCAAAAGAGCCAATTTGCAGAATTCTCACTACCTGATTTTAAAGACCATAATCGAAACTGCCATATTGACAAAGGGTAGAAATAAAGATCAGTGAACAGAACAGAAACTACAAAAATAGGAACCATACACATATGGCCATTTGGTTTTTCAAAGATACCAAGGTAGTTCACGAAAAAAGAACATTTACTCAACAAGTGGTACTCAAACAGCTGGATATACCTACAGGGCAGAAAAAATAGTGAACCTCCAGCCTTACCTCATTCTATGTACCAAAATTAACTCAAAAAGGATCACAGACCCAAACATAAAAACAAACCTTTAAAATTTCTAGAAGAAAACACAGAAAAGATCATCTCTGTGACCTGAATCTGGGCAAAGATTCCTTAGATAAGCCACAAAACACTTGAACTGCTTAAAGAATAAAAGATAACAAAATTCACCTTCATCAGAAAACCTTTTAGTGCCTAAAAAACACTTCAGGACTATGAAAATTGGCAAGACACAATCTAGCAGAAGAAAATATATGCAAAATATACGTCTGATAAAGATTTATATCCAGAACATATATTTTCTTAAACCGACAGTTCAACAGTAAAACAATCCAATACTTGAAAATATGCAAAAGATCTGAACAGATCCCTTAGCAAAGATACACAAGCAAACATGTAAAAAAAAATGCTCAACATCATTAGCCAAATTAAAACCGAAGTGAAATACCACTATACATCCACAAAAATAAGTGGAATGGCTAAGACTGACAACACCCAAGGGTTAGTAAAGGATCTGGAACTGGAACTCTATTACACTGTTGGAGGGAATGCAAAATAGTATAGCCACTTAGGAAAACACAACTGGTGAACTTTATGTAAATTATCTCTCAGTAAAGGTTATCACTGAGTAAAGACCAAAAGACAGTATCTCAAAGCAATTTCTTTAAAGTCATTTTACTTCTTTGTTACGGAGCACAGCACTCTTAAAACAGTTTTTCTTGGTATTTTGTTTGTTCACTTGCTCCAACTAGAAAGAAATCCACAAGCCAAATATGTAGTCAACTTCATCAGTTAACACTTTTGAAAGAAGTAAAGCACTCCGAGGGGGTCCTATAAACCTCTCAGTTTTTCAAAACCATTTACAGCATAAATCATTTACAAAGAATTTAAAACTCTAGAATTTGTGTCAGTTTTTTTTCCACCAAGGTCTAAATTACCTCCATTAACCATTACTATATCTCCACTGTCATTTCATGAGATTTGTTTAATCCACCACCTTCACCATTATCCTCATCCCACCTCCCTACACCCCAAACACATCCCAGTTTCCTAGATACCAACCTGAAAACTACATCTTAAAAGTTAAGCTGCTGGGGCGTCTCTGTGCTGACAGCTCGCTCAGAGCCTGGAGCCTGCTTCACATTCTGTGTCTCCCTCTCCCTCTCTGACCCTCCCCTGCTCACATTGTCTCTCCCTCTCTCTCTCAGAAATAAATAAAAAACATTTTTTTTTAAATTTTAAATTAAGCTTCAGTTAGATACTTTATGGTTTGTCCTTAGATCTTCCATAATTTCAAATTTAACAATACATGCCCACATGCCCACTTTGTTTTTTTAAAAAAAAATTTTATGCCTTTATTTTGAGAGACAGAAACAGAAAGCCAGTGGGGGAGAGGCAGAGAGAGAAGGAGACACAGAATCTGAAGCAGGCTCCAGGCTCTGAGCTGTCAGTACCGAGCCAGACACGGGGCTCGAACCCACGGACTGTGAGGTCATGACCAGAGCTGAAGTCGGACGCCTAACCGACAGAGCCACTCAGGCGCCACCACCCCCTCCAGGTTTTTTGTTTTGTTTTGTTTTTTTAATTTTTTTTAATACACCTACTTTCTTTAATCAGCCTTTCTTTGCATCCTCAGATCACAAGATTAAAGGCAACAAGAGTTTCAACCTGTGATCACATGGTCAAAATTATTATTTTTTTTAAATAAGTCATTAGATCAAGTTCTCAGACAATACCCGAACAGGTTATGCTGAGTGGGAACTAGAAGCAGGTCCTCTGAAACCAGTCATCGTTGAGGACACTTGCTGAATGTGACACAGATCTACAACACAGTACTCAACCTATTACAAGTGTTCACTCCACAGGCTTTTAGATGGGACTTGGCAAGTTACACCTAAAAATATAAGCCCAGTAGTTCTGTCAAAGTTCTTGTGAAGAAAACCAGTGGGGCTTTAAGGGTAATCAGCATCTCCCTAACGAAGGTATTTCTAGAACACGAAGGTGCTACTGCAAGATATGGTCTGGCCCACCAAGTGGATGTAGAATATATACAGTCTCTACCCCTAAATACAGCACTCCATTCCTTACATAACCTGAACCATATTTTTTTTTGAACATTATTTATTTTTGAGAAACAGAGACAGAACATAAGCAGGGGAGGGACAGAGAGAGAGGGAGATACAGAATCCAAAGCAGGCTCCAGGTTCTGAGCTGTCAGCACAGAGCCCAACGTGGGTGGGGCTCAAACGCACGAACCGCAGGATCATGACCTGAGCTGAAGTCAGATCCCCAACTGACTGAGCCACCCAGGCACCCCAACCTGAACCTTATTTCTAATTTGCTTTCTTCCTATCTCCCTGCACCTCAGGCACCTACAGTCTAATTAGAAATCAAAACCAATTTTAATTTCTGTATTTCAGTGAAATCATCAAAATGCTCTTTTACTACTATAACACAGATAAAGACCCCACAGACACCTCAATTCCCCTAATGATTTCAAAAAATAACTTCTTTTAAAACACTTACGGGGCACCTGGGTGGCTTAGTCGGTTAAGCATTCAACTCTTGATTTTACCTTAACTCATGCATGATCTCACCAACATTTGTGAATTCTAGCCCCTTGTCAGGCTCTGCGCTGACGGTGTTGAGCCTGCTTGAGATTTTCTGTCTCCCTCTCTCTCCCCCCTCCCAAAAATAAATAAACATTTAAAACTAAATAAAACACTTACTTGAAAGTTTATCAAGATCTGCCATGAATGCTACAAAGGAGTAGGAGGGAACATATGGGCTGAAAGTTCAGTTACACATTTATCCAGAATTTACTTTTAAGAGGATATCTTACTTTTTCAACCTTTTTTTTTTTTCTGAGTCAGCATTTTATTTTCTGAAGCACTATGGTCATAGCATCTAACACATCCCTCTTTTCAGTGCATATCATTTACTTAAGGAATAGATTAATAAAAAAGAACCACGATCACACTGTGATTGGGGTCATCCACTTGCACTTGTTTCAAAAAAAAAAAAGAAAAAGAAAAAAAGAAAAAGAAAAAAAGAAAAAGTTTTTCCAAGCCATTATGGTACTTTCTACAATACAGAAATTTTCATTTTCTTTTTCTTTTTTTTTTTTTTTTTTTAGTGTCAGCTCAACCACTTGCTAGGTCACATTTTATTTTCTTGTGAAAGCCGAACACACACATATTTCCACAGCAGAGATTATGAGTTACCACTCTGGTGTTAAAACAATGTAGTGTTTGTGTTAACCTAGTTGGAATTCTTGGCTAATACACCTCACTAAGTCACTTATTTTTTAAAAGATGGTGTCAAAGGTCAACCTCAGTCTATCCACATGCATTATTAAATTGGCTGAATGACTCTTCCATTCCTAGAATAGCATTCCCAAGTTTACAAAAGATGTTCATAAAATAAAGTTCACTTCGAACAACATAATGGAATTGTCTAAGGCAACGAAGTCATTTTAAGAGGCGCTGGGAAGAGGGTCCACAATTCCATTTGCATTACCAGGCAGGAAGGCAGGTCATATGATGTTCATTCTGGCAGAAGATAACCTAAAAGCCTGAAATCAGACTGAACCCTGGGTTTCTTACTTTGGCTGTTGATGTAGAACAGCACTTCTAACCGAGCATTTATAACAAGCTGCCAAAAAGGATTAGTTTCAAAAGGAGAAACTCACCCCCCTTCCACCTTCTATTTTCTGCCCCCCTTCTTAATCCCCATGAAATAGGCCAGCATCTTTTCTCCCCACTACAAAAAGCCTATGATAAAGAAAACCTCTGGTAGCAGAAAGATGTAAACTCGCTTCTAGGTTCAGATTCAATTTTCCACAACTCTGGAGATACTACATGTGAGGCTGCTCAACAGACAGAGAGCTGGCATCCCCTCCCCTGACTGCTTCCCCAATGCATTAGAATCAGATACCCAGAATCAATCTTAATGGAAGGGAAACTTTGCTTTCAGGAGTTAAACTGAAAGAAACATGCCTTCTTCTTCCTTTTTAATTTGTGAGAGAGAGAGAGAGAGAGAGAGTGTGTGTGTGTGGAGGAGAGAAAGAAAAAGAGAGAGAAACTTAGTTAAGCAGCCTCCATGCTCAGCACGAAACCCGAAAGGGGCTCAATCCCACGACCCTGGAATCATGACCTGAGCTGAAATCAAGAATCGGACACTCAACTGACTGAGCGGCCCAGGCATCCTAAAACTTGCTTTCTTTTTAACAGCAACTAACTCAGTACCTTTCTTCAGATTTGGAGACTTTACGAAAAGGAAGACAGTCCCTTTAAAATCTCAAGAAGCAGACAGCCCAAAGGTAAAATGTTGTTTGCTTTAAATCTGGCAAAAAGTCATGTCCCATCCCATAGCCAGTTCATGTCCAGCACAGAGCTGGAACTCAGAACGATTTTTATTTTATTTTGATATCAGAAACCATTCAACGCAAATGATTTTCCAGACTGAAAGTATTACATGAGGCACCTGTTTTGGGAAAACTTCAGATCCATACTCTCTCAATTTTCTCTTTGCATTCCCTTCCCTAGACCACTAAGTGCTTATTCAAGAAAACGTTAATGAATACATCAGGAAAATCAAGTTTTAATACTGAATATAACCTAAGACAAGTGAAATGATCAGACTATCAAAAGTGATAACCACGGAAGAGACTAGTTTTTACTAAGCATTTTTTCCCCTTTGTGCAGATTCACCCAGCCTACATTGCTCATCCTCTTTTGCAGGTGCAGCCAATGAAGTAAGACTATGTGTGACTCAGGCTACTTCCAAGGCTGCTTTGGAAAACCTCCCACGTATGCATCTCCTCGTTTGTTCTGCCTTTGATTGGAGCCAACCTCAAAGCAAAGCTGAAGCTTTATGTTGAAAACACCTTCATCTGGGTCCGTGATTAACTGTGTAGAAAGGTCAACAGCACCAACTTGGATTGTTATATGAATGACAAGATTATGTAAATCATCACATATCTTGGTATATGTAGTTGTTTGAATCGTGGCCCCCAGAAAAATAGGTCTAAGGTCCCAACCCCACATGAGTGAATGCAACTGTATTTGATAAAAGGATCTTTGCAGATGTAATAAAGTTCCTTGAAACGTGATCATCCTAGCCTACCCAGGTGGGCCCTCAATCCAATAATAAATGTGCATAAATGACACAGAAGAGAAATAAACAAGGGGAGAAAAGATGAAGGCTGCGTAAAGATGGAGGCGGAGACTGGAGTCATGTGGCCACATGCCAAGGAATGCCTAAGAGTCATGGGAAATTGGGAGAGGTAAGGAAGGATTCTCCCCTAGAGCCTCCGGTGGGAACATGAGCCATCTGACATCTTGACTTTGGACTTCTGTCCTCCAGAACTGCAACCAAATCCTTTTCTGCTTCTTTAAGCCACAGAGTTTATAGTGATTTGTTATGGTAGCCACATAAAGCTAACATAGCATCTTTTTGTTACTTTAACGGGACGTGAATAACAGAGTAGGCGTCTCTATCAAGTGACTTAAGTCAGAGTACTTCCTGCTTCTTTGGTAAGATACACTGTGGGGACACAAAACTGCAAAAGTAACTATCCACTCAGTAATTTTAGTTACAAATGTTTTGGTTAGTAATGATATTGGTATGCTATTTTAAAACATTTTTGTATTATAGAAAAGACAAATTACATTTATGTTACAATTCCAACAATTCAATGTAAAAGTGATAGTTATAAAATCAAAGAAATTAAGTAAATTAATATTTAAAATTGACTTGGAAATATCAATATGAACTCATAATTTTTTACACATATTTTGAAGGTCTAGATACTTGAACTGAGAAGGGTATTGACCCAGCAGCCGAGAAAGTCTCAGGCTCTCATGTTCTTCCCTCCAACACCCACACATTAAAAAAATAGGGCTCCTTAGAGAAACACCTTATTCTAGGTCCAAGGCGAGGAAGGTACAAGTTAAGCCTAAGAGATAGGTTTTATACCATGAAACAAGCTCTCAAGGTTTAACAGTCGCATCAAAAAGGTACAGGAACCAGCCTGAAAGGATTCTCAATATATCAAAGGACTGATAACACAAGCTTCAAAATAATATTGTATTGACTGACATACACAGATTATGGAAACCCTGAGTTCACAATGATGCTCTTAACAGAAAGCCAGAGGGAACTCATTTGCCACCTTCTGAGATATCTTTTAAACTAAATCTTTACTTTGAAAAACGGCAAAGGGAAGGAAAGAATCCTAAAAATAATTATATTCCAGGGTAAACCAAAACCCAGCTGAAGGCAGGCTCCAGTTGCTGGCTTAATGTAAGAGGAAAATGAAACCATAAAATCATCTTTGTGCAACTCCTCCAGAAAGGGAAGCAATGTAAGCTATCAGCTGGTTTTACCCCCACCTGGCACAAGGCTAGGAGGTATCTAGACACGTACACAGTGCCAAAGTGACATGCCACAGATCCCTTTCGGCTCAAGGGGAAAAACACAATTACATGACAGACCAGTATTATCTAATGTTGACACATCAGACATCACTTATATGTATGATATTCTAGAAAAAGATGTTCAACATCAGTCTATCATGCCTTGACACAGGACTTCTAGTTAGTAGAAAATTCAGGAGTTCAAATATCTCTAGAAAACTGGGTAAATGCAGAAAACAAAACACTCTACAAGACAGCTTGCCTAGTTTCTTCACTATAGGGCATCCTGTTCTAGATTTGAGGAGAATTAAAGAATTTAAACAGCCAGATGCAATGTGTGGTGGATGCTGGACTAGATTCCCATTTGGACAAACCAGAAGGAAAGAACATTATAGAAAAATTGGGAAATATGAACTGGGCAAAACACAGTCTGAAGGAATTATTCATTTTAATTGTGATGACATTACTGGCTACAAGAGAAAATTCTCATGTTTATAAGATGCACACCATTTTTTCTAACAGGCTAAAACTACAAAACAAAATACCAAACAAAAATCCAACTAATGCAGAGCCAACAGAAAGATCACATAGAGGAAGAAGACCACGTCTCAAAATGACTAAGGACAAGTAAGGGTTTGAAAGAGATTTTTAAAAGGATTGCACAGATTGCAAAAACCCAGTCATGATTTAAAATTAGATAGCATTTCCACATACCAGCTAGGGAAATATGGCAAAAATTCAAACAATTTTAACATCAGACAATATTAAATATAGTAAAAACATCAGTTATGCAGAGGACTGAATTAGGGGCATGGGGTGGAGAAATGGCTGTGTGCTAACCCAACAGCTGGTAAAGCCGCAATGAAGTTAGTGTGGCTAAATGTAGCATCAAAGCATGGAACTTAGGGGACAGGGGCTGAGGGCAGATGAAGCCTGGAGTCTGGGAGCAAGGAACAGAGACAGGAGAATAAGGTAACTGCTACATCGTTATCTTTCCCTTTCTTTCTCCCCACGGTCTATGAGGTCCGCGGGCTTGTTCAAATAACTACTATGGCAGCCATCAACACCCAAAAGGGCTAAAACACGTTCCTGTCAATGCTGCTATTCACTGATCACCCCTCACTCCAAGGACAAGCCCTTATCATCTAGAACCTCACAGCCCACGGTAATTAACGTATCTGCATCTAGTCATATTTGCTTACCTGGCAGAGAAGAGCTCTAGCTGGCTTATGAACTTTTTTTTTTTAAATCAGCAATATGTTGCTCTTTACTTTTTTAGGAAATTCTATTCCATCAGCAAACTGGCTTAACTACCGATACAAGTTATCCAGTGAATAACTTTCTCATCTTCTGAAAGAAACAATATTAGGAAATAAAAATGGAGAGTTTAAAAACAACTGTGTTCTTAATGATCAAACATTCAAATGACGTGGGTTAGTTGTGTTGAAAAAAGACAAAAGTGCAACTCTGGCTGTAGTGGGTATCTCAGTGCCGCTGGCCTGACTCGGCTCTGCTCTGGATGAGTGGCAGCAGGACCTTCCCTCTCCTGATCCGGCTGCCGGCCAAGCCCTGAGGGCTGAAATTCAACCTCCCTGAAGTGCTTAACACAGGAAGCTGACTCTAAGTGGGTATAATTTCCTGCCACCTCTTCACTCTCACCTTTGCTTTTGTTGTTTTTAACCTCCTTCTCTCATAACATCCACCCCATACAAGTGAAGGAAGGGGGAGACCCCATCTCTCACTAAGGCTATAATGCAAAGCTAGCGCCAGCCATTAGGGGGCAAGGTCGAGCCATGCCAAACCACCCCCCAAAACCTGCACATCTTGCCACTGGCACCGGCAAAGCCACAGGGCAATTTCGAACCAAGCCCAGGTGTGGCACCGCTAGCTAACACTTGGGGCCTGGATTACACATTCATGGAATCCACACCCATCAGCATTAGTCATCTACAATGTCCTGAATTTTTGACTAACCACTTCCACTTAATCACTAAGCAGAGGCACATTTAGGAACTAAGCCCCACTCCTCCAAAAAAATCCCCTGACAAGTCACAGGAGCTACTGATCTAAGTGCAAGTTTCACTTCCATGAACCGTGTCCAGGTGCCTAGTGTAACAGGGACTAATCCAAAGGACTCGTGGCTGGAGTTTGGAAATCAGTGTTTTTATGTCACTAATGAGCCTGGGGGGACCAGGGGAGCATATTTAAACACCTAAAGTGACAGACTAACACAACTATGAACGTATAAGAAGGTTGATGAATTATATTCAACTCGATGGTCTTTCCCAAGCTCAATCATGATAGATGATTTCATCTGGACCCTTCCTATTTGCTTCTCCAGAAAAAAACACTGAAGTCAACACACCCGTTTGTTCAATGCCCACAGCATGTAGAAAATTTGCAATCAACGGTGATGTAATTTTTGTTCACTAGTAATCCCAACATATTTTACCTTCATCTTGTTCAAAAAGATAACCTATGAAATTTTAAAACTCCTTACAAGATGTTTTTTAAGTGAAGAAATCAGTATGGAGGGAAAATGTGGCCAGAAAACATAAGATGAAGCCATGCATGAGGCTGATAAGCACAACACTTACCACTAAGGTTATGTGTACTTGGTAAGGGCAGGCCACAAATTTGGCTCTGAGCAATCTAGCAGCAAAGGAAATAAAAAGGAGAAACATGACCAGTTCCGTTATTCATACTGTCCACATGACAATTTTTCATGGAACTGAAACCTGAAATCATTTCTCCATTAGCCCTCCGAGGTTCTTGGTCACATACTTCTTTTGAAATTAAATTTCTGTAGTGCTCATTGTGCACCTTGAGCACTTTGCCTGTAACAGGTATCTTATGACAATAATGTATCTGTACTATTTGCTTACAAAGAAATAAAATTAGTATCTGGATTCCATACAATGGGGAGAAAGCATCAGGGCCAGGGAGTGTCTTATGGGTCACGTATCAGTGACAACACCATAGTCATTGTTTTAAGACTTCTAAAGTAAGACACAGGGTTTGCTGTGGTATTTTCCTGGACTGAAATCTCTAGCTATAGTTTTTGCTGACAGCACCAAACAACATGCATGCAAACCATCAAGCATATTTAAGTAACACATGGTGATGGATTCGATACAATAAATTTCCTTGAATCTTTTGAAGACAAGCTAAATACAAAAAATGAAAATGGTCCCAGTATTTAATATCTGGGCCCCTAAGGAGAATCAGAAGCAGCAACACCGAAACAAATCAAAATCAGAAAACAAAGAAAAAAATGTGTACCCATCAACAGTCACTCCCTTCTCCCTCCTGGTTCATGGCAATGAGTAATCTATTTTCTCTATGGATTTTTCTATTCAGGACATTTTATATACATAAATTTTTTTTAAGATTCTATTTGTAAGTAATCTCTACACCCAACATGGGACTTGAACTCACAACCCTGAGATCAAGAGTCACACGCTCTACTGACTAAGCCAGCCTGACACCCCACCATATAAGTGGAATTTTAAAAGCAAATTTATTTTGTGAGACCATCAGGTTAGGTACCACAGATAAACACAGGTTAGGTAGCAAATATAAATACCTGAGATGGTCCATGTAGGTAACAAGATAAACATTCCACCACTAAACAATATCTGACATTTACCGTATGAATAGTACACTATTAATGCTTTAAGCTCATAGTTTTTACCCCTCCCCTCACAAATATACACAGGAGAAATGGTGTTTATGTGTGTGACATACCAATGGGTTACCCGTATGTGACTAAAAACTTTCTGTTGCTACAATTTCCTAAATTACTAATGGTTAATCAAACATAGCAGTTCACCACAGTGATAATGTAGGCAGGCACGGCTTGGTACCTGAGTTAGAACTCCGTTTCTCTCTCTCTCTCTCTCTCTCTCTCTCTCTCTCTCTCAGGAAACCCAATGAAACTGCAAGCCAAAGAAACAGATACAACCTGTATTTTTTATTTATTGTTTAGCAGTATTCAAGTATACAAATGAGCACTTCATGAGGAAGGAAGAAAAGAGCAGTGGGTGAGCATATGACTCCCTGAATCTGCATGTTTTCCAGAATCAGACCACCTAGGCCACTTTACCACTAAACATCTATGTCATCTTCAGCAGTCATTTTTTTCCTCTCTTTTCCCATCTGTCAAATAGGGATATGAATGCATATGACTGCTTTTTAAAATACAAAGCTCTTATTAAGAAAATCTACAGGGGCACCTGGGTGGCTAAGGTGATTATGCATTTCACTTCGGCTCACATCATCATCTCATGGTCATGAGTTGGAGCCCCGCTTTGGGAGCGTATAAGCCCTACTTTGAGCTCTACACTAAGTGTGGAGCCTGCATGGATTCTCACTCTTTCCCTCTCTCTCTCTCAAAAATAATAAAAATAAATAAGGAAAGGGAAAAAGGAAAAAGAAAAAAATAGGAAAAAGAAAAAGAGAAAAAGAAAGAAAAAGAAAGGCGCCTGGGTGGCTCAGTTGGTTACGTGTCTGACTTTGGCTCAGGTCATGATCTCGTTGTATGTGGGTTCCAGTCCCACATCAGGCTCTGTGCTGACAGCTCGGAACCTGGAGCCTGCTTCAGATTCTGTGTCTCCCTCTCTCTCTGACCCCAACTCCCAACTCCTGCCCACTCTCTGTTTCATTCTCTCTCGAAAATAAACATTACAAAGAAAAAAGTTTTTTAAAGAAAAATTATCCTTAGGGGTGAATCTGACTTCAGCTCAGGTCACGATCTCATGGTTCGTGGGTTCAAGCCCCACACTGGGCGCCACGCTGAGAGTGCAGAGACTGCTTGGGATTCTCTTTCCCTCTCTCTCTGCCCCTCCTCTGCATGCACATGCGCTCACGCTCTCCCCCTTTCTCAAAAACAAACTTTCAAACAAAAAAAAAAAAGAATGAAAGTCTACTTAGTAAATCCTGGCAATAATAATTACATTTCACTCTTACTAATAAATCACCCAGGACACCTCTAAACTGATGGAGCCACTTCGGTCTGTAACTTTTGGCATGTGTTGAGGAAACTTCCAGAAGGAACAGACAAAACAGCGAAATTCTCCATGATGCGGCACATTAACACTTAAATGCAATGATAAGTTCAACTCTGAGAATCTGAAAACCAGAAACATCATTAGCTGGTCTGCCCCTCTCTTAGCTCCAACTCCCCTAGACCCACCATCAAACCTATGAAGCCACACTTGGTCTAAGGGAAGAGTATAGCTGTTAGAAATCTTCCAACAGCAGCAATCCGCTCTTTCTGGCTACCAGAGGCAAAAAGTAACAATTCAATAAAGCTAGAAAGGAGAAGAGCAGCCTGACGGCCAGTGAACCCGCAGGTCTGAGGAAGTGCTGAGCTTCCCCACAGTGCTAACAAAACAGCCTCCAAAGTGACTTTCCTCTGCCTGTGCTATCATCACCTGTCATCCTAAAATTGTCACCACCACACACACACACACACACACACACACACACACACACACACACACCCGTCCTCATTTGTGGGATTAATTTTCCTTTACATTAATTATCCCTATGGGGGCACCTGGGTGGCTCAATTGGTTAAGCATCCAGCTTTGGCTCAGGTCATGATCTCACAGTTTGTGGGTTCAAGCCCCGCATCGGGCTCTGTGCTGACACCTGAGAGCCTGGAGCCTCTCTTTGGAGTCTGTCTGTCTCTCTCTCTCTCTCTCATCTTCTCCCTCTCAAAAATAAGTAGAATATTAAACATTTCTTTTAATTTTAATGTTGTTGTTTGCTTGTTTGTTTTTAACTTATTTCTGATAGAGAGCACCCGCGAGCAAGCGAGCAGGGGAGGGCCGGAGAGACAGGGAGATACAAAATCTGAAACAGGCTCCAGGCCCTGAGCTAGCTGTCAGCAGAGCCTGATGTGGGGCTCGAACCCACAAACAGTGAGATCATGACCTGAGCCGAAGCTGGACGTTTAACTGACTGAGCCACCCAGGTGCCCCTAAAAATTTTTTTTAAATAATGATAATTATCCCTATCATCTTTGTTCACTGTCATGGTAAAATCATTTTTCTTCATAATAACTGGTTTGGAGAATACTCATGAAAAAACTAACTCTCAAGGAAGGAGAATCCAAGTGTCAGCAAACTTTCCTCTTTTGCATCACGGTCATAAAAGCAGTGAGCTTCCTCTTCAGTTTCTATCTACTCTTGACACTCAAATACAGCATGGAAAAGAGAGGAGGGTATTTGCCATGGTTTCACTACTGTGTGAATGTAGAAGCTAAGGTGAAACCACACACAATGAACCCTCCAAAAGCTCCACATCAACTGCAGACAGGTTATCTCCTAGGGTAGTACTTCTACCTACGGGCAATAAAAAAACCTCTTCTGCTCCTCAGATACATGCTGTGGCCACAGTAGAGACCCCAGGGAGCAGTGTTAGCATGAATTATAACTCCCCAGAAATTTTCAGGGTGGCAGGAGGTGGGGTGAAACAACCACCCTGAAGTTCATGGCACAAAATAAAGTTAATGTAAAGAGCCTATTATCTATGGAGTGACCTTTCTAAGATTTAAATCACCTAACCCATATCAAACACTGCAACCAAATGCCAAAAAACTACCAGTTACAATGGAACACTCCATACCATTTAAAACAATGGGGCAGAAACATATATACTGACGAATGCACCAAGAGGCAGAAAAGAGAGTGTGTACATTCATATATTTGGGGTTTTTAGAACAAAAACATTTAAAAAGCTGCAAAGAAATACTTCAAAGGTCTTACCAGTAGACCACTAAGGTGGAGAATTTTAAGAGTACAAAGAAACAAAATGGAGAATTTCACTTTTTTACCTCTCTCTCTGAAGAATCTAAATGTTATAATGGTAAAACTAAAACACCTGGAGAACTGCTGCGATCTGAAATAACTTATCAGCCTAAGCATCGTTTCTTTATAAACACTCTGCCTTCTTGCATGAATATCCATCAATGTACCTAAACAAGAAAGCCAACTAGAGGACTTGTATTATTCAAGCTGCATAAACTGCTACGTAAAACCGAAAAACAGATTTGAATTCAGTTTGGCACCTGACCAGATTTCCCAGAAAGTCTAATAATGCTTGAAAATAAAGGAGAGAATTAAAATAATGCACTAATAAAAGATGTCACTTTCTAGCTTTACCTTTGGTCCTAAGAAACAGGAAGGCAAAGAGTCACGAAACAAATGCGTGCATATCCTAGAAACAGTCTACCATATTTAGAGAGGAAATCGAGCTTTCTTCTTTTATTATTTCCTGATTAAAGCATCACTGTGTCTTACCTGATCACAAATCAGTTCCCACTTTTTCTCATTATCATACTGCCGCAGTAACCTGGCTTTGTCAGGGGGTAGGTTCATAGCATTCTGTAAAAAGAAAAGGAAAGAGATAGGTCACATTCCACAGCAGGCTGCTAACGGGTAGCTAACTCACAGGCAGACCAAAGAATACTAGAGTGGGTCTTATAGGACTTCTGTATAATCCCTAGCATCTAATTAAACCAAAATGCCCTACAGAAGTCATTTAAACATCAAATCATTTTGATTAGACTAGAGACATCTGAGGTGGTCTGCTTTGAAATATCAGACTTGCATTTCATCAAACATAATGCATTATTTCTTCATTTAATAGTAGGTTCCCATTCTACTCAGTCATTGAGAATGTACGATCCCAATTTCCTTTTAAACACTGCAGCCCCACCAGGTACACAACAGCAAACACCAAAAGGAAACTCAATGACCAGAACCACTGACAGACAACGTTTACTGTCATAGATTATTTTAAGTCAAAGAACAAATTAAAAAAAAAAAAAAACCCTGAAAACAGTGCAAGTGGCTTTTGTTACCTCTGGGAGATGACATGTGCTAACATTAGCAACCACGACTCTCAGGTTAGCCGTATTGTTTATGAAGCTGGGTTTGCAGTGAGAAACCGACCAGGAGCTAAAGGAGATGTCTAGACATCGGAACTCATACAGACCTCCTTCTGTCAATACAGCACACTTCCCGTAGTGTTCGTCATGGATTTGCGCTCACATTCACATGTTTTTAGTCCAATATCCCAAATGACCAATTATACACTTTTTCAAGATACTTGGCTTGGGTCTGAGGTGAGATCTTTGGCGACAGAACAGGGCAGAGTGAGAGCGCTCCAGAAGGAATTCATATCCACTCCTTTGGCCTCCCTAAAGTTTCCATGCTGTAAACTAAGCTAAATAGTCAATTAATGTCTTAGGTCTTAACTGCCTATGTAACCCCTCATAACAATGCTTTAAATCATAACTATCCCTAAATTAATAATACAGATCCTTGCCTGGGTCAGTATTTGAGTAGACAAACCCAAAGGTCTTCAACTTTTAATGCTAGAGCCCCTAGCTCTCTGAAAGATATGGCCTATAGAGAAGCAATTCAACATGCCTCAGTTACTGTCTCCTATCATTCAGTGGAATAACTCAAATAGAGGCAAGAGTGGATCAGTTACTCTGACTTAATGACAGAGAATTAACTTTGATAATTTTGACAGACACAAGTCAAGCATTTTCCTTTAAACTCAATTTAGCATCCAGAGTGGTATGCCTAAGGAAATGGTAGTTGTAGACCACCTACTAATTTGAATCCAATCCATCTGAATCTAACAACTGGTCTTCAGACCATTACAATTTGTAATTGCCCCCAAAGCTGTTAACATATACAGAAGAGTTTTGGACTTCAGAGTTTTCAATAGTACTACTAAGGATTCTCCATAAAAGTAGCAAAAATGGGGAAATGTTTTCATATCACCTATCTCCATAGAATATCTACGGGAACTAGAAAGAAAAACAACTACTTGTAGTTATTTGTAACTACAGTTTTACAATGTCAAAGAACCACTCTTGGGATAAGACAAAGGAGAATTCCATGTCTACCTTTCTGAGGGGGAACCAATGTTATTGACCATTAAATAACCAGTACATCATTGCTTATGTGTACCCTAGAGATGGATTATTTCCTCCTAAACTGATTTTGACCCCCAAATTAATACTCTTGGGCGTAATTATGCATTAAATGAAAACACTAAGATTATGAGGTAAGTTAAAGGAGTTTTTCTGAGTCCTTATTAATCTCTTGAGATATAAAGGGGATAAGAAAAAGAATGTCTGAACTCCTCTAAAGTGTCAGGCACTGTATGAAGCACTTCACATAATCTCATAAAAATCTTTGTAACAAGCTTATTAGATACACTTCTCCCCAATTTATATATGGGAAAGTAGACTTGAGAGAACTTGGTTAACTTGCTCGAAGTTGTACAGCTTTACAAGAGCACAACAAAACCTAAATTTGGTCTGTTAAACTCCCCAAAATAAACAGTAAAAATGCATCTTTTTTTTCTTTTTAAGCAAGGCAAAATAGTAGTAATTGACTTTCCATTAGTACTCTACCAGACACTCAAGTAGAATCAACTTGCAAACACCACTGCAGGAGTTAGAGGCAGGCCCTGCTACTACTGCTTTTCTATCCAAATCAACTTTTATTTCAATTCAAGTCTTTCACTCAACAAATGTTTCTTTTTTTTTTTTAACAAATAGTTTATTGTCAAATTAGTTTCCACATAACACCCAGTGCTCATCCCCACAAGTGTCCTCCTCCATGCCCACCCCTCCTCCCCGCCACATCCACCAGTCCTCAGTTTTTGTCAGCATTCAAGAGTCTCTCATGGTTTGCCTCTCTCCCTTTCCCCCACCATTTCCCCCTTCTTCTCCCCCTTGGTCCTCTGTTAAGTTCCTCCTAATCCTCCTATACGTGCACACATATGATATTTGTCCTTCTCTGCCTGACTTATTTCGCTCAGCATAATGCCCTCAAGGTCCATCCATGTTGGTACACATGACAAGATTTCATTGTTTCTCATTGCCATGCAGTATTCCATGGTAGAGATAAACCACATCTTCTTGATCCATTCATCTTCAACAAGTGTTTCTGAAGCACCACCCTTATGCAAGCTCTCTACTACATGGCTCACTGGGGAACCAAAGAGATATGGTCCCCACCAAGCCTCAGAGTATGGTGGGGGAGATACAAATGAAAGGAATTCATCTTCTTAAACTCCGTGAAGTCCTGACAGAGATTATAGAGGGCAACTTTAGAATGGACCATCTGAAAAGATCCCCTAGGAAAAAGTAACAATTTAACTAAAAATGAAAAGGATGGAGCTAGGTCAAGAGTAGACAACAGCATACTGGGGAGAGGAAACGGGGAAAAGGTGCTAAGCCAGGTAACTGCTTGGCACATCAAAAAGCCACAAGATAGTCCTTGTAAGTGGAGAGAAGGTAAGAGACTGAATGAGGAAAAGATGAAGCTGGCGAGCTAAATTAAGGCTGTATCATGCCCAGCCACGTAGGCCAGGACAAATACCTTTTATTTTAGCCAAGCCATTGAAGACTCATAAGGAGAAGACAACATAAGCAAGTTACATTTCACAAAGATTATCCTGCATGTATGTGGAGAACTGATTAGAAACAGCCAAAGTGGAAGCAGAGGCCAGTAGTTCAAATGCATGATTGTGGCTTGGACACGCCAATGACACAAATCAAGTAAAGTGGACAGATGTCGAAAATATTAACTGAAATTGTCTCATTAGATTTAAGCGCTAAGGAAAGATGTCACAAATTAATACTATGCTTCTGCCCTGAGTCACCAGGTAAATGGTCCATCCATTTAAAGAAAGGAGCATACCATAAAAGGCAGCACAGTTCTGTAGGAGGTGGTGAGCTATGCAACTTCTAAGTGACCCCTTTTAGGTCAGAGATAGTTGTAAGAAATCCTGAAGAATAGTCAAGCAAGCAAGTAAACACATGAATCTGCAGGTCAAGAAGTCGTCTCTATCTTTCTGAATGGGAAGTCATAATAAGTGTTTTTGAGCTTGCTGACTAGTTACTGTCTGGAAAAGATGCTCAGCGTCAACAAACCCAAACGAGTACTGCACTTGATCATCATTCACCAGGCATCTGAAACAACCTCTTCCACGGGTCAGCCCTTAGAACTGCTCAGGCATACAGTGCACATCTTAATAATTCTACAGGGACCAAGTAGCAGCAGCTCTATTCAAAAGCAGGCACTCCACGGAGGCCTGGCTAGAGTCCAGGATGTTGTGATTAGCTGGTAAGACTGCCCTTAAAACTTTTTTAGAATGAACTCATTACTTTTGTATTGCACAAGGCAGGACTCCAGAGTTCAAGCTAAACATCTGGACAACTCTACCTCATCTATATTTTGTGTTATCTGTGATATGGGACTCTCCTTCCTTTCACCCATCGGTCCATCCAGTATTTACTGGGCTTTGACTATGGGCCAGAATATGTGCACTATAGGAATAGAAGAGATTTTAATCATGAAGTTGCTACACTCAAGTACATGCCAAACATCCAATGAAGACATAAGATATTTGAGTTGAAAAGTTTAGTGGATGTTAATTATATCTCAAGTGTACAAGTTCCTAGCTAAAATAAATTAGAGCATCCAAGAACATTCTTTTTGTAGGGAAATGTCACTTTCCTTCCTTTCAACCAGCCAAACTTTTAAGAATCAGCTCAAATATCATGTATCATTAGAACCTTCCCCCAACAATTCCAAGACAACATACCCTCTTGGGCTCCAACGGCCTGGTACACATGTCCCCATTATAGCAACTCACACACTCTAATAATGTTTGCCAACCTAAATTCCCCACTGGACTCAGTGCTTCAAGGACCATTTCTTCCATTAATCCCCAGTGTCTAGCACAGAATATAGCAGAGTAAGCACTATGCAGGTTGCTAATAAATGAAATGCAACGTAACTCAGTAACACTGTTCAGCCTGAAAATATCTTCACTGACATAGGATTTGTGTTTCAGCCATTTAAGTCTATACACTAAAGAGTGCTTCTGTTTATTATGAAATCTCAATGATAATGTCTATTACTCGTTAGTAATTATCTTCCAAACAAGAATTCGTGGGGGGAAAAAATCTTCAAGGTCAACTTCAGCAACAATTCCCTAAAAAGAAAAGTGACATCATAGGCTTTCTTCTTCCACACATAATAAATCACGAAACCGGAACTTCATTTTGTTTTGTTTTTATTGCTAGTAAACTCATTTATTTTTTTTAATATTATTTATTTCTAGGAGAGACAGATAGACAGAGTGAGCAGGGGAGAGTCAGAGAGAGGGGGAGACACCGACTCTGAAAGAGGCTCCAGGCTCTGAGCTGGCAGTCAGCACAGAGCCCAACAAGGGGCTCGAACCCACGAACCCCGAGATCATGACCTAAGCAAAAGTCGGACGCTTAACCGACTAAGCCTCCCAGGCGCCCCTATTGCTAGTAAATTCAGATCAACATCAACTGTAAGAATTTATCTACCCTAAGTTGTAGTTACATTTATGGCTTATATTCCGGTTTTCTGCTCAACTCTACTATTTCATATGATTTTTTAAATGGGCTTTCCATCTTAAAACCTTTTGAAAACTCAAAGGTAAATAACAATGGAATATCCAAGTTTCTGGGTGCTTCATGGAGACATTAATTATGGTTAAAAAGAGTCTGACACTCTATACATCTAAAGTTATACTTACAGAGACAAATCATTCTGAACCTAGCAACATAACTTTGTGATATCAGTTCTTATCTTAGGTTCATGGGAACAATGAGAAACTTGCAGAACATCCTTCTTTTTCCCTGATATCCTTGAGGCTCATGTTGAGAAACCCAAAGTGATATGCAGACACACAATAGTGAAAGTGAGCCCTATCAAATACATCTTATGTAATCATAATACACCTTTGTTCTCATAATCTCTAAATTAAAACTTCCCAGTATTAAATCACCAGATTCAACAACAGAAGGTCTTTTATTCCATAACCACCTGCATAGAGAAAAAGAACGTGGGCTTTACCAGCAGTGTCTCTTATGGAAGGAAAAGCACATCACAGGAGAAACAGCTCAGGCAATCTTTTAGAGTTCTTACTGATAAAGCTATAGAAGTTTCATGGGAACTCAAAAGAAGGAGCTGTTTTTTTTTTTTTAATTTGCAGTAAAAACACACATACATATAATATAAAATCTGCCCTTCCAACCACATGTTTAAATGTACAGGTCAGGGGTACTAACTATATTTAGGGCTGATCTTTAGAACTCTTTCATATTACAAAACTGAAACTCTGTATGCAAACACCTCCTCATTTCCCCCTTTCCAGAACCATTGCCTTTTGCAGAAAGGAAATGGGATGGATGGCCATAAATGACTGGGCAGCACAGTGTGGCCTTGGATTGAACGAGGCAGCATGGGGCAGGGATTTATTGGCTGGGCTCTAGAGGTGTCCTAGCTTGATTCCAATCCTGATTCTACCACTAATTACTGGTGATCATAGGCCACACAATTTGAATCAAAGAGCAACTGAAAATGAAAGTCACACCATATGTTTGCACGTATAGGAGGATTAGGAGGAACTTAACGGAGGAACAAGGGGGAGAAGAAGGGGGGAAATGGTGGGGGAAAGGGAGAGAGGAAAACCATGAGAGACTCTTGAATGCGGACAAAAACTGAGGACTGATGGATGTGGGGGGAGGGGGGAATGGGCATGGAGGAGGACATTTGTGGGGATGAGCACTGAGTGTTATGTGGAAACTAATTTGACAATAAACCATTTGTAAAAAAAAAACAAAACAAAAAAAAAAAAAGAAAAGAAAATGAAAGTCACAAACTGAAGAAGCCAATAAATGTAATTTAAACTGGAAGGTCAGAATCAAAGCTAAGGGTCAAAAACAACAAGATGTACCATTTACTGATAGTCTTCTCTGTCTCGGGCACTCAGGCTCTCTGCATGCATTAGCCAATTTAATCTACTTTATAATCCTGACGAGTAGGTATTATCTTCTCCATATAACAGAGAAGAAAAGTGAAGGACAAGGAGATTAAGTAACTCTTCCCTGCATGGGATAGGTGACAAAGCCAAGACTCAGAAGAGTGACCTCTATGATCACCCCTTTCCCATGACACTTAAGTGTTTCTAAATTGTGACTTGTCTCGACGAAACAATCCATGAATTCTACTTGAATATCCAGAGACTCCATTATTAGCATATTAGGTTAAGATGAAAATGCACATTATTTAACCAATTAATATTTTCAAACAAAATCCTAGTATTTTTTTATGTTTATTTACTTTGGGAGAGAAAGTGCAAGTCAGGGAGGGGCAGAGAGAGAGAAGAGATAGACAATCCTTAGCAGGCTCCGCACTGTCAGTGCAGAGCCTGATGTGGGGCTTGAACCCACGAACTGTGAGATCATGACCTCAACTCAGACACTTCATGGACTAAGCCACCCAGACATCCCAAAGTACTGGTATTTTAACAGGTCTTCAATATCTTTAAAAATGTGAACTAGAATGCCCCCCAAAAGAGTTAGTTGGTCAAATCTATAGTCAGCCAGGTACCCTGGCAACTCTTAAACACGTAATAATCCCCAATAAACCCAAATGAAGATTGAGATGCAAATAGGAGGTAAGCTCAGGCTTCAATGAAACACAAAGCAAGATGAGTACACTAATACAAACAGAACTGGTAACATATTATAATCAAACCTCAGAGAAGCCATTACTTTTTGTCATTTTGTTAAAGGAAAACGACTGGGCTTGGATGTATGAGGAGGGCAGTAAAGAATGGCAATTTATGGCATAATATGGTTTTTAATACTTGGGCTCTAGAGATGCGGCACCTGGGTGGTGATCTTAACTGTAGTAACTCATTAATACTATAATCTTGGGTAAATTACTTAAACTAAACCTCCATTCCTTCACTTGCAAAATGGAGACAATAGTGGTGATCATGATGAGAAGCCATGGTGACAATGGTAATGATAATACTACCTGCCTCAGAGTCAGAGAAAAATTAAATTGGGTAGTGCATATAGCACAAAATACATACATGGAAGACGCTAAATAGGTTAGATCTTATTATTCTAATTCTTTAGATGAAGTGAACAGAGGTAGGAGTGTACAAAAAAGGCAGAGGACTGTGCACTATACAGAATATACCAGAGCATAAGGAGGGGACAGTGTGAGACCAAGTTATAGAGGCCAGGTCCAGGACCAGACCATAGAATTTCAACTTCACTTGACAAGCAGTGAGACTCCATCAGCCCAAGAAATGTCTATGAAAAGCAAACCTTTGGGTGCTCAAGATAAAGGGTTTCTCCTCTGTGCATCACTAAGTAATGTACTAATTCTCCCATGAGTTCACTTTAAAATTGCAACAACTTAGGGCAGCAGAGGGAGGCTGCAAATTCAATACATGGCCCACACCTCCGTTCAACCAACCTCCAAACCATTTCTTTCTAGTTCCAAGCAACTACCTGACATCCTAAAGCTCAGTACCCTCCTAGCCTAGAGGATGCTGCTAAAATACACACAGCATCTTTCCTGGCACAGGACTCCGGCAGTCGGCCCGACAGTCTCCAAAAGGAATCATCAGTCAGACATCCTTCATGGCCGCTTTATCTGTATTTAATCACCGAGGGTATTAATATCATTCACTGCAGCCAGCCAAGTCTACAACAGGAGAAATCGGCCTGCTCCCTCATCTAGTTAATCTTCAAAATAAAATGTGACTGGACGGCAGTCCTCTCTGGGGAACTGGGATGATGATACCTACATCTAACCTCCCATTCATGACTTTAGTTACCCCTGTTTTCCTAGAAGGCTTTCTTCTAAGGACTGAACTAAATACAAATGGCTCTTCCACAACATTTTTATAATCAGTAAGTACGGGGCTAGAAGAGAAGTTTGTGATATGTTAGTCCTATTCCGTCTCTTATACGTGACCAAACAGACTCAAAAAACAAAAGGCAAGGGCCACATGCATCTAAGTGGTAATTATCAGTACTAGAACGTGGAATCCAGGCCAATGTGAGGATTCCTTTTCTTTTTTAATTTTAGAGAGAGTGACAATGTATGTAACGTGTGGGAGAGAGGCAGAGAGAGAGAGAGAGAGAAAAGAATCTCAAGCAGGCTCCACACTCAGTGCAGAGCCCAACTTGAGGCTCAATATCATGGCCATAGAAGCACAATCTGAGCCAAAATCAGGAGTCGGATGCTCAACCTACTGAGCCATCCCCCAGGCGTTCTGTGACTACTGCTCTTTTCCCATTATCATGAAAGGAGGCCCACTTATATCTACCGTGTGTGTGTGTGTGTCTGTGTGTGTGTGTCTGTGTGTGTGTGTGTATACACACGTAGATTTGAGAAAAGTAAATCAGATAAAGCATGTCAAGTATTTAGCAAAAAATCCTGTACATGGTAAGTACTCAATGTATGTTAGATACTGTTATTATCAGCAGCAGTTTAAGGAATGTGACTACCGTGCTTGAGTATCTATCCTGCTTTAGTAAGCCTCTGTCATTTCCCAACTGTACAGGTTTTCTTCTACCATAATAAGTACCAGCATTTGCCAACGTCTTTATCATTCCTCCTTGACTCAGGGCTTTGTATTCATAGAACAACTCATTTTATTTGCAAAATTATGAATCGCTAGAAAACTACTTATCTGTTTTTACCAGTAAATACTAACAGAAAAACTACTCAAATTCTCATGTAAATTATTTACTGCTTTAAATTCATCACACTTAAACTGCCCTATGCAAATGGAAACAAACAAGTATTGCTATATATATATATATATATATATATATATACACACACACACACATACATATATATGTATATATATGGGCATATATGTGTATACACACATACAGCATGTACATATGTTTATATTATTTCTTTTTAACTGCAGGGCCATTATCATCAATACGGGTAAGGCTAGGTGGGAGAGCCCAACTTACCTACAGAATAGAAAGGCAGAAATATAGTAGTTGAGGCCAAGTTTTCCTATAGGTACCTGTCTACTACTACTTCCCAGCTTAAGTGATTCAATACCCAACAGATGCCAACAAAATCACACACCCCTCCTCTCTGGCCATCATACCAACTCCTGAAATACAGATTCTAGTCATATTCAAACTTTAAGGGAATAATGGAAAGTAATACTCAACTGCTTTCAAACATCATATCTGATTGTCATTAGAAGCCTAAGGCCTCATAGGTCCCAACATATTCTCAAATTCAAATAGTTCTTTACCAATTGTCCACCAACTACTGCACCAAGAGCTATGCCTACATGCACAAACTTGCATACTGGGATGGGGGAGTCACACAAGAGGCCACACTTAAGTTCCTTAAAAAAAAAAAAAAATTACTTCATGGGAAACCATGGGAAAACATAAGGACAAATGTGTTCAAGTGCTGGGCTTGCTAGCACAGACCAAAGTGAACCAAAATCAAGAGAAACGGTTCATATTCCACTGATAAATGTCAACTTTCTATGACATAGGATTCTTTAGAGTAAAAACATTTTGAGAATGTTTACTGTAATTATAACACATCAGATAGCCAGATTCCGTTACAATCAAGCCCTTAAGAATGTGATCTCTATCACCTGCTGACATGAAACAAGCTGATTTTTTCCACCCTGTCCAATTCCTCTGAAGCCCTGGCCTCATTCTCTCCCAGGACTTTCCCAGTAACATGCCTTACTTTGCCTTCTTAGATCATCGTTAGTCTTCTTCTCCCCTTCCCAATTACTCTGGAAAAGACTATTGAACCTGGTTCCATAGTCATGGTTAGCCCAACTTACTGGCTCAAATTCTTCAACCTTATGATGAGAATCATCAAAGGAAGAAAGTAAGTCAAGTTTAGGCTCTCTAACATCACACCCTGAGACAACACATGAAAAATGATGCTGTTGACTTAAAAATGAAGATTTCTACCACAACCAGAACCAAATACTAAAGCCTGAAATCTATAGCTCATTTGTACATAGCTGTGACTTCTAGAACAGACTTGCAGTCATAGACAGAATAATGGCTCCCAAAGATATCCCCATGCTAGTCTCAGCAACCTGTGAATGTGTCCTTACATATTAAGATGCTATCTTAGATGTGACTGAGTTAAGAATGTTGAGATTGGGGGGCGCCAGGTCGGCTCAGTTTGTTCAGCAACCAACTCCAGATTGTAGCTCAGGTCATGATCTCACAGTTTGTGAGCTCAAGCCTGCATCAGGCTCTGTGCTGACAGTGCAGAGCCTGCTTGGGATTCTCTCTCTCTGCCTCTCCCCCACGTGCATGCATGCACAGTCTCTCAAAAATAAACAAACTTAAAAAAAGAAAAAAGAATGTTGAGTCTGGGAGATTATCCTACACCACCTAAATCAATGTAATCACAGGAGTCTTTACAGTAGAGAAAGAATTTTAAAAATGGAAAATATTTGTTGTTGATGAAGTAGAGAAATTTGAACCTTATACATTGCTGTTGGAAATGTAAAATAGTGCAGCCGCTGTGGAAAACACTGTGGTAGTTCTCAAAAATTTTAAACAGAATTAATGGCTGATCCTACAATTTCACTCCTAGTTATATATTCAGAAGAATCAAAGACTAGCTAGATACCTGTATACCAGTATTTATGACAGCATAATTTACAAAAGCCAAAATTAGAAAAAATGCAAATGTCTATCAAAATGTGAATGGATAAACAAAATGAATTATATACATACAACAGTATTATTCAGCCATAAAAAGTAATGAAGCTCTGATACATATTATAATATGGCTGAACCTTTATAACATGCTTAGGTGAAAGAGGCCAGTCACTAAAGGGCAAATAGTTTCTGACTCTACCCATATGAGGTATCTAGAAAAGGCTAAACCAGGAGACAAAAAACAGATTAGAAGTTACAGGGCTGGGAAAAATGCAGACTGGGGATTATTGCCTAACGGACACAGATGTTTGAGGTGATCAACAATTTTGGGAAAAGGTAGTAGTGATCATAGGACACGGTGAATTTTCTTAATGCTAATGCATAATGCTACTGGAATTATACACTTTAAAATGGTTAAAATGAGGGGCACACGGGTGGCTCGGTCAGTTAAACGTCGAACTCTTGGTGTCGGCTTAGGTCATGATCTCGTGGTTCATGGGATCAAGCCCCATGCTAACATCACAGAGCCTGCTTGGGATTCTCTCCCTCTCCCTATGCCCCTCCCCTACTCTCTATCCCTCTCTCTCTCTAAATAAATAAGCTTTTTTTTAAAAGGTTAAAATGGCAAGCTTCATGGTATGGATACTTTAGCACAAAAAGAAAGAATAGCTTTAAGAGAACAGATGAATAAGGCCGAAGAAAGCTGGAGGGAAGAAATCAGAGTGACACAATGTGAAGAGAACTTCACCACCCAATGCTGACTTTGAAGATGGAAGAAAGGGGCCACAAACCACAGAGAGCAGGCAGCCTCCAGAAGCAGATAAAGGCAAACAAATGGATTCTCCCCTAGATCTTCTAGAAATGGAACCCTCCTGAAAGGCTAGATTTTCACTCAGTAACACCCTTGTCAGACTTCAAACCTAAACAACCATAATGTAAACAGAATTATTTTAAGTAAGTTCATAGTAATTTGTTACAGAAACAACAGAAAACTAATACCCTGGCTGACAATACTTTGGCTCTCCCAGTGTAAGGCCTCCCTCTTTCCACAACATCAAACTCCAAAATTTTCATATCTGCTTCCCACTGCCAATGGTCAGGATGGACACGGTTTCATTTCATATGCTGTATTTCAAATTGATAAAAGCCAGAACTTAATTTAATTATAGTAGGAAATGGAAAACCTTGGGGAGCAAGGCAATAGCCTAAGATGAAATTACTGAAAAAAATCTAAAAATAAACCTATTAGTTCATATGAAGACATGGTACGAAATAACTCTCCACTATCCATACAAACACACTGACAAAGGCAAACCCTAGCCTTCACTGCACATATGCTTATCGATCTTGATGGCCTTCATTCCAGGAGACCCACAGCATCTACCGACAGGTGCAGCTGAGCCATGCAGGAAGAGAGTCCTTGGGTGGCAGCCCTTCTGACACGCAGCACGTTTTCATGGTTCTGTTCCTGGTTCTCTCTCCAGTTAGCCTATTACTTAACCTTTTGTCTACACAGCTGTGGAGAAAAACAAAACCCTCAGGTAAACTTCCATCTCTATGTATAGAAAAGCACCTGGGGGGTGGGCGCCTGGGTGGCTTAGTCGGTTAAGCGTCCGACTTTCGCTTAGGTCATGATCTCGCGGTTCGTGGGTTCGAGCCCCACGTCGGGCTCTGTGCTGACTGCCAGCTCAGAGCTTGGAGCCTCTTTCGGTCTGTGACTCCCTCTCTCTCTGACCCTCCCTCCCCTGCTCACACGGTCTCTCTCTCTCCTAGAAATAAATAAAAAATATTTTAAAAAAATATTTAAAAAAGCACCTGGTATAAAAAAGCACCAAGTCAGGTACATCTAAACTCAGTTAATTTTAAAAATCTTGTTAAAAAAACAAAACAAACAAAACCCTGCTCTTAAGTTGAAAAAGAACATAAAACCTTGAAGGCTTTAATATATAATTAAAATAATATTTTATTTTATTGTTTTATATTATTATTCGAATACCCTTATTAATAAAATATTTTTCTGATTTTAAATTAAGAAAAAGACACTATTTCAAGGCCACTGGTATTTCTGTGGTAACAACCAAGCATCCACAAGTGAGTTCACACATGGGGTTTAATATGACACTTTCATATTTTTTTTAAAGCACTTAACTCCTTAAGAGGTCACAAAAACTGAACAATTCCCAAAATAACTGCTATTAAGAATGAAATTATTCAACTACCTCAAAATCTTCTTGAGGGACCCCTGGTCATAATCTATTTTACTGATGTATCTTTCTGTCCTTACCACGCTGTGAAGTCCCCAGAGGAAAGTCCTCTTTATAGCTCCTAGTAAGGTGACCAACATTCAGGCAGTGCATAATAATTGTGTGCTGACTCGGCTCAGCCACACAAGCTAAATTTTGATAAAGACATAATACCCCCCCCCCACTAGGTCTTTTGTATTCTTTGTTGTTAGTTTGTGGGTTTTTTCCTTTTTTTACTTTAAATTTTAGTTAACATACCATGCAATACTGGTTTCAGGAAGAGAATTCAGTAACTCATCACTTATATATATCAACCAATGCTCATTACAATAAGTGCCCTCCTTAGTACCCATCACTCATCTAGCCTATCTCCAACCTCCCTTCCTCCACAGTTTGTTCTCTATCACTAAGGGTCTCTTGTGGTTTGTTACCATCTCTTCTCTCCCCACCCCGCCCCACTTTCCCTATGTTCATCTGATCGGTTTCTTAAATTCTACACGAGTACAATCATATGGTATTTCTCTGACTTATTTCACTTAGCATAATACATTCTAGCTTCATCCAGGTCATTGCAAATGGCAAGATTTCATTCTTTTTGATGGCTGAGTTGTATTACATTTTATACACACACACACCCCACATCTTCTTTATCCCTTCATCACTCAATGGACATATGGGCTCTCTCCACAGTTTGGCTATTGTTGGTAATGCTGCTATAAACATCGGGGTGCAAGTACCCCTTCAAATCTGTACTTTTGTATCCTTTGGGTCAATACCTATTAGTGCAATTGCTGGATCTGTATTCTTTTAAACAAATCAATTATTAGGGCCACAAGAGCCCTAATATAAGCCATCATGTATTTTCAGGTTGTTAATAAATATTATACAAATATTATTAACAATGTCTATTTCAATCATCCAAACATTTAAAAAGTACATTTGGGGCACCTGGGTGGCTCAGTCAGTTGGGCATCTGACTTCAAGTCAGGTCATTATCTCATGGGCTTGGGGTTCAAGCCCTGTGTCAGGCTCTGTGCTGACAGCTCAGAGCCTAGAGCCTGCATCAGATTTTGGGTCTCCCGTCGCTCTTTGCCCTTCCCCCGCTCATGCTCTGTCTCTGTCTCTCAAAAATAAATGTTAAAACAATTTCTTAAATAAATAAATACATTTAAAGGTTCAGAATGTACATTCCCTCATCCTCCAGCTGATACCTAACTTGTCCCTCCTACAATCCCCCCTTCATCTTTCCCCATTAAAATCTACAATTCCATCTAGAGCCTGGGTCCTCCATATCTGATGCTTAGAGTTGCCTTTTTTATGCATCATCTCCAAAGCACTTGTGTTGGGGACCAAACGATCATGTGTGTTGTTCCACCATTTTATATGTGTAGGCTTTTTCTCCCACAAGAGGGAAAGCTTCCTGACATACTTAGATCTCTTCTACAATACCCAGAACATGTATAAGACACTTAAAAAACATTCATGAGTTAAATACCAATACAATACCAGCAAAATGAAACTTCCTAATGTTTGATACACAGTACCTAAGATATTATACATGCAATTCAAAACCATGACATTACACAACAGATTATTTATTAAACAAGTGAACTAAATCATGTAGTACAAACATGAGCCCTGGGACACCTCGGTAAGAGATATTCCTTTTCCAGGGTGTATGTTTTCAATCGTCGTTGTTTCTCTCCAGGAGAATATTAAGGTTCATATGAAATAAAATCCATGTCATTTGAATTATTCCTGGTTTTACAGTCTCACACTACAGCGATGTGTTTGTTCTAGTGTATGATCGAAGTGTATGATCTGGTCTCAGTCTAAAATGATGAAAAGGACGGTCTGCACATATACCAAGCAAAGCAAAAAGAACAAAGCACCTTCAAGGGAAAGCAAACACCTACATTTACAGATGACAGATTTCTGGGAAGCAGGCCCCAGGGCACGCACTCGTTCGATCTTAAGTGTTAGACTTAGCTGTATACACAAAAAAGGAACAACAAAGCAGACAAACAAGAGCAAGATGGAAAAAAGGCTGGGGAGAGGGGATATGGGCTCTGACTATACTGATTCCCTGCGCTTCCCAGCTGACTAAGTCCCAACAGTAGGCCTGGGGGACATGACCCTGGGCTGCTGAACTCAGTACACCCACTCAGTATGTTCTGGATGTAAACACTTTTCTGTTTCCTACGACACAGTGTTATGCTTCTTCAAGAGAGCTCTAAGCACTGGTGGAAATGCCAAAATACAGAAAGTATCCATTTAATCTCTGTATCCTTAAACGACTCCACTGTCCTTCAAGAAATACACCAAACCGAACTCACATGACTCCATTTACCCTACTGCATATGAAACCTCAAGTTCAAGTCCTAAGGACCTGAGGGATTACACAATACAATTTATCCAGGAACCTCCATCCAAAGAGTTTGCCTGCTTGAAGTGTACCTCTGATTTCGAACTGTCTTGTACTAGGGAGTAATTCAACTCCACGTATAAATGAACCACTGCTGGACATTAAAGCTTTAAAAAAGTGACAGAGTCAAGGGGCTTTCTAATTTCTAACTTAAGAAAACTACCTAGTACTTACGCTACTTCCTAAGTGAATCTTTAAAACTTGATCCTGAAATACAGTCCTCCACACACTTTCCTATCTTGGGGGTCTTGGCTTAGAACTTCAGCAATATTCCATGCGTGTCAGCTGGCCCGCTGACAAACAGGCCCATTCATTCCCCCTTTCTCCCTTCTATACATATATTTAGAAATGGTAAGCACAATATATTCTCTGTTATTCCACATGATTGGGCAATGGAGACACTGTTTAATAGAGAGGTGCCACACATACCATGCATGATTTTCAAATGAATAGGATTTATCAAAATACACTAACACAAAAGCTATATTATCATAACTTAATCTTTTTTTAATGACTCTCAAAGAACTCAAGGATCTTACAAGGTCTTCTGGTCATCCCTATAAACCACAATGATAAGCTTTGTGGTTGGAATCACTGAGGCCTGGATTCAAATTCCAGTGACTAGCAGTTCATTTTGGTAAGTAACTAAATTTCTCTGAATCTCATTATCTTCACCTGAAAATGAAGACACAAGTAACCTCCATGAAAGGTAGGCTGGGGTCACCATGAAACATGTACCTCTCTTTTACACGAAACACAAAGATGGTGGTGTGGTGTCTACAGCAAAGTCAGTGGTTGGAGACAAAAATTCTAATCTTTAGAGTAGACAACAATTTGAGTTTCTATCGCAGAACTACAATACTGTAGTTGCTGCAGGTTCACTAGCAAATCACTTAACTTTTGAACATCATTTTCCTCACCTAAAAGGAGGCCACAGGCTACTCCAGAAGGATCTCCAGAGGAGCCTGATAAACAGGCTTTATATGGTAAGGCCACTAAAACTTGAGTGAACACTGCAAAGTCTTGCACTGAGCTCATGACATAACAAGGCTTCGATAAACTTCAGCTACTGAGTACCAGAATTCAATATAATCACCTCAAGTAGGGGAAGGGGTCAAAGGCAGGAGCATCTCAACTTCTGCAACATAGGACCTTTGAGTCTCAAACACATAGTTACATATGACTTTCTACACTGTAAATACAATGCATATTTAGCAATAGTCCAGAGGACGAACTTAAACATCTAGGTCTGTGGTTCCCAAACGGAGTGCCATGGCATCCCAACATACTACAATGAATTCACAAGGAAACTATAGAATTACTTTAAATTTCTGAAGGAAACAGTAAAAACTCCGAGTCTACTGATACCACTCAAACTCCTACCCTGAACGACTTCACTGTTTTTACATGAAGTCACATTCCATTCCTTTCCATGAAAGCCTACTTTTGCAAAGGTGACTTTTCAGCAGTTGCTAAGGTAAAGAGAAGAAAACAAAAATCAAAGGAAATGAGGCTGGTAGTATTCCATCTGAATGCGAGGACTGAGAACTCATGTAGTGCCCAACAGGTGCACACGTATTTATAAATAATTGTGATTTTTTTGTTTTATTTACAGCATTATCATTAATTTTTTATTTTTTTAATATTATTTATTGTTGAATTGGTTTCCATACAAGACCCAGTGCTCATCCCAACAAGTGCCCTCCTCCATGCCCATCACCCACTCTCCCCTCTCCCCGACCAAGGCAGAAACAACAGAATCCAAAAAAACAAAACAAAAACAACAACAACAACAAAAAAAAAAACACCACAGATCAATGAAACCAAGAGTATTTTTTTGAAAAAATAAAATTGATAAACCTCTAGCCAGGCTTCTCAAAAAGAAAAGAAAGAGGACCCAAATAAAATCACAAATGAAAATGGATTACAACCAATTCCTCAGAAATACAAGCAATTATTAGGGAATACAATGAAAAATTGTACACCAACAAACTGGACAAGCTGGAAGAAATGGACGAATTGCTAAACATCCACACACTACCAAAACTCAAACATGATTTTTTTTTTTTAAAGAATACAATGGAAGTATTCTTTCAATTTATGTATAGTGTTTTTCTCAAATAGCCGCTAAGTTATTAGTATGTAAACACTTACGTTGTTTGCACATGAAAATTTAACTAGAGCAGTCATATTCCTTTGGGCCTCAGACTACCATGTACAATTACTGAGATTCTAAGGGCACTACCAACGGAGAAAGTGTGGAAACCTCTCAGCTAGATTATCCGTGCACCTTCCCCCACACCCCCCATCACCCCTGACCTTACTGCTTTCTGGAAGTGTTCTAAACCAAAAAGCAACTTTACAAACCATTTTAAGCTTTCATCTTCAGCCATACATGAGTAATTAAAGAGCTGGAGAAAACAAAATCTATTGACTCACTTGAGAAAAACAAATGTATTTTTCAAGTAGACAAATGAGATTTTGCCTTTAAAAAAAAAAAAAAAAACATGAAAACATTTCCCTGGAGGTTCCATGTAAACCAAGTGTCGCAGAATATGCAGCATCCTAGCCACCTTGATGAATCAAATTTAGTCTAAAAAAATTTTCCCGTGGAATTTCTAAAGAAAGCTTTCAGACTAAATACAGAGTTTCAAAACCATTGGACAGACGTTAGTGATTTATGATAGAGTTATTATTCTAAACGCCTGTTGTCCTGGCATCATTATGAAAAGCATCTTCTTTTATTCTCAAAAGTATTCCAATTAGGATGATTAATCATATGGCCACCCTAACTTAAAGGGCAACTACATGCCAAAGACATTAAGGTTTGAATGTCTTTTCAGACCTAAGCAAGAAATAAAAATTTTAATACCGGTTTTTGTTTTTGAAAACCTTCATAGCAGAAACTCAGAGACCAGACTGGGACCAGCTAATGCCAAATATTGTTCTTCTAATCCTGCAGGCCTGTGACTCTGACATCAAGGGGGCAGACAATGAATCAGCAGCAGGTCTAGTGGCCAAAATGACTGATGAGCTAGCTCTGCACCTTGCATGCTGCATGCGTGTTTTGTTAGTAATTGTAATAGTAAGCTAATAACTAGGCTTCTCTTAAAAGAAAACCTCACACACACACACACACACACACACACACACAACAATTCATCATTTCTAAATTCTCATTTGTTCGAAAGTTTTTCACGTGATCCTATTTCATTTAAAACTTGCTATAAGTGGATCTTTTCACTAATTCTACCATTTTTTCTTGTAGCCTTCCAACTTGCCTTAAGGCAAATCCTTAAAAAAAAAAAAAACCCTTCTATACCAACACTAGATTTTCTTCCCAAGAAATTCATACAAAACAAAACTACTTAAACATCAACACTATATTTTTTTCCCCAAGAAGCTCAGTGACTGGATAATTTTCACAGTCTCCTGTTCATTAAAAATCAAAGTTGCAAAGTTTTCTTTTATCCCCCTCGAAAAACCTCCATGCCTTACGGTTTAAAAAAAAGGGGGGGGCACCTGGGTGGCTCAGTCGGTCAAGCATCCGACTTCGGCTCAGGTCATGATCTCACGGTTCATGGGTTCGAGCCCAGCATCATGCTCTGTGCTGAGAGCTAGCTTAGAGCCTGGAGCCTGCTTCGGATTCTATGTCTCCCTCTCTCTCTGACCCTCTCCTGCTCCCTCAGAAATAAATAAAACATTAAAAATTTTTTAAAAATTATGGCTTAGTAAAACACAAACCATTAAGAATGAGCATATTCATGACTGACTTCCCACAACAGCCAGGACAGAAATGATCCAATAATTTCAGCTAAATAAAGGGAAATACCATGTGATATGTTTACTTAATTTCCAAACAACTGTGCTTCAAATGTGATGGTGTTTCCAGACAAATTAATTCAGTGGTTTCACCCTTGCTTTCGGACACTTGAGTACTTCCTACACTTAGGACCAAAGATGAAGGTGAAAGACAGAATGACAGCATCACTTCTCCAAGAGTCACTGAAGAATTAATATGCAATATGCACATTCCTAGGCTCCAGCCCCATGGTCCTGACTCAGGGACTCTGGGATCCCTGCCCAGGAATCCAGATCTCTCAAAAATCTCTGGGGGAACCCTTATATACATAATGCTTGAGATCAACCGATAAAAAGGTGCCTCAGTGCATTAAGAGAGAGGCTTGCATTCAGTAAATAGCCCATTTACTCGTTTCTCATGATTCTGAGCAAGAATGTGTATTTGAAAAGAAAAAACATAAAATGAGAAACATATGGGGAGACAGACTGGACAGATTTTTAATAAGTCATTCTACAGAGGGCAGGAGGAGCCAGGAGGGAGGGAACTACAAATTATAAATGCACAAGTCATTCCTCACAGTGAAAAGTGTGCCAACGGGTCACCTGTCAGAAGGGAGGGTAAACACTCTGTTGCAAGGGAACATCTTGGCTCCTATTATACTGATTTTTCCTTCTGCACTACACCACCTTCCCCAAATAGGTCTGATCCTTAGACAAGAACTCCCAGAAGCTCATACCGATCTGCAGTTCCTCCTTTTGCAGCCTACCATCTATGGCCCCAGTAAGTAACGGGCTTGGCAACACACTGATGCTTCTTGCCTCACTCACGGGCTCTCTTTCCAGTGCAGCCATCTGACAAAGCCCCAAGCGTAGACAAACTCTGGGTCATCAACTCTGCCCATCCCGGGGTCAGCAGTTAAGCACTGCTACAGAGTACACCAGCAGGCTGATTCGCTCTCTATGGCTGACCCATCTCCAATGTCCCTTAACACGGCCCAGACAACCATCTCTATGTCTCAAGTCAACTCACTCTGCTCACAGGCTACATCAACCCTTTTCCAACCTCTTCAAACCTCCAAAGTCCATCTTCACCCTTTCTTCAATAGAGCCTCAGCCCCTTTACCTCAGAGGAAATGAACACCCTTCAAATAGAACTGTCTCCACTTCCTGCTATGGAACTCACAAGCCTACCACACACATCTGTGCCTCCTTTTCCACTCTCCTCGGGGTAAAATAAAGTGGTCTCCTCCTGTCTTTGAGTCCATCATTTCCTTTATCTCTATTCATAGGGCCATTATGAAAAATAACTGTTATACACTGTGAATTACAAAGCACAGTGTGTGGCCCATTTTAAAATATTCAATAAATAGTAACTGTTTTCACTATTAAGGTTCCCAGTAGAGTTGTGTCCAAGTGGGTGCTCCAAGAATAAAACAACCCATCCCATTTTGGAATACAGAATGAGAATCAGAAAAGCATATACTTCAAACAAAATTCTCACTAACTACCATGTTCCCTCAAACCTGGGAAGTAATTCAAATATTCACCTTCATAAGAAAAACTCACCTCATAGTCTGAGGAACAAAGGGGTAAAAAGTTAAGGCACCAATGTTTCTTGCCTTTGCTCATTTTACAGTTCCTCAGGTCTACTTTCCTTTTTTTAATATTTATTCATTTTTTTTTTTTTTTTTTTAGATACAGAGTGTGAGTAGGGGAAGGGCAGAGAGAGAGAAAATCCAAAGCAGGCTCCAAGCTCTGAGCTGTCAGCACAGATGCCTAGATGCCCCTCCTCACGTGTACTTTTAAATGGTGGGGTGGAACAGAGAAAACTATTACTAGACATATGTTCCTTTGTATACTTGTTACCATATACTCAGTTACCACTTTCTCTTTCAGGAAACAACGTTATGAAATTTAAGTGGACTAGAAGAACATCTGGATCACATTCAAAGTGTATGCCATACTTTGCTGTCATTATTTAAATCCCAGGGGGTACGGGACTCCATCAGAGAAACAGTAAAGGATGCACATTCACAAGACCCACACACAAGTCATCCTTCCCGATGAAGGAGTCTTGCCAATTAGTTTCTCAAAGAGGAGGAGGTGGAGGGCATTACACAAATTTCTACCGAGTGAAACTGAGTATCTGACTTGTTAAAGCCAGGAATACCATCAGGCCCTCTGTTCACTTCTATGTCAGGAAATCCTTAAACCTCACTCAAAACCCTAGACGGTGTAAGGAATTTCACTTCTCAAGCACCAGAGCAACCTGGCTGGTTTGGGTTGGAGCCTCTGTGCTGGCTGCTCATTCACACTACTTCTTTTTTTTTTTTCTTTTTATTTATTTCTAGGAGAGAGACAGAGAGAGACAGCGTGAGCAGGGGAGAGTCAGAGAGAGAGGGAGATACAGACTCTGAAGTAGGCTCCAGGCTCTGAGTTGGCAGTCAGCACAGAGGCCAATGTGCGGCTTGCACCCACGAACCGTGAGATCATGACCTAAGCGAAAGTCGGACGCTTAACCGACTAAGCCACCCAGGCACCCCTCATTCATGCTAATTCTTCGTTACATTTCCATCAACCCACCTGGAACACTTGGTGTCAGCTCACAAGAAATTATGCTTTTAAGTTTTAAGACAGGCCTTTTAGAAATACTGTGGATCTCTTTCCTCACTTTTTTTTTTTTAGTTTCTCACTTAACTTTTAGGAAACACACCATTCAAGTTCAAGGTAGCAAAAGCCACCTTCCTCCTCACTTCCTTGCTCCCTAACAAGTTACTTCATAAAAGCAAATACATTCTTACACGAACAATATAGTAAGGACAAAAATCTCATAGTAAAAAGGTAGCCCCGAGGCTAAGTCCATGTAACATCAGGAAAACATATTATTACATCATGCATCTCTGTTTAGGAAGCACTGACCGACATAGTTTGATTCAAGGGCACCAAGAGCCTAAGGAGTCATTTATACTATCCACAAAATTCTTACAACTGTGAGAGGTCACAAAAGACACACAGGATTTCATGTAAAAATCCAAACTTCCATCTTCTAACCATAGGACAGGCCTTGCAACATCGGCCTGCCATACCACTGTAGGCTAAAGTGGAGTAGTGCCTGCCCCCGGACCAAGGCATCCGAATTCGGATCTCTGTTTTGAGGCACTTGCTAGGGTCCTGGGTATGGCAGGAGGCAGGGATCTAGTTGAAGCAGTTAGCAGATGTTTATCTGTTAGTCAAACAAGTCTGGTGTAGTTTCTGAGGGAAGGTTTTGAAGAGATAGTTGGGAGCATTTAATAAACCAGGTGCGGGGCGCCTGGGTGGCTTAGTCGGTTAAGCGTCCGACTTTAGTCGGTTAAGCGTCCGACTTTCGCTTAGGTCATGATCTCGCGGTTCATGGGTTCGGGCCCCGCGTTAGGCTCTGTGCTGACTGCCAGCTCAGAGCCTGGAGCCTGTTTCGGTCTGTGACTCCCTCTCTCTCTGACCCTCCCCTGCTCAAGCCGTCTCTCTCTCTCTCTCTCTCTCTCTCTCTCTCTCTCTTTCTCTCTCTCTCTCTCCTAGAAATAAATTTAAAAAAACATTTAAAATAAAATAATAAATAAACCACGTGCTGGGGGCCTAAGCAGAAAAAAGGAGAGTAAGAGTAATACATTTTATCCCCTCTTTCCCCCAGTCAAGGGTCAGTCGTGTTTTTTGTTTTGATGAAAGTCATATTATGGAATGAAAATCAGACAGATTTCCCAATCTAAGTTTACTTGAGAGGACAATTTACTTTTCACCCTCATTTTCTGGTGGGCCAGAGAAGGAGGATCATATCCCATGATCTTTATCACAGTTTGTCCATTTCCCTCTGGGTGTTGCCCATAACATCTTATCTTCAGAGATTCCCCCACCCAAGTCGTCCTGCCCCCACTAAGGCAGCACTGTCTGAGTCACAGACTTTTATTAACGCCGGGTTAGCTCCACTAAAGTAAACCCAGCACTGCTTCAGAGGTCAACATTCTGTCTCCTGACTGTGCAAAAGAGAAAGCAGACAGACTTCCTCCAGACTGGAGGGAACCCGAGACAGAAACTCAGATGAGTTATTTAGTGAATCCAGAGTTGGATTTGGGGCAACGCAGTACTGCTTAACCCTCCGGAAACCATTAGCAGGAGAACCAAAAGTACCCGATTAACAAAATAACAAACAAAAGAATTCATAACTCAGAATGATAGTAGCTCATATATGCACACACAAATGTGCTTTTGTGGATCCCACATTTTCTAGGCTTGTGCCCACAGAAGACAATTCTGCTAGAATCACAGGCTGGAAGGCTAATGGCTACGTCTGTCAACCATTTGCTGGTTAAAAAGCCTATTCATACCCAAACTTTCTCATAGAGATTACAACCCAATCAGGCTTAAAAGACATACACACCGAGAAAGCACGTGTACCAGACCCTGAGTAACCTGTAACAAACTCAGGAAACCCTTTCACAAATTAAATACTGTCACTGCTCTCCATTCGTGTGATTTTAGTTTGTTTTTTTTTTTAAGTCTATTTATTTATTTTGAGAGAGAAAGTGAGCTCATGAGCCGGGAGGGGCAGAGAGAGACAGAGAGACAGAGAGAGAGAATGAGAATGAATCCCAAGCAGGCTCTGCACTGTCAGTGTGAAGCCAGACTCTGGGCTCAAACTCCCAAACCGTGAGATCATGATTCACGACTGAGCTGCCCAGGCACCTCTAGTGCATTCTTTTAGATTTGAGATAGCCTTCGTTATTAAGTAAGTCACAGTCGTGGAAAGTTCTGGAGCTGTGTTTCATAAAGTCCTGGACATCAGGAAGTCCAACAACTCAAAGCCTCCACTAAGCTTTAAAACAACAAGGCAAAGGCCCGTGGAGGGAGAGAAGACTATCAGGATTCCTGACTATCATTAGGAAAATACAGCAATATAAATTCTGATTGATTTATTCATTTCATTTTTCTGGAGCTTCAACAGCTTTTTAGCTGTGAATTCCAATAAGCTAAAGAGACATCCTGATATTGATCCTCTAGGATCTGCATCTCCTCACTAATCCTGTTCCAAAAGGCAGATGCTCACTCCCCAATTAGCCTAAGAGGAAATGGAGCTTGTCCAACTCCACTGTATATGGAGGTATGAAAAGCTGTTCATGGACTCTGTTTTCCTATTTAAAGAATGGCATCGGTTCTTCCCGCCCTGCTCAGGTTATAAGTTACTAAGGGGCCATTTTCCTTAACGCTTACTGTCTCACAGAAAGCCGTATGTTCATCATAAAGGCCTTTTTACGTTTAGGAAGATGTCAAATCCATTCACTAATTAGGTGAAAGAACAAATTCTCATTCTGAAGTGGAGACCATTTTCTATGTTTCCAATGATGCACATGAATGAAAAGATCTCTAATCAGGTAGATTTGTCTGTCTTCAGTTTCTTTTTTCTTTGAGGATTCCAAGAACTCAGTATTCTAGCGACTTTAAAAAGAAGTGGAGGGACAGGAAACAATACTGCTGTAAGAAAGCAATAACCTGTTTACCAAAATTAAGAACAGTAAGAAAAAAGTAAGTCCCATAAAAATCATGCCATCAGTAAAATTTGACAAAAAATGAAATGCAAATCTAGAACACTGGTGTAATAACACTATATGTTGTGACAACATAAAAATATAATGAAGAAAAGGTGAGAAGGGAAAGTGAAAGACAAATTAAACTCAGTGGTCATTGTATAGGAAATAGGTGAGAGTTAAAGAATATCCTGGAAAACCAGATAAGGATAAATAAGAAACCAGTGGTTGGGGGCATTATTTAAAAAGGTTTAAGTACAAAGCCAACCACTAGAAAAGAAGTTCACGCCTTCCTATCAAAAAATCTTTTTTAAGGGGTGCCTGGGTGGCTCAGTTGGTTAAGTACCTGACTTTGGCTCAGGTTCGAGACCCACACGGGGCCCTGGGCTAACAGTGCAGAGCCTGCCTTAGATTCTCTCTCTGTGCCCCTTCTACACTCACCCTCTACCTGTCTTTCAAAATAAACTTTAAAAAAATTTTTTTAATGTTTTTTTTGAGAGAGAGAGAGAAGGAGACCGAGTGAGAGCACGGGAGAGGCAGACACAGAATCCAAAGCAGCTCCAGGCTCTGAGCTGTTAGTACAGAGCCTAAGTCAAGGCCTGAATTCACAAACTGCGACATCATAACAGGAGACAAAGTCAGACGCTCAACAGACTGAGCCACCCATATGCCCCTAAAAAAATATATTTTAAATAAAAGAACAAAGACTACTTATTCCAAAGGGAAGCATAGCAAATGCAAAAATTCTTTTACTCATATCTCATTCTAATGTGTAAAATGAACAGTACCTGTAGTAAGCTACCTGATAAAATCAGAATTGTAAGATAACCCCCAAGATTCCTGCTCTCTGGTGCACCTGTCCTATATAATCTCCTCCTCAGGAACAAGGCAGGAATTATGAATATGAGAGAATTTCACTCCTGTCATTAGGTTACATTATAGAGCACAGGTGAAGGAAGCCCTTTAAAGAGAGTCTAGAGTCAGAGAAAAAAGAGAGATTCAAAGCAGCAGAGACACTCTCCTGTTAGCCTTGAAAAGGCAAGCTGCACACTCTCAAGAGCTCCGCAAGGCAGGAAAATGGTAGCAGCTGCTAGAAGACGATGGCTTCCGCTCCCCAAACTGCAGGTAATTGGATTCTGCCAACAACTAGTGAACTTGGAAGAGGACCCCAAACCTCAGTTGAGATCGCAGCCTCAGATGACACTGTGATTTTGGCATAGTAAGACCCTGAGCAGAAGACCCAGCTAAGCCATTCCCTACCTCTCTACCCATGGAAACAGATAATAAAATTATGTTGTTTTAGTTCACGTGCTAAGTTTCTGGTTGTTTTTGTGCAGCAACAGAAAATACACCACCTTTGATATAATAATGAGTGAAGAAAATACATGTTCTTATGGATTTGTGCAAAAAAAAAAAACACAGGAAGAATAAACTAAGAAGTAATGGGAATATTCATTAACAATAGAGAGTGGAATAAAGTGGAAAGAATGGAGGAATGAAAAGATGTAAAGGGTTGAGGGGGAAATGACATCTTCGGAGTATGCTTTTCATATAATCACAAGTTTAGAACTACGGCAATATTTCACATATCCCAAAAATAAAGAAATAAAACCAACCAGGATGTGGCAGGTATCAATCTAATTGTATTACAGATAAGTGACAAAAGCCTATCAAATTGGGTAGAGATGAATTGAAAATCACTACTGCTACTATATATTCTACTCGTGAAGCTAAAAGAATTGGACACAAATATTATAGTCTAGTTTGTCAAGATGTTTCTCACAGGGTTATGTGTTAGCATTTTGAAACTATGTGTAGTTTAGGGTTGCACCAATGAGTAAATACATTTTGGCTAATAAGCCAGGTTTCCCACTTTCAGAGAAAAGAGTTACAAACAAAGGGAAAGCTAGAATGAATCCTGCGGTTTTCCATATAGCAATACATATGTGCATGCATGTATACACAGACGCATTTCCCAGCTCTGTCTGCTGACATGGCCTTGACATCTCAGTAGCAATAAACACACCTAGTGCCCACACATTGGCTTCTATATACCATTTTCCAGTAAGAGGGATTAGAACTTCTTGAAGAAATGGTTGATTCTCATGCTGGAGCAAGAAAATTCAAGAGGACCCTGGAACGTCTTACAGTGTTCAAAAGTAAGAAATTGCTCTAAAAACTGATAGTACATGTCAAAAGGACACAAGAGCAAAACTCCTTTAAGGGGTTCTCAAGAGCCAAATCTGGAACACCTACATGAAAAATGATAGTAACAGATAACTCATAGAGAAAAATATCCATGTAGTACAAACAGAAATAATTTAATAAATAACAAAGGGAGAAGGGACAGCTCTTCCTTACAGAATTCCAACTGATAAATGAAGGGAGGATGATAGAAATGGAAAAATCACTATTTGGCACATGATACAGCACTAATTATTTCAGGCAGGGAATCGAAGGATGCTAAAAATAATGAGCAAAAGTACTAATAAGAAGCAAGATATTTCCAAGTGGCAAAGCATCTTCCCAGAAGACACTTATTAGCTACAAAGGGGAAAACGGCAGCTTTACAGCAGGGAAACCTGGCAGACACCACCTTAACTAAGTGATTAAGTCAAGTAAGTAGAAAGACATGTGGATGTCACATACATCTTAAGATAGTAAGCTCATAGGTGTACACCTTCACTGCTGTGGTATTCTGCCAAAAGTGCAGTACCTGAATGAAATCCACACAAATCCAAATTGAGCAATATTCTACAAAACAACCAGCCAGTGATCTCCAAAATGAGCTGAGTCATCAAAAACAAAGACAGACTAAGGAACTCTCCCAGATTAAGAGAGACTGAGGGGCCACGACAACCAAATGCAATGTGGGAACCTGGACTAGATCCTGGAACAGGCAAAGTACCTTAGTGGGACAATTATTAATAGTATCGTATCACTGTTAATATCCTTGATCATTGCACTACAGTTATGTAAAATGTTAACACGAGGGAAAGCTGACTAATAGTGACACAGGTAGCCTTGATACTTACTAGTTTGCAACTTTTAAGTCTGAAATTCTTTCAAAATGAAAAGTTTAAAAAAAATTTTTTTTTTAACCTGAAGCCATCTACAAGTCACACACAGTGGGTCTGGCAGATCTTTAAGCCACAAGATTGACTCCAGGGTAAATATGAGGAATTATTATTACCAACTCAATGGTGAAAATAGCTAGCATTAGAGTCTAAGAAATGCTAACATCGCTTCAGAATAGCTATCCACGTGAATCTCTAGTTTAAAACACTAGATGTTGTTTAAAACAAAGTATCCCACCAACAGTGTAGGAGGGTGCCCGTTTCTCCACATCCTCGCCAGCATCTAGAGTTCTCTGATTGGCTCATTTTAGCCACTCTGACTGGCGTGAGGTGGTATCTCAGTGTGGTCAGGCAGAGAAAGACAAATATCATATGTGTGCACGTATAGGAGGATTAGGAGGAGCTTAACAGAGGACCAAGGGGGAGAAGAAGGGCGGAAATGGTGGGGGAAAGGGGAGAGGCAAACCATGAGAGACTCTTGAATGCTGACAAAAACTGAGGACTGGTGGATGTGGGGGGGAGGAGGGGTGGGCATTGAGGAGGGCACTTGTGGGGATGAGCACTGGGTGTTATGTGGAAACTAATTTGACAATAAACTTTGTAAAAAAAAAAAAAAAGAAAGAAATAAAATATCCATGTCAAGGAAAAAAATAAAAAATAAAAAAAATAAAACAAAGTATCCCAGGGTCCACTGTCATGTAGCACACGCTGCCTGTAGTTAGGGATGTGTCCGTGCACATGCCTGTCTCCTGTGACCTCAACTAGCAATTAAAGGCTTTTAGGTCATGAACATCTTCTCTACATGCCATTCCCACGTCTGGTAATGTGATCTACACAGAACACGAACACAGTAACACTAAAAGATATGTGCCTCCAGTATCAAAGAAATCATCTGAAACTACAGTGGAAGTCAAAGAATTCTTTAACCCTGAATGGCTCTCCTGTTGTCTCTTAGTATGGTTTTATTTATTTTTTTATTTTATTTTTATTTTTTATTTTTTTACAAATAGTTTATTGTCAAATTAGTTTCCACATAACACCCAGTGCTCATCCCCACAAGTGCCCTCCCCCATGTCCATCTCCCTCCCCCCCATATCCATCTGTCCTCAGTTTTTGTCAGCATTCAAGAGTCTCTCATGGTTTGCCTCTCTCCCTTTCCACCACCATTTCCCTCTTCTTCTCCCCCTTGTTCTTTGTATTGTTTTAAATAAAAGCTGTTCCTAAGCGAACTCTGAACTTCACTTTACATGTGCAGGCTTCCTAAGGTACAGAGCAGTTGGAGCAGAGGGCACAGGGCAGGGGCAAACGGGTGTTCCCAGATAGATTTTCCAGTGTTAGTTTCCTGAAACGAACCTTCCTCTGCCTCTACGTTAAACTGAGCTAAGGCACGAAAGCTGACTTTGCAGGATGGCTCCTATGTGTTGACTCAACAGTTCCATTTATTTCCATGTGGACTCTACTTGCTTTCCACCCACAGCCTTTAGCACATAGTTAGCACATAGTAAGTCTTTGTCCAATGGATATAATCCACATGGTCATGATGTTGTGCTTCCACAGACCAGAGTCCCAAAGCATACCTGGTCATTTTTCTAATGCCTCGTATCCTAGGGCTTTCTTTGACAATAGCCAAGGGACATGGGAATGAGCTGCTACACACAACTTTCCATTCTGAGTCAAATATAAAAAGCAATCTGAAATCATCATGCAGCAATGTGGGCAAAACACTATTCACCGCAACAATTTTAACAACCTCCAAACAACGGTTAATTACAACCAAAATGACAATTCCTGGATCCAATACATACCCACGCTCTTTGGAAATTCTAGCGGCAACTTAATAAATTCTATTTTAGTCCTGTGTGTTTTTAAAGCCAAACTTAAACACTACTGAAAAAATACAAGTACACATTAGCTCTGAAATCACTGTAGATGGTGATGATGATGTTAGCAGTTACGCTATGAATTTTGCTCCCCACCCCACTTTGTGCAGTTTATAATCTTTTTTATACAATCAGGCTCCTTCTGAATATAACTGCTCTTTTTTTTAACGTTTATTTTTGAGACACAGAGACAGAGCATGAGCAGGGGAGGGGCAGAGAGAGAGGGAGACACAGAATCTGAACCAGGCTCCAGGCTCTGAGCTGTCAGCACAGAGCCCGACGCGGGACTTAAACCCACATGTGGTATCATGACCTAAGCTGAAGTCAGTTGCTCACCGACTGAGCTCCCCAGGCTCCCCAGCTCCCCAGCTCTTTGTCAGCTGTGTCTCTAGTTATTCGAGGTCAGATCCTAAGGGCTAAACAAGAAGGACAAGAACATAGAGGTCAAACATCTTTTATAATTTGGGGCCAGCCAAACAACTCACCCCACAAAAAGAAAACCTCAGAGCTTCCTGAAGATGGTCCCTTCCTCATGCCTCACACTTGGCTGACCTTTGTTTATCATCAGTTTTGCAGAGGCCTCAGACTGACTTCTCCCAGGGCTGCATACATTCCTGGGGTCGATGGGTAAAAGGATCCACCAGGAAATGCCGCTGGCTTTCTATTCTTAAAAATCAGCAACATGTATTTTCTTTTGCTTTTAATCAAGGTTGTGTACTTATCAAGCAAATAACATATGTAAGCCAAATGGTTTGGTACTATCTGAAATGAATTTTTCTGGTTTTCGGAAGGAAGGGAGGGAGGGAGGGAGGGAGAGAAAAAGGAAAAGAGAGAAAAAAGAAAACTGCAGGACCCTAAATGCTATCTACCCTACAAGCCCAAATTAAAAGTGACCGACACCATTCATTTATTCAGCACCTTAGTTTCTTTCTATCCACAGTACTGTATTCTTATAGAAAGTTAAGACAGCTGAGTTTTAAAAGACTCTGATATCTTCCCTTAGAGTCCAGAGACACTTTGCAAAGGGGAAGAAGGTATTAAATTGGGAGCCCATCAAATGCCGAATCTAAAATGAGGACAAGCTGGGTGAGGAAATGGTTTAAATGCTCAAGTTTTTTCTCCTCCTCAAGAATATTTTCCATACTTGCTCAAGAGTCTCTCATTTCTTTACATGCCTATCACTCCCACAGGCTAAACCATACCATCTAGGTCTTCCAACACAGCTCACACTCACCAGTAACTGCTTCCTAACAACCTTCCTGTCAATCTCAGGACTAACGAGGAGACATTCTGTAAGGCTAGGAGAGATATGTCTTCTATTTCCACCCATGATTATGGCTGGTGTAATGGGCAGTTGTGGGTATATGATCCTTGTTGCCTCTGTCTGCAGGAAAACTGTGGGAGAGGTCATGAAATCCTCTTGCACAACAAAGAGAGGTGGAAGAAAAACAAAACAGTTACGAATACATTAGCTATTTTCTTTTTATCAGCAACCCATAAAACTGTTTCTTGGTGAAAACAAAGTTCAATTAGGAAGTTTCAATAAAAAGAATAGAAAGGAACAAGATCTGATTTGCCTAGGTCCTGAGAAACATTTAGTGTCAGAAGGAACAAGGGATGATTAACCAAAAAAATACATTAAGAGGATCTTTTAAAATACTAGCTTCCTATCTGAATCAAAGCTAATTAATTCAACACAAATATGGAAAATGATGAAAGATAAGGAAAAACAAATTCTCCTGATTCCACAAGGTACTTGAGCGTCCCACTTACAAAGCATTAGATACAAATGGAAGAAAAAATTAGCAATTTCAAAGCACTTGAACTAAAATCATCCTCTAGCTGATAAAAGCACAAACTCTAACAACAGAATGGATCTATTATTGAGATGACAAATCTATTACTGGGATGACAAAACCAAAAACATTGAACTAACTTCTGCGCCATAAAGCATTACTGAAATACTTCTGATACTATGCTATTTTAGAAAGTGATCTTACAAAACTCTACCCTAAAATGAAGTTCTTGTTTTTACAGGCTGACCGTGAATCTTGACTTAATCTATCCCAGTTGCTTTTGGAGTTAGAGATGACTCCAACGAGAAATTATATAAAACAAGGAAAATGTTCTCAAGGCAGGGGCTGGGAAGACAAAATGAAGAGATGTCATTATACAGTGACCATGAACTTAATAGACAAGATCATACCTGAACCAGGATTTACCAGATGTCCACAAAACCCCTTCAGGAACAATGTTCAAAAGTGTTCTACATCGGTTTATTTCTTTTTAAAGTGTATCAGTGATTAGGTAGTCATATATACCTAAGACCAGTATCATTTTACCATGTTAGAATTCATTTTTAAAACCACCTTTAATAGTCATTATGAAGATAAATTGAGAATATAGCTTACAAAGTTCAAGGAAAGGAGTTAAATAGGCAAAATCTGGGGGGATTAGTAAGTGGGATTTAAGAGGCTGAATTTTCTTGTAGCCAATTTAGCTTAACTCCGGTTGGCGCTCAAGAGAACAAGAGCTCCCAGTAAGCAATCACACCCACTGTCCTTCCACAAAAGGGAATCAGGATAGAAAACAACAGCATCCTGGCAGGCCAGCAAGCCACTCAGCTGATGCAAAATGTTCTTCCGGCCCAGGCAGCAACCCCAGCACTGCGACTCACCCCACCCCACCCGGCCCCTTGAATAACAGCAGAAAATTCTCTCCCTAGCTAGTCTCCAATTTATACTTGAACAGAAATGAGAGATCATAAATCCAGGGAACTTCCTCCTGAAATGAGGATGGTTTCTTTGCCAGATGTTCATTTTTATAGGCTTTTTTTTTTTCACATAACAATAAGGGGTGGGGAGGAGATGAAAACACATTCTCTGTACCACTGATTTTCAAGCAGCACCAGCAAGAGCAAGCGGGAGGCAAGCACAAATAGCACGGAGCCTCCCTGGGCTCTCCTGCAAACAGCACAATAGAGTAACACAGCAGGCTCAAGAAACAGCAGCATTGAGGCAAATGGCAAGCGAGATGAAATAAAAACAGAAAGCATTTAACTCATTTAAGACTTTTTTTTTTTCATTTTTTGACACAGCCAAATATTACTTGGCCAGCTACATAACATATTTGCCTTTCCATCCCCACCCATCTATAATTTCTTTTTTAAAATCAGATGTTCTGTTCACACGCTAGTCGGTAAACAACTTGCTTGGAGCCTGGTGATTTTTCTTTTTCGTTATTTATGTTCATCTCCATAAATGGTCTCCTGAAACTGTAATTTTACCCATGTGTTAGGCGAGGCCAAATGAGATTCTCACATTTAGGCTGTAGCTCATCACCGTGGCATGAAGTCAACAGGTCTTTTAAGTTTATCAAAGACAAACAGACACACAATTTGGACCACAAAAGCTAAAGCAGTATCTGTAGCCTTCGCATGCAACAAAGCTGTTCAATTCTTGGCTCACGCACAACAGGGAAGAGGTCAGCTCAGAGGCCAAAGACTTCCAGGAAAGTTTATATTTGGGTACATCAATGTGGCATGAACTCAAGTCCTCACAGAATCTGCCTGAGCATGGGGGTGTAAGTTTTTGATTTCCAACCCCCCCAAAAGAACATAAATATACACCTGTGTTTTACTCTCCCTTATCTTCTCCAAACCCAAGCCTCTCCATCATGTCACCCTGCACTTGTCATTCCTTCCCCACGGAGGGATGATGTGTACCTCTACCACACCTATTCCTCTCTCCCCGCTTCCCCCTTCTGCAAGTTTCCTCATCACTTCCGCCTCGGCAAAAGTCACACTCTAAGACGTTCTTAGTGCAACTTTTAAATCTCCCCCCAAAGCAGGCAAAACTAGAGATCCCATTATCTGTTCTCCTAAGTTAGGGAGAACTGAAAGGGTCTGTCACACATTTTCTTTGCTAATGTATAAGCAGCCACATGACGCTTCTATTCTTGGCAGTTTATCATGAAAAATACAGGTCATGTTTTTTATATCCCCTAGTGGCAACACTTCCAGTTAATAGTACTAAAACCCTCACTCTATTTTGACTGACAGATTGTTTTGGTCACAGGCACGCAAACTATACTGACAATGCAATCTGTGGCAGGCTGTCTTCAGAGCACCATCTCCTCTGCTCAAGATGCAACCTACCCATTTTTTAAAAACTTGCTCAAGTTCAAAACGCTCAGTCTGATCAATGAAGTAACACCAACACACAGGGGTGAGAAGCTGAGATTCCACTTCCCACTTCTATCTCTCCAAAGGAAATACTATGAACTGTGGGGGCTCACGTCCTCCCCCAAGTCCTTTGCTCTGCCCTTACAAGCATTAGGTTGTACACTGCAGTAAGCACGGGGACGTGCAGCTATGCCATTTGCTACGGGGTCAGCTGCTCCGTCCACCTTGGCCCTTCTCTCCTGTTGTTCATGTTCTTTAAATGTCACAGCCCCTATTGGTATAGGTAGCTGATGAGGGCTACCCTCCCCCAGTAAGGCATTTCTACATCTGGCTCGTCTCTAAAATAGAAAGGCTGAAACACTCTTCGCAAGTAGAGTTCAGAAGGCAGGAAGCGAAGGGGGGTGAAGGAGGGAACTGCCAAATTAGAAGGGCCTTACTCCAGGTGTAATATTACCTCCTTTTGGGGTGCTGCCTTTCCCTTTCTTCTTCCCTTTCCATCTGCCCTGACAGCCAGAAATTGTTTCCAGTGCCTGTTGTTTTGCCTTCCCCTGCAACTTCCTGTCTTCCTTTCTATAGGGTAAACCTCTGCTATTCTTCCTCCCAACTGGCAAAGCTCCTTTTGGGTAGAGAGCTCTTCTCATGCTTTTAGCCCAAGAACAAGGATCAACCAAACCACTCCAGGTACCGGTTGAAGAGGAGGGTGCCACCAGATTCTGTGATTCCATAGGCATCCTTTACAGTCTCCAACCCAGTGCATGGCCATCCCTACTCTCCCTGTCCAGTGGACTCTGAACTCAGACACCGTTTGGGGTTCTAACAAGGAGCTACTTCTCACTTCTCCAATGGCCTCATCTTCTCTTTATGGCACGGTGTATCATAAAAGCATTTTTCTGACCCCAGTTGCTATCTATTTTCCTGAAATTCCTCAGTATTTCTTACCCTCTAAGGATTCCTTTCCTATTTCCTATGGCTTCATTCCTTTTCTGTCATTTCATGGGAAGGAAAAGAGATAAACCCACATAAGTGTATGCATTGTAAATAGATCTGCCCTATACATAGTTTCACAACAGCCACACTCCCTCATCTCTTTCTCCAACTGACACAAAAACCATGTGCTAAGAGCTCACAGGATGTTTCGAGCCAACTTAATTTAACCTACAGGCATAATATGTGGCTACTAGTTTTAGAGACAAACTATATAAAATACAAGGAAGTACTGTGATTAAAAATATACAGGCATGTTAGGTGTCTAATTGTGTACACGGATCCAATGTGGATCAACAGTAAGTAAAATCATTTATGGCTATCTCAGTATCATTGTATGACCAGCGTACAAGAAAAAACAGCATGTCTGTGAGTGTTGCAGGTGTAATCAAGGCTTCACCACCAATAAAACTCAGCTTAAGCAGCTAAAAATGGTATTTGCTAACTTGCTAGCTCTAAGGGTTCTCCACCAACAGTCTGACCTCTCTCTTACCCTCTATTGTCAAGGAATAAGATGACACTTAATATTACCACCTATAGGCAAGCTCTTCATCAAGACCTGACAGAGGTAGATAGCTTCATCTTCAAAGAGTTAGATTTACTTTAACAAGCCCCAGCGTAGGGTTCGTTCATTTCACAGCACTCAAATGCTTTTGCAGATATACAGAAAACACAGTATTTTTAGTATATTTCAAACACACAAGTATAGAGAATGTAATGCATTCCCCCTAAACCCTGACCCACCTCTTACCAAAACTTAACCTTTGATATATTTTCTTCACATTGGGGGTGGGGGGTGGGGTATGTTTTCAAGTTTATTTTTTGACAGTCACTGCATGGCTGGATCAACAACTAAGGAGAGAGACCACTGGAAATTGGTTCCGTTTTTATTTAAGCCAAATTTGGAATATAAACTATGATTCTTGGCTTATTTCCTAATTTAGCTCTCATTGTTATCATTGAGGATGTAAACTTGATCTTTATCTGGAGACACCAAACGTCCCATTTGAAAATCAGAATTTGATTTTGGATGAAATTAAAAGAATCCTTTCACCTAAGCTCCCTACCTATGTTCAGGCAAGTTCTCTGTGTCCTTAAATATCTATAATTTATTATTAAGAAAATTAAAGTATTTTAATGTTTAGAATAAAATCTCTTAAGTACTCAGTGCAAAACAAAAAAATCTGCAAAGCTTAATAATATTTCAAATGCTAATTTCAAACAAGGAAATCAGAACTGCTGCCACAAAGTCCCTCAGGGACAAGTCGCCCTTACTTTGAGAAGGTTAAGATTTATGCAAAGGCTGTCAGAAGGTGGTAGGTACATTTATGCGGTGACATCATGACTGCCATTGAAACTGCCTAACTTGGTATATCGCAAGCACAGAGCAGATGTTCAATAAGCATTTGTTAGATGTTCAATAAATATTCGTTATTGTCTGGATTATGCAGAACAGTGAACTCAACAGCCTTTAATAAAGCAAATACACCTTGACTTTAATTCAAAAATCACTATCTTAAGCCGTTTACAGACAACTCATTCCTGTTACTGTACTTTGCTAAAATATTCTGTAAACGCTGAAATAACAGGATTGTATCACTAACTAGGCCTACTGATGCTGGCATGGGGAGGTTTCTTTTTCATTCTTAATCTTAATCAAGAAAGATCCAAGGAAACAAAGTGACAGAAAAGATAGAATTTACATGGGCACCTGTGTCACTCGGTCAGTTACATGTCTAACTGGATTTCGGCACAGGTCATGATCTTGCAGTTCCTGAGTTGAGCCCTGCATCGGGCTCTGAGCTAACAAGTGCAGAGCCTGCTTGAGATCTCGCTCCCTTTCTCTCTGTCCCTCCCCTGCTCACTCGCTCCCTCAAAATAAATGAATAGAATTTAAAAAACTTACAAAACTCAGCAGCCATTCCCTGAGCTTCATAAATCCCTATAGAATGTAAAGCCTGAATAACAAAATTCTTAACTCCTAAAGATACTCAAAGCACTTTTACAATGGACTAATGAAATGAAACAAACTTATTTTCACAGTCCTGACATCTGAATTCCAAAATCCCAATAAAGAAAGTTATTAAGGGTTGAGAAAAGGTTACATGTTTAACCTTCAAGTCAAAAGAAAATTCAATTAACCAGAAACTGCACTTCCTCAGAGTAATCCTAGTTAATTGAGGTTTTATTGTACAGGGCAGTTCCTAATAACCCCAAAAGTTTATTTGAGTTAAAATACTTAGAACCTAGTCCCCATTTCTCTATTAACCTGCCCCAGCTATATAAAGAGCGCCTGAAAGAACCGAATGATTGCTAATAAGGTAAAAAGGTTTTCGTTAATAGAGGGTAACAGAGGGCAGGTGGAAGGAACCTTGAGTCTTGTGATAAACACAAGCATCCAGGGTGACGGGAACATCCTGCAAATTCGATTAGTTCTATAGCAATTCCTTTTGCTGATTCAAGGAGAATTAGCTGAAAGGTGACACAGGCAGATCCTAACACAACTGCACTCAGGACAGCAATCCACCTGAGCAGGGCTCCAAGTATCCGTGGAGACCAGCATGATCTGTTGCTACCTATTTATCATAGGCCTCAAGAGAGCCAACATCTGGCCCTTTCCACGAAATCAAGCAACTTCCCAAAGATGAGACATTTGCCAATTATACAATAAAGCCCAGTCCCTAAATACTCTGTTTCAAAAACTGCGTGTTCTTCCCATGTCCCTGGCACAGACTAAACAAATATTGACAAATATTTTTAAAGCTTTCCTTTGGCAATGAATCCATTAAGCTTCCTCTCGAATTATTCTTTCCCCAGAGGATAAGGGTGGGAAGGGAGGGTTATCTCTCTTCTGCTATAATTGCTAGGCAAAATGGAGCGCCCCTCCCCACAACCAGAGAACAGTATCCTTATTCAAAGAGTCACTGGATTTCCCTTTCATGGGTACTCTTATCATATTTATGTTAAGCATGCTTAGTTTTTTAAATTTATAACATTACTGTACGAAGAAACTATTTTCAGTGTTCAAACAACCATCACATAAATTTACAAAACATATGCACTATCGTTTTCAAGTTGAAACTGCCCATTATCGGACTATTTTAAGTTCTAGAATCAGTTTATTTATAAAATAAAAACTGTAACTAGGGCACAGGGGTGCAAAAGCACCCAGCCCCAGGTGGCCCAAACAAAACCAGATTTCGGGCACTTGCTGTTGGACAAAATCTGAAGACATGTGATGGTAAAAGCAGGAAAGAATTTATTTCAGTGAGGCCATTCCAGGAAGACTGTGGACTAACTTCTCAAAGATGGTCTCCAAAGTACTGAAATCTAGGTTTATATAAAGAAAATGGAGACAACAGTCAATGGGTACACACAGGTGGGCAGTAAAGGTCAGGGGAATCCTTTCCTTGGGTCAATCAGTGAGGTCTTGCTAGCTCAGGGCCGCTATTACTGCTTGAGAGGGTAGTTTTGCACACTTTGACCCCAGGGTCTTCTGCCTGAATTAAAAAAGATAAGCTAGAAAGAAGAACTTAGTCAGCAAGTACAGAGTAAAGTCAAAATGAAGGTACTTAACATCCTCTTTGAAAACAAGTAACAAATCTGAAATGCCACCTATGCTACCACGTGAGCACACTTTAAAATGACCACGGCTCACACCTAGAAGAAGCTACTACAAAGCTTCTCCTGAAGACATGAAGCATTAATGCATCAGAGACTTCCCACTCCCCTACAGCATCTTGTTTTCCCTCAGGAAATCTTTTCTGCATCACCGCTTACAGCCTAAATCCTAAGCCACTGAGCTCTCTTTCTAATTAGGCTTACTCATTGAGAAAATGGCAACACGGACTTTCAAAATTAAGTCAACAAGAAAAAAAGGTGCTGGATGCCAAGGCCCTGGACTGAGGCAAATATTTAAAGTCATTCTGTAAATGTTAGGTATCTGATGGAAAAACTGAGAAACCCTGGAGCGGCACACTAGAGGCACTGTTATAATTCAGCATGTGAAGGGGGAAAGAGGCCAAAATAAACCACATGTGAAGTGATCGGAGCCACTGCCATTACAATTTGCTTACTTGGGAGCTTCTGGCAATCATTTGGTTCAAGACCACTGACCAGAGTAGAGGGTCCATTATCTGGCCCCATCTCTGCAGATACACTAAGCACCAGTGACTCACACCTGCAGCCTGACCAAGAGTCTTGCGCATACAAACTGCATCTTTCTTACAGAAAAACAGGAGCCAGGATGGTGGGCTGTTTTTCCCCCTCTCCATGGAAACTGTCTGTGTATGCATTTCTCAAGAGACATCAAATGCTAGCTATTAGCTACAAATAAATAGCTTCAAGAGAGGAACAATTCCTATAGTAGTCTAGAAACACATGTACAGTTACAGCGCTGGAGCCTTGGCAAGCTCTCTGCTAGTAAAGGAGAGCTGGAGAGCATGGTCATAGTAATGAGCTATTAAATGCAAATAACGTCAAGGCTGAATCCTTTCCTGGGGCTCAACATGAGAGAGGGAGGGCACAACTGAGACAGAAGAGGACCGTGGCATGCCACGCCATTCGCTGCTCTGCTCCTGCTGACAGTTCTGAAGAGCCGGTCCCTGGGAAGAGTTCGGAGCTTCCATCCCTAGCTTTAGGAAGTCAGCCATGCATGTCATGTGCCAAATTCACGGACAGAATCCAATTGGAGTTAGCTGAACTGGACTGAAAAGCTCTTGAGCTCACAAGCACAAACTAGCAGAGCTCTGTCACTTTTTTTTTTTTTTTAAACATGTCTATAGCTCTGGTTATGAAAATCGTTGATTCTAATTTTAACCAACACCTACTACTGTTCCAACACATTCTTTTGGTTAAAGGAAACGATGACTTTCCAGTCAGTGACTACAGTGACACAGACATGAACTTGGAGAAGCAAGCTTCCAGTTTTCGGCCACTCCAAGACACTTTAGGTTTTGGGGCTTTTTGTGGGGTTTGTTTTGTTTTGTTTTTGAGTCAATGTATCATGAACAAATACTGTCCCATCTTTATGGCATTCCTATGGCTATAGGATTATACCATACGATTCATATTCATAGCCTCATGTACTGAATATAACTGATACACAAAAACTGGGCATGCCTGAGATGGGGGGGGGGAGCTTGTTTTCAAAGTACAACAAGAGATTCCTGTCCTAAAATGAGCCTTAGGGAGGCTCTCAGCAAGAGATGAGCTTCCGACTTATGAAACAGAAGACCACAGGAAAAAACTCACAACAGGGGCCACAACAGAGAAGAATAGTTGACTCTTTTTCTCAGTAATTCACTCATGACCTCAGTTTACCTGATGCTGTATTATACAGTAACAGACGACTCACTGTGGCAGGACCAGGAAAAGCAGTACGAACTATGCTAGTTTTAACAGCGGTGGGTTGTAGCATCTCCTAACAGTTACAGAATGCCAGAAACTGCTTTAAAGGTTTGAAACATCTCATATAACCATCAGTACCGTCCTGTTAAGATAATAACCATGATCATTCCCGTTTTGCAGGTGAAAATAAGGCATCAAGGAAAGGACGGGGTGGAGGGGGGGGGAACCTAAACCACTCAGCTATGAAGTGGAAAAGCCAGAATTCACATCCAAAAAGCCCAAGTACAAAATCTGTACTCTTAATCACGTCACCTCACACATCCAGGTTAGCCTTAACTAAAGGATCATAAACTCTCCCACAAACTGAACAGTCCTCATGGAGGGTTCTGAGCATCACCATCTCACTAATTCTCACTAGTATGTGCCCTGTTGATTTGTGCAACAAATGCACAGCTTCACCTACAAATGGAAAGAAATTCACATACATGCAGTCAGGCTGTAGCCAAAAGGGAAGTCTCAACTGGACGAGTAAGAAAATCCTATCTTCTTCCGAAAAAGATTTATAAAGTAGAAGAAAATATGGTTTCAGTTCTGTGGATTTTTTTTTTAAAGGCACACATGCTAAGGCTTTGTGTTTCTTCTCTCTAAAGCCTAGTATTCGTTTAAGGCATTTGAAACTTTTACAGCGACCTGTCATTGACTATTTACATAGGCATCTGGCGCAGAAAGGTAAGATGCTTCCTCCTGGGTCCTTAACAAGGCTCTACTGTGCTCGGCAACTGGTGTAACCAAGGTCATCTAAGCAAATCCACGAGGCTCCTCCCCATGGTGAAGGAAAGCTCACCACAAGCGAAATCAGTTTCAGTAAGATGGACCGAGGCGGTGTGATTTAAGAGACAACTTTGAGAATTACCCAAATGGCCAAATGGAGTCATAAAGGGAGGCAGTGATCCCTTGGCTAGCATTAAGGGTTTATTTATGCAGCTAATTTTTCTCCTTTAGCCTACCAGGAATGCTCCAAAGCAGCCTAAAAATAGGAAATGAAGCTGCTTCAATATGCTAATTTCCTAGAAAGATCTGACATTATCAGGTTGATCTGAACAATGAAGATGACCTAACTGGACAACAGTACATGTAAAACAAGTTTCTAACCTGAATTGCTTAGTTTAGGTAATTCAACGTGCACGAAGGCTGTATTTGTATCTGTGGTTATCAACTCTGACTGCAAGTCAGAATCATCTGGGAAGCTTTAAAAAAAAAAAGAAAATACCAGTTGCCTGTGACCTGTCACAGACCAATTAAATCAAGATTTGTGGGTAAGGATGGGGCGCCTGGGTGGCTTAGTCAGTTAAGCGACCGACTTTCGCTTAGGTCATGATCTCGCAGTTCATGGGTTCGAGCCCCGCATCGGGCTCTGTGCTGACTGCCAGCTCAGAGCCTGGAGCCTATTTCAGAGTCTTTATCTCCTTCTCTCTCTGACCCTCCCCTGCTCATGCTGTCTCTCTCTCTCTCTCTCTCCTAGAAATAAAAAATAAAAAAAATAAAAAATAAAAAAAAGATTTCTGGGTAAGGAAACTGGCTATCATTTTTTTAAAGGATTTTTTTTAGTCCAACACCTTAAAAACTAGGAATATAAAAGTATTAAAAGCCCAAACCTTGCTTTCTGGCTGCTGAAAGTGCCACACCGTGGCAGAAACCTAATCAAGGTCATCATCAGAATGGAAATGGGGGATTAAGAACAGAGGGGGGTTAAAAGTTCATCAATTAAATGAGTGTTAGCAAGATATACCACAAACTGGTTATTTTCAGTTAAATTATCTATTTGGAGCACCTGGGTGGCTCCATCAGTTAAGCATCTGACTTTGGCTCAGGTCATGATCTCACAGTTTGTGGGTCTGGGCCCCATATGGGGCTCTCTGCTGACAGCTCAGAGCCTAGGCAAGCTTTGGATTCTCTGTCTCCCTCTCTCTCTCTCTGCTCCCCCAACCTCGCTCATGCTTTTTCTGTCTCTCCAAAATAAATAATGTTAAAAAAATTTTTTTGATTTACTTACTTGGGGATCTTAATTTCTTCAGTAAACTTGGTAGACAGTTGATAAAATATCTCTCGTTTTGTCTGCATTTATCTCAAATTATTCTGAGAAGACGTTTTTAAAAATATAAATCAATTTTTTTGTACAGGCAGTGTTTACTGTTCTTTAGAGAGTGACAGAAGAGTACATTTCAACAGCCACACAGGCAAACCAGCTATGCACAAACACACACATAGGCTTAAAACCTACAGACAAATATGGGAGGTATTCATGTATATGCGCATATATATGCATGTATTTTAACAAGCTCAGTGCAAGTGTATTGAGAGACTTTGAAGCTCTGCCTAACACAAGAGCCAAAATTTTGTTCCTACTATATTCAAAAATGAGTCATCTAAGAGGAAAACACCAGACTTCTATTCATAGACCCTTTGGAGGTCTCACTGGAAAAATGAACAGTGCACTCAAGTCTGGCAAAATTTTTATGGCATACATCTGGTTTCGGTATATGCCGTATCCTTGAAAATGACTACAGTCAAGAACCCTAGGTTACTGCATTGACCATGCAGCCCTTGGTAGTAATCATCCCCAAAATTACTTTTGACAGAGAATTTACCAAACTAAATTTTCTTGAGTGCAACTTCTAATTCTGCTAACTGAGGCATAAATAACAAGAATAGTATTAGACTTGTGAATTATAGTAGTCAACTTAGATCTGATAGGCCAACAGGTAGCTGTAGTCTGATACATCCTAAAGATCTGAGCCTGTCTGGTCAGGGTCCAGATCAGGTGAGCTACATCCCTGACTCACTATGGGGTCCAGGCTGCCGGGCGAGGGCATATTTTCCTCATGACAATCATAGGAACACAACAGCCCAATTACATTTAAGGCACTTCATGTAAAGCAGCTGCTTGCTCCGCTTTCATTTATATCCTCTTGGCCAAATAGGTTACAAGGCCAAGCCCAGTATCAGTGGAGCAAGAAATATACTCTCATGCAACATCAGTCACATAGCAGAGGAGGGGATTAAGACATGAAAAGATTCTACAACAACCATGATCCATTAATCTTCTAGTTCTAAAACAAAACACCAACGTACTCGCTTTTTTCTTCTTTCCCAGTAACTGTTTTTTTGGCACCATAAAGGTAATTCCAATTTTGAAAACATCCAAGTTAGAAGAGTAACACAAAAGTCACATCATCTAGACTAAAAATGCTTTATTTTAAAACACTGGCTGGAAGGGAAGAGGATGGGCTCTAGAACTCTAGAGGAGGAGAAACGTGGGTCCAGTGAGGGAGCAGCTGACGGTGCAGCACATGTAAACAGTTTAAATAAGACAGGTCTGAGGCACCTAGGTGGCTCAGTCGGTTATGTGTCCGACTCTCCACCTCAGCTGAGGTCAGGATCTCACAGCATGTGAGTTCGAGCCCCTGCACTGGGCTCTGTGCTGACGGCGTGGAGCCTGCTTAGGATATGGTCTCTCCTTCTCCTTGCCCTTCTCTCACTTATACGTGTGTACTGTTTCTCAAAATAAATAAACTTTTTAAAAATAAATGAATCCATAAAACAAGTCCATGAAAACAGAAGAAAATGCAGATTTTATGTAACATGTAACTATTAATATACTTTCTATTACTTTATATTCTAAGAAATTTATATATTCAAAACTTTTATCTTGGATCTTCCTCGAGAAAATAGGATATGACCTTATTTAGGGGTTGCCTTATATTCAGGCTTATACAATATGTAGGCAATACATTGTTCTGAAGTTCACCAGGTTGCCAAATTTTAATCTCTTCTTTCTACTTGACTTGGTCCATATAAACTTTTTAGTAAAGCTCATCTTTGTCTCCCTTATAATTTTTTCAGTAAATATAAGGCAAAAAACTTTACTGAAATTCAGCTCTCCCGCTACATCACTCATGCTAGGGTGGATATTCGCTCTGACTGCCCAACATTAAACATAAACGATTTTCAATGAAGAGAACTGACTCCTACTATACAAAACACAAAACCGCTTCACCACTATAGTACGTGAATGGTGTTTTATAATTTTGTTATTTAGTGTATCTTACCTCCTTGTGCTGATAACTGAGAGCTGTTTCAATCAGTTTTCAGACAATATAACCCCAAGTCCCTAAGTTCCCCTGCAGACCCCAAAGGAGCCCAGAAAAATAGAACTGTTTTGCTTTTAACTGTTTTATATACTGTAGCTCTGTGTACGTTTCAATTTAAGAAACCAAGGTTCTCCTATTTTAATTTTTTTAACCACCAATTATGAATAATCAATAGTGTTTAGATCAGGTTAAGCAAGAACTCAAGTCTTCCCAAGGCTTGGTTTAGCAGATGTACTGTCTCCATAAAAATCACATGTAGTACAGAGCAATATTGGAACATTATATTTAGAACCTTCTATGTTTACATGTATATAGTTTGTGTGTCTATATACACCATGCATCACTTCATTTAACCAAACACATCTTAACTGGAACCATGTCAGACCATAATTATAAAGAATCCAAAGCCATTTTTATATTGTTATTGTCCAACCTATACTCAAACATCCATCTTCTGCTTCCCTTTTTTTTTTTTAATTTGTCAGTGTAAAATTATGTAAGAATCTCACCTATTTGGATTGGCTACAACCTGAGAGGCTTCAAACAGGCCAAAACCTAAATAATAAATCTTCAACGGACAATCGGCTCAGGACTTGTCTTGCTTAATGCTTTTCCTGAGATCTTGTCATGATCTACGATCTACAGCAAGCAAGGCTGAAAGGAGTCAAAGAATGAAAACACAAGTGTGGGGCAGGGGGTGGCACCGCACCAGAAACTAAACACAATGGTTTGGTTTCTTCCTGTAAGATTTTTCAAGGGTCACCTAATCCCAACCCTCTCAATTTTATAGATGGTTAAGTGACTTTCTCAGTTGGTGTGGGTATCCCTGTAGTTCTCACCCATCCCAGAATTTACGAAGGAAAATTTTAGTTCCAAAAGTGAAGGCTAATGAAGAGTAGCCTCTTTTCTAATAAGCTTTTGTGAATTTAAGAAACTAGTTATGTGTATCTGGGTGGCTCGGTCAGTTGAGCGTCCAACTCTTGATTTCGGTTAAGGTCATGATCCCAGAGTTGTGGGATCAAGCCCCACATGAGGCTCCACACTGAGCATGCAGCCTGCTCCGGATTCATTCATTCATTCTCTCTTTCTCCCTCCCTCGTCCCCCTTCCTGCTTGTATTCTCTCTCTCAAATCTAAATTGGGGGAAAAAAAAAAGCTAGCTATCTGACATGGCTAAATGAACTAGAATTCCTGTTAACCAAGAAAACTAGGTATTTTCCTGATTGTACCAGATTAATATGCAAAATTTCTCAACAGGGAGTTTTCAAGCTACCTGTCCTGTCTTTTCAGAAAACCATTTCCATACTTTTTGTTTCTAACCAGAGGCATTTTAAGTTTTGGGAACTAAATGGTGTTTATAATCCTGCATTGAAGACTGAGAAGGTAAACAGGATGTTACACAGTCAGTCTAACTTCCCAGATGGGAAATTCTGCCGCCAAATTAGACAACACACTCACCTCTCCACCCAGAACTCTTCCAGTGAGCTCCTCCTTTTTAGAGGTGAGGACTGCATGGTCAGCATAATTCTTAGCTTTTTAAAACCCTGAAAACATTAGTCAGACAGGGTGTTCAGCCTACAGTGGTGAGTTCTTGCAGATCTTGCTACTTAGTAACTGCATGACTGTGTGCAAATCTAACTGCATCTCTCTACAAATGGTTGGTGATACTTTTTTTTCTCTTTATAGGAGAATAAAAAGAAAACACACAAATGGCTAATAAAAACGTATCATCAAATAGGAAATACAGCTGGTCCTTTAAGTATAGCCATTGCTAGAAGGGTGCAAGCTTGGGGCCTTTCAAACAGCTGCCACCTAAGACTCTGAGAGGGGCCACATGGTTGCCATCATTCACAGGCTCCTTAAAATACCATTTAAGGCAAAAATTTCTAAATGAATTGTCACTGTGTTTACAAAAGAGAAGGTAGAGTGCATCAAGAGATTACCTCCGCCAACCCCCCCCGCCCCCCTCACCGGAAACAAGGGTAAATGCCCTATTCAAGGGATAGCTGGCCTTACTAGAAATGTACAATCACACAAATTGCTAAGTCCAGGATTAAGTCCTATTTTTGGTGAGAAGACCTCAGTCTAAGAGGTGAAACATGTATCCTCATCCTCTCAAAATTCACATCTAAAAACTTAAAAAGCAATAAAACTCAGTGTTCACAGTCATTCAGAGACAAACATCCCAGAATTAACTGCTACAAGGCAATCTGATACCTGTATTTGATAGGTACAAAGATGAATCAGGTACAGATCCTATCTCAAAAATTCTCCAGTATTCTATCACTGTCCATCTTACCTTGAAGAGCAGTTACTTTTTTCAAAAATGATTTCACACATTTCACTCATTTTTACACAATTGTTCAAGGTGAGTTGGGTTCATGCAGTTTTGCTTGTTTTACAGATAAGCAAACAGGTTTCAAGAGATTAAATGACTTGTTCACAGCCACTTAGAATTTAAGATAGTAAGCTGTAGGGATGAAGCTCCAAGTTGTTAGTTCACCTCGTGTTACAAAGCCTCTAAAAAAGACACAAGTTCCCATAATCAAGTTAGTAATCTCAATAAGACAAAGACACCCTTTCACAAACAGCTATGTGATACTGTATTCCCTTGCTTCCCAGCCATCAGATCAAGAACTACCAAGAAAAAGCTCCATCGTTCCACAGGTCCATTCAGACCCAACTAATGATCATTAATCATTGTCAACAAAGGTCAGTCTCAACATGTATATGAAATCAGTTCTGACTCAATTAAGTACATTAACTATGTAATTAATGACTCTTAGTTACAAAAAATTACTTGATCTCATTTTCCATTTAATTAAAATTCTTTACCTTGAGAGATAGAACTTCTCTTGGCTCAGTAAACTAAAAACCATCGTGAATCACAAAAGCCAAGAGCCTTTCCTGAAGTGACAGCAGAGTGGCATGGGGACGAGACCACTGGGTAACACCGCGGCTGGGAAAGCAAGACTGGACAAGAGCAAAGGCAGTTCCTTACTTTGATTTTAAATAAATTTGGCCTACGATTAAACAAAAACTCCTGAGGAGCAGAAAAATCCCAAGTGCAATAAAATACAAATATTTCATGGTCCAAGAAATTCAGTATGTGCCTTTCTTACACTGAAACTTTCCTAACAGAAGAGTATTGTCAATATTTTCTATGGAGACCTTTCAATACTGGGTCTGCATATGCAATATGAAATCATGAGCAAAAGCAATGTTCAGATAGTCGGAAAGAGAATGCAGTCTTTGGCCTTGATTTTTTGGATATTATAAGCAAAAGGAACTTTGACTCCTATCATACCCACTGTTTTTCTAATTCTCCGATTCACCATGTATTACATGTGGAGAGGACCATCGCAGTACATTAACGCTGAGCAGACCACAAACTACAATTTGGGGACACCTCAATCCCGTTTGTCACTCCCTCAGTGCAAGGGTCATGACTCAGGACACACATATACAAACGTACATATACAAAAAAGCAACTCATGTGCAAAGCTTTACTTTAGGCAGCACACAAATTCTTTTTATTATTATACTTCTTTCTTGCATAGTCAAAAGCTCAGAAATGACAACACAGATTCCAAGACCCAATGCTTGACCCACAGCTTGGTCAAAATTTTTCAAATTTTGAAAAAAATTTCATTGTGTATCACTATAATACATTGTGAGCCCGCACCTGGAAAGAACCTGTATTTGAGGCTTTGCCATGTGCCATTAGAGTTCCCAAAGGAAAAACCTGTGGTATTCACAACTTCCTTAAACTTCTACTTTTAAAACACTCCATATTCATTCTTCTTAATCCTCACAAGAGCCCTTAAAGCAGATACTATCACTTTTGTCACCTTACAGATGGAAAACAAAGACTCAGAAAGGTTAAGTAACTTGTCAAGGTTACACAGCTTATCAGTAGCAGAGCCAGAATGTACAGGCAAACCATGTGACTGCAAAGGGGACCCTAGACCTGGCATAATGATGACACAGCATGGATCCACAGTCCCTTATGTGAATCTCTCGGAGCCAAATATAGTGCAGAATTCACAAATCTTTCTTCAGAATTTAGCAAGGTAATCCGCATAGTGCTCAAATCTTCTTCGACATTTGTAGTGGTATCTGGGGGCACCATCCCATAGTCAAAACAGCAGCAAAGCATAAAAGCTCACACTAAGTGGGATAAATCAAGATTGTACAGTAGCTTCCACTTTTGCTGGGGTCAGGATAACTGCCAGGTGAGCTTACATCTGGCCCAGCTCTGCCAACCAAATGAGTTGTTTTAAAAGAAAAATTATTACCCAAAAAAACAAATAATCCAGTGAAGCAATGGGCAAAAGACAGAAATAGACACTTCTCCAAAGAAGACATCCAGATGGCTAACAGACATATGAAAAATGCTCAACATCACTCATCATCAAGGAAATACAAATAAATCAAAACCACAATGAGACACCACCTCACACCAGTCAGAATGCCTAAAATTAACAACGCAGGAAAAAACAGATGCTGGTGAGGATATGGAGAAAGAGGAACCCTTTTGCACTGCTGGTGGGAATGTAAACTGGTGGAACTACTCTGAAATACAGTATGGAGGTTCCTCAAAAAATTAAAAATAAACCTACCCTATGATCCAGCAACTGCATTACTAGGTATTTATCCAAAGGATACAGGTATGCTGTTTCCAAGGGGCACATGCACCCCAATGTTCACAGCAGTGCTATCGACAATAGCCAAAGTACAGAAAGTGCCCAAATGTCCATCAACAGATGAATGAATAAAGAAGATGTGGTGTGTATATGTGTGTGTGTGTGTGTGTGTGTGTGTGTGTGTGTATACATACACACATACATACACTGGAGTATTAATCAAAAAAATGAAATCTTGACATTTGCAACAACGTGGATGGAACTAGAGTGTATTATGCTAAGAGGAATTAGTCAGAGAAAGACAAATATCTATGACTTCATTCATATGTGGAATTTAAGATACAAAACAGACGGACATAAGAGAAGGGAAGCAAAAATAATGTAAAAACAGGGAAAGGGACAAAACATAAAAGACTCTTTTTTACAGAGAACAAACTGAGGGTTGCTGGAGGGGGTTGTGAATGGGTGGATGGGCTAAACAGAGGACACTTGTTGGGATGAGTTGCACTATATGCTAGCTAACTTGGATGTAAATTTAAATAAATATAAATAAGAAAATTTGCTTTTTGAAGCTTTTTAATCAGAATTACAAATGCAGGGTTTTGTTCCTGTACAGATAAGTACAAATTGAGATATGGGTGTCCCAAATGTTTTCACATACACCAACTGGACATCCAGAAGGTGTTGATCACCAGTAATTAGACAGTACTTCCCTGAAAGTGCCTGAAGACGTTTCAAAATGACACTGGGAGGTTTCCATTTCAATAAAGGAAGATTATGATGTGTCTGATCCATAAAGCCTCAGCTACTGTAATGTTAAAAATGCCAATTAATCACAGCAGTGATATCAATCTGCTTGACTACAGTATCTTAAGAATGTTACTTTATACCATCACCTTGTATTTGAAAGGAAGCTTATATTTTCTTCTTGTGGGTAGTGCACAAGCCAATCTTTAGATTAGAGCAGATATGATCACCTATTCTCAGTGCTGGCCATGATTTGGAATCCCCTGGGTGACGTTAAGAAACACTGACGCCTGGGTCCTTCTCCTGAGATTGTGATTCAGTCTGTATGGGCTCAGTACAGTGTACAGCCTGCTGTTGAAAGTTTCATAGGCTCCCCAGAGGCATCTACTGTGCAGCCAAGTTTGAGAACGATGGGGTTAAAATAACCCACCAAGGTGGGCTCCCTGTTTCAAACATCCTGGCACTACTCCCCAACATATCGTCATCATTCAGAACCCCAAACGAACCATGAACAGGCCTCCAAGTGATCCAGCGTTAGAAAAGGCTCCTATTTATAAATTTCCGGGGGTGCAAGGAGGCAGGGTTAAAAGTTTCTAAATCTAACCACAAGGAAACAAATGTTGGCTCCAGCTCCTGAGTGGGGCTGCGGCAGAACCCTACAGAGGCGCCGACCCCCCACCCCCACAAGGATTGTACTGAGAGCTCATTCTTTTGCTTATTTTTGGTCCCTTGCTTTTTTAAGGCACCCTGCAGTCAAGTGCTAGGTACAGGAAACTAAAGAGCTTTCTGCTAAATAATTTGGCTTTCTTTGTCAAGAAGAATAAATATATCTTACTTCCTCAATGTAAACAGTCTCTCACTCCTCAGAGGATCAAAATGAGGGGCTGAAAGGCCTCATTTTGTTTTGTAAAAAACGTGACTTGTAACTACATTTGCCAAAAGACAGAATGTGGTCCCAAATCGCCAAGGGAGTTAAACTGATATCCCCTGGCTGTTCAGATGGTCCAAAGGGCAAAAATGCAAGGCCAACTCAACTCAGATAAAACCAAAGAACCGACGGCCTACAGACCTTTTCCGCTCTATTCCTTTTTATGGCACAGCTTTGAAAATTAAATCTTCCAAGCAACTGAAAATTACATTCCTTGCCTCTTTAGACATGAAAGGGAGGTCTCTTATGTGAAGCCAAACATTCTCTAACACTTCCACAGAACAGAGTTTGGTCATACCACGAGAAATCAAGATCAAGACCAGTTAACTGTTAGTAGGAAGCCAATCCTTCATTGTGTAAAACAGTTAAATTAACAGCCTTCATTAAAAGAGCATACAGCCCTCAAGTTCCAGTTATGCTCCCATTCTCAGATGAGAATTGTACTCTCTCCTTTAGATAGTTTTCTCTAACTTGATGTCAAATTAGCTAACTGAACTCTTGGGCCTCCCATCCACACACAGAGAACATAGGATTCTTTCCATTATTATGGCCATTATAATCACTGATTCCACGGTACAGTGCAGATCCTGTGTACAGTCTGAAATTCAACCTGCAAAAGGAATCTAAAAATCACACTGCAAGAAGACTGTATTCTAAACCTTTGTTGGCAGGACCAGGTATTAATTATGGCCATTAAGAGGAAACAGATTGAACAAGCAAGTTTTTTCTTGTAGAATATAATCTACAGTTTCTAATCTAGAAGATTAGATAGAAAAAACTATAGATGATATTTTCATTTTTACCAACTTCTTCTCTTTAAGACCTAAGGGCATTCTGTTTGTTGTCCATCACGGTTGACAATTCATGGACAGCAACCTTTCAAGTACTTTCATCTAAACCTTCAAGTAAGAAAACAGCCAATACAATGGCTAATGATTTACTGACCAATTGTTGCCTAACAAGCCAAGTTCTAAGGGAGATATAGATCATCTGAGGCTAAGGAACATCCTCAATTCACACCATGACTGAACAGGCAGAAACGAAACTAGAATCCAGATCTCTCCACCTTCTAAACATATACCCTCAACAATGCACTATCCTGCCTCAAATATTGCCTACCTCTTCAACAGCCACATCCTCCATGAGAGGGAAAGGGCAAAAAAACTATCTTTAAAGCTAAGAGCTATTCAAATCTGTTTGAAACTTTTAAATAATACAGACAACAAAACAGGAGGTGAGATCAGAAAGGAGGCAGGAAAAGACCAGTAAGACATCCATTTTCAAAAAGCTTTTGTGGTGATAAACTCTCACTGGGAAGACCAATGTCTCAGTCTAATGTGCTGTTACAAATCCGAAGGCAGGTAGCGAATCTCAAGTTCAGTACGAAGCTGAAAGTAGTCGCAGTCACTGTGTTTCTCACCCGTGCTATAAATAATGCTCCTTTGTGAAATGCTCACATTTTACAATGGAGGGAGGAAACCAAAGAACCAAGACATTAACAGCACCAAAAAAAAAAAAAAAAAAAAAAAAAGAGATGATGACTAGGAGAAAAGAGCAGAAAAACTATCAGAACATGAATTTTGACTTTTAACTGCATGATCAATTAAGCACAGACTTGTAAACTGGTGTCCCCCTCCCTCCCCCAAACACCAGGAAGGGGGCAATGACTCATGAGATTCAGCACTGCCACCCATCCGATGAGCCACTGGGAAGCCCCAAGAGCCTGGGAACCTCAGCAAGGGCAGACAATAAGGGAGGAATGAGAGGAAAAAGGAGGGTAGAGTCCAGCAGTACGCAAACAGGGGCATGGAGAAAAAGAACCGCTAAACAGGTGGCCAGAACAGAGGAGTCAGAGGCAGGGGGATGGTGGGAGGGCGGTGGTGTGACAGCTCTGTGTCCCTGCTCAAGGGGTGCTGCTTCTCAGGGCAACACGGACCCTTCAATGTGATTCGAGAGATACTGCCTGCCTCCTAGGTGTCACCCAGGATCCCGAGGTGGCCAGAAACGGCTTGTACGTGCACGGATTCTCAGATGGTGAGAGAAACGGTGAGCGGCAGGGGAAAATACAGAAGCCGGCAGGAGGCCGCTCACGAGGACTTCATACTTTTCATTGCCAAATCCCAGCAAAGGGAAGGAAAAACAAGTCAGGGGCCACAGTGTAATTCAGCTCACAGTAGAAACAGGAAACTCCTCTTGATGGAGAAAAATAATGGACTCATGCTAATCTTCCCTACCTTCATTTTATCACAGGAGATGTAAAACGGTACTTATTCAAAAGGTCATAAAACATTATGTATGTTACGCCTAGCATATTATGCATCATTATTACTTCATTTATATCTTAAAAATAAAATACCAATTCCAACAAAAGCAATGAGGCTCCATTAGCCCTCCCCACTGAGTTTGTCCTCCTAGGCAGCTCTGTCAACAAATCACCCATTCACTAATTATCTTTTGAGCACTTGCTTTAGCAAAGTATTATCCTACAGGGGAGCATTCACATCTAGACTCCAGAATAGCATCGTCAAATAGAACTACAATGTGAACCAAATTTGGGATTAATTTTTCTAGGAGCTGCATTAAAATTAAAATGAAGTGAAAATGATTTCAATAATATTTCAGGTATGTTGGTTTACATAAGGTATATCATCATGTAGACACAATGTTATTAATGAGATATCAAAAAAAGAATACAAAATTCATTTTGAAAATCCTGAGAGTATCTTATACACAAAAACACATCCCAAATTCAGATGTTAAGCTTCCGTCCAATATACTTGATTTATGTTTAGATTTCACAAAACATACAGTTGAAAGAGTACATTCTCATACAAGGTGTTCCAAACATACGGAACAACTTCCCATCAATTGAACATCCACCTTGAATTTTAAATTAATTAAAATGAAATAAAATGAAAATGTTTGCTCCCAGTTATACTAACCACAGTTCAACGCTTCGTAGCCACATGTGGTCGGTCAGTGGCTCACGTATCAGACAATACAGATCTAGATCCCTGCACACTCCCTCTTGACAGAGCCAGGCAGGAATCTCATTATATATGAGGAAAGGTTGTTTTTAATTATAGGCCTCAAGGGAGGTAATGAAGTCGGAATTCTTCAGAATCCCTCAAATAAAGATATCACAGTTAAATCAAAACCATGACCATTCTAGGCTTTCTCACTCAAGGGCTAAGTCCGTTCCTCAAATGGTAACTTGGTGTAGCAATTTAGATGTGAATGAGAACATGGGTTCTGGGGCCCAACAGATTGCGGTGAAAATCCAGACCACCAGCTACAGGACCTTGGGCAAGTAGCTCACCCTCTCTGCGCCTTGGGTCCCACACTGGGAAAACGAGATGACGATGACAGCTGTACCTACACCAAGTGAGGTCTTTTCGAGATCAAATAGGCACAGACGTAGTTGGCTGAGCACAGTGCCTTGTCCACATTAAGAGCTCAATAAGAGAATGCTACTGGCTTATGCTCTCACCAGATCTGCTCTCCCAAGTCCAGGGACGTATGGCAAGAACCCATCACGTGCAGAAGCACATGCCGGGCACACACTGGAAAAACCCTGCAGCTAGCTCACTATGCAGAAGCCCAGTAGAACTAATCCTGTACTGTTAGCATCCTCCATAAACAAAATAATATACTGATGGCTCTGTAAACAGCATACGTATACTATCCAAACAGGGTTTGTGAGATAAAAATGGATGCAGCATCACTACACAGGCCTGAGCTGCTGGCAAAGCGCTGTCGGCCTTCCATCTGCAGAAAACAGGGCGATAGGAAAGAGGCAGGAGCGCGAGACGTACCACTCACCAAATAGGACAAAGTGAATTCCAAGTGTAAGCACATATGGTATTTATTAAGTTAGAGGAGTCTGGTTACATCTATTTTGAGATTTTTGTGTTTTATTTCAGTTTGCCAAAGCGAAGGACAATCCATCAAGAATTACTGATGAACAGGTTCCGCACGTACAGAAACGCGTTGGCACTTCCAGGGAAAAGGAGTGGGGTGGTAAGGCACATGGGAAACAAGCAAAGGTCCAGGACTCCAGCTCTCGGAGAAAAAAGAGCCAAATTACCAGCAAGAAAGGAGAAGCGAGATTCTGCCCGGGGACTGGGCTTACTCGGGGGTTAAGGTAAGGCAGTGTCAGTCCAGTCAAGAAATACAAGCAGCCAAGTCCAAGAACACTGCGGCTTTCCTCACCGCCAGAGCAGCCCCGCCTCCCTCAGCCCCTGCGGCTACAAGTGAGGCTTCCCAGGCTGCAGGAGGTGGGAAGGAGAGAGAAAGAATAATCCTCCACACCACACAAAGTTGGAGGGACCCACCCCTGCAGCCTGATCCTCAGGAGAGAAGCAACAAGCTCAAGGGCACCAACCAAATTCCACACAAAGATCTATGACTGCTGGCCTCTGGCTTACAACACTTTCTTAGGATGGGGTTGGGAAAGAAAGACTTGCTCTATAAAATACAAAGGAGGAAATCTGTAAGAATTTATAATGCTATGGAGGTAATTAGTTCAGGAATACTATAGCTAGAGAGCACTCCATACTACTACCTTCTCTTCTCTGCCCTCAATACTAAAACCCCAGGGGCCTTATGAGACAGAAGGACAACCAGAGGCCACATGTTGACAGAACAGCCTTGTGCCATTTTTCTTTCATAAGGTGACTTCAGCTCAACACTTCTTGAAACCAAATTACTGGCCAGACTCCCATTTTGATGACTCAAACATTAAGTGGCCCAGATTTAGAAGTACCATTAATTAGGGATACTCAAGGGGTAACTGGTGATAAGGCTATAAAGGGCAAAGGGAGAAAGAAAATTCCACACATGTCTTTGAAATCATCTCAGTTTAAGAAAACTGTAAAGAGACAATAAACTCAAGATATGAGTTTTTACAGGTAATGAAAATGTTTTCTTCAAAGAGAAGGTGGTCTGGGGCGCTACAGGGAGTCACCTGGAAGCTGGTCCAGGCCAGGCCCACCACAAGGACCTTCTCCCTCAGGGCAGGAAGACACAAGGCAGCGGCCAGATGAAGGTGTCAAATCACAGGATGCAGGCAGAGTTCACAACCTGGAAGGTGCTGTGTGGTTGCCCAGGCTTGTGTATTGCTCTTTTGCTTCTTCCGACATTATTCTCATTTAAAGTCCTTGGACCAGTTAGGTTAGAAGCAGAATGGGACCCCAAATCTTTGTCCCATACTTTTTCCACAACACATCAAGTTGTTTCTTGAAAATAAACTCTAAATCTGTTTACCAAGCTTATCAGCAATCATTCTGATTTCTATCACAAACTCTCATCTCTACCATAAACTGATGCCTTTTCAGGGATATTCTATCACACCTGTACATTGCCAAAGCAGAAAGGAAATTCCAGGGAACCCCATTTCTGTGCTCTGGGTACAGTGCTACTGGGGTCTAGGGGCCAGGGCACTAAGATTCACACGAATCTTAGCATCATTCTCCCCCTGAGGACACTTCGCCTCTTTAAAGATATGTGTTTCTAGTCAACAGTGCTGAGTCTTCTGTTCCCTACTATTGCAAATTGTTCACTCTGGGCATCAGGGAAGATAGATCCGTTGTCATCACCTGGACTAATTACTGGGGTTTAAGAAATGTATGGTTTTTTTTGATTTTGTTTAAAAAAAAAAAAAAAAAAGGAGCTAAAGCAATGAAAATAGAGCACTGTATTGGAACTAATATCCAAAACCTCATTCAGGGCACTAAAGGAGCCATGCCTCCCTTTCCCTCCATGATTCCTTCCCATCCTAGGCCTGTACCCCTTCTTTAACCAGTTGGTCCATGTAGCCCACCATTCTGGAACATCCCAGGAATGTATTGCCAAATCTGGGTAATTCAGCCCTCCTGCTCTTGAGCTCCTTTGTACTGCCTCCCACATACACAATAGTGCTTAAGGTTCTCCTCTATAGCTGTGGTAATTCACCAACACACCAGGCTGTTTCACACCTCAGTGCCTTTGCATGTGGTATTATTGTCTCCAAAAATGCTCTATCCCACTTGTCTGAGAAACCATTTCAAAAGTCTGTTCAACTCCACCTCTCTGTCATGTCTCCCTGACTCCCTTGGCAGAGCTGATCACTCATTCTGGACTGTGAGCCCTCACTCCTTGTTCATGCTTCTATTGCATACTTGATCACACCATTACAAGCCACGGATGAGTTCTTTACTAAGCTGTAAATCAAAAGAGCAGCATTTTTAAATCTTCATAAATCTTGCGTCTAGCAGAGAGGAGCTAGATACATGTCCAGCAAATAAGGTGCCCGCCCCCAATCTCAATTCAGTAAGCTTCCTGAGGCCAGAGATTAAAAGCAACTTTTTGGGGGCACCTGGGTGGCTTAGTCGGTTAAGCGTCCGACTTTCGCTTAGGTCATGATCTTGCGGTTCGTGGGTTCGAGCCCAGCGTCGGGCTCTGTGCTGACTGCCCGCTCAGAGCCTTGAGCCTGTTTCAATCTGTGACTCCCTCTCTCTCTGACCCTCCCTTGCTCACGCTGTCTCTCTCTTTCTCTCCTAGAAATAAAATATTTAAAAAAATAAATAAATAAAATAAAAGCAACTTTTTGTACACCCCCCCCCCCGAGAACTAAGCACAAATATCAAACGCATCAACAGCTATCACATGCATTCAGTAGCTTATTTCTCTAAGAAATAGGACAGGCATTCCCAGAGAGGCTCTGAGGGAAAAGCTTTCAATTCAGCAAACTAGAGGACTGAACATGTGAACTTCCTCCTCATGGACTGATCTGTTTCCACTGCACTTGTGGTAACTCGTTTTACACTCAATCAAGCCTACATGAAGATCCAACGTTATCCTCTAGGGGCAAAGACAGTAAAATGCAAATTGTAAAAGCTCATTGACAAATGGCAGAAGAAACCTTCTAGAAAGTGTATTCTGCTCCCTGCTCCCCCAAACAATTTCGGTGGAGTGGATGAAGTTCAGTTCATAAAGATGCATTTCACAAGGAGCTACAGAAACAGAACCATCATACCTGGTGAATGGGAACTTAACAAAAAAAAACCATCAGAGTCAAGCTTTTAGAAAGGGATAAAACTAAAAGAATAACATGCTTGGGGCGCCTGAGTGGCTCAGTCGGTTAAGCGTCCGACTTCGGCTCAGGTCATGATCTCACGGTTTGTGGGTTCGAGCCCCGCATCGGGCTCTGTGCTGACAGCCCGCTCAGAGCCTGGAGCCTGTTTCGGATTGTGTCTCCCTCTCTCTCTGACCCTCCCCTGCTCACGCTGTCTCTCTCGCTCTCTCAAAAATAAATTAAAAAAATAAAAATTAAATAACACGTTTAAAACTAGCCAAAGGAAAGAAGGGAAACAGAAGGATTCATTCTATTTGTTGCCAAACAGAAAAGCAAAAGAAAGGGGGAAAGACATATATGAGCTTTAACCATGAAATAAGGCAAATATCTATTCTAATTGGGTTCAAATACTTTTCTCCGGGGCACCTGGGGGGCTCATTTGGTCAAGTGTCTGACTTTGGCTCAGGTCATGATCTCACAGTTCGTGAGTTTGAGCCGCGCCTCGGACTGTCTGCTGTCAGCACAGAGCCCACTTTGGATCTTCTGTCTCCTCTGTGTGCCCCACCCCTGCTTGTGCTCTCTCTCTCTCAAAAATAAACATTAAAAAAATAGTACTAAGAAACAAAAATACTTTTCTCCAAGGGAGAGGAGCCAGGAAGAAAAGAAAACATTCAATTAGTTATAAACTAATTCAATTCTAATTAAATTCTGCCTGAGTAGTAAGAGTTTCTCCAGAATCCCCATTAGAAAAGGCTGGAGGGAAGGGGATCATCTGAAAGCTGCCTTTGCATAGTAAGCTCACTGCTCTTAAAGTCTGAATAGCAGTATCTCCTAAAGATGATTTTATTCACATTTTAGGTGAGAATGAGGAAACAGCCACCAACTATCTTAAGTCTGATTGGGAGAACTGCAGAGTCGCTAATCAATCCCGCCACCTCTTGCCCCCACAGAACACAGTCAACATCCTATTAAAGGCAAATTGCACTCAGGCCTTAAGGGATAGGACTTAGTTCTCCGGAGTAGGCACGACCTTCAAAGGCTTTGGAACAAAAACCAAGTTGGTTTTATTGCCAGCTCTGCCTCTCCTAAGATATGTGACCTTGGGCAAGTTATTGAACCCTCAACTTCTTCTGTATCAGTCAGATGGGGAAATAAGTGCAATTTCCCCAGGAGGCCATTGTGAGGGTTGAGTTAATTCAAGTCTGGCATACAAATAGTACTCTTTATTATTTAAACAGAGTCAAGAAAAAAATTTTTTTTACTTCCCTAAGTATTCCAAATACAATCTGAAGAAGTATAAACAAACTTTTATCTAGGGCAGGGACATTTTTTTCACAACAAGCCTTTCAGTTATAGAACAGGCAGGTTTGAGAATTCCTGTCCTAACAACTAGAAATCTGATGTACTTACTAAAGGGCTAACCAGCTGGCTCAAGGTCACCAAGCTCATGTGTTGTACCAGGAAAAGAGCAGAGATCTCCCAACACCCCAGCACAGTGCTCTTTAGAGGATCATGAATCTGTTGAACTACAAATATCCAATTGTTAATGAGATTTTTTTTCCTAAATATCAAAAGAAACATTCTTTATAAATCGAAGTACAAGGGCTCTATTATGAAGAGAGAAAACAAGCCACAAATTGGAGGAGGCTAGATACTCTATACTGTTCTGCTTATGTGACGACAGAAACACAAGATCCAGGTTCAAAACATGACTCCAGGACACCCCCATGGAGGTGACCTTCAGCCAATTAACCTTTAAGTCCCTGTCATTTTATCAGCCACGTGGGAATCATTCTTGCTCCATCCAATACACAGGCCTTTGAATGATCAAATAAAAGTATGTATCAAACAGTCTTAGGAACCTAGAAAATACCAGGGCACTCATTTGTTTCCTTCTTTATTTGTGTTTATTCGAAGCAAACTTATGTTTGATACGAATAGGGAGGAAATAGATTTGTGGAGAATATATAATACGAATAGAGATCTGTCTCCAAATCTGCTGTACATAACAATCACCTGGGGGACTTTGGAAACTCTTATGGACCGGGTCCCCACACCAATTAAATCAGCATATTTGCATGTGGCAGAGGTGTACAGATCTTTTTCAAAGATCTCCCTTTAATTCCATTGTGCAGCAATATTTGGGAACCACTGATGTCTCTTATTCCCCATTCAGTCATGTCTTACCCCTGTGCTCACTGCCTATACTAATTTAGACGGCGCTACTCCATTAGATTCTCCTTCAGCACTAGTACCGGAGCCACTAGCCCCATGCGACTATTGGAATTTGAATTAAATTTCAAATTTAATTCCTAGTTGTACTTGCTATCTTTCAAGTGTTCAAAAGCACGGGGCTGGTGGCTACTTTACCCAGCTGTGCCAATGTACAGTATTTTCATCACAAAAAGTTATATTGGCCAGAACTACTCTAGTCCATACTCTAAGTTATCCTAGGAATAGATGTTTTGTAATTACATACCATCTTTAATTATGTAAGTACTGAAGGTGCAAAATGTCATTTCAACATCTAACTGTGTATGGTCCAATACAGTAACCCCAGCCACATATGACTGTTGGCAGTTGAAATGTGGTTAGAGTGAATAAGGAACTAAATTTTTAGTGTTATTAATTTTCAATTCAAATTTAAAAGCAGATGTTTGCCATGGTTACTAGACAACTTTTACGTATGTTTAGGACAAATTCAGTATGTAAATCTCCTTTTTCAATTCCACACTTTATAATGCAAGTAAAGATTAAGTATTTCCAATGAAAATTTATTTTTTTTTTAATTAAGTAAACTCTACCCCCAACATGGGGCTCAAACTCATTACCCGGAGATCAAGAGTCACATGCTCTACCTTCTGAGGCAGGCAGGCAACCCTCCAATGAAAATTTAGCACCCAAATTGAGATGTGCTTTAATAAGCCACACATCAGATTTTGAAGACTTATTATTTTTAAGAGAATGTAAAGTAGCTCATTAGTAAGTTTTATATTGATTGCATGTTGAAATAATATTTTTGATATATTAGGTGGTTTTCATGCTAATAAAAAATAAAAATCTAAGAATCTAGGATTTTAAACATGATTAAAAATAATTTCACCTGTCTTTTTTGTCTTTTAATGTGGTGACTGGGAAATTTAAATAAATAAGATATGTGGTCCCCATGATATTTCTATTGTACACCTCTGTTCTAAATTATCAATTGTCTGACAGCAAGGATTATACACATATTACTCTAAATCTCTACAGAGAAAGCCATTGTGGGTAGGAAAGATATTAAACTAATATTGACTCAATTTAATTCAATGCTAGGGCCAAAATACTTTGATTGCTCTTAAGTTTGGTTGCGCCAGAGCAAACTTTAACTGTGAGCTTTGTAATAAACTATAGATTTCCACCAAGAAATAATGTATGTAGGGACAACTTAAATAAGGACTTCCTTCAGGTTTTCATTTTATCTGGTAGGACATTGTACACCTAATGACTTCTGTGGAAAAAAAAGAAAAAGAAAAATCAAGCATTCGCAACCAAATAATCAATTGATTACTATTTTAATTTAGCTCTACATGCACAGAGCATGGTATTTTGGTCCCACTAAATTCATTCAGAATCTGGTATTATCACAGAACTTTAGCAACCAACTGAAAATGAAATGACCACCAAGTATGCAAATGAGCTCGCTGAAAAAAAGAATGTGAATTTTCACCATTTACTGTTTAGAGTATTTTTATTTAACAGGCATAGAAATGGCTTAAATTGAATCAAAGTCTGGTTATTAAAGTGCCTACACACTTCATCTTGTAACAGCTCTTCTCCTTTCAACCAAAGATAGCAATATTTTTAAAAACATTATGTTTTGTTTGGTGACTAGGAAACAAGAAGGAAATTTTGGTGATTTCCAATTCAAGTGTATTACCTCTGTGACAGCTTCTAGCTCACAGAAACATGTGTTACTTTGAATACCTCCTCTTCTGGCCCAGATTAATTTCCTTTAATTTTTTACAGTAGATAGAACCCTATTATAAGAACTGTAAAATAGCTAGTTGTTTAAGGCTCTTCTTTCGATAAAAATTGATGTCTTCTCTTTCTGCCATAAAGTTGATAGAAAAATTAATGAAAAGTAGAAACTTGAAACAAAAAAATATTTTGCTTAATTAGCCTTGTAATAGTTTCATTTAATGCAGTAAGATCTCCCCCAAATGGGAAAAGGCAAAATCAAATTTGTATAATAAATCCAATCATCTGGACCTAAGCCCTCCAAGGGGGTCTAGGAAATAACGTAAAATAACAAAGACTCCATTCCAATTTTAACAAAAGAAGAAATCAGAATCATGGTGTATTCATGAAAGACCTCATTCCAAAAATGCTGGATTCAGTGGGAATTCAGATTTTCAGGTTGTCTTTGCGTTCCAATCATCAAGAAGAACTTGTTATGAGAATGCACTAGAAGTACAGAACTCCCTCTGCATGATCCTAAGAATTAGCCATCTTCCCTCTTTCAGCTCTTTTCCACCACAGAATTCCTTTTGATATTTCACTTCAGGCCCCTGAAACACAGCAAAGTTCAATAAAGAAGTAAACCTGAAAGCATGGGAATTTTGCCATACTCCAAAGGTCATCCTCAAATCTCAATTGTACTACTTGTGTTACCCACTTCTGCTGGAGTGCACAGACTGGCTCTTCTTCTGCCTTTGAACTTTTATAACTCAACATGGGCTCCAAAAAGATGGTACACAGTTTGGTGCCCTTAACTCCATCTAATTCACATTTCCAACAAGAGACTCTCTTTCTAGATTAATACTCACCTACAGACAAAGGGCATTCATTTCTAAAGAACATAATAATCTCCCCTTACAAGGACAGCATGATGTCTACCACTATGACCAGATAAATCATTCATTGCCCACTCCGGGAGTTTCCAGCACATGTTGCCTGCAGGCTGCCTGTTTCAGCATCACCCAGAGAGTCTGTTAAAAAGCCAAACTCCTGGGCTCCATCCCAGACCGTTCAATCAATCTCTCTGAGGGTGAATCCAGGAGTCTGCCTCTTAACCATCTTAGGATGGCTAGTCTAGAGGGAAAGATCAAATGCATTCATAAAGAAGTTAAATAATAGCACTAGCTAATTATGATCAACTGCAAATGTGGAGTAGAGATGGTCAATGTCACAGATTTTATAGAAAGGATGGGCAGAAATAAGGTAAGAGAACGTTTTGGTCTAGAAACAACTACTCAGGCAAAGGCTTGGAGTCAGGAATGTGCAGGACTGAACAGGGAACAGAGAGCAAGGGCAAGTAAACACATCCAAGCAGAACACAGAGTTCTCGCCCAAGACCAAGACGAGAAGCAATGACGAAGGACCCTCCTTTGGGGTGACCTGAGTGCCTTGCCAAGGAGTATTTGAGTCAAGGAATGACATGTCAAAAAGAGCTGTCTGACATTTATGGCAGTGGTGTAAACATCTGAACGACAATCTGGAGACCCATTTTGCTGGGTTAGAGAACTAAAGACACAGCATTAAGAACTCAGGCCTTCTTCTCTGGTAGATAAAGTTGTTCACATCCTCATCCCCAGAACCTGGAAATATACCACCATCCATGGCCAAGGGGATTTCACAGAGATGATGAGAGTTAAGGACCCAGAGATAGGGAGATTATTATGGTTTATCTGGGTGGGCTCAACCTTTCAAGACCATGGCCAGAAAACCAGAGAGATGACAGCATGAAAAGGACTTGGCCTGACAGTACTCACTTTGAAATGGAGCAATGGAGCCACAAGCCAAGGAATATGGACAATTAAAGGCAAGGAAACCAGTTCCTCCCAAGAGCCTCCAGGAGCATCACAGGCCTGCCAACACCTCCCTTTCAGCCCAATGAGTGGACCTGTCAGACTTCTGACCTACAGAACTTGAAGATAATAAATCTGTATTGTTTCATGCCACTAAGTGTGTGGCAATTTCTTACCGCAGCAATAGAAAACTAACACAGGTTTTGTTCCTTTTTCCTCACCAGGGCCTTCTCCACTAAACGCTGCTCTCAGACCTACATCCACCCACCACAAGGGGTTATGGAGAGGTCTCTCAAGTAGTACACAGACCCTCAACTCTGTGTCACTTGCTTCAGAGACAAAGTCACAGGGGTGAAGAAGGGGCAGTTAGGCACTAGTAGAGTTAGTGTGCCTTCATCCTACATCTTTATATACCTCTCCCCCAAGGCCACTCATCTCCAGGAACAATGCAAAGTCTTCTTGGGGCTGTCCCAGATCACTTCAATCATGGTAAGGTTTAAAAGCATCTGTTTATGTTTGTCATAACATAACAATCACCATGATACTCTATTCAGTTTTATTTTACTAGATCTGAGCACAGCGTCTAACCTACATAGTAGGTGCCCAATCAACAAAGGAACAGACAAGTGTTACTCCCTCAAAGTTTCTTTCCCACCCATATCCAACTCTGATTTAACTCTTTCCCATTACTTACCTAATTTAGATATTTACTAGATATTTCAGTATTTTTTACTAGACTCAAATGCAGAATCAACTCCATTCTTCTGGCACTGAGGGCTGCCCATGATCCTAACTGCTAATGCAAGCATACAGTGTCACTCAAAAATATCCTAGTAATGAAACCACCATCAAATAGCAAATGCCTTCAAAATAGACCCCTTCTCCCCTAAATTTTTGTAAGAAAAACTATAGGGCACACTATAAATGGTCTTGGCTGGAATCAATACACCCCCATGTCCACAATCTAGTTTACCGACCATGCACCATTCTGAACTCCTTTTGCTTCTGATTCACAGCACAGGTAAGCAAAGAGATCGAGGCACTCATTTCATTTATTTGACCTCTTCAAATTTCACATTCCAAATCTACGGTTCTAGGAAATAAGGCTAACGAAGTCTTCCTCCTACTATTTACAGGACAGTTGCAAAGAAATTCTGATTAAAGTAAGAGTGTCAAAGAAACACATATAAAGGAGAATAAACCTCGTCCCTCTTCTCACAACTTTCCCTCCTTAACATGGATTTAAGGTTCAACCTTTACATTCAAACACATTAATATATAGAACTTTCCAGGCATCATCAATGAAGAAAAACAGGACATGAAATACAAGCATCCATGACCCCCAGCTCAAAGGTGTCCCAGCCTCCAAACTCCTTAAGAGCACTAGCATCCCTTTTTTTTTTTTTTTAATGTTTTATTTATTTCTAGGAGAGAGAGAGAGAGAGACAGCGTGAGTAGGGGAGGGTCAGAGAGAGAGGGAGACTAGCATCCCTTTCTAATCTGAGTTTCCCTCTGTCCTTTCACACTTGCTGGAACTTTCCTCCAGTAGACCTATTTGTTTTGTTAACACCATCCTTTCCTTAAAAGGACTCCAAGTGATTTGATTCAATTTCCTTATTTGTTTGCTTTCTCTCGCTGAGGCCCTGATCCTCCACCTTTTCAGTAGCCACCCCCACTTCCCTCCCTTTTAAGTACACTTCCCCGTCTGTTTCGTTTTCCTCTTTTCTGTCTGCCTTCTGGCACAGGGTTTCCCCTTGCCCTCCTTCCCTGACCTCCCTTCTGGCCATCGATACACAAGGGGATTTGCCTTTCATTGCAAGGGTCCTCCACTGAAGAGACGACCTTTGAGGTGGGCTCCGAATATCACCAGGCCTTCCCTGACCAACAGCTTCCAACCAGGCCCTGGTCTCCCCACAAAAGCCTCAAGAGCCTATCAGCTCTCTACTCCAAAGGAAGGTATCCTGACAGGGACACTGCTTTTTATATCACAGGAGAAAACGCTACAGGTGGTGAGTGCTTTGGGGGGGTGGGAGGGGAGGTGAAGGGTGGGAAGCCCCACCCCCTGCTCTGTGGTCCTTTTTCTGATTAATTCAGTGGTATTAACAGCGACCCTATGTCCTTCCTTCATGCATGTTGATTAAAGTTGCAATCATTCAGTGGCCCTTGAAGACAGGGAGCCTGAGTTTAATGAGGAGCTCCTGGGATCCCCTTAATGCCACAGTCTTTCACAGCAAGCCAGCACTGAGCAAATATGGATGGATGGCGGCAGGAATAACACAGTCTAACCAGCCATGGGCTCAGAGTATGCCGTAAGTCAAAACCAAGGATTTTCTGCGCCTTTTGCACTTTACTTGCCACCTGTGATCCCACAAGACTTTAACATTTCTTTTCGGTGAAATATTACACCCGCCCAAAGAGAGATATTTTCAGCTAGATGTGTGAGGATTTTCACCTACATGTCTCCAAGAACGAGTGATATGTCTTACAGTCTTCAATTTAAATATAAGACCAAAAAACGATCAAGAAAATACTGAAAATTAGGGGTATCAGTCTATGGCACATCCTTTCCCCAACTGCAAAAACAAACTCACTCCTAACACGAACTTGTTCATGTCCTGCCGTCAGGTCTCTCTGCGATGTGAGCTTTCTAATGGATTCTTCACTTGCACAGTCCTCATTTCTGATGTTTCTGAAAGCAAGTGCTTGGCTACTTGCGACCACTGTTTGGGCATGCATACTCTACAATGAGGCTCTAGCACCCTGTCCTTTTGTTACACAGAATCTCCCTTTTCATTTTCTTCTCATAATGGCTGTGCTCCCAAAGAGACACTTGCAAGGGACAGAGGGCAGGCAGTCTGATAACCCAAACGGATAATTTAGAGATAATCTAGACCACTAACTTCCGCACTCCTAGCCCACCCAAGTAACCTTTATGGGAAGCTGCTAAGCCAGAAGTAAAACCAGAAGTTGAATTTTAACTCCTTTTATTTGTTTCTTCATCTAACAAAGAGGCTAATAAGCAGTAAAAGAGCCAGAAGGCGGGGCAGCAGGGGAGGAAAAGAAAAACAAGCATCCTGGCAATCCACAAACTGGATTGTCCCTTCCTCTGAGGACAAGGGCCCTCCTCACCAAGCGTTAATAATGTCTGATAATTCACATGTCAAGTGCAATGCTGAAAGCTCCCTTTCAATACACATCGATGGGAGGTAGGTCTTAGCAAAATTCTGCTCCTGAGGTGTCTGTTCACCATCACCCAGGGTCAGCCAGGCCCCAGAATCCACTCCTGACCTTTCATTCCACCGTTTTTTCTTTCTAATCCTGCACCACACTGAGGCTAACCTCTGGTTTCCACTTGGACCGCGAAGCTGAGAACGCAGCCCTGCGGCTTCCAGGAGGGAGATTAGCCACTAACTGCACGTCACCTGGCACAGCACCCCTCCAGCCTGGCACTGAACAAAGTGTGCAAAGGAAGCCCTGGGCCCAAGGCAGGCCAGCCATCCTCTCCAGCTCATCACTTCCCCCACATATTTAAACTACCCCCTCACCTCCGAGAGAGAGAGAGAGAGAGAGAGAGAGAGAGAGAGAGAGAGAGAGAGAGGGAGGGAGGAACATATTCTGAAGTACCCATGTGGGAACGATCTAAGCAGTCACATTTGTACCATCACAAAAGCGTTTTTTAAAAGACCTTTTTTCTGCACAAATTCCTACCAACCCACATTTATTTGTCTTTGTAAAGAAGTTTTTGCTCCATCAACCCACTACGTAGTGGCTTCTGCCCACAAAAATAAGGTGGCAGCCTTGCCTAGCCCCCGCCCCCAGTGCCCACTCGGGGGAGCAAAGCTGTGTGTGTGAGAAAAGACACAGACAAGCTTTTGTTGTTCTGAAATGCTACCCACGGCAGGAGGCGGGGGCCTCAAGCACAGAGGCCCCACCTTCTGCCCAGCATTTCTGCTGTTGCTTTTGAGAGTTTAAATGAGCCACACTCCTGAAAATCACACATTCCACTAATTCAGAGGTTTTTCTTCAGAATCTATCCGCAAGGCCCCCAACTGTCTCTCTCAGGACAGGGAGAGGACAGAAGATTCTAACACCTCCAGTGACCACAACAGCAAAAAACAACTCACATGCTAACGAGTCAACAGTGAAGGGGACAAGGGAACCAGAGAGCTGGGGCAAGGGGACCACAGGTATGGTGACGACATCCGCAATTACATGCACACACAAGTGAATGGTCCCAGAGACTTCAGATCCAGGTCAAGAACCTACTGCCCAGAGCCTTGGGCTGAGGGCACAGGTCTGTTGCCTCTCTCTTCTCTGCTTTGTGGCCCAGTCCCCCTTCCCCTGCTCTCTACCCACTCCCCAAGGGCCCCTGCCAGCCTGGGCTTACCCATAAGGTCAGGGCATCCTGAAGCCCACATTCAAAATGTCTGAGGGCTGTGCTTCTTCCGCTCAACTCTTTAAAGGCCTCCTAATTACGTTCATGCACAGAGTTTGCTCACCAAGTCTAGTGTTCAAGACTGTGGGTTCTCTGGAGAAAGTCAATGAGGTCAGAATCCTGGCTCTGCCACGTACTAAATATAGAATCTTGAGCAAGACAGTTAACCTCTGTGCCTCAGTCTCCTCACCCCAAAAATGGTGCTAAATAATAGCACCTTTGCCAATCAGCATGGATTAAATAAATGAATATGCCTAAAAACTCTAGTCACAAAAGCCCTCAATAAACACAAACCCATGAACTGGACAACTAAGAGATTTGAACAAAAAAAATATATTTTCCAACAATATAAAAATTTCTTTAAAAGGCGGGGGGCACCTGGGTGGCTTAAGTCATTTAAACATCCAACTTTTAATTTCAGCTTAGGTCATGATCTCATGGTTCATGGGATCAAGCCTCGCATCAGGCTCTATGCTGCCAGCAAAGAGCCTGGTTGGGATTCTGTCTCTCTTCCTCTCTGCCCTTCCCTTGCTCATGCTATCTCTCTCTCTCTTCCGGAGGAAAAAAAAAAAAAAAAAGGTTAAAAATGCAACATTAAAAAAGAAAAAACCATGGCAAAAATTAGCACCACTAGCAGAATACAGAGGAAGATAAAAGCCCTTTAGCAGTTACCTGATCCCACAGTTTTCAAACTTTTTTTTTAAATCCTGAAACGTTCTGTTCAACAGAATCTTACCCCAGGTTAAAAGGCAAAACTAAAGTGGAGCTATTCCAATGGTGGTGGGGGGGAGGGGGTTACTACTATTCAAATGGGGGGAGGCCCATTGACCAGCCACATCTGAGAAACACCTCTGAAAACCATCACCCCAGACAAGGAGCACACAGAGCAGAAAGCCAATCTCATGATCTAGTTCTGGTTTTGTGTCTGTCTTTTGAGAGAACAGCCAATGATTCGGATAGATGGAGTGCAGACCTAAGAGGCTGGCAGGAGATTTTGTGAGAGCTCAGGCAGGAGATGGGGAAGTCTGGCAGATGGGAATACAACAGGAGTCAGACAACAGAGGAGTTATAAGGCTGACTTAGTTAGGAGGTGGGAGAGGGCAGCTAAGGAGGACTCTGCTTTCTCAACTCTTACTGTAGGAATTCCTGTATGTGTGTGGTACAGTGCACTATAAACAATGAAGACTAACCAGCCATTTTTTAACGGAAAAGCTGTAGAAGAAGTTTGAGTAATCAAATCTAGTCAAAGGCAGAAAAAAATTTGTTTTCATCCTTAAATATAATGCAGAAATGTATTAATCAAGTTTCCAACTCTAATTACAACGCATGAAAAGCATGTAGTACCTTCAGGTGCTGTTACATCAATTTTCACTGTAGATACTATTACAGAATTAAAGATTAAAGCTGATCATGTCCCCACTTCATTATATTACTCAAAAGTACGCTTGTGTTTTGTTAATCCCTTCCTTTTAGCTCTTCTTGTGTCTTATTAATATAAAGCAGGGGGAAATATCTGATATTACTGCTCTGATTGATACAGGTTTTGTGTGTTTGGTATATCATTATCTATAGTGTATTAATGTAATTGTTTTAACAGTGCAATTATTAAAGTTGGTTTTAATTCCCTGGGTATGCAGTCACTGAAACTTCTCTTGGGCTCTTTTCATGAATTCAACAGTTTCTCTGTGGGGACCTGAGAAAGACCAATAGCTACAGAGGCTCCAAATTTGGAAGACAGGGGAAATAAGTGGCACTTGGTACATCTGAAATGGGATGAGACTCATCATTGAAATGTTTGAATAAGCTGAACTTTCTATCTGGGGTGGAATGTTTGAAGACAGTGGTAATTTATTAGACCACTCTGGGAAAATGTAGAAATTCTATGTGGTCGAACATGTGACCACATTAATGTTTTAGCAAATAGTTTTGACACCATATTAGACTAGCTTCTTCTAAAAGCAAATTTTATTTTGAAGCCTCTGGATTTTTTAATGACTGTCTTTAGTTTTAAAAGCCACAACGCTTACATATATCCATTTGCACTACATTACTAAGCAATGAAAACAAGACCGAAGACCATTTAGTCCATACAACCCCAAAGTCCATCCCTCTTAAATGGAATGGATCTAAAAATGAATGGCTTTCCCTCCACTCTAGAAGGTAACAGCAGGTAATTTTAAATGTCTGAAAGAGGCAATTACTGTGAAAAAAGTTGACTGGTTCCTTCTAAGGGTGAAAGACCCAAAGTCCTGCCATAAAATGACAGGTTATTTGGGAGGGGAGAAATCAAGAAAAACCTGAGAGGAGACGCCTGAGTGGCTCAGTCGGTGAAGTGTCCGACTTTGGCTCAGGTCATGATCTCCTAGTTTGTGGATTCAATTCCCATGTCCAGCTCAATGCTGACAGCTCAGTGCCTGGAGCCTGCTTCTGATCCCATCTCTCCCTCTCTCTCTGCCCCTCCCCAGCTTGCAGTCTGCCCCTCCCTCCTTCCCTCCCTCTCTCTCAAAGAAAACATTTTTTAAAAGTTAAAAAAAAAATTGAGAAATAATACACTATTAATTGATTTTGCAGAAATACCTCAGATTGTAGGAAAATCCTAGAAAAGGATCTTTTATCCCAAGACCTATGGGTGGTGTCAAACACAGTCTGTTGCCTGCATATGAACACAAATTAACCTCGAAGGTCACATTTCTAAGGAGCCTCATGCAATAAAAACCCATGAGGAAAATTCAAGAGAGGGAAACCTGAGAGTGGAAACACAAAGAGGATGAAAGATAGAAAGATGGAAAGAAATAAATATTCTTGAAATAGACATCTGCTAGTCCTTTCTAGCAAGTAAGAGGCGCTAAGGTAGTTACAAAAAGAGAAACAGTCAACAGCCCCCTCCCGCCCCACTGGTGCTGGAAGAGTTCAGTGTTGACCTTGACTACTCAGCACCACCTTACCCCATTAGAGGCTTCAACATCCCTTTATCAGGCACCAGTCTTTCAGTTTTGTTTTGTTTTCACAAAGCCAAAGTGCAAGGCTTCAATGTACCCAACAATTCTTCTGTATTTTAAGGACTCTTCAAGGCACAAGAGCATGAGAGATATAGAAAATTCAGGCACATGCATTTAATCAGTTAAAGGGGCACAAACAGACTTATCAAAGCAGCAATCCCCCAAGGATTTTCTTTTCTCAAAAATTTTTTTCTTAGCCCAAAAGTGGTCACTGACCCAGTTTTAAATTCATTACTAAAAGGTGCGGGGGCTTCAGGCACAATCACAGAACCTAATGCACAGGTGTTCAGCAAATGCTTTGATGAATGCATCCAGGCTCAGAGAGCATTATCAAGAAGTTTTAAAAGGTTTCCTTTTATACCATACTAAAATTACCAAAAAAGGGGGGGGAAAGCGTGTGGGGGGAGGGAGAGGGGGAAAAAAAACCCTCCAAGAATTATACTCCATAGCTGGCCTCCCTCTCCCCCTCTCTCCCTCTCTCTCTCAAAGCCCAAGCAGGTAGAAACACTTGCCGGCTATTGATCTGCACATAGTCTCAGAAGCAGCTCTATTAAAGGAGCTTAAAACGAATCCTATTATCAAAATTTTACAAATAAAAGCAATAAACAAACAGTAAGGGCTGCTGAAACAATCAAGTACAGAACAGCCTTTCTGTCATTCCTTTTCCTCAAGCGCCAAATGCTAGGTGCAAAAATCTATGCTGCCAATTATAATTTTAAGCAACTCCCTCACAAGGGCAGCCGGGTACATTTCAGTGAATTCAATGGCTGTAGGAAAAACATGTCTGGAAACACATCTACAACCATTAGTACAACCAGCAGGCTTGTGGGCAATGTATCACACTGATGATACCACCTCTGCAAAACTTTTTCTCTGTAAAATTACAGGTAAGTAATAAAACTAAATGGAGACTGGGGGCTTGTTAACATTGCACAAATATCTTTTTTCTAAGCTTGTTTATTTATTTCTGAGAGAGAGCGAGCGCAAGAACAAGAGTGAGCAGGGAAGGGGCAGAGAGAAGAAAACACAGAATCAGAAACAGGCTCCGAGCGCTCAGCACAGAGCCCAACGCGTGGCTCAAACTCGGGAACTGTGAGATCATGACCTGAGCCAAAGTCAGACACTTAAATGAGGCACCCAGGCACCCTTATTCAGAACAGCCTTTACAAGATTATGAAAAGTCTAAAAAAAATCTTACTTTCTCCATCAGGTTAAACATACTTTACTGGAAAGCCCTCAACCCAGCCATCCACCAGGGATTAGCGGTCTACAAAATCTTATAATGTGATTCATCATGAGTTTTTCCCTCTCCAGACTCCCTTATTTTTTTTTTCTATTATTATTTTTTTAATGTTTATTTTTAGGAATGGGAAGCAGAGAGAGAGAGGGAGACAGGATATGAAGCGGGCTCTGTGCTGTCAGCCAAAGTTGGATGCTTAACCACTGTGCCACCCAGATGCCACAAACCCTCTTATTTTTTAAACTCCGCCTTCTCCAAATGAAGGAAAACTGTAACACAAAGTGAGCGTGAGTTGTGATGGGGATGTATGTTTGTAAGAGGTGAGATCTGTAACAGTATGTAGGGAAATTAGCAAGGAAATGTGTGCCCCTACTTAAATACCACAATGCACATGAAGTACTGCACTTATCTGCAGACCATTCATTAAGGACGGCCGGTAATCTATTGCATTTAAACAAATGCTATTCTCTTCCATTTACTTCAGATCATCCTTTGAATGAAAATCTTTGTTCAACTGAACTCCCCACAGCAAAACCACCAAACTACTTTTCATTTTCAACTCTTCACCTGGTACTTCACAGAGAGATGCTCTATTTAGATTCTCTAAAAGGATCCATTTTTAACCTACATAAAATTCCAATCACAAAAGCACAGAGAATAATATACCACACCTCCAAGTACCTCCCACAATATTTTGGAATCCGACCCAGTACTTTAAAGAGAACCTGGGAGAGTATTTCATCTGTAAATACTTCGACATGCATTCTGACAATGAGAAACCTTTTTATTAGACAGCCTGAGTACTAAAAAATGAATATCGTTTGCTTAAAATAAAAGGCTCCTGGTTAAAACAGGATTTTTGTGACAGTCCATCTGAGCCCTGTCCAGCCAGTCCGAATGGATGCAGAAATTGTTCAACATAATGCCAAGTATGAACTTGGCAAAGATAAAGTTACTCACAATCTACATACAGCACACACATGGTCTTATTTCTTATAAGGTGAGAGAACAAATTAATAAAGCTGGAATGAAAACCAAAGTCTTCTGGAGGCTGGAATTTCCCCCAGAAGGCCACGGTCTCAGCTACTGTAGCTGCTCAGAAAGCATCATGAGTCAGCTTTAAAGATCAGCTGTGATGACTTGGAAAAAGGATCTAGTGTCTCCCCCCCACCCCCACCCCCGCCTTTTGGGGAGGGAGGTGGTACTGGGCTGCTTGACAGCTTGCCCACCAGAGACCCTGAAGATGAGCTGATGGGATTTCTATATTAATCAGCATGAAAACTAAACCCTAGAAATAGGCCTACAGTGGCAGTTCTCAGAGTGTGTCTTCTCCAGACGGACAGCTTACCTGGGCACCTGTTAGAAACTGCAGACTTTCAAGCCCCAACCCAGACCTCCTGAATCAAACTGTGGGAATAGGGCCCAGCAATCTATGCTTCAACAAGCCCAGCCACCTGAGCCACCCAGCTGCCCTGAAACCATGAACTTAAAAAAAAAAAAAAAAAAAATCCCAGCCAACTCAAAGTTCAAGCCTTCAGCCTAGACTTAACTTCCTCCTCACAGTAACCCCAATTCATCTGCATTCTTCACTTGGAAAGGAACCAGTGTGTTTTAACCAATTTCAATCCCTCATTTGTATAGTAACTCAATCAATTTGGTTAACCTAGTTTCAATCCCTCTTACAGAAGACCTAACTGACCACTACCTTCTAGTCTTTTGCCTACATAGCTCTTCCCTCCTTTTTGTCTTCCTCGGTATACAGTTTAGGTTTCTTCTTCAATCCGTGTCTTCTGAACTACAATTCTAATTGCCGAAATAAAGGTCTTTGAGCTTTCATTTTTGGTAAATTCTTCCTTGGTCAAGAGTAGGTTCAGTAAAATGACAACTAAGGTCAATTCCAACTTTAAAGCTTTCTTACCTATATTCACATTTAGTGCTATGCATATATTACACACTCCATAAATGCTGTTGACTAAGACCCCAGAAATTAAACTTCCAAAAAGTCTTCAAGAAGAAGAATCTTGCTTTCCCTGTATCTCCCTCTTTAAAAAAGGCAAGGTACACCAGTTTTTCTTTGATTCCCACCATTCTGTGCAGGTTTACATCTCAACCACATCTTAAAAATTTAACCCTATTTCAGATTTAAGTAAACAAGAATTCAATAACCTTTCCATAACAGCATCCTTATCATTCACATACAAGTAGTCTCCCATTTTGGGTGGGAGAAGTCTACAGAAAATGCTTCAAGTGAAAAAAGAACCAAAACTTGTCTCTTGTCTTCTACACGCAGAATCTCCCATAAAGACTTACAGCTTGAACACCGGTTCTCCACTTGCTCTAAAGGTAACAAATTATTCTTCTTTGTTTGTTTTTTAACTACAAAGTTGATCACTGTTGTGGACCAGGGATACATATCAAGGAGAGTTTCTGAAACCAACTAATGTCACAGGGCTGAACTGTGTGAAGGCAGTTTCAAAGGTCATGTTCCAAGAAAACATTGTTCTTATTCTAAAGAAAAAGGAAGAATTCCTGACCCCAAACACAGTCAAGTCATGCCGTTTCCCTTGTCCTTATCAGTGGTTGTCAAGAAGCAGGACATGTTAGTATTTACAGCCATACGAACCATTGTTAAGATTTTGGTTTTTTGCAAGCATGAAGTAACAGCATGCCCATTTATCAAATATCTCTTTTCCACATCTTCCCACAAGCAAACAACCTTACAGAGTTAGGTGCTTAAATGCCAAATTAATATGCAATGAAGTCCTAAGTCTTCCATCTCGGAAGGCAGGCTGATGAAAGGCTGTTTCAAGCCCACTTCTGTTTGTGGCTCTTTCTTAGATGTTCTCAGTAGAGAGGTCCACTTGGTAGTATTTCAAGTTGATTATCTGCTTTCTACTAGTGGTTAAGATGCTGATTTTTCTGTCCAATTCTATAAAGGGTGTGATTTTGAAAAGTTATTTATGGAAAATCCACTCTAAGCACCTGCTATATCATATGCCTGTAACTTCCAGGAAGTTTAGAAAAGGGGTCAATGATGCCTAAGAATTATAATCATGGCACACCAGAGAAAACAAAGTCAAACATGACCCAAAAGAAAAAAGGTCCAAACTATATTCTTTCCATAGCTAGGATCAGTTATGGTGACTTCCTCAGGAGTCAGAGTGCCCTGATATCTTTAACTCCAAAGACACTGAAGAAAGGAATGAGTCCTTATTATGTATTTCAACTGGCACATTATGCAAATACTTAAAATACTCAGGAGCAATCTGCCAAATAGGGAAAACTAGTCCCAATGTACAGATGAAGGTTCAGAGAGACCCAGTAACTTACAAAGTCACTTTCATGCATTATATTTTTCAATGCTTATTCATTTTTGAGACAGCAGATGAGTGGGAGACAGGCAGAGGGGGGGTTAAGGATCAAAATCTGAACCTCAATTGACTGAGCCACCCCGGTGCCCAGCTCTTTCATGCATTATTCAACAAAACTCCTTTTAAAGTAAAAATAAATAAATAAATAAAAAGGGGGTGGGTAAAAGCTGTTTTCTTCTTCCTCTTCCTTAGCACACCCAGTATATAACATAAAATGAAACTTGGCTTGACAAAAAAAAATACAAGAAAAATAAAAGAAATTCAGACTACACATACACCCAACAAGACTGGTCTTCTCTGAAAAGTAAATAAATCTTAAACCTGGGGCACCTGGTGGCTCAGTTAAGCATCTGACTCTTTATCTCTGCTCATGATCTCCTGGTTAGTGAATGTGATCTAGCCCAGCGTATGGCTCTGAGCTATACCAAGGAGCCTGCTTGGGATTCATTCTTTCCCTCTCCTTCTCTCTCCCGCTTCCCCCCACTCCCAAAATAAACAAACAAAAAAAACATTTAAAAAAGAAAATCTTAAACCTAACACAATATTCAATCCCTGGTTTGAGTTACTGTCAATGTTTACTTTCTAAGGAGTAGCTGGTTCCATCTTCAATCATAAAACCAGCAGTTTTTAAACAGGCACATAGCACTCCTAGCATAGTTGGTCTCTGGTTAGATTTCATCTTTGTTAATTTCCATTTATTACATGATTTTTTTTCTGAAGAAAATGTTTTCCCTAAAAGCCAAACCTCCTAAGAAGATAGAAACAGTAAACCTAGCACACTGAAATTAGCTATGGCAACTTGCACACACAAAAATTATTAAGCTGAATTCCATCTATTTTATGGGCCAGCCAAGAACTTGAATGCTTTTGTTTTACTTTCCTTTCAGTACTGAGGAGATTATACACTGGTAATGCTTTCAATCCCAAATGAACCCATCCTTGCCGATTTCCCAATCCAAAGTACTAAAAACAGAAGTGTGAGCAACTGATTATTATGGTATTTCTATAAAGTAAACAAAATTTGTTTATGAAAGAGTATCAAATAACAGCAGGTTTCCCATATAGCCACTGTAACTTTTAGATTCCAAATGGCATTAGCCCCCAGAGGCTAGGGCTGCAAAAACTGAACTTGACTATTTACCCAGAGAATGTGTTGCTGAACCCAAGAGCCCTCCCTGTCTATCCCATGCCCACAGCAATTATGCCTTCCCCTGCCACTAAAATGGGAGCCACAGACCAGTGGCTCTCAGGACAACAGAGACAAACTGACAAACTTTCACTAACATACAGTGTGTGTCTACAAAACAAAACAACCCAACACACATATTTCTAGCTTCTCTAAAAATCCAAAGACTTGACAAGGCTGGCCCTGTGCTTCTGTGTGAAGCTTCAATATCCGTGTCCTTCTCCTTCCTCCACGAACTTGATCTCCCCATTTGCCACTCATAATTCAAAACTGCATCGTGCACTGAAGTGATGTGCATGGCCCTGGGCGCCTATCTGGGTTTGTGACCCTTTTATACTTCTAGATAACAAGGGAAGCTAGTCAATTGCTTTTGATTTCTGAATGCCTGTTCCCAGAAGGATGAGTCAACAATGCATGACACCATTTCCTACTTACTCTCCATTTAAACCCAAGGTTGAACAGCCCTTCTTATTTTCCCCAATGTCTATGTTGTCCTCATTTGAACACATTTCCCACTTTCTATGCAAATTTTCCCTTTTCTAATGTATCAAATGCTAGCATTTGAGTACCCTGCCTTCTCAGATGAGCATTAAGAGACTGACAGGCTTTAAGGGCAAATTTCACTACAAATAGCTTCCAAAATGTTCACCTAAGTCTCCTTTACGTGTCACGGCCAAATTTAAGGCAAGCATGTCTCTTGTTTCAAGTATACATTTCATAAAGGACTGGGGTTTTTTTTCTTCCTCCACACATTCTAATGTCTTTTACAACAGGCATGAGTGATATAAAACTCAGTAAATGGCCCCAAATTGGCCTCTTTTGTAGATAAATCCAAGAAACAGTCAAAAGGCAATGATATTCAAAGACCAAACCATGTAATTCATGAAGGTATGACAAAGAATAACCAAGATGGGACTACTGTGTCACTTTGGTTTCTGTTGTCTGAATTTGACATTTTTACTAAGGGACTATGATATCCCAGCTGTTCCCACTGTCACTTCGGTTACATAGTCAGCTTCAGACAAACGAATACGCTGTAAAAAGGCATAATCAAGGTTTTTAAAAAAAACAGCATTAAATCAATCCAGCAATCTGCTGCAAGTTGGGAATGGTGTCACGAAGCATCACTTTTGCTGGGCTGTAGCATCTTTTTCATTGCCAAGAGTGCTGTCATTATTCCACTGCTTTGCAGCCACAGTTTTTCTTCTCAGTATACTCTCATTCTCTCTTTCAAATCATCTGTACGACAAGCTATGCTAACAGGCATGGCAGGTGGTAAAATATATCCCAAGAAATTTGTAACTTGACTTCCTGCCAGATGCATGGTGACAAATCTAATGCCTCGCCTCAATATATCCCAACAGTATCCAATCTAGATTCTTGAATATATAAAAGGCATGGGCAAAGGGGACTAACTGTCCACCAAGATTCTTCCTTCCCCTGCATACTGTCAACCTGTCACTTCCCAGGTGGTTTTTCCACCCAGGGCCTTTGCATCTAGGTGGGATGCTGGGACTGCTTGTCACCAACGGAAGTGACGCCCATCGCGTCTGGGTAAAGATGGCAAGGAAATGGAGTATCTCCACCCTGTTTCCCATCTGCTAGATTCAGAGGATTCCTAAGCCACAGAAATAGCAAGACACAGAAAGAAATCTGGCAACCCTCCCACCTCCCAAGAGCATCTACATGGAGCTGTTAGAGAAGTAAGACTCAAAACAGTCCAGTGAGGGGCACACCTGGGTGGCTCAATTGGTTAAGTGGCCGACTTCGATTAAGGTCATGATCTCAGGTCCCAGAGTTCAAGCCCCGCATTGGGCTCTGTGATGACAGCACTGAGTCTGCTTTGAATCTTGTCTCCCTCTCTCTCTACCCCTCCCCACATTCCAAAATAAAATAAACATTAAAAAAAATAGAAAAGTGAAATCCTGAGATTTGGTGTAGCAGATAAGCACTTAGTTCCTAGCTTTTACACTAGATTTATAATAGTTCAAGGAAATACAAGGGGGCATGTTTCTCAAGGATGGGACTGCAGCACTGCAGGACACTGGGAGAAAGAATCAGGTCTTCTAGTGGTAAGGACAACTTTTTTAAAAAATATTTTTGAGAGAGAGAGAGAGAAAGAGAACAAATGGGGGAAAGGGAGAGGGGGGAGAGAGAGAAATCCCAAAGCAGGCCCCAGACTCTGTGCTGTCAGTGCACAGCCTGATGCAGAGCTTGAACCCACAAACCATGAGATTATGACCTGAGCTGAAAGCAGATGCTTAGTTAGCCAACTGAGCCACCCAGGTGCCCCGGGGACAATGTTTTATGAACATATCCCATAGAGCTTAACACTCTAAGACTGTAAAAAATGAAATAAAATAGATGGTGGAGGGAACAATCTTGGGGCTCTCAACAACACGCATGCAGGCTGCTCCAGGAGGCACATGATGATGGCGGTCTCTCTGTGCCCTGAGAGGGAAAAGCCAGGGTTCTTCTAACTCCAATAAGGCACCAAACAGTAAAATGCTCGAATATCACAACCACTTGCAGAGGACATAATTTAACAAACTAAATTAGTAACTATTTTTCATTTCTTCCCCTCCCTGAGGATTCAATTAGCTGTATCTCTCCCAACATGATAGAAAAAAAAAAAAAATACTGGAAAAAAACTACTGGAACCAATACAGAAATCTCTTCATCTCATTTTGCCATTTTTGTGGAAACATAATGTACCATCCCTTGTTAGGGTCTGTGCTCAGTTTCTTTAAGCCACTTATATTCAGTCTCCTTGAGGTTCTACCTAATAGCAGCTTACCTTCCACTAACTGGCTTAGAAAACTATCCTTTCAAAAATAGTACTCAGGTATTACCACATATGACAAATCCAAAGCCCCAAGGATGGAACAGAAAAAAATGCCCCGGTGTAACCAATGTGGGATATCTAAATATAATGGCCTTGGCTGGATGCAGAATTTCAACCAAATTCCAACAGATTTTTATAGACCTCATCCTGTTTATCCTTAAATAGTATGTGAGGAGAGTGCAAGGAATGGTGCGTGTGGACAGGTACCTGAGAAATCCAGGCCATAGGATTCCAGTACTTCCACACAGACATGAAACAGAAGAACACATCCTAGACTGTTCTCTATATACTCACGACTCTACGAAATGCTCCCAACCTCCTTAGCCATAAACCGTGTAATGAGACACTGCGTGGCACAGCCAGTCAGTGTCACTGAGCGTGTGTCTGTGGACTCTGGACGTGAAAAACAAACATGTGGGTGCACTGTTCTGAGGCACCGTCCCGGGGATTAGTATCACATTAATGCTAATCCTGCAGCTGGTCTGGCCAAAGAATTCCCACCCTCATCCAGGCCCTGGAACTCTGAATAGACAGCTTATGTTTTCTCAAAGTGGCATGAATAATTAAAAGAGCAAAGCCTACCTACCTAATTATGGCCAAAACCCCACCAATCGGCTACCTAAAGCCAACTTCCAGGCCAACAGGGCAAGCAAGAGGTGGGCAGGCTAATAAACCCACGTCTATGTCCTACAGTGGCCCTCCAGTTTTGTGGGAAGACCTCGCCATCACCAAGGTGCCACCTAATCGCTGCACACAAATTAAAATAAAAGGCCAGCTGGGATCCAGATTATGTTGAAGTTTAGGAAGCACTTGAGTTCCTGTGTATGGAGGAAGATGCAGGAGATCAAATGTCTAATTCTTAGAATATACCTAGTTCAATTCAAGGGGATTAAAATCTCAAATTCAGATTTCGTTCCGACTAGAAACACAACCCCACACATGCAGTTTTCAAAGAGCCATCAGCTCACATATAATCCTAATGCCTTCCTCCACCCACTGCCCCTGGCATTTGTAAATTTTAAACGAGGCTGATCTAATGTGGAAATTCACTGTGCATGCTTTCCCGCTACACAACACAGGCAGCACACAATTTACATACATCTGACCCTTTTGCCTTCCCTGCCGCTCGAGGTCACAGTGTACTGGCGTTAATGGCTACTATGCTAATCACTAGTCAACCTCCAACAGTTCGAAGAGCACGTCTAAAAAATTCAATGGAATAATTATAGTTAAATCTCCTACGACTCAGTTTTGCCATAGCCAGCCAACTTCTCCCTCATAAATGTCCTTCTGTTTCTACTCAAAATGGGCTTTCTCCTTACATGACATTAATAGTACCAGTTTCCTCTATCATATTAGTAATAATTCATTGTCTAGCCTCACATTTGAGATTTTTCAAAGCGAAGAGAAAGTAGGGTGGGACACAAATTTTCTCTAGACTACATCAGACTAATTTTCCCCCACTGCTGTCTATACAGATTTTTCTTTAGAGGGGCAGGGCCAATAATGGGGAAGACTAGAAGAATACAGTAAGGACGGGAGCAAAATGCTGACCCTGTTCTCCCTTCCCCCCTCTGATGTAAACAGTCTTAGCCGACCTAATGTGGTGACATGCTTTCCCCAAGGTCCCTTAGGCCATTATGCTCAACAACCACACGTAACTTTTTCCAACTTTTCCTCTCATCTTGCAACCAAACAGCATACCCAGAAACATTCAACTTAACGGTCAAACCAACTCTGATAGCCTTATTACAGGACAGTGAGGATCAACTCACTATGCAAGACAAGATTTCCCATTCACAAGCTAGCCCCACAGCCTGGCAGTGGGAAGGCAAAGGAGGTGGGGTTTATTTTCTCTCCTCCATCACGACCAACCAACGTGAGGTCTTTTGGCCTATGGACATATGTTAACCCTGTATGTCTTTGCACATAAAATGAGTCATCACAAACAAGGGTATGCAACTTCTTCAAGACAACTTCCGTTCTTGGTTTTTGTTACAATGGCTGAAAAGCTCCTAAGGCAATGAATTATACAATGGATAAAAAGCTAATAAAATTATTCACATGATCTTCTGATGCTCTGCTTGGCAGCACACTACTTCCCTTTCCTTCATTAGTTCCAGAGCCTTCTGCCCTTGAATACAGAGATTTAAGAATAACTTCTTATGACAGGAAATTAAGTGACTTACCATTTATCGAGCACCTGTAAGGTCCATGATCAGTGACAGGCTGCATGTGTACAGGACCTCGTCAAATACTAACAGTACCATGAAGTAAGATTCGCTAGCATACAGCCGAAGTAAGACTCAAACCCAGGACTGCCAGAGTCCAAAGATAATTCCTCCTCAGCCATGTAGCCTGACAGCAGGATTCAAAGGCTAAAAAAATCTTTCAAAACGAACACTCAGTGCAAGTATAGCACAGAAGTCTAACTATCACAGAACACTCTCCAGGTCTGTCTCACTCACCTTTCAATTTGTTACAGTCCCAAGAAAGGCTACTTCTCTTTAAACCTCAAAAAGAACACCCAAAAACAAATTTACTTAAGACGACTGACAGAAGAGCTCCATGGAATGGCCTGGAAGTTCACCCTCAGAAGAGATTTGCTTTTCTCCAGGCTAAAGGTCACACAAGGTACAAATTTAGAGCTTTGAAAAGCCATCTGCTGATGCATCTGGAAAACAAAGGGAGGAGACAGGAAAAGGACAGGAGGCAGCCAAGTCCCTTCAGATGTCTCATGGGGCTATGTGTGTATTTCCCGGTGCATCCTTAGAACAAGACTGTAAATTAAGATGGGTGTGTCAGACCTTAAGAAAACTGGCATGATTTTCTCATGATGCTTCCGCTCCACTCTGAATTATTGCAAAATCAGAAAATGATTGAATCATGATGTCATGCTTTAACACGCTCAATCAACACAGGCAATACCAGAATGAAAGTAAAGTGGAGATGAAGATTGAATCATCTCAGACTCTTTAAAAAATGCAACCTTGGGGCGCCTGGGTGGCTTAGTCGGTTAAGCGTCCGACTTTCGCTTAGGTCATGACCTCGCGGTTCGTGGGTTCGAGCCCCGCGTCGGGCTCTGTGCTGACTGCCAGCTCAGAGCCTGGAGCCTGTTTCAGTCTGTGACTCCCTCTCTCTCAGACCCTCCCCTGATCACGCTGTCTCTCTCTATCCTAGAAATAAATTAAAAAATTAAAAAATTAAAAAAAATAAAAAATGCAACCTCTGTTAGTCCCGATTTAGGAGGCAAAAAAACAAAAGCAAAAATTTACCCACATATTCAGCATACAAGGACACCATTTTCCTCTTACACAGATAGGAGTCCAATATGGATAACAATAGCATAAACCATATTTCATAAAGTTTCATACAGAGAGAATCTTTTCTCAAAAACAGAATACTTCTCAGATTTAAAATTTTTCAGACTTAATCTTAAAGCAAACACATGGCACATTAATTCCTGTTTAGCCATGGTGCTCTAAGTTTTACATAACGCTAACACAAACCATGGTACCTGAAGCTAAATATGGTGTTATCTAATGTTTAAATGACTAAGTCAAAATCACACTGGTTTCAAAAACACATGTTGCTCATTTCCCGTGGCAGCCAGAATGGAGTATGTTTCATCCCATACTATGATCCCTAAAGAAATGACTCCTTCTCCATTTGCTGACAAGCAGAGCCTCTTGGATTAACCGCACACACAGAGTAAGTTGGTAGAGAAAACACATTTTCAACTTTCGATTATGGAGACATTGATAAGTAATCCTAGATTAACTCAATTCCTCTTAAGTCTGCATTTCAATGTTTTCACACTATTATCTCAGTTGAATCTTACAATGAGCCTATGAGGGGAGGTTATTTCTTCCATTTGGGGAAGGAAGCAACAGAGAACTAATAATCAAGGAAGATCATTTAAAGCAGTGCTTCCCAAAGGTCTTATTCTTCATATATATGATAAAGGAAATAACAACTGACCTTAAAAGAACCATTATTTTCCAGATCTCTGCAGAAAGCAAAACACCGGCTGAGCATTTAGCCCAAAAGTCACTCTGCCCTTTTTGTAAAGCAAAACACAAGCACTCAAAACAGAGGAAAAGCAGTCTAAGGGAATGCATTTTCAGGTCCACTTTTAACCATAAAGAAGGGAGGAAAAAAATTAGGATGTTGTAATCTCAGGATCTGCTGGAACATATCCTGAGTAACTTCTGAATCAAAACTTTAAAGAAAGATAAAGGATTAATAGGCACAAAAATAAGTATATCAACTTTAACTCTGCATGCAGTGTTCTTATCTTCAACTGGCCCCATAGACACAGTAGGCTCTAAGTTATCTAGAAGGCCATTAGAAAATGTATTTCACTTTCATCCCAACTAAATGACTTTAGTAAAACCCATTCAGCACAATGTTCATTTAGACTTAACAGAACATTAACTAACAAAGAGGAGGAAAAGGCCCAGCACAGAGTGCATTTGCCAAGAAACAAAGAAGCGCCTGGTCCCAAGTTCTAAAGCAGACTAATAGGAAAACACACTTCCTAAACTCAGATTGTAATCTCTCAACTTCCACATGGAAAATGAATACCATTTCACTCTGCAGGTGAGAGAATAAGTGTTTGATAAAACGAGTATTATAAACATGCCAAAGTAACTGCTCACAGTACACTCCCACACTTTAAAAAAAAAAAAAAGTTAACAGAGCATGCAACTCTTGATCTTGGGATCATGAGTTCAAGCCCCACGTGCAGTGATTACTTAAAAAAATTTTTTTTTAATCTAAAAAAAGATGGAGACTCTTTAGTCCAACATCTTCATTTTACAGAGAACAAAACTATAGCATAGAAATTTTAACCTGTTTAATGTAACACTCATGGCTCTCAGGAGCAAGATGGGGTCTTGGATTCCTAACATTCTGCGGCAATTTAGACACAAATTTGAGAAGATCAAGGTCTTAAAAAAAAAAAAAAAGAAGTTAAAAGCTAAAGAATTCCTCCAAAATGGAAGGCAACTTGAAGATGGAAACTACGAAGAGCATTTGAAGGGAAGGAAATTAAGGGATATGTTAACCAACACCAACCATGCTAATTTAACAGCAGTGCTTTATTATGAGTCGGCAATTGCTGGCCAACTGACATATTAAGGTTTTAGTCTTTTCTCACTTCAAATTTCAAGAAACTTCTCTATCTCTGAAAGGGTGTAGATAAGAAAATTGAATCGCTACAGGCAGGATGTTCTTGCCAATTCAGGCTCCAGTTCTCAGAGTAGGCCCTGAACCAGACTCTAGTCACAAGGAAGCAGGGGTTCACACACAATTTAAGGCAAGGGCATCAGCCCAAGAGGGGACAGCCCCACATGGGCACATCTGGATGGATACCGCACACAGGCTTAGGCTTGAAGCATTTTCATGCAACAATGTTAGGTAGAGCTCTAGACAGACCAGAAAAAGGGCATCAGACATTGCACTAATGTATATATGTAATAATGAGGAACTCTTGCTAACACAACCTATTTCCATCCAAAGTCACTAATGATATATGGTCAATAAGCATGTTATCACATTATAAAACACAATTTAACTAAAAGACAAGGTTTAATTAAAAGACCAGGTTTTCTATAAGCTCTTATTTCCAATTACTAGAAATTTCTCATCTTCATGACACACTGTATTGTAAGCGCCTAAAAAAGAAAAATAGTATCCTTTCAGAAAAGTTCTAAAAGGAGAGTCTAAAGAGTTGGTATTCACTCTATATTTAATGCATCTGGAGTGAAAGGAAAAGGCTCTTGAATTCTAGACAGGAGATGACTTAGAAGATACCAGAAATCAAATGGAAAATGCATTACAAAGGAGAAGAAAAACACTGCTGCAATGAGGCCTATTTCTGTGGCATTTTGAGCTTTAATCTGTTATTACTACGGTTGCCCCTTTGTTTCCATGATAACTTTGTACACAAAATAATTGAATGGTGATTTGCTTACTTTTTGCTTCTCACTTATATAAACCATGAACTTCTATAACAGTGGGAACCAGGCCTCCAATTTACTATGGTCTCCAAGCACTGAACACAAAACCTAGTACATGGGAGTCAGTTAAAACATTTTTGGGATAAATGTTATATCCAACAACAGGAAAACATTTTTCAACTTTGATAAAATGCAAAGTTGGTGAGAATGGGGGAAACAAGTAAGTACTTGCATAAACTGATAAGAATGTAAATCAGTTCTCTTGAAGAATAACTTGTCAACATGAGAATACAGTAATACTTTTTAAAAACTGGGGCGCCTGAGTGGTTCAGTCAGTTAAGCACCTGATTTCGGCTCAGGGCATGATCTCACAGTTTGTGGGTCTGAGCCCCACGTTGGACTCTGTGCTGACAGCTCAGATGAGCCTGGAGCCTGCTTCGGATTCTGTGTCTCCCTCTCTCTCTGCCCCCCCTCCCCCACCCCCACACACTCATACTCTGTCTCAAAAACAAACATTTTTGAAAAGTTTTTAAAATAAATAATAAAAATAAAAGCAAAGTTTCCATTATACACTATTAAGTGAGAAAGACCAGGGACAGAACAGTACACGGAGTGTAATCCCACTTCGTTTTACTTGGAAGGCAATGTATCCATCCTCTGTATGGAGAGCAAGCATATCCTATGGCCAGGGGCATATACACCACCCAACACCACAGAGTTATCCATAGTGTAACCTATAGTCCCTGGGGCCCTGCTCAAATACATACCCAACTCTGAAAAGATTTATAAAAAACTTCAGAGATTACCGGGGATGGTTATACTGGGGAATGGAACTGGCATTTCGAAAACACATCCAGAGGGTAAAAGTCTTATTTTTCATCTTCTGCCTTTTGACACATTTTCACTGCACACATTACTTTGAAAGTTTAAGTCTCCTTTTAAGAGAGATTTTATGGTGCTAGAAGGAAGAAAGGAAGGAAAGAAAAGATACAGAAGGTAAAATGACACATGATTTTAAACTAACTTTCCCCTGCTTGTCTTTATTCTTCTCCAGAATTTATTTGAGAAGTCAGTGGTTAGAGCACTGGTTTTCATTTTATGCTTGTTTGGGGCCTAATCAGAATCATTTCCTGTGCCCAATCATTCCAACATCAGACTAAGAGAAACAAACCAGGTTGGCATGATCCTCCACACTATGGGGTAGGAGAATGTCTACCGAAGGGTTTTGGGAATATAAAACACCAGGTCTGCTATTACAGGAGCCGCCTCCCTGCGGGCAGGGGACGCGGCCAGCGCGCAGAGATGCGGGTTGAAGAGCTGGGGACCAACACGAAGAGCAGGTCCTGGATGCTGTGAGCCCTTTGCTTCCTCAGATGGCTCAGTTGTGCTTAAAAAATTACTTTTCGTACAAATGCATTCTAGGTTTCTTAGAGCTATCTAAGTGTGAACCAAAAAATAAGTAAATAAATAAATGTGAACAGGTGATGACCTCAACCTTAATTTGAATTACCATAAGGAAATACACTTAAACAATAGCAATAGGCTACACAAAGCCTTTCTGAAACTGTCAAGTAGCGAGCATATGTAAAATACATCATTGCTCTGTAAGCCTCTCCGGTCTTCTCAGAAAGATACATCTCAACATCAGCTGCCTATCAGAATCATCTGGGGAGCTTAAAAAAAAAAAAATTTCCCAGTATCTTCATCCCACACCTCAGACAATGAAATCACAACTACTGTGTCTTCACTGGTGGTCAAAGAACACATTTCACCTCAAGGCAGAGTATGTGTTCCTGCTGTTATTTGATGAAATGAGGGCTGAATTTTCAAGAATTATACCAACAATTCTTGGGCACTCAAGAGTGTATAGTCACGCTGCCTTTGGAGCTAAAGGTGAATAAAACAAGTTATACAAGACATTGAAGAAGCTGTTGTCTGTGCCACTAGCAGCACTAATAAAGGTCTTCTCAATCCACAAATACCCCGGTACACGGTTATTCCTATACCTACAGCCATTCTGGTGGCCATTTCAGCCATGGACCACTATGAGAGAAAATACCCCATGATTCGTACAGCTCAAGGTCCACCCTGAACGCCTTTTCCTTACTCCCCCCACCCCCCATCTCCCATCCCCATTTCATCAGCTGCCATAGCTCTTAAATTATTTTCCATGGTGGCAATGAGGGAGATTTAAAAAAAAAAAAAAAAAAAACACCTTCATCATCCCAGAAATGAAAAGGCCCTGCCCATACATCTTCCATAATGTATAACCAAATGCTAACGAAGGGTATGCCCAACCGGTGAAGTCAGGATCCTCCAAAAAGACATCGCTGAACAGTCTTGCAAACCTCTGCAAATTCTAGTCAAAGATCACACAGCTTATTTCTTGGAATGTTCATTTCCAGAGAGATGGGGGAAGAGACAGCCATTTAGAAACTGCCAAGAAATATTCATTGGAAACATATGGAAAACCACAAAGGCACTGCCTTGACTTTAGCCTAAAGGGGTGGGGGAGGGGGAGGGGGAATTCCTACCTCTTCCCAATGTTACAGACACAACCTAACTAGAACTCCATTCAAGTGTGACTGGGCAACATGTTTCACAATAAGATACTGGGTATAAAATGTGACTTCAACTCTTAACTGGTTCTGACATATTAAGATAAATCACTTTTGTTACCTTACTTCAGTTATTAAAAAGGGATAGTACAAACGTAAGAAGAATTCCTGATCATTTCTTAGCTCTGGTGTTTTCTGGGAATTAATCCAAGAAATTTCAGAGCTGTAAGAAAGATATGTAATAAATAAAAATGTTAACTATCTGTCATTTGTGGAGATTTTAGCAACACTTCTGACACGTGCACTGGGCATCCTTAAGTCCGATTTTGCATTAATCAACAGCACCGAACAGAGAGACACTGTGCAGTTACTTAATCCCAAGTAGCTGTGTCTGCGACCCCACTGCTGAAGTAGCACAAGGCAGGCTCATCTAGGAAGGAGGAGCTCACAGGCTTGTGTCCTCGGCTTTATAATAAACTCCATATTGGATTTTGGAAACATAGCAGAAAATTAAGTAGGAAAATGGACTACTCACTTCATCTAAGTCCTTACTGGATTTTATAAAACTGACTAAACCACCCTAGGCTTCAATACCTACGTATGTAAAATGAGCACATTGCACTTGATTTGCTTAAAGTTCCTTTCAGGTTCAAAACCTCTTCTAATTTACAACTAGGGAGGTTAAAAAAAAAAAAAAGACACCTGTAACCTTTCACTGAAAGGTTACAAGTGAATCAACATTAGACTCGGCACTCTCACCAACATGTCTTTGATCAACGTTCCCTGTGTCTGATGGATGCATGTTGTACCAGACACTGCAGGAGACGAAAGGAATGGCCGGATTCCTGAGCTCTACAAACTTGGGAAGATATTTTACAAATGTAAATATTTACACACACATATGTGAAGCAGTTAGGTTATGGAGCAAGGCGGTGTGAGGCCACGTGACACAGTGAGCTGTATAGAAAGGTAGGTCCACAAAAATCAAGAAAGTAGAAAATGCAATGAATACTCTGTGGTAGGAACATGGCAGGAGGAAATAATTATGGGACTACCAAATACCAAAAACAATCATCAGTGCTTTAGTTTCATCTCATTTAAAGCACACGTCGATCCATGAGGTACCTAATACCACTGCACAAGTTGGAACATTAGGGCTCTTCACATTAAGTAGCATGATCATGTGTCATTCAAAGCTAAGAAAACACCCAAAAAAAACAGGTGTTGGGGCGCCTGGGTGGCTCTGTCGGTTAAGCGTCCGACTTCAGCTGAGGTCATGATCTCACGGTTCGTGGGTTTGAGCCCCGCATCAGGCTCTGTGCTGACAGCTAGCTCAGAGCCTGGAGCCTGTTTCGGATTTTGTCTCCCTCTCTCTCTCTCTGACCCTCTCCTGCTCATGCTCTCTCTCTCGCTCTCAAAAATAAAACATTAAAAAAACAAAGCAGGTGTTGAATTTAAGCTTACATTGCTGGCTTTTTTTTTTTTCCTATGCTCTCCTTTCCTTTTTTTTTTTTTCTTTTTCTCTTTTTCTTTTTCTCTTTTTTACAAATAGTTTATTGTCAAGTTGGTTTCCATACAACACCCAGTGCTCATCCCCACAAGTGCCCTCCTCCATGCCCATCTCTTCCCTTCCCCACACCCATCAGTCCTCAGTTTGTTCTCTTATATTGCTGGCCTTTTGCAATATTGGAAATTGCTCCTATGTAGGGGCAAATGCCAAGAAAGTCTCTCTTAACCTGGACACCTGATCCATTCTATTTACCAAAGAATGTCCCTTTAAAAATGAGGGACAAAGACAAATATTTTACTTGTATGCAAAGTCAAAAGGTCAAAGCCTCAGCCCTGAGTCCCCACAGAGCTACCCATCACCAATCCACATCATCTGGTGACAAGAGGTCTTTCAAACTCCTGAATCCTCTCTCTTCTGGGTCCTAAAGTTCAGCCCTGCTGTTCCCCGGGGTCAAGCCAAGACTTAACATCTAGCACTTGAAGACTGTAGCAAACACTGGATCCCACTGAGAGCCGCAAGGTATGCAGTGAGCCAATCATCCCCATCTCTTGCCGCCGCCGCCCCCCCGCCCCCCCCCATCAGATAGGGAAGACTTAGAAAGGTTAACAATCCAGACTCCAAAGCTATACTGCCGAGCCAATACCATGACATCCTACCGCTCTCTGACCAGAGGCTGCAAAACCCAGAGGTAAAGGGCTGTCCACCGGGTCAGGTCATCAATTACTTAATCTCTACAAGCAGACACTAAGCTTGACACCTCATCCAGAACTCCAACAGAAAGAAGCTGATTAATGCAAGACAGAAAAGCTACATTATACTCATTAGATCAGGAGAAATGGTTTTGTTACATTTCATAGATTCTTAGCATCTACAACTCAAAAGAGGTGCCCAAATGGCCCCAACCAATCAATATATGGACACCTGGGTGTCGTCCACCTAACCCACCTCGCTTACACGTCCATCTTCAGCTCAGGTCATGATCTCATGCTTCATGGGTTTGAGCCCTGCATTGGGCTCTGTGCTGACAGCTCGGAGCCTGGGGCCTGCTTCAGATTCTGGGTCTCTTTCTCTCTTTATGCCCCTCCCCTTCTTGTTCATTCTCTCTCTCTTTCTTTCTCTTTCTTTCTCTCTCTCGAAAGTAAGTAAACATTTAAAAAAATTAATCAAAATAAATTACTAAAGGCATATATTCTCATTTGGGCTTCAGTCAGTATAGATCCTATGTCTGAATTTTGCCTTTCAATGAAGCCTGTATTCCAAAACAAATCCACACAAGTTGATGCAAGAAAGAAAAAAAGCAGTCAAGTCTCAAGTTCAGCAATTTTCCCATTTTTAATACATCAGAACAGTTCTGACAGATTGCCCTGCATTCTCAGACTGTCTGATTCCCTCCTGGGCACCTTCTGGTGATCTTCAGCAAGTTCAGATGCCTTCAACTGGATCACAATTTGCCAGATGCAAGATAAGGGCCCTAACCTGGCAGAATAAGAGAATGGTAGGTCTGAAAACAAACAGGAAGCCAGTATATTTGAAACGAGCAAAATAAATCAATTACTGAATCCCATGTATATTACACATTAACTATGAAGAGCCCAATTTTCCTCCCACCAAATCCACTCATCAATTAATATTCACTAAATATAAATGGGAACACATATCTAGTATGGACACATATCTAAAACACATTTATACTACCTCAATATTTCTACAACCTTCCTATGCCCTAGGGACAGTAAGAAATGCTAAGCAAAAACTGGAGTGGCAGTTTTCCCCCTTTGAAGTCAAGATGGAATTACTATCGTGGTTTGCATTTCCCAGATTCCCCACTTCCAAAGAAAGTTGGGGGTGGGGGGGGGCGGCAGCTGAACTTATGGGCTTGCATCCCCAGAATTCCAGTGCCCTGAAATTTCAAGAGACCATCTCTCTAAACAGAGACATGGTCCCAGGCTTCAAAGCCAACAATGTTAATGGAAAGACCCCCAAAGCCACAATACCACCATGGGCAAGGTAAGAAGAATGGGGCCAGGCTAAGGACAGGACACAGGGCAATGGACTGTGCCCAGTTTTTGTCACAGATCATTCAAGGTCAGGCTTCTCAGACCCTTGCCAACGACCTTTTGACCAGAACACACTCCCTATCTTCCCCCTACCCCAAAACACATACCCCTCTCAGGTAAGGGCCCTCTAGCCCAACACTCAAGCTCTTCGGTGTCCAGTATATAAACCACAACAAGTCCATGAGAGCATGTTTCTCTTCCTCGAAGACCAAGGCAAAAGGCAGAGTGAACACAGCCATGAATCCCAGATGACAAGGAAGTGCTGTGCAGACGACCAGGATGGACTTGTCAGAACTTATTTAACACTTCACTAAGGCATCTAAGAGCAGGGCCTCACTCAAGACCTGGAATCTTTCCTGCACACTACTAGCTCACTCCTTCTGATCCACTTCACACACCTGACTGACTACTGCTCCGCCCACACTTTCGGATTTCATGGGGGCGTTTTGGAACACTGACAGTAACCTGCTGCGATTCATACATCTACCATTACCAGCGCTGTGACAATAGTCGGGATATAGGACTTATCTATGTATCTCCTCATCTGCAAAATATAAATAATAAGAGTGCCTACCTCAAAGGATGTTATGAAGAATCAATGAATTAAATGAGTTAATCTTAAAGCACTCAGAATGGTGCCTGATGTGAATACTGTATTAAATGTTTGATAAAATTAAAACATGTTTTTCTAATGTTTTCTTCCTCTTCACAGTCAGCTCAAAAGCCTGCTATCAAATCAGAGGATAATGCCACCAAAAAAAAAAAAAAAAAAAGCTTAACGACTTAAAGACTAGGACCACCTCAGGGCAAAACTTTTGGGGGCAACAGGAATGTTCTAAAATTAGACCGTGGTGACAGCAGCACATTTCTGTAAATCCACTACAAACCTCAAAAGCATTAACACACATCAAAATGAGGGAGTTGTGGCATAAATAATACCCCAATAAAGCATCAAAAAGTTTTTAGACAACCGCTGATCAACCTACTTAAATCAACTATTTAGTCAAAAGAATGAAAATCAAAATTCTAAGCTAGGTGGGGACGAGAATCCAACATTGAAACCCCTCTTCCCAGGGCTTCTTTGTGAGGCATCGTAAACACATAGGATTTCCTCACACCAGGCATCTATGACTTAAACAACTGGGAAAACAGGAGAACGAGAGATTCCCTAGGAAGATTTCAGCTTCTGGGAAGAACATTTCATATAAGCACATAATAATTTAAGCACTTGTGACTAAGAAAACATGCCCCGACTGGAAAGTACTTTCCCTGGATTTCTTAAGCGTACTCCCCTAAATATGGGAGGCCTTAACCAACTCGGGCTTCTGAGGTTTGCAAAGCAAATCTCATTTCACACCCAACCAGTGGCCCAGAACAGTTTCATAAGACCCATCCAAGCCAGTGTCTTCATTGCTAAAACCACCTACCTTGTAGATGTTTCTCAGGAATGGAGACAGTAAGTGTCAAGCACCTAGAGCTTGATGAGCAATAGATACTCAAACACAGTAGCACAGTATTAGCAATTACACTGCAATTATATTTAAGCAGAATAAATGTAAATGAAGATACCACAATGCAAAAAACAAGGCAACTAAGCTATTTTATTTATCTACAATGACATGATTCCTACAACATCAACCCCTGGTACTATCTCTCTGTACTGAACTTTACTCATTAAAAAAAGAGAATGAGCCCCACAGAAGCTGAGATCCACAACAGGAAAGCATGCTTTAGAATGGAGTCCTCCGACATTTCTACACATTGCTAGCTGAATTCAGGGTCCTTTGATAAAACCTCACGTGGAAGAGTTGAGGGAGTTTGAACCTATCAACCAACTATTTACTCTAGGCCATGTTTGTAGATTTCATAAACTAAGTGGCTGCTCCTACACACACCCTCTTTGCAGGGCCAGCGGGTAGACACCTACATTTCAGAATTGCGCCTGTGTTTCCCAGACACATTAGCACTGACTCACAACCTTAACGTTGTCACAGCGAAAGAAAGAACCAGCTTTTTCTCTAATCGAAGTACATCACATTACTGGCTTTGGAATTAGGCAAACCATCATAAGATCCATATTATGGCAATCATCTATTTTCCCAACTCTGAAGTCCTTCATTCAATTCTGATGTCTTGAGAGCCAAAGACTTTAATAGGGACTTTACATCCACTGATAAGAGAACCCTAAGTAATGCCAAAGGAGGAAATGAGTTGAGGACAGGCCAGGACAGAGGACTTACTCCTTCGTTTCAGTTTTACTACTTGACCTACTAGTAACAATGCTTACAATATTCTACCATTCTAAAACGTTCCCACATATGTGATGCATCCGACAGCTGCCTACAAACCTTGCAGGACGATTGGTCATCTAACAGTAGGCATCTCGGGCAAAAAACAGGCAAACCCACATCCAGAACCAAGGTCTGCTATCGCTAATCTTGTGCTCATCATTCCTCTACAACTGAGATGCAGTGTGGAACCTGGTCAAGTCCCTTTCGCCACACTGTTTCAAAGTATCTTTACAGAGGGACTGCTGTCATGGAAGCCACCCCAGTAACCTCTCCATGAAGCTGAATTCCACAGACATGGATAAAGTCCCTCGGGTACATTCAGTTCACTCTTCTCTTTGCTCTCATCTGCAAATCTCTACCCAGTCAACTGGAATGACCATGCAGCTCAGAGCTGACTGTGCCTGGCTGGCAATTTTTGGACTCAGAGATGGTTGGTCAGCTCCTTCCTGAAACACAGATGAGCTCACCATTGATGCTCAATGACCCAGGTTGGTGCATGGTCCTGGTCACTTTTGCCTCATAGGACAAGTCTTCATTCTCTGAGAGGCATCTGATTAACGGTTGTGATTTTTTGGTGGGTTTTTTTCTCCCCCCAGACAATGCTCACAAATAGATGCTTCTTTCCAAAACTACAAGTTAAAAAGTAGTCACTAGGAAAGGGGTATGGTGTTTGCCTACTAGCATTTGAAGTAATATTCAGCTTTAGTCTTAGCAATCATGTTTACAAATGAAGCCCCATCGAAAACATCTTTCAGCTCAGTTCTACAAAGTTCTATTTGGCTTACAAGCGTCCTCAGTATCTTCTGAAAGTTTCTATAACTTCTGGTGACCAAATTACTCTTTGCACAAAGCACTCATTTTTGCTGGATTATTCTCTTTTAAATGCCCTGGCGTTTATAACCATACTCTGTCATCTCTCCTAATGGGGTATTTTAAGATTCTTTTTCAAAGGCTTTGTTAATCACTGCCTTAGCCTTTGGTAAAATTGGGCTTTTAACAAACTGGCCTGCAGGGGACATGTTTTTAAATTATCCTCAAGCTTTCCTTACATCTTCAAAGTTTTCCCAAACTACTTAAAAGCTTCTCAGCCTGGGGAAAGGATGATAAATTGGATGATTCTGCTGTCTCAGTTGCCTGGCGGGGCCTTGGTCTAATCCATTTTGGCTAACCAGAAACTTGCCTCTCACAACCAGACTGCTTCCCCTATTCTGGAACATCCGACACGTATGCTCACTGTGAAATTCTTCACAGGCCCAAAACGGGCATAGAAAGCCCTACAGTCTCCTTCTGGGGTATTCTCAGGGGCCTCAACACATTGTTTTACTCGGTCCTTTTCCTGTCTGTAGAAAAGCCTCATTTGCCTTCCTGGTTCAGAATCTAATTCTTCAGGGAAGTGGCAATTTCAACATGGATCCCAGAAAGACACAATTTAAAATGTCTTTCTAAAGGCAAAAGAGAACATGGTAAAATACTAACTGAGCAAGGACAGAAGACAAGTATGCTCTGTTTAAACATTTCTCTAAGCTATGCCCACATGCAAATCAAAATCACAAGATCATTTCACACCTTTTAGGATAGCTATTATTTAAAACACACACACACACACACACACACACAGAAAACAAGTGTTGGCAAGGGCATGAAGAAATCAGAACCCCTGTGCACTGCTTCTGAGACTATAAAATGGGGCAGCCACTGTGCAAAGTTAATCACAGAATTATCATGTGATCCAGCAATTCCATTTCTACGTATATTTCCAGAAGACCTGAAAACAGAAACACAGACACATGCACACCAATGATTACAACAGCATAATTCACAATGCCAAAAGGTACAAGCATCCCAAATGTCTATCAATAGATGAACAAAATGTTGCTTTACATACTATGAAATACCATTCAGTTTTTTTAAAAAAAAATGCAATTCTAATATAAACTACCACATGGAAGAACCTTAAAGACATGATGCTAAGTGAAAAAAGACAGACACAAAAGGATATATTCCACTTATATGAGGTGCCCAGAATAGGCAAATTCTGTCTTCTCACAGAGACTGGAAAGTAGCATAGAGGTTACAGGGGTCTGGAGGGAAGGGGGTTGGGAGGTGTTGCTTAATGCGTAGACAGCTTCAGTTTGAGCAATCAAGTCCTAGAGACAGTGGTGATGACTGAACAATGTGAATGTACTGGAGACCACTGAACTGTATACCTAAAAATGGTTAATTTACCACAATTAAAAGAACAAATGTGGCAAAAAATTGTCTACGTACATAAATTAAGAGAAAAGGAAATTACCATGTGAAAGGTAACAGAACAATGGGTGACTTTTCCGGGTTCCAACTGTGCCAAGAGCTGCTATAATTTTTAAAACCAGTGCATTAACTCACACCCTCACTGGTGCACAAAGAAACACATGGAGCAGGTCAAACTAACAGTTCAGGGTCAGTGAGAGTTTAGCACTAACTCAGCGAGGCACACGGAAGGCCAGGTTATAGGTTGAAGCCACAGACTAGATGGTAACAGAGCAAAGAAGATACCACATGTGCTAGCCTGTTTTCCTTCTTCTTTTTGTCTAAAAAGCCAGCCCCTCAGTTCTAAGCCCCAGGGCCCTATCTTGATCAATGTGCACAGGTCACAGGAACACCTGTGTGTGTGCACATCCAGCACCCCCAATGCCCTAGACTATCACCCTGAAACCTCTAGGCCCCACCGTCGGCACACAGTACCGACCAACCGCAAGGCTCCTCCCCTGCCCCAAGAGGCTAGCCAGTAAGCAGATTCAGCTGACAGGAAGCCAAGGGATTTTCTGTATGTGCTCATGTCATGCAAAGAACTCCCAAAGTGTTCTGATTAAGCCATACCTCGACTTTTTTTTTTTTTAATCTAGAGACTACAAACCCAAGTTCAACACAAACCCCAAGGAGTTACCTCTCAATCACAGGCCCACAAGGGGCCAGAAAAGGCATCTGTATCATCTGGATTCCAGATAAACTCATGTATTTTCCATTTAACTTAAGGAACCTAGCACATGTCAGATTTGTCTATGCTACCTTACGTTTGCTCGGGCAACTTTACGCGCCCCAGTGAGGCTAGGATGATAAACAGCAATGGGAAATCAACACAGAAGTGAAATTCACTGCAGATACCCACAGAGGACAACCTGTACCTGAATCCCAATATTTCAAGTCCCATTATTTAAAAGCAGACTCTCGATCGGGGAGATCGTGGTACTATTTTTCCAGATCCGTGAAACATTCACAAATGTTAATAACCACACGCTGCTCTAATTAATTACCTGAAATACAATAAATTTCAGAATTTTGTAATTTTTTTTTTTTAAACTCTGTTGGCTTACCTGACCCGTTTTGTTCATGTCTTGGCTGTAATGCTTGAGAAATTAAAACTTATCCCAACAGGGTATAATTAAATGTTAAATACAGCACCTAAAATCTAATCTCATTGAAAGTCTCCTCTCAGTCACATCAGTGTCACCGTGCTGGTTTGACTAGAGGTCAGCCATGGACAGCTCCGGATTCAGTCACTTCCAACTGTGCTGCATTTGTAAAGACTGTGGCCGGGAAGGTGGAAGAAGTCCCCACAGGATCTATTACAGCTTTGGCCTTTCACTTCAACTGTCTGAAAACCTGTGTCATTTCACAGAAGCTGGGTCAAACATCTAGCAACTCCCTACAGTGAGGGCTAAACAATGCTGCAGTTTCTTACAGAAATTAGAAAATGGGTTCATTCCTCATGAAAGTCGCAGACAAAAATACTAGCCACTAGTTACAGTCACTATCTATTCATCTTGCTTTGGAACAAGAAGTGAGTACCACTCCTCCAAGTCAATTCCAGAAATGTGGTTAATTAAGTACACCAAACACCCTCTTCCATTCCAAGAGGCGTCCTTCTCTCCTCCATCACCCCTCTCCAGCCCTCCTAGGACAATGATAAGAGAACAGCTCTGGGGGAGGGGGAACGTGGGTGGTTCAGTCAGTTACGCGTCCAACTTCAGCTCAAGTCATGATCTCACAGTTCGTGAGTTCAAGCCCCACATTGGGCACTGTGTGGATGGCTCAGAGCCTGGTGCCTGCTTCCTTCTGATTCTGTGTTTCCCTCTTCCTCTCGTTCTCTCTCTCTCTGCCCCTCCCCCACTTGTGCATGCTCACTCACATGCACTCTCTCTCTCTAAAATAAACATTTAAAAAAGAGAGAGAGAACAGCTCTGTCTCTTCAATAGTTTCCTACAAAACAGTCTGAGCAGTGCCTCTGAGTACTGAGCAGCACATCTATACAACAATTCCTCCACTTATTAGTCTCTCAAGGAGGTTTCCTCCATCCATGCTCACCAGATGCTCCAATAAATGGGGTTTTTCCAATACCCAGGGAAGCCAACAGGAAGACAATCCATTTCCTGCACTCCAAAGTTCAGAGCAGCTGGCAGCCCCATCAAGGAGCATCTGAATTCAGGCCTTGCACTTGTCTGGATAAAGCCTGCTGCTATTGTTGCCCCTGGTGACCACATTCACTTTGGCAGAAGAAGCTGTGGTAAATATTTCCCTGGAGAGTCAATTCACATCAACCGGGTGCCTTTGTCTAAGCAAACAACTTCTTGCTAATTTATCTTGAGAAAACTCCTCTCTGAAAGTTTACGGTGTTTAAAGGCAGAGTATCTATTCCTTCTGACTTCTATTGTGTATCATGGAGCCTCAAATTGGCTCGAATTGGAACAAACTTAATGTCCTTGGAGAAGCTACCAAGTACAGCATAGGTTAAGAGTGAGAAAGAGGGGCACCTGGATGGCTCCGTCAGTTGAGCACCTAACTTCAGCTCAGGTCATGATCTCACCACTCAGGAGTTCGAGCCCTACATCAGGGTCTGTGCTAACAGCTCAGAGCCTGGAGCCTGCTTCAGATTCTGTGTCTCCTTCTCTCTCTCTGCCCTTCCCCTCCCTCCCTCTCTCAAAAATAAACAAAAAAACTTTTTAAAAAAAGAGTGAGAAAGAGATTCTCTCAAACTCAGTATTAGCTCATGGTTTCAATGTTCCAACACCCACTTCAAAAATAAATAAGTAAATGCGAGCAAGCTCTATTGGAAGTGTGCCTATATTCTAAGTCGTCCAAATGGAAAACACCTAGTGGGAGCAAATGCACAAAACACATTTACAGAGTGACTCACAGTGTTTAAAACTGCTTTTAGGAACCGATATAGAACTTGAGACTTCTAAGAAGCCTATGAAATAAGCTGAGTGTTATCTCTACTGCACAGGTAATAAAGAACACAGCTTATCCACAGGTACTCAAGAACTAGGGAAGCTGGATGGGGAACTTAGGTTTTGACAAATCCAACGGTTTCTGCAGAGACTATACTATCTCCGAGCAAAGAACCTGCATGATTCAAAAAGTCCTCCATCACTGAGCACTGAATACTCATATATATAATCATCTCTGGCATCATTAAAGAAAGCCAATTACATAACAGATCTGACATAAAGCTGCACTAGAAGACAAGGCTTACACGTCTACAACGGGTTTTCTTCATTACAGCTTAAAATGACCCAAATATTAGTGGCCTACGCACAGTGGACTGTGTGGGGAGATATTTTGGATTGGGATTTTATCCTATTTTATTCTATACACACATCTCAACAAGTCTCAGAGAAACTGAAGGATCTTTCTATACATTATTCACACATTTTCCTCATGTTTCCCTGAAAAATAATGGCAGTTAATATATACTCGAGGGTTCTGTCACTTCATAAAATTTTTTGTAATAGCATTACAGGTGCCATCACAGGTGGCAACCAGTGAGTGACTACGGCTGAAAGTTAATGTGTGCATGCAACAGAATGACATCAGAGATAAGAAAATCCAATGACCACCTTGATTCAACTGAAACAGCTAGAAGAGACTGGTAGCAAGTAGTGGAGTGCTAACATGAGAGCTAACTAAAATGGGCTAACGCCTTCCAGCACTCACCCTGACTCTGGGGTGGGCGCTAGTATCTGGTAAGTGAGCCTGCTTATTCAGATTTCCCCTGATGAACTGCCGTGCACCAGATGTCATGGCACAAGGGATAAGAATATCCTTGTTGTTGAAGAGTTGATAGTTTCATGGGGACAGTAGAAAACTTCCATACTTAGCAGTGGGGACATCCACTTGGAGCATCTCCAAGGGCAGGTGACACTGGACGAGAGCTTTAATGCAAGTTACTACAAACAATTTCAGTAAATAAAAGTTCCTGTGGGAGGGATTCAAGCAGGAAATATGGACAAAATTATTCCCCGGCCAGTTAAGTTCATTAAGTACCATGAACTTGCCCAAAGACAAAGGGATAAAAGAAGAGTCTGTATTAGACTGCAATCAGTCAAGGATACATCCTGTAATCCTGGAGATAACCATAGAAGAAAAAAATGTGAAAGAATTAACAAGTCAATAAACAGGAAAAATGGAACCACAATTTTTTGCCTGACTCAAAAGTCAAGGAGAGAAAGAACATAAAAACAGGTCAGATAGAAAACAAATTGTAACGTGGTAGATAAAACCTCAAATATCAGTAATCACATGAAAGATAAATGAATAAACTACTTCAATTAAAAAGTAACAGATAGGGGCGCCTGGGTGGCTTAGTCGGTTAAGCGTCCGACTTTCGCTTAGGTCATGATCTCGCGGTTCGTGGGTTCAAGCCCCGCGTTGAGCTCTGTGCTGACTGCCAGCTCAGAGCCTGGAGCCTGTTTCAGTCTGTGACTCCCTCTCTCTCTGACCCTCCCCTGCTCACGCTGTCTCTCTCTGTTGGAAATAAATAAAATATTAAAAAAAAAAAAGTAACAGATAAAAACACAAAGAGCAAAGGAGAGACACAAGTACATTACCAAAAAAAAAAAAAAATCAAAGAAGCTAAAAGTCATCACTTGGGTCTGTCTTGGTGCCTACGATGAGGAGCCTGCCAATTCAAGCACAATCTTGTGTGCATCAGTATCTCTATCTTTCATAACTCATTTGTCTGCCTCCATGCACTGTTTAAGAAAGCAAATCACTTTATTGGAAAGGCCATAGAAAAGTCTGCTGTCTTGCTGATTCTTTACTGAGCGAGGCCTTGTTCCTCCCAGCTAGAAATAATTCACTTAGTGCATCCTTGCACATGCATATTAAATCCTGCATTGTATCTAAATTATCACATTGTGTTATTGGAAACTGCCTAACGACTTTTCTGAGGAACACTACCAGTCATGGAAAGGGGTCCTTTTTCCCTGCCCACATTCCTTGCCCCACCCTCACCCCTCCCCCAAGTCCCAGCCTCCAAGTACCAGGCTCCGTTAGTACAGTAATAAAACCACTACTGTTTGGTTAGCAGTAATGAGTTCTAAAAGCATCAATGGAGTGTTTCATGGAGAAGGGCTACCGTTAGGTGCAGCAAACACTCCCATTCCCGGCATCCGTCAACTACAGTAGATTACAGCAGCCTTGTTTTAAGCATGTCAGGAATGCAATGAAAAACAGCACAATCCGTGCTCCTCAAGGACAACATGATGTGGCTCAGACAATCCAACAAAATGCCCAGTGACTAAATACACTTATTTCTATATAGGCTGGCTCCACTGTATCCTTGTCTTTAAATGTTGGTGTAATTATCATCCTAGTGTTGAGAGGTAGTTTCTGTTGCTGCCCCCTCAAGACCCCAATATATCAGTCACTTTGACTTCCCGACGGTTTCTCCTACAAAGATATCCTTTATTCCTGTGTATCGGTTGATTCTTCAAGGAAAGGAAGGAAGGAGGAAAAAGAAAGGAAGAAAAAGAGAAACAAAGAATGAAAGGAACTTTGTCCCAGTTGACTGCTTACTGAGCTCAAGGACAGCTTTCTAGCTGGAAGGGTACAAGGGGTAGCTCATTAATCCTCCTGGGTCTCCATTTCCTCATCAGGTTTGCTGGGTTGAACCACCTGGTATCCCTGTTATTCAACTATTTTTGAGCTGTAACAATGGCAAGTTCATGTGGTTCAAATGAATGGCAATAGAAAACGTTTGATCATTGGTTGAGACAGATTACAAAAATTAGATTCCATTTCAGTTTACCTCTATTTAGCTTAATATTACCATGTTAAGTAAATTTCAGGGGAGCCTGCATGGCTCAGTCAGTTAAGCGTCTGACTTTGGCTCAGGTCATGATCTCACAATTCATAAGTTCAAGCCCCACATCGGGCTCTGTGCTGACAGCCTGGAGCCTGCTTTGGATTCTGTCTCCCTCTCTCTCTGTCCCTCCCCCACTCACAGTCTGTCTTCTCTCAAAAATATACAGGTATTTTTAAAAAAAATTTTTTAAGAAATAAATCTCTTGACTTGTAAAATATCAATTTTTCTTTAACATAGCTAGGAGTTAGAGAAGTATTCTGGCAACTTTCTGCCTCGGTCAATCCAAGTTTCTCCATTTTTCTCTACCTAAAAGTTTCTCTAGTTTTTTTGGTAGGGAGAATGGTTGCTGTGTTTATTTTATAGCAGGTACAAAGGCACTTGTCACCTATGGATGAAGAAATACCAGGATGAAGAACTATTCCCCATTCCCTCTTGAAAATGGAAACAACTTCAATATCATTACCAAGACCATCAACATCTGTCTTGCCTTCTGCACAGAGGGGCACAAGGAGGAAGAAAAAGAACAGCAACACATCCATATGTGAATTAGCATGGACAAACTACAGAAATGAGAGAGTGACACAGGAAATGGATATGGAAGAAGAAATTAAGACAGAAGGAAATGGACAGGCTTAATATTCCCAGAGAGTCTTTAATTATTTTGATATTCGTCAATACTGAACTGTCAGAAATGCCTGTTACAAAACTGCTGCTTGACAGATCAAAAATCTTTTGAATACCTAACCATCTGGCTACAGAATATGTATCAGACTAGAACCAAAAATTCTTTCTGCCTTTCCCCTGTCTCAAATGAATTTTCTTGTCTTTAAAAAGACATATGTCTCTTATTAACAGAGGATCTAAAAATAAGTTAATCCAGGCAAAAGTTAAAATCAATTCAACAGAAGACCAGCATAAATTTTGTTAGTAATTTTTTAAAAAAACTAATGTATATGTAACAAGTATGGAGAAAAGGAAGGGTAGTCTGTAAGACTGAAGAGAAGACAGAATCAGAAAATACTCTTCTCTAAAGGGCACCCAAGTGAAATTCTTATACAAACTGCAAATTGTCTATCTTCCTTTTCCCCTTCTACCCTTGGGGAAAAGTTTATCTTTTGGTGTTCTTTCTGTGCCTTGTTTAGCTTATGAAAACAATACAGGGTCAGCCTTCACAGGCCTCCAAATGCCACTCGCCATGACCTCAAAGACAACACAGAAGATCAAGAACCAGCCTCATCTGTACAGGTTATTCAAAGAATGAATTTAGTAAATGATAACACAGTAAAGGAAATGGCAGTTTACAGTTAGGATTCCAGCTGATGAAGAACCCCTGGGTAGAAAGTCTTGAGGAGGAGGAGCTTAACCGCCCAAAAGAACTGTGTCCTAGCATTTGACTTCCAAATAACACTTGGGGTGCTTTTATGATCTCAGTGGGGGGAGAAGGGGACACCATAATGGTGTCACCTCCCCTGATCACAGAAGCTACACACTAGGGCTAGCACACACCCCTGCTCCCTTAAAATGTTTGTTGGGAATGAGTTAGAAGTTCAATTAAAAGCTCAAATCCAAAAAGTACAAATGTTATTTTACGACATCAAATAAAAGGGTACCACCATGTGCTCAGCTCCCCAACAGTTCAGTCACACAGGAGTCACTGACATAACTCATACCACTCAGAGTGCTAGGAATTTGCTGAGATTTCATGGGAGTAAAAGAGAGGTGAAGCTGGGGGCTGGGACAGCACCAAGCCCTAGCTCGTAAAGTGAACACACAATCAGGCCCCAGTACCTGAGCTCAGTTATAACCTTGCTGGCTTACCCACTTAGCCCAAAGTGGGTTAACCATGAAGAAAGGCTGGTCAACTAAATGAACAGATATTATGAGCAATCGTGGGCAACGTGTAGATTCTTAAAGGAAGTGATATATTTCTTATCTTGAGTAGACATCTGCCAAAAGACTTCTTCCAAAAGTCTTTTTCCCCGATGGTGTGTAAAACCCTCGCCACTTTACTGACGCACACACCCAGACACACAAGCAATCATGTCTGCTATTTGTTCAGACTTTTATTGGGGAACATCATTTTACTTCCCCTTCCCAGAATTTCTCTTTTCACAGATCTTATCAAAAATTTACCTGCCTGTATCTAATTCTCTCAGGACAGCATATTTGGCTATCTCTTAGGAAAGGAAATGCAAACTAACTGATGGCTTCCTATGTTTCTCCTAATTCAAAATATTTGCTGGGGGTGAGAAGGGTGGGAAAAGAAAATGTTTCCTTGAGTGTTTCCTTAAGCATTCCAGAGACTACCTGGGAAGCAGGTGGCTTGCTTTCCTTTAACTGGAGGTAATTAACAGTTACCCGCATGCTCAGTGATTTTTGAGGCAAGCAGGTGGAAGAAATAATTTAGGGCAAAAGGCAGAAGCATGTCTCTAAGAGCTGGCCAGCTGTGTAAGGCCACGTTACTCATAACATTAATATCTCTTCTAAGGGGAGATCTACTTTCTTTCATCAGGTAAATACTTCATTGGGGAAGATTTATTTCTTCACCCAGTAAAATAAGAAAATAAGCCTGTATGAAGGAAATAAAAACACTTAAAGATTTGTGGTGAATTCAGAGAGCCATGCACGGACAGACATGGTGGGGAGGGACAGGGTCAAACAGGCTTGGGTCTCTTGGCAGATTCACTAATGAAGTCACAATACCAGCCTCCAGATTGAGTCAGCATTGTTCCTGCATCAGGGAGAAATCTGATCAGCTACATGTTGCTCAGTCAGGCCTGAGAATGCTGGAGCCCTTACCATGATGCCTTTCAGAATGCTCCATCCACCCAGTATCAACTCTGGCTGATCTGGAGAAGTTAGAATAAATGTCGTCCTTCCAGAAGAGGGTCTTGTCAATAACTGACAATCACTCTTCAGCAGGAAAGAGACACCAGTCATATCATGGGCTAAATCAGAGGACAGTGTGATGGGGTGGTGTACAAATCTGGGCGCTGCTGCAATGGGGACTGGTCTGCGGCTACAGTCAACATCTTCACGTGACACGAGTTTGGCACAAAAGCATGTTCACAGCCTGTGTTCCATGTTGACAGCAAGCACTTGGAATGACAGCTGTTTTCTGAAAGCCAGAAGACGAAATTAACACTGATAAAAGGTTGTTCTCTGGGAAGAGGAGTCCAGAAACATGCCTAAGACAGAGCCTTGTTGTTTACTCTTTCTACCCCCAGCACTAGCACTTCGATCTTGCCTTTCCTCCAGAATTATAGTGTTAAAATCATCTTTTACCCCTCTCATCTTGCCTCAAGTTCACACACTTTTTACCTAACACCATGGCTTCTGTCTCTGAAATAGTCCTCTAGTTCAATTCTTATTTTGGTAACCTTGACTTCTTAGGTTGGGGCAGGGGGAGGGGGGCTCAGTGTTACATTACAATTTCAAATCCCAGCTCCATTTCTGCCTGCATAATCGTGAGCAAATTTTTTACACCTCTAAACTACCATCTGAAAATGGTCAGTGTGAGGATTAAATGGGGAAAGGCAAAAAATGTGCTTGGCATGTGCGCAGTCCTTGATAAAGCATCAGTATCAGCAGCAGCATCATGATAAACCACGTTTTCATCCCTGCTTAACTGACCACTCCACCACGTCTTCTGGTACCCACAGTCGCCATTAGCAACCCTGTAGATGCCAACTTCATTTAATATTCAATTATATCCGAGTTCAAATAAGAAGCTTACATTACTGGCTGTACAACCCTCCACCACCACCACCCTTTCCCATGATTGCATTCACACTCCTTTCCTTAACTTCCTCCAAAGTCGGCAAAACTCACTTCTTGCTCTTTGCCTCTTCTTTAGGCTTCTGAAACCATACTCTCGAACCGTAACTTCATCTAGGGTGAGGGCCACGATTTTACCTTCTCTATCTCCTCACTTAACACACACATTGCTATATAAAAAGAATTAGTAAATGGTATTATATCACCTTTATACAACGTTGGTTTTGCCAGCTGCCATTTTCCTAATCCTTCAGAGTGAAATTTTTTTAAGCCAAGCACAAGGCAGTCAGATTTGGACAGAGAACAGTTCATCATTTAGAATACTCCTATTTGGATTTCTTTGGAGAACCTCAGTATCTTGTTATATAAATTAAGAGGTAATAGAGGCACCTGGGTGGCTCAGTTGGTTAAGCGTCCAACTTCGGCTCAGGTCATGATCTCAAGCCCTGGGTTCATGAGTTCAAGCCCCATGTCCAGCTCTGTGCTGGCAGCTCAGAGCCTGGAACCTGCTTCAGATTCCGGATTCTGGGTCTCCTTCTCTCTCTGCCCCTCCTCCACTCATGCTCTGTCTCTCTCTGTCTCTCTCTCTTGCTCTCTCAAAAATAAATGGATATTTTAAAAAATAAAAGAAAAAATAAATGAAGAGGTAAAAATGGACAAAATGCACTTCATACTCTCCATTAATGGCTCTGGACTCAGGACTCAAAGCCAGAGTAAAAATGAAGCCAACTGCAAACCCTTCTTCTCTCTGAATAAATTTCCAATTTTTTTTCCCAGCATCTGCTAAAGACTGGCTTTAGAAATCAATGTACACACATACACACACAAAAAGAAATCAACTCACAGCGAGCATTTCACCCAAGTCTGATAGTCAGAACCAAATACTTCCAGGAAAACACACACACACACACACACACACACACATACACACACACACACCTGTTGCATTTCATTCTATTTCTGATTGATGGAGTCTACAATCTGGGAAAAACAAATAGGAGAAGAATGCTAAGACAGCAGTTTATCAGCAAATGTGAAGCTCCAGATACTGTCGTTTCAACTCTCACTCCCCAGAGACTTGAAATTCATTGATGGTTTACAAACCAAGTGGCAAAGCTTACTCAACCAAAAAACCAAACCAAAACAAAAATAACAACAGACACAGAAGAGAACATTAGGCTCTGATGAACACAAGGTAGATTCACTGTTTAAAGTGTTTTTTAGGAGTGACTGGGTGGCTCAGTTGGCCAAGTGTCCAACTCTTGATTTCAGCTCAGGTCATGATCTCAGTCATGGGATCAAACTCCATGTTGGGTTCTGTACTGTGCAAGGAGCCTGCTTAAGATTCTCTCTCATGGAACTGGAGGGTATTATACTAAATGAAATAAGTCAGACAGAGAAAGATACCATTTTCACTCATATGTGGATCTTGAGAAACTTAACAGAAGACCATGGGAGAGGAGAAGGAGAAAAAAAAAGTTACAGAGAGGGAGGGAGGCAAACCATAAGAGACCCTTTAGATATTGAGAACTGAAGGTTGATGGGGGGGGGGTGAGGGAGCGGGAAAAGTGGGTGATGGACACTGAGGAGGGCACTTGTTGGGATGAGCACTGGGTATTGTATGGAAACCAATTTGACAAATTATATTAAAAAAAAAATTCTCTTTCTCCCTCTGCTCCCTCTTCCCCGCTTGTACACTCTAAGATACATATTTAAAAATAAAGGTGGTTTTTTTTTTAAGTTTTTTTAAGATAGAAATGGTATGTATTATAACTTATCACAACTATTTAATATGTGTTCATTTTTCTACAAGCAACACCTAATTCAAGGCTCCTGGTTAATTTTCCAATATGTCCCTTATTCCAAGTTGGGAGTTACACCCATCTACTTACCCAACCCCTATTCCCTGGCACTCTCCCATCCTCATGGGTCACTCAAAGGTGGAACAGCAATTTTCCAACTCAAGTTACTGAATCCAACTCTCATCCTTTTTTTTATTGTTTTTTATTTTTTATTTTTTTTGAGAGAGAGAAAGGCTGAGTAAGAGCAGGAAAGGGGCAGAGAGAGGGAGACACAGAATCTGAAGCAGGCTCCAGGCTCTGAGGTGTCAGCACAGAGCCCAATGCGGGGCTTGAACTCATGAACTGTGAGATCATGACCTAAGCCAAAGTCGGATGCTCAACCGACTGAGCCCCCCAGGCGTCCTCCCAACCCTCATCCTTGACAGTTCCATCAGTCCCTCAACATACTCAACATGTTTGTAAAGCTACAAGGACTACAGTCTCCTACAGTTTCTCTCACTGACTACCTGTGGTGTTCAAGTCCTATTCTTACTTCTCATCACTGTGATGTTTTCTCTGCCTATAAAATCCATTTTTCCCAGGAAATTGAAGGAAAGACAAGAGAGAGGCTTGTTCCTTAGATGAAACTGACAAATGAGCTGAGCCCCAACCCATGGGCTTCTGAGCACAAGGAAGAGGTAGTCAGCGATAGCAGCAGCAGGAGCCAACAGACCAGTGTGGCAGATCAAACTTCAAATCCCAAAGTGCTAAAAAACAAGGGCAGAAACAGGTTCCTCTTCATTCAGTGCATAGGCCACTTCTGGCTACTGGACCACAATTCAGTAGAAGTAAAGCTCTGGGAACTTTTCCACAGAGCTGAGAAATGCAAACAGAGCAAGGAGGCTTGAAGAAAAGAGAGAGGTCACCACACAAGTTCCATCCAGCTCCCTGAAGGGGCCCTGCCAGGAATCAGCGTGCCACACGGGAGCCAGCACACCACAGGGCTTCAGGCTGCAGGAGTTTTTCCCCAAATGACTTGGGAAAGAAAAGTTAAGAGGCACCGAAAAAAAGGTTATCTGATAGCATTCAACTTATTGAACTTAAGAGTTCAACTTAATGAACTCTTATTCCATTGATGACATGTTCATCCAATTACTGCGAACTGTCTGAACAGGCATTTAGGGGAAATGACATGGTCTGTCCTTAGGAGGTTAAAAAACCTTTCAGGTTTTTATTAAACATCAACATAACTGTAATGGCAACCAATCACCAATTACCTATTTCATGCTCAGCACTATGCAACAAGTTTAATGTCCCAACAGCCCAGTGCAGCAAATACCAGTTTCCCTACTTTTCCAGGCAAAGCAATTGATGCTTGGAGACGTTACTGTTTTGCCCAGGGTTACAGATTGCCAGAGCCACTGTACGTCTGAGTGACTCAACAGCTTTGGCCTTTCATTTTCCTTTCAATTTATCACATTCACTACCTTTAAATCATGAATAAAAATGTTTCTGTTAGGGTTCTGTTCCAGGCACTAGAAACTGTGAACTTCTAATCAGTAAGAAAAAAAAAAAGGCAAACGACACACCAAATACTGACAAGCTGGCAGGCAACACACAGCAGCTGGAAAGTACTAGTACAAACCCTAAGTCCAAAAGATGTGGGTTAGAGATCCCACCTACACTAGCTAAAGGATTTGGGGCAACTCACCTACATTCTCTAGGACTCAAATTTCTCATCTGTAAAATGAGGTAATAATGGCAAAAGCAGTGATTTTCTCTCTAACACTGTTCAGACAGACTCTGGTACTATGATCAAAGTCCTCATCTAGAAGGCGATAGCGTGGGCTCTGAAGGAACTGCCACCATTATCCTGATGGCACCAGCCGAATACAGTAAGCACAGCATTTAAGACACCAGAAGGGTGAGATTACATGATGGGTCCATAACTCCCACATGCTACTTGCTTCCTCCTCTTCCAGGGATCTTCTGCCTGTTCTAACCCCAACTCTGCCCTACATGACTATACCTCCCTTCACTCAGAATGCTAATAAACACAGCAGTAACTTTGGAAACTGAGGTAGCCCCCTCTTTAACCAGAAAAACACCATCTATGGGGGAGCCGGGTGGCTCGATCAGTCAAGCATCTGACTCTCATGATCTCAGTTTGTGGGATCTAGCCCCGCATCAGGCTCTGCACTGACAGCATGGAGCCTGCTTGGGATTCTCCCTCTCCCCCTTCCCCTCTCATTAGCCCTCTCTTTTAAAATAAACATAAGAGAAACAACATCAGTGTATATAACATGAAACCCATGTCTTGTACACTGGAATCAAAAAAGATTTACCCACTTTGCAGACATTTTGTTTCACTGTGGGAAAAACATATATAACATATGTTCATAGAAACATGAAATCACAAAGTTTCAGAGCTTGAAACAACAAAAGAAATAGTCAAATCCAGCCCCCTTCTGAGTCCAGTCCCAAGAGAGAAGACTTGCTCAAAGTCTGGAAGCTCAAGTGTGACAGAATGTCCTAACCCTCATGACGATTCTCACTTCTCTCCATCCCCTTAGCTTCTGAGGAACAACTTAACGTATGAGGTCATGTATTCTTAACCACTTTACTAGATCACATGCAGCTGTAAATACCCACCAACATCAGGATCATTCTACATACACAGAACCTCGAATGAGGCAAATGAGATATTCAAAATCCCACCAAGAACCACAAAGTCATGGCCCAGAACCAGGAAGCAGGGGACTCAGGTGGTATTTACTCCTGATTATCATTTCCTGACCTCAAATCACTTTACTTCACCTGCGCCTGTTTCTAGAAGAGGGAGAAAAGGGAGTTGGACCAGTCTCCCAAGTCCTGTCCACATCCCAAGCTCTTGAATTCTCCATCACCTGGCACAAACAGCAGACACAGAAAAACCTAACACTTTCATGTTTTTTTTAAAGTCACACCAAAAGAAAATTCACAAGATATCACTGAAGGAGAAATGTGTCAAACCAATGTTGTTTTGGGGGTTTTCCATAGAGGTAAGCTTTGTGTTTTCCAAAGGCAAGCAGTTCCCTTTCTCTAGAATAAGGACAGGATGTTGGGAACATGAGTCATTCTGTTAACATTCTAGGTACTGGCCAGCAAGAGGACAGGAACCAGACTGGCTTCCTAGAGAGGACAGAAGAAAACCCAGAAAGGGACAAGCCTTGAATGTTAGGAGTATCTTTGCTTCCCAAGCACTTCCTAATCCAGCCTGCTAGCCTCATTTTGACAACCACCACCACCCCCCCCCACAAGTGGAAGAACTCACTTCTAGAACCTCAGAGTCCACATGTGCAACTAGATAGATGCTGTGGGCAAGGCAGCTTTCCAATGCCAGCAAGACCACCAGCCATTTCCTCCTCATCTGTCCCCAAGCAGACATTTTCTCCCCAACATGCCAGAATGCAAATACACCCTGCATCCGCCAGGACCTTCAGTGGCAGGAAAAGTGAACAAAGACCAGTGAGAACCCCTGACAGGTGCAAAAAAAAAAAAAAAAAATGGAAGAGAAAGAAGATGAGCAACAGCTGCAGTAGCCAGCCTCAGGCCTGTCCCAGGGAGGGCTGGCTGCTCAGCCTGGCCTTCCAAAACTCAACCCTCAGAGAAACATCAACATCAATGCTCTCTCGTGAATGTCATTTTGGAATATATGTTACAAAATATCACATTTGATCATCTTCTCTTTATACAAAAAAATCTTAACATGTATATAGGATACAGATTTATAAACATAAAAATGAAAATCTGGGGCCCTTGGGTAGCTCAGTTGGTAAGCTTCTGACTTTTGATTCTGACTCAGGTCATGATCTCATGGCTCATGATATTGAGCCCTGTGTGGGGCTCTGCTCGGACAGTGTGGAGCCTGCCTAGAATTTTCTCTAACCCGCTCTCTTTCTCTCTCTCCCTTCCCACGTTCACATGCGCTCTTTCAAAATAAATAAACATTAAAAATTACAATGTTTTTTGGAGTCTATTCCTGTGACTCCTTTAGGACAGGGACTGAACACATCCCAAATCCCCACTGGATTTTAACAGTGTAAGTAAGGTTTTCCATTCCCCCCTTTGCTGTTTGATGCCACCACCACATTCACCATTTGGAGTCTAGGAAATCTCACAGAGGAATTATCCAAAAGATAATGATTTCAAATCCTTTCCCTAAATCAGAATTCTGCGTAGTTCCCAGCATGCATTCAACTCATTCATCCATTCATCCATCCATCACTGGGCACCCTAATGACACAAGTACTCAATTACAAGGAGATCATCTTAAGGTTTGAGGTACTAGGAAGAAAGAAGAAATGACCGTTTCCAGAAAGCTTATTTATATTCCTCACTGTTTTTCATATTTAAACTCGATTTGGTGTCTACTTTCCCCATAATTTGCTTCTCTGTACATGTCAGTACTTGTGAGCCAATGCTCTCCTTTGTGTGGTGAGGGGACACAAGAAAATTAACTTAAAATTAACCTAAAATGTTCACGTAGGAAAGAAAAAGCTTGTCAACTGAAACACATTAAATTGGTCAAACGACAGACAAAATGCAACATAAGAGCTGAATTCATGAAGCTCTGGCCTTCATCACTGGGAAGGCCCACTGACAGAAGTCTGAAGATGCATTTCAATGTCAAAAAATAGGCATAGCCTGGTAACATGCTTAAGTCCCACATTCCTTTTACATTTTTTAATTGAAATTACATTACATAATTGTTGACCCACAGTATTCTAAGTTCCAGGCACCCTATAGTGAGTCAACTCACTATATACACATTATGAAATGTTTACCTTGAATGCAAGGTAGTTACCATCTACCACCATACAATGTTATTAAAATAATATGGACTGTTCCCCATGCTGTACCTTTCATCCTCATGAATTATTTATCTTATAACAGAAGTTTGTACTTAAACCCCGTCACCTATTCTGTCCATCCTCCACCCCCTTCCACTCTGACCACCACCAGCTTGTTCTGTGTGTTTTTGTTGTTGTTCTTGACTTTGTTCCTTAGATTCCACATACAGGTGAAATCATATGGTGTTTGCCTTTTTCTGTCTGACTTACTTCACTTAGCATAATACCCTGTAGTTCCATCCATGTCACAAAAGGCAAGATCCCATTGCCTATGGCTCTGAAATTTTCCATCATGTAGATATACATCACATCTTTTTTACCCACGATCGATGGACACTTGGGTTGCTTTCCTATCTTGGCGATTGTACGTAATGCTCCAATCAACATAGGGATGTGTGTATTTTTTCAAATTAATGGTTTTGTTTTCCTGGGGCAAATACCCAGAAGTGTAATTGCTGAGTCATAGGGTATTTCTATTTTTAATTTTTTTGAGGAACCTCCACATTGTTTTCCACAGTGGCTGTATGAACTAACATTCTCACCAGCGGAGCAGGGGAGTTCCCTTGTCTCCACACCCTCACCAATACTCATTATTTCTTGTCTTTTTCACACTAGCCATTCTCACACGTGTGAGGTAGTATCTCATTGTGGTTTTGATTTGCATTTCCCTGATGATTAGTGATGTTGAGCATCTTTTTTATGTGTCCATAGACATCTGTAGGTCTTCTTTGGAAAAAATGTCTATTCAAGACCCCTATCTGTTCCTTAATTGGATTTGGGGGTTTCAGGTATTGAGTTGTAGGAATTTTTTTATATTTTGGGGTATTAACCCCTATCTGATAGATCATTTGCAAACATCTTCTCCCATTAGTTAGTTGCCTTTAAATCTGTTGGTTTCTCTTTCCTGTAAAGCCCCTTTTTAGTTTCGCTGAATTCATTTTAGTTCATCTGATTTTTACGATTTTATTAGCTAAAGACTTGTGGTGTATTTGTTTTAGAGAAAACAATCACAAGGTACGGGAACTGCTCAGCTGGGAGGAGACCAAAACGTAACCAGTCACTACTACATGCTGGGCAGAAAGCATGACAAAGACAGACAAAAAGTTACAGAGAAACCTGTAGTGTCCAGAAATGAGGAAGAACTTCCATAAAACAAGTAAATAAAACAATGAAGAGAATATGCTAAAATGACACAGGAGCCAAATGAAGATCTTTCAATGGTCAAAACTGGAACAATCTAAACAAAAAAGAATAACGTTGGATTATAACCCAAAGAATAAAATAAATTATCTGAGTCTATATCATAATAAAGAATACGCTAAGTAAAGGAGGGGTTGTGGGCAGAGATAAATCTTCCTCACAGAAGAATTCCAAATGGCTTATACCAATACTTTACCTCAAGACAGTGGAGCCTAACTCTCCACTCCTGGACTATGGGCTGGGCAGTGACTCTCTTCCTAAGAGTGCAGTGTGCAAAGAAGCAGTAGGAGGGGGTGTGAGAGAGACAGAGTTCACAGTGGATAAGCCTGGCAAACACTACCTCAGCCAGGTGAGCAAAGTCAACACCAACAGTGACAACTCATGTTAACAGTGCTTGACATGACACGATGAGGTCTTCTTCCCACAAACCCATAACCCTAGTCTAATCATCAGAGAAAAGCATCAGACAAATCCCCACTGAGGGCCATTCTACAAAATATATGACCAGCACCCCTCAAAACTCCGAAGATCCTCAAAAACAAATTTTGAGAACTTGTCACAACCACAAGGACCCTATAAAGACATAATAACTAAATATATAACATGGTATCCTGGATGAGATGAGGTTATAAAAAAAAAAAAAAACACTGAAGAAATATGAATAAAGTATGGGTTTCAGTTGATAATGCATCAATATTGCCTCATGGACTATGACAAACATACCATACTAAGGTAGGATGTTAGTAATAGGGGAAACTGGGTACAAGTACATGGGCACTCTGTACTGTGTTCGTTTTTCTAAGAATTAAAATTGTTCTACAGTAAGAAGAAAACGAAAAAGAAAGAACAAGAGGGCAGTGTGTGAAAGTGAACAGATGGATGGATCTGGCCAGACTCACTTCAGCAGCAACGGCCTATCTTCGCTCGCCACTTCCTACCCCTCACTACGATCTTCAGGGACTAGGAACCGCCACCCAAGGTCCTGAAGGCACGAACTCTGTTGGGGTCTGCATTTGCTTCTGTTAACAGCTGGGCCACACTCAGGGGGCACTCCAGATCTTATCAGTGGCCAGAAGTGAAATGGACACTTTCTGCACTTTTCAAAGACAGAACAGATCCCCAGACCTGCTCCCCAAAAACCCCACTTAGAATTAAGGGAATCTGCTTAGGCTTCCTAGGGCCGCCCTCTGAAGAAGGGCACCTGCGTTCCCATCTCTTTGCTTCTGTCTCATCACTATTGATAAAGGAGAACCAACTCTTAGCACGTGCGGGCTTCTAGAGGGATTAAACGTAAAACTAAAACTACTCAGAAATAGTTCTCTTTTTCTGTGTGCTTCTCTTTCCTAACAATGTCTCCAGCCCCATGAATAGCTTAGGAAACTGAACGTGTCACAGCAACCACTTCTTCAGGCAGCACCTGTCAGAAATCAATTTGAAGTTCAAAGGCAAGAGGGGAGCACCTGGAGAGTTCCAAGGACGGGGAGGAACATCCTGATCCCATACCCTCCCCCATCTGCTGACCTAACAAGCACACCCAAATCCACAGGCCACCTGAAAACAAAAGTTTCAAGTGAAAATGTGAAAACTCTTGACACAGTCATGAGCTTGGTCTTTGACATCTTGTGCAGATTTAAGCGAACGCTTTTTGCTTCCCAGCACTTCTCTCTCCTCTTTCAAGATCAAAAGGGAAGAAGCCCTCAAGCATAGCAGCCAGCCAGGATTTCCATTCAGCTCCTCTACTCAGTGAAAAGGTACTGTGCTGGTTATAGAGAAACCACTGGAACTGTATATGCCTCTCATGTCAATTCATTTGGTGGAAGGAGGAAGGAGGTGTTCAATGTGAACTTTTAAGGAACTTTATCAGGACACACGTATCTGTGTTTCTTTGCTAGGACACATTTAAATGCATGGCTTTTTCTTAAAACAACGAAGAACCACACAAGGACTTCTGTGAAATACTCCTCCTGAAACTGATAAATTCCCCAAACTTCCAAAGCTAAAGTCCCCCACTCCGTTCCTCACTGATGTCTGGAAGTGCAGTCACGTCATGCGCTCAGACCTGCTGAAGAACTGAACGCAGAGTCCTGTAAGTCCGTGCCTCCTGTGTGTAAGGAACCCACTTCCCCGTGCGACGTCCAATGCTTTCCCATCTAACTTTCTAGAGAACCGAGTCACAAAACACTTGCAGCCAAATAAAGCTTCAAGCCTTTTGTGGTCACTGTCTGCCCCATAACTCCTCCGTGGCTGTGGTCTAGGAGGGACAGACATGAAAAAAAATTAGACAATGACAAAACTATCACTTCTAAAGCAGTGGTTCTCAACTGTGGGTGACTCTGCCCCCCAGGGCACACATGGCTAGGTCTGCAGACATTTTTAATGTCCCAAGTGGAAGCAGGAGGGGCTATCCACTGCCACCTAATATGTAGAGGTCAGACACCGCCAACATCCTACAACTCACAGGACAGTCCCCACAGCACAAGTTATCTGGCCCAAGATGCCAAGCCAGTGTTGAAGTGAAGGAATCTTGTTCTAAAGCCCTAAGCCAAAACAAAACAAAACCAAAACAAACAAAAAAAACTTGAAAACTGCCTTTTAATAACTCTGTGTAGGAAAATTTAAGTTATACTGATTCCTCCTCGATCCTCTTTGCAGCTTTCCCCTTCTGTCCCCTCAAGATTAAGCCTTGCTCTCAAGATCTTGTCTTCTGCCCTCCTCCCTTGCATCTCTCCATGACCCTTGTTTTCTCATCCACTCTCCATCCATGGCCATGTCTGGTCTCTGCACAAGAGGTCTACTTTTACAATTGATGACCTGCCATGATCGACCTCAAACTCAAGTCATTGCGATGAAATTCATCATCAGGACCTTGAAGCCAACTCTTCACTACCTGCCCTGTTCCAGTAAATGTCACGCCACTTTCTCCATGACCCTGTTCAAACATGAAGGGATCCACTTTTCACACCATCCTTCCCCACCTAGCCACACATACACCGTTTCTCGGCACCACATATCCAGGACCTAGCACTCTGCCTACCACGTGGAATTCTAGCAAATATCTATTAAATGAAGCAACACATTATTAAAAACATTTTTTTTACTCCTTCCTCACTTCCCACTGTCCAAATCAAATGAATTGCAAAGAATTATGAATTCCACCTCCAGATGTAAAGGCACCCAACTTAAAGGTCCTGCCACAAGTCAAAGCATCCCTATACAGACATCAAATCCATCTTCCTCAAGCATAATCCCCATTTTGACACTTCCCCTCCCCACCCCCCAAAAACATTCAACCTATCAGATTCTTCCACTCTGAACTAGACGTTGGCATTTGGAGTTTGAGGTTTCCAAGTTACCTTTCGAACCTCCTGTCTCCTACTGGTTGGAGATATTTCAAAGTACTTCAAAGATATTTAGTAAGTTGTACCCACCCGTCTCCAGAATCACCAGCATCTACTAAAAAGACAGAGGAGGTGCACCTGGGTGGCTCAGTGGGTTGAGCATCTGACTTTGGCTCAGGTCATGATTTCGAGGTTTGTGAGTTTGAGCCTCGCATTGGGCTCGCCGCTGTCAGCATGGAGCTTGCTTCGCATCCTCTGTCTCCCTCTCTGCCGCTTCCCTGCTTGTGCTTTCTCAAAAACAAACATTTAAAAATAAAAATAAAGTAAAAAGACACTGGAGGCTTCTGTTGGCTCAGAGAATTCTCTAGGCTCCCCTTACAATTACTACTTCCAACATTCTCTCTCAGGTCCTCACACTCTTGTCTTTTGCCACTTTCTACTCCTCTGCCCTTCACTTCCACAAGTTTTCTTTGGCATAGTCACCTGGCCTCAGATTTGACTTCAGTCAATGTTCAGCCCCCACCACTGCCACAGGGCAGCCTTAGGCAGGGGAAACCTTGTCCCCAAGCCCCAGGGGCCAGAGGGCTGCTTCTGGGATTGGTTATCACACATTCAGTATTCCTCACAAAGTCAGCTAGTCAGTCTGCTGCTCCTGGGCACTCCTCAATCTTTCCTATCTCTGTGACTATCAGTTTCTTCCCTCCTTTCTGTACCTCTCCACAACACACCCACATCTTCTCTACCCACCGTAAACGACAGTTTCTCCCTAAAGCCCTTCCTCATTTTCCCACCCACACCAAAAAGAAAGGTCTTCTCTTCTCAATCATTGGTCATTTTCTTTTTAGTGTTTATTTTTGAGAGAGAGACAGACACACAATGTGAGCAAGGGAGGGGCAGAGAAAGGAGACACAGAACTCGAAGCAGGCTCCAGGCTCTGAACCATCAGCACAGAGCCCAATGCGAGGCTCAAACTCAAGAACCGTGATATCATGACCTCAGGCGAAGCTGGACACTTAACTGGCCGAGCCATCCAGGTGCCCCTGGCAATTTCCACTTTGAGACAGAAACTGACACACGTTATTAGTTTCAGGGATACAACAGAATGATTCGCTATTTGTATATTTTGTGAAATGATCACAACAATAAGTCTTGTTAAATCCATTATTACATACAGCTATAAATATTTTTATGGTGATATGAACTTTTAAGACCTACTCTCTTAACTTTCCAACATACAATATTAACTGAAGTCACCAATGCTGTACATTACATCGCCATGACTTATTTATAACTGGAAGCTCATACCACTTGATCTCTTTCACCCATTCTTGCCCATCCCCGACTCCCCCCACCTCTGGCAACCACCGGTTTGTTTCTGTATTTACAAGTTTGATTTAGTTGTTTTTTTTAATTCCACCTAGAGATTATACAGGATTTGTCTTTTTCCGACTTATTCCACATAGCATGCCCTCAATGTCTAGCCATATGGTTGCAAATGCCATGATTTCCTTCTTCTTATGGCTGAGTAATACTCTATTATGTGTGTGTGTATACACACACCATATTTTCTTTATCCATTCATCCAATGATGGACACTTAGGCTGTTTCCATATCCTGGCTATTGCAATGAATGTACTGCAGTGAACATGAGGATGCAGGTACTTTTTTGAGTTAGCGTTTTCACCTTCTTTGAATAAATACATACAAGATGGTGGTTCCACGTTTAAAATTTTGAGGAGCCTCCATATTGTTTTCTGTAACGGCTGCACCAATTTACACTCCCACCAACAGTGGGTTCCTGTTTCTCCACATCCTTGCCAACACACTTAACTGTCTTTTTGATACCAGCTATTCTAAAAGATGGAAGATGGTACCTCATTGTGGTATAGGTCACACCTTTTCATGTACCAGTTGACTGGCTATCCATCTTCCTTGGGAATATATCTGTTCAGATCTTCTGCCCAATTTTAACTGTATTGTTTGGGGTTTTTGCTACCGAGTTCTTTATATATGTTGGATATTAAGCCCTTGTCAGATATCTGATTTGCAAATATTTTCTCCCCTCTGGTAGGTTACCTTTTCATTTTGCAGATGTTTCACTCTTTTAGAATAAGTGCCATATTGCACCTTGTATTATACTCAGTTTATCCATCTGCCTCAGCCAAACTCACCACTTACTTGATGTTTTACCTCAAGTAAATTAAGTCTCCATGTTCTTTCTTCATCCAGAAACCAGGGATAAAATTGATGCATATCTCGGTCATGCAGGTAAGATTAAACTTGAGAAAATGTGCACATGGCTTAAAATGGTGTCTGTGCACCCAAATGCTACCTGCTACCTATCCTTCATGTTTTATCCCTCCCTGAGGGCTTAAAGTCTTATATTTTAATTTCTAAAAAAACAAAACGAAACAGAACACCTGAATGTTAACTTAGCCATCCAAGAGGACAATTATTAAGGCCTAGCAGGGGGTCCACCATGTGTAACACACAATATATAAAGTACTTTACCACCTATGAAACTTGTAGTTCTCATCTCTCTGAATTAGGTATTATTCCTAATTTACAGGATCAGAGAGATTAAGTATTTTGCCTGAAGTCAGAGAACTAGTCTAAATACAAATGCTATGTTCCTTCCTCTCAGCCCACTGCTTCTATGAAGAGCAGTTCTCCCCATTCATGCAGCCGTGAGATACAACAATGAATAAATACCAGGCTCCACCTGGCAAGTTCATGGCTAGAGGACAAACAAGCTGAGAGTTTCTACTAGCTATCAGGGAAGGACGACAGGGAATCAGAAGTTTACAGATGTATTTTCTCCAAAGACCTTCTGCTGATAAATGGAAGCAGTCACAGAAGGAGGCAAAGGAGAAACAGGGAAAGGAAGGAAGGAGAAGGAAACTAAAAGCTGCAAGACACGGCCAGGAAATCACCCAAGGTTCACCCAAGCCTGGAAGTGCTCTACCACTTTTCCCAGCACACCTCAGTTTATTTATTTTCTTAGGTCATAATGGAAAATTACACTTCTCCCTTTTGATATTTATTCTGGAAAGTTCATGTACAATTCCAGCAGGTAATTCTGACATGAAAAAAAAAAAAAAAAAACCCTCAACTTATTCTAAGTGACTCAGATAGTGAAAGAGGAAGGAGCTGAATTATCCAGACTATTTCCTTAAATCTCACCCTACATTCTGCCCATCTGGTTTCCTTACAAATTATCCAGGTGAACCATCTGTGCTTGTGATTTAAAAGAAATTCTTCAAACCCAGTTACCAAGTTCTTACATTTGTAATTTACTATTTTAAAAAAATATATTCTCAGTTTTCCTTCCTGCATATCCTAGGTGAAGCAGGATTAGGTCAACTCTCACTTCATTAAGTAAAGCAACGTTAAATCCAAAACATGCATAGCCTTAATATATCATCTTCCATCAGCCAATTTTACAACACTGCTAATTGCAATTTTAAAAGATGACGACGTCTTCTGGATGAGCCACAGAAAGAGTAATATATTTAGTCTATAAATTCATGAAATACTGAACAACAAGCCAAGTGCATTTCACCTCCATAGTCTTACAACTCCTTAAATGAGACAGGCATTTAGAGAATTTTAGAAATAGTGATGTGGGTAGTGTGCAGATGGGGGAACACGGTTTCTAAAAATGATACAATCTAGGGAATGCTCTTTCAATAATGGGTACTCCAAATGGAGAGAAAAGGTCACATGAGAACAAATAAAAAAGGAATACAAAAAGTAATTTCCCAGCTAATTTTTTAAGATTTTATTTTTTAAATAATCTCTACCCAACATGGGGCTCAAATTTATAATCCTAAAATCAGGAATCGAACTTACAACCCTGAGATCAAGAGTCACATGTTCTACTGATTGCACCAGCCAGGCACTCCTTCCCAGCTATTTTAAATCTTGTTTAACTATACTTGAAAAGTGGCTCGGAAAATGTGGATGATGTGAAAGGCTCAATCAATTGAGCATCCAGCTCCTGATTTTGGCTCAGGTCATGATCCCAGGGTCATGGGATTCACACTGGGTGTGAACCATGCTTAAGATTCTCACTCACTCTCCCTCTGCCCCTCTCTACCCCCCACCCAAAATTTAAAAAAAAAAAATTTTTTTTAAAGAGTGTAACAAAAAAAATGTTGATGACATTGGAACTTTAAAGCCTGGGAAGTAAAAACATACTTGTTCACTGGGACATGAGGGATAAGACAATATCTGCATTGTAAAATCCAGAAATTTTCCCAAAGCAGGAGCCACTAAGCCAGGACACTGGGTTCCATGTCGTCTTCAGGAATAAGCAGGACACGGAGAAATGAATTACCAGAGCCACAGGGGGCTGAGCAGCAGCTCTGGATTTCACTCTCCATTTGGCAAGCAGCGAAACAATCAGTCAATGACAATACTGCCCACTGTATAAAATCAAGAAATTATGAATCCCTTCTCTAAATTTAGCAGCTAGACTCATTCCTGTTTGACTTTTCAAGCCAGTTCAGCCCTAATAGCAAGTATATAGCGTATGACTTCTAATGCAGAAAAAGGAAAAATAATTCCCTCCCATGAAAATCAGAACTATATCCAGCCAAGTTCTTCTCATTTTCCAATGTGGAAATACTTAGCGAGGGCTGTTCAAATGCTTAGTCTAGATCTAAGACACCGAATGAAATAAGAAAGAGGGAGAAAGGCAGGCGCAGTTCACTTCTGCAGCAGTGCCCTGATTAAACAAGGCTTACATTTACAGAACCACATTAAAGACTTCAAAATCCCATTTACTCTCTGTAGTGACAAATATGCTTCGACAACAACTTTCTGCCTCTGTCGAAAGACAGCAGCTCATGAGAATTATTTAAAAACACAAAAGAGTCCACATGACTGTTTTGCTTTCACGTTAAGAAAAAATAAGGTTTTTTTCTTTTACTTTTCAAATTCATTTTTCCTGGTCATCTCACAGTTGAGTATTTGGTTGAAGGACAAATGGAAAAGGAGGACAAAGCCTGGTCAAATTATCCAAAGAAGAACATGCTGTCTTCTGTTAAAGGCTTATAAAAATAAATTTGGCTTATCAACAGGAATTCAAGGAGATTTCTACACTGCCCTCTCATTTTATCTGAACCTGTTGATTTTTTATTCATTCCTACTTTTCTCCAAATGCATACAGAGAATTTTTGTTCAACATCCCCCACTAAGTATTATCACGGTAGTCCGGGTAAACACAAACACAGGTTTCAAATTTCAAATCGAAAGATCATATCAAATTTAACTTTTCATTTTAAGAGACCGGTCCAGATGGTACTTGAGGACCACTGCAGACACAAAATTGGAACCAGTTCCCTAAGCGAAGCTAACAGCCCATCTGGGGCAGAATCAAGCAATGAATCTCATTTAAACCCAAGACACCTTGGAACAGGGCTCTTTCTCTTTGGATTAAGACATTTCGTTCAACCTCTTGCCTAGAACTTCTTGGCGAGATGTACTTTCTATCGTCTGTACCCCAAGCACTGCTCTTCTCTAACTCTCGTGTGGGGCTGGGTACCTCCTGTCACACAGCACCATGGCAACCTGCTTGACCATACAGACTTTCCTGAGCCTGAGTTAGAAAGAACACTCTAACTGCAAATACAGTCAATCAGAGAAGGGCTTCTGCAGCAGGGTTCTTCCTCTGTGAACTGAATAATTGGAAGTTTTAATAGATTTTGTAAAAAGTATAGCTTTGTGAGAACATAAAGTGAAATCCATCGATGGCACTCTAACAACATTCTGGTTCAGCAGGGCTAAACTGTTGCCATCAGAAAATAAAAGGTTATAGGGGCGCCTGGGTGGCTTAGTCGGTTGGTCGTCCGACTTTCGCTTAGGTCATGATCTCGCGGTTCGTGGGTTCGAGCCCTGCGTCGGGCTCTGTGCTGACTGCCAGCTCAGAGCCTGGAGCCTGTTTCAGTCTGTGACTCCCTCTCTCTCTGACTCTCCCCTGCTCACACTGTCTCTCTCTCGCTCTCTCTCCTAGAAATAAATAAAAAATATTTTTAAAAAAAAAGAAAAGAAAAGGTTATATCTATTCTTCATAGTCTGCTGCACCGGGAACAGGCAAGTTTTAATTCTCAAGAGTAAAAAGGCCATTTCTGCATATTTAGCTTTGTAAATTTCAGTAAGACAAGTTTATGCTCATCCTCAATTCATATTTTGAGTCACTTCCGCACACCTATAACCACTACATAAAACATAATTCCTGCCAAACCTTGCAGGGTAAACCTGTGATAGACAGCTAGATGAATGGATGGATGGATAGATGGACAGCTGGATAGACAAGATGGATGGATGGATGGACGGACACGTTTAAAATACATATTTTTCAAAGGCAAAAAAACAATGTTTGTAATATAAACTATTAACTGAACGGCATATTTCTTTCTTAGTGTAGATCAGGTTGTCATTCTTCATTAATAATATTTGTGTACATAAAACCAGCCTTTTTCAGAGAACTACTTCCATATGTATCTACTATGCCTACAAAAGGTTCCAACAGACTATCCTATAAAGCTGAAATGGAAACAGACAAGCCAAGAAGTAAGTGGAAGTGATGTCACAGGCTGGTGACTTCTTGCACCGCAGTGAAAAGTAGGGGCATTATTGTGGTGCAAGGCTGAGATTGAAAGCCTCCAAAGCAGCGCTGGAAACCCAATACTAACAAGGAGTATTCAAAAATGATCCACTAGTGATTTGTTACTTGGAAAAAAATAAATTTAGATCTCCAAATCCAGCTCTACACCAAAATAAATTCCAGATAAGTAGAAGTTAATTCTCTTAAAAATAAGTTTCCAAAGCTAAAGTCAAGTTGTATACTTTTGGACTCAATCTTGAGCAAGGACATTCTAAATTTCAAAATGACAAAAACGACCAAAAGTTGTATTTTTTGATTAGGTAGGAAGGTTAAACTTCTATTAGTCTAAAATGTTGCTCTAACAAGGGAAGTGAGAAAGACAGTCAAAAATTAAATAAGTTGTCTGTTACTGGGTTCGGCACACTATGACCCACAAGCCAAATCCAGCCTTCTCCCCATTTCTGCACAGTCTGTCAGCTAAGAATGCTTTTTACATTTTTAAGTGCTTGAAAAAAAGTCAAGAGGAAAGTTATTTCAGGACATGTAAAAATTATATGAAATTCCCATTTCAGTGGCCATATTGGGCAATAGCCACACGCACTCACTTGCCTATTGTTGGGGGCTGTTTTTACCCTGCGACGGCAAGGCTGAATACCTGGGACAGAAATTGCATGGTCCACAAAGCCTAAAGTAATTACTCTCTGGCTCCTCGCAGAAAAATTTAGCTGACCTCTGACCCATCATATAAAGAGCTTATGCATAAGAAACGCAATGAAGCCCAATAAATAAGTAGACAAAGGGGACTTTTTAAATTAGAAAATACAATAATAAAGTAGAAAATGTTCGCTTTTGTGCCAGATTAAAGCAATCTCTTTGACCTGCCAAATTAAGAAAGATTTTTGGGAGTGCCTGGGTGGCTTAGTCAGTTGAGCATCCAACTCTTGATTTCAGCTCATGATCGCACAGTTTGTGGGATCGAGCCCCACCTCAGACTCTGTACTGACAGCATAAAGCCTGCTTGGAATTCTCTCTCTGTTCCTAGCCCAATCACATTCTCTCTCTCAAAATAAATAAACTTAAAAAAAAAAAAAAAAAAAAAACACAATTTTTGACAAAGTCAACACAATGCCGTCAGGGATACAATGACTAACACTTTGGTGGTGTCACTCTAAAAAGGTACCACCCCTGAGAAAGCCATCTGGCAAAAAGAAACATCTAAAAAATGTCCCTAACTCACTTCTCAGGACATACCTTGGAATGTGGGCAAATTCGTATCTGAAGGTCTTTGTTATAGTATCATTAATACAATGAAAAACCAATTAACAGCTTAATAAATTTCCCTCAACTCTTGTTTCGAACTTTAAGTGCAATCAAGATATATCATATCAGGTACATTTAATGCACTATGTTTCTTCATATTAAAATGGTGACACACTGGGGCACTTGGGTGGCTCAGTGGGTTGAGCATCCAACTTTGGCTCAGGTCATGATCTCATGGTTTGTAGGTTCAAGGGCACTGTGTTGACAGCCCAGAGCCTGCTTCAGATTCTGTCTCGCTCTCTGGCCCTTCCCGACTCACAAGCACTCTCCCTCTCTCTCAGAAATAAACACTGAAAAAAAAATTTTTTTAATGGTCACACACCTTTTAATCAATGGTGTCTCATATATGAGCAACTACTACATAGTTCCACACAAGAGACTTGATTGCAAGGCTTACTTACAAAGATGTGGGGATGGTGAAGGGGGCCAACAAGGGCTGTTAAGGGCAAAAGCAACCTGAAGACCAAAGGGAGAAAGCGTGCTTCCAGAGCCCTGGAAGAGCGCCCACCAGGCAGAGTGATTCCATGAAGGCACTCAGTCAAAGGCCAGCAGGGGTCAGGACGCCGGTACCTCTCTTCTAACCTCAGCCGTCAAGCCCCCCATTGGCCAATCCAAACAGAAGCCCAGAGGACACAGCACCACTGCTCAAGAGGAGGGCAGAGAACACATCCAGGGAGGAGAAAAAGGAATCACCATCTTATTCTCCCTGTCACCCAATGCGGAATATGATAAGGGAATTCCCACTGCTGACAGTTGGTGGAAAGGAGTAAATCTCAAAAGCTTAAGCAATCTCACCCTCGATCACCCAAGAAACCAGAACCTAAGTGTCTTTTGTCACTTCAAAAAGAATTCTGATGATGGGAGATGAGAAAACAGGGATTTGAAAAGTCCAACTTCTTTTTTTCAGAACAAGGATAAGTTATAAAAGAAAATATTTTCCCACGATGTTTGCACACAATGAATATGTTCTACAAATAAGTATTGCTTTAATTAAGGAGAGGATCCCATTTCAACTATATTAAAAAGTTATTTCAAATAGCAGAGGTTGGTTTTTGGTCAATCAAATCAAAGAGCTGATAAAGACAAAGATGTACAGAACTTGTGTTTTCCAGACTCTGGGGACTAGAAAGAATCAATTTCTAGTTCCCAATCTTCTGTATCTTTTATGTTTTTTTAATAATTTTTAATTTTTTAATTTTTATTTTTTTAAATATTTTTATTTCTAGGAGAGAGAGAGAGAGACAGCATGAGCAGGGGAGGGTCAGAGACAGAGGGAGTCACAGACTGAACAGGCTCCAGGCTCTGAGCTGGCAGTCAGCACAGAGCCCGACACGGGGCTCGAACCCACGAACCGCGAGATCATGACCTAAGCGAAAGTCGGATGCTTAACCGACTAAGACACCCAGGCGCCCCTGTATCTTTTATGTTTTAATGTTTGTTTTGAGAGAGAGAGAGCATGCATCCAAGTGGGGAAGAGGCACAGTTAAGAGAGAGACAGAATCCCAAGGTGGCTCTGCATTATCAGCACTCAGCCTGACATGGGGTTCGACCTCATGAAGTGTGAGATCATGACCTGACCTGAAATCAGAGTTGCACGCTTAACCAACTGACCCACCCAGGCACCCCTCTTCTTTATCTTTTAGATTCACTACTTCTCGTCAGAGACCATCAGACATCTGGTACTAGAGACCCATTAACTAGACTTGCTTCAAGTCACTGTATCAAAAACTGCTATAGGGAAATATGGGAAAGCAGATGTCTCACTCAAAATGAAAATTAACTTCCTTTCTAGCTAACAGAGAGGAACTCATGGTGCCAACTGAGAGAGCCCACTTGCCACCCCTAGCACTCCCCTTTCCTCCTATTCCCATACCTCTGTACCCCCTCTCCTTTCCTTTCTCCACCCATCACGCACCCCAACCTGATACACAAGAAACATGCATGGTGAACTGCACTCCTCCCAACTGGTCCCTTCATACATTTCAAGCACACCCACTGCCTTCACAGGTATTTTGTTTATTTACCTGGTTTTTAGTCATTGTTTTCTGAAAAATTAAGTCTCTTTACTTGTGGTCGTTGTGAACATTCTATCAGTATCTCCCAGAATCTATCAGTATCTCCTAGAAGACCATTACGAGTTTTCCACGGTGCTTATTTGGCATTCTCTAAGTCATCCATTGAGGGTTCAAAGTGAAGTCGCCCAAAAGGCATGAGTGGCTGAATCAAATTTCGACACTGACTTCCACTTCTATCGACAATTCACCAAGTCATAATGCTGTAAAGCAAACTGGAAGTTTGGGAATCTGTGCTTAGCCTAAGCTGCAGGAAGAGATAGTAATCTGAGGAAATTAACTCAAGAGTGTGGCTGCCACTGCTATCTTATTTGTTCATGCCTCTGTTTAGCCAAGGAAGGACAGTAACAATCCTTTCAAATAGAGTATGAAAGTTACCAATATCCTATCTGCCTTTGTCTCCAATAAGTCCTACATTTTCATACCTTAGCTCAACAATCACCCTAATCATTATAATTTGCCATTATCAATGAGGAAATCAGTTCTAAGAGGTGTCTAAGATTTCAGAGTTAAAGACCTAAGTACCTCCTCCCTCATAATTGGTGAGCCTTCACTCACACCTCTCAGTTCTGTCTCAACTGGGAAACAGTATCTAGACTCTAACCAAAGAAACCACAGACATTAACACTTCCACTTGATCCATGACTTATTGCCTCATATTGCTGGCCACCTTAACTTTGATTTTTTTTCTTTCATATTCATTTTTAAGAGAGAGAGAGAGAGAAAGAGCCTGAGCAGGGGAGGGACAGAGAGAGGGAACAAAGGATCCTAAGCAGGCTCTGCACTGACAGCAGAGAGCCTGATGCGGGGCTCGAACCCACACACTGGGAGATCATGACCTGAACCAAACACAGATGCTTAACCGACTGAGCCACCCAGGGACCCCTTATCTTTGATATTATTAACAATCCTTGTTTCTAGTCAAGCCGGAGATGATTGTTTTCATTTAAAACATAGTCATGAGCTCTGTAAATGAGAAGTAGATAGTCACAGACATCCATAAACATAACTACCTCAGTAATTTTGAGTTTCTACTTCACTGGTTCTAACAGCACTTCAGTTCATGAATCTCTTTTAAAATGACACCAACTTCCTTTGTTCTGAAAACTTGTGAACTATCAGTCAGAAGGTCCTGTGATGCCATCAGAAAAATTAGCAATTAAAAAAAAAAAACCAGTGGTGACATTAGGCACTTGAATTCTTCGGTTGTTATTATAGATCGCCTCCCAATTCAGGCAGAATAAGGGTGAAGATAACACTTCTTTGCTCACATATCTTGAGACAGTTAAGCTGATCCTTGCACACAAGCATTTTCCTCCTCTGTGCAAGCTCATCTCCACTGCAGCTTTGCAGGGCTAAACATTACCAGGAGGTGGAAAATAAATGCCACTAGAATCTTTATGAATTTTGGTCATTTAAGAAAAGACGATAAAGCAAAGATTTCCCAATTCTTAAAATATTAGCCTAATTAACAGAACAATGAAGCTTCTTAGGAAGCACAAAAAAATTGTTTTAAGAAAACAGACAAAGTCATGGGCATCCAAGACAAGTATGAGGAAGGACAATTTGATGGTAAACACCTGGAAGAACTGTGAAAGGAAGTTCAAGAATGTCACAGTTTAGGGGCGCCTGGGTGGCTTAGTCGGTTAAGCGTCCGACTTTCGCTTAGGTCATGATCTCGCGGTTCGTGGGTTCGGGCCCCACGTCCGGCTCTCTGCTGACTGCCAGCTCAGAGCCTGGAGCCTGTTTCAGTCTGTGACTCCCTCTCTCTCTGACCCTCCCCTGTTCATGCTGTCTCTCTCTCTCCTAGAAATAAATTAAAAAAAACATTTAAAAAAAAAAAAAAGAATGTCATAGCTTAAAAACACAGATACCAGGACGCCTGGGTGGCTCAGGAGGTTAAGGATCCAACTTCAGCTCAGGTTATGATCTTACGGTTCGTGGGTTTGAGCCCCACGTTGGGCTCTGTGCTGACAGCTCAGTGCCTAGAGCCTCTTCAGATTCTACATCTCCCTCTCTCTGTCCCTCCCCAGCTTGTGCTTGCTCGCGCACTCTCTCTCTCTCAAAAACAAACATCAAAACAAACACACACACACACACCATTACCCTTGAGGGTCTACAATCAGGTGTGATGGAAGAGGTTCTAAGATCCTAAAGTAGCTCTTGGACTTACAGACAGTAATATTTACAAAGCTCATCAGGGAAATCATGGACGTCAGGCTTACGAGTATCACAGAGACAGTACCTAGCTCAAAACGCAGATGTAAGGAATGTACATAAAGAAAAGCACTTCTTTTACAATTAAACACTAAGGAATCTCTTAATTACAACATCAATATATATTTAGTAGTAAACAGTTTTAAAAACATTGGTTTTTACACACATTCTGGTGTAAAACATCACATTCTGGTGATGGCCAGAATCAGTCCAAGGCCCCCTAGAGTAGGAACTTCACACCTGCTAGCAGATAGGGCTCTCCACACACACCAGAAGAGCAGGAGAGCCCAGGGGAACGTGGCCATCCCAGAAGCCACCGGGTTTCCAAAGGCCCAGCACACAGCAACACGGTGTCCAGGTGACTGTTCCCACCCATCCCAAGGAAAAGTGGAATGGCCAGCAAGGAATTTTCCAATGTACTCCTCACTACATTCTGTGCACGATGTTCCAGAGAAACATATTTAACATGGTGCATTCTGCCCTGTTACTCAGACCTCCACTTGATGGGCTCAATTAAAATGCTTTAAAACACAACCATGCATGGAGTTCACACTTACACGCTAAAAACTGAACCTCCACTACTGAAGGCAATTAAACAGGACACCCACGCTTCCCCCAGTAAGTCCCAATCTTCCTCCATTAGGCTTGTTTCTTACTTCATACATTTTCTGAATAAATAAGAGAATTTCTCATCTTGTGCCTGAGTAACAGTTCTTAGTTACAAGGTATTAGGACTTAACTAATCACAGCTCATTATTCAACAGTTCGGCATGGAATTCAATTTTAACATTTATCAAAGGCCTACAAAAACAAGACTCTGGGCTGGGGCCTGTCATTAAGCAAAATATCTGTCTGGGGTAAAAACTTAGGCTGGCCACTCATCCAACAGAGATAACACAAATCATTTTCAACCACAGTGGGGTCTGTTCCACTAAAACTTTACTGGGAGCTTGGAAACAGCTCAGACTTAACAGAGAGCAGCCTGGGCTTTAGTATGTAACCCAGACCTGGTAAGCCATCTACAGAGTATGGTCACCTACAAAGCTCATTTCTATTTCCCAAGAAGGGCTTATGCCCAAGACAAGCCACACTTTTTCTTGAAATATCTGGGAACCAGTCCTTCTTCATGATCTTTTCTTTTTAACCAATCCTTTCAAGCTTCCTGGACAATCAGTAAAGGAGGAGGAAGAATGAGGAAGAGAAGCAAACATTGGCCAGTAGAGTCATCTAGTCTCCTAAAGCCAAGTTTATCTCAACCTGCTGCTGGAAGGAATTACATGCACTCTGAAACCAGAAACATTTCATTCTGTATTACTAGTCAATGTACTTCATTAGACTATGGAGAGTAATGAACACAGAAATGGGGTAGAGGGAGATGTCAAAAGTTAGTGATTTATGAGAACTTGCTTCTGAGTTTTTCCAGTCAATGGAAAACTATGTGAAAAGCACCCAAGCCTCAAAGCAATATTATTAGATCAGATAGACAATAAACTACTAGAGACAAGGAGGATTACCAAAGTCCCACAGAGAAGGATAAGCAGGTATATTTAAGGTCAATAGCATGAAACTCAAAATAAGATAATTAGCAAAGGAGATGATAATTAAAAAGTGATAAACTGAAGTCTAACATGTGTTGAATAACTTAATGAAAAAATGGCCATACCATTTACCTCATGTACTGACCCTACCAAGCTAAAAGGGATTTTGTTTTTAAAATTTGTTCATTTTGAGAGAGAAGCAAGGGAGCAGCGGTGTGGGGATCCTATTAACAGACGATCTGAAGTGGCTCTGTGCTGACAGCAGAGAGCCCAATGCAAAGCTCAAACTCACAAGCAGCAAGATCAGAATCTGAGCTGAAGTTGGATACTTAGCTGACTGAGCCACCTACATGCCCCCAGTTGAGAGGTATTTTAAAATCATCTAACTTACCAGGGCACCTGAATGTCTCAGTCGGTTAAGCATCTGATTCTTAATTTCAGCTTAGGTCATGATCTTGTCATCATGGGATCAGGTCCAGCGTTGGGATCTAAGCTGAGCTGAGCCTGGAGCCTGCTTGGGATTCTCTCTGCCCCTCTCCCACTCACACACACAAAACAAACTCTAGAAAAATAAAATAAAATCACAAAACTTATCACTACTAAGGTGTGACCCTCTCAGGGAGAGGGTAAAGACAGGAGGAGCAAACAGAAGAGATCCCTTAATAAGGCAGTAACTTAGAATAAGGAAATAACACAGAAAGAAGTGAGCAAAGGGAAGCTCTAAGCAGACAACATTCGAGGTGCTCAGAAGAGCTTTATATTCAGTGAAATCCATCTCATACTTCCACTTACAGATCAAGGATGAAAACCTGCACCCAGGATTGGAATGTGGGAATAGAACTCCATAAATCATTCCTATCTCCCTGAAACCACTGGTGAAGGAATTCCAGATAACCACCCATGACAGTGCTCCTCATAAATCTCATCAAGGTGTGCAGGTGGGAAGATAAGCTCATCTCATTTTCCTGGTTTCCCTAAAATTGTACTGCCCTCTACTGTGACCAACTATGGAACCTTTCCTGATACTCTTACTTCTAATCTCTTTCCAGAGACATTATGAACAAGCAAGCACATTCCCTCCCACGAGATGTCTGGGACCTTACGACCTCTACCTCAGATGCTGAAGCACGGCTGCTGTCTGCAGCACTGAGCACACGCCAGTTCGGCTTAAGGGAGAAGAGAGCAAGCCCAGGAGGGTGAAAGATAAACGGAGTCATAATGGACAGCCTTGCACTCCAGTTGGGCAGCCAACCTGCTGAGGCAAACACATGGTTAAGTCACTCATTTTAAGAAAGTCAACAATATTAAAAAAAAAAACAACAACAAAAAGTCCAGAGTCTAAGAACATACTTTAAGCCTTCGGAGGAGCCATCTTGATAGTGCTCATAAGTCATTTAGAAAAGAACTTCCTGAACAGACCACAAAGCATGTGACTAAAACCGCAATTAACATTAAAAAGCAAGGAATCCTAACAGGCTGCTATGGTCAACTTCTGCAGACATCAAAGCAGCTGGATGCTTTCTGTGCCCCTCACACAGAGGACAAGGCATTTGGCGCTACCCTGCCTTTCCCAGCCAAGGTTCCCCACCTTGGGTCTTAATACAAACTCACCAGGACAGTGAATGTTATAGGACCATCTGGCTTGACAACATATTACACATTCACAGAGTATGGTTTCAATCACAGCACAGTTGAAACGATTACCCTGGATCTCAGCAAGGTGCTCTTAAATGGAAGAATTTTATACTTTGCCTTTCAAATTGTTTTTATTGGAAGCATATTTGTGAGAACACAGTCAAGGGAAAGGCCTCACCCTGAGCTTCAAAGCCACAAGGGCTTCGAAAACCCACCGAGCTCATTTCTCACCCCCAGCCTCCCTCCCTACCTCCCCTTCTGCCTTTCATGGATACGATTCTATTTCATCTTCACTCTCTGGAAGAGCATGTGTCTGTAGATGGACATCACCAGCGAATCACTTCATTCCCAGTGCAGATGCGGCTTCTCACACGTGTGCGCCTTTGGCACCAAAAACAGATGTTTCACTGTTTAGGGTCACCATTAACTCTTGCAGTAAACAGGGAGTATCAGAAACAGGAGCAACCCCGCCCTCTGTGGGGAGGGGTGTCTCCCTGGAGCCTCCAGGTTAAAAATCTCACTGCCACGGTCACCAGTGATTTAGAGGATGGCCTTTGGAGTTTCCTGCTGAAAAAGAATTCTTCCTCGGGGCATCTGGGTGGCTGGGTCAGTTAAGCATCCACCTCTTGATTCCCACTCAGGTCATGATCTAGCTGTTCAGGAGTTTGAGCCTTACATGCACTGAAAGTGAAGAGCCTGCTTGGGTTTTTCTCTCCTTCTCTCTCTACCCCTCTCTCCCCAGCTTACGCTCTCTCGCTCTCTCTCAAATAAATAAATTCTTAAAAAAACATTAAAGCATAATTTTAAAAAAAAGACTTCTTCCTCTAACATGTTTCTATTATCCGTATTACTTTATTAGATTCGCTGATTACAGTTTCAGGACTAGGAGTGAAAGGAGTGTCCTTAAAGAAACAAGAAACCTAGAGTGTAGCTATTTTCTTCTTTCTTTGGTGGGGGCAGCAGGGTGTTTAAGAGGTTTTAGAACACGGTCTTGGCCCCGAATCAGGAAGGCCAACTTTGCTCAAGGCATGATGCCCGCCCCACCTCCACCCCCGAGCCAGACGTTCTTGCTTTCAAAATCCAGATACAAACGTCCTAAGAAATGAGATGTCCCAGGTTGAAAGAGAATCTGAAGGACCCCGTAAGACAGCCTTCCCTGAGCCAAGGAGAGAAGAGTCCATCTTTCAGCTTGAAAGATGTTCTCCCACTCATTTAAGCCTAAAGGAGAGCTCTGCTTCTGCCCTAGGGAACCAGGCACTGGTCAAGAGAACCCTGCTCCCCTTTCGGTCATGTCAGCCTTCTATCAGACTGTACCTCCCCCCTACAAGCTGACCTCTACCCGTCCTCATGCCATGGCCTGGCCCTCAGATGGTCAACAGTACTGATGCCTGTACCCCAATGCCAGAGCCCTACTTCAACAGCCCCGACTTCTACTGGGCGCCACAGAAACCAGTAACCTAAACTCTATAGAGAGGACACTCTATCAGGTATATGTAAGTTTAACCACTTAAAGAGTGAAGAGAAAATGAGCTCTGGAATCCTGGAATCCTTGGTCCCAAACTGGGTACCCTTACTTATTCATCTGTCACAAGACTTTAAATCAATGACTTCACTCCTCAGAATCTCAGTTCCCTCATCTGTAAATGAGGGATAAAACTCCTCCTTTGCAGAGCTGCTATGAAAATTAAGCATAAAGTCAGCACTCAGTAAGTGATAATCAATAGTCCCATTACTCTATCATGTCCAAGGGCAATTGCAAATGCATATCAGTCTAGAGTGAGATTTTACCAGACACAATTCTGGCTATCCAACTCTAGAAATGTAAAGGGTGAGATCTGTACAACATATGGTGGCTATGCGGATGCAGGACACACACACACACACACACACACACACACACACACACACACACCAGTTTTACAAATTCCTAGTTTATGATGTCAAAATTCTCAAAACAAAACAGATGCTAGTGATCAAACTGCATGACGCCTTCTGCCTTTTTCTTCACAATAAGAAAAAGAAAGATTGTCTTCAACAATCAAGACCTTCCAAGATTAAGTAAATTTCTTAATTTTATTTTCAGTAAATTTGTGAGCAGCTAGGAGTTCTTCCACAACCTCCTTGGATTTCTAAGGATAACATTTATGGTAATTTCACAAGCAAAGGAAACCAAATCTGTTCTAACCATTTTGGACAAATAACTAACAGTAACAGATTATTATAGTTATACAATTATTAATAGCCGCTTGTTCTTGTGTAGTACTTAATACAGAGTTTATATAAGGTTGTAACATTCTGCTTGAAGAGTAAATGATTATCACGAAACAAATTCCAAAAGAAAGTCAAATTTCATAAGAGGAAGTTACAAAACCCAAATTTAGAGCCTACCACGGTACTGCTACCCCCACTGCCAAACAAACACGTACTGGCTCTCAAGAGTCTACACCTCAAAAGGTCCTCTGGATTTCCAGTGCCCACCTGCTTTACTCCTTTCCAAAGTTCCTGAGGAAAGTAAACTTCACACCAGCAGTTCTTCTCCCAGCAATTAAGACTATTACTTCTCTCTGCCCTTCACCCTCCCCTCAACACACTTCTACTTTTAAGAGCCTTAACAACGCAGTTAGAATTGAAGCCTACAGTGACCCTTTAGCCAGCCTCTGTTGGCATCTGGCTCCATGTGGAGGTGGGTGGACTCCCTTCTAGCCTCTGTGTAAGTTTGGCTTTTCCACTCTAAGACCCAGAAAACACAGGTGAAGGTCAAAAAATACCTCTCATGCTTTACTAACACAAGCTTCCTGGAATGACTTTTAGAGAATCCAGAATAACTCACTTCGGGACATCCAGAAGAAGTAAAGGCACAGGCGCACGCACTTTCCTTAATGGAAACCATCCTGATTAAGTAAGTCTACTGCAGAAATAAACACAACTGGCTGGCACAAAACACCTCCATACAAAAATGGAGGACTCTTAAGGATGAGTCAACTCTTTGGGAACCACTGTTGGGTATGTGTTTCCATCAAGTATGTCACTTCCATAAGCACATTTACTTTAAGTGCTTCAAAAAATAGAACTAGATAGTTAAAACTGGTAGGTAAAGATCTGTTATCTGTTAGTCTAAATAATCAGGAGTTACATGGTTTCTTAAAGTGGGCCATTTAAAACATTACTGCAATGCAATTTCTTTTTTTAAAAATGCCACAGCAACTGTGCCGAGTACAGCTATCAGGAAGTTCACGGAAACGGTTCTCACTTCCCACAGCAGTGAGATGCATTTTTAAAAATGAAACAACTGTCATTTCAAGAACCAGAATAAAGGCTATAACTCGTGTGACCCCATGCAGGGTGGGAACCCTGAGGGCAAGAATAGGAAACCATTTCCATTCTGCCCTTTTTGCTGAAGAGAAGAACTTCAAATAAGCTCTCTGCTGTGAACACACACACAGAGACAAGTAGCTCCTCTGTTGCCCCAGGAGTGAGCATGCTTGGGGATCTGGCTTCCCCTCCTTCAAGAGGGCACAGGGCAAAGGATGTGTGTGAGCTCACAAATCATGAAACTCCTCTTCTCAGGGCAGCCCTGGACACCAATCTAAAATTTATGAAATACACGAGGTCTAAGATTTTTGAAATACACCCTGGCAGAGATTTTCCGTGTCTCTTGCATTCATGATCGTTCCTGCTTCTCAAGCTACCCGACTATCATGAAACTATCATCTTATATCAATCCCACATGCTTAAGTTCAACAATTCCAAAATCAAATCAGGTGTTACCCAATTATGACAATACACACGCAGCAACCAATATCCTTTGGCAAGGCTTCATCAGAGTACCACCTCTTGGTTTCAAAACAAGGCTCCTTTTACCTCCTTCCCATTTGACACCAAAAGAAGGAAGCTCTACTACTTATTAAGCACCTACTGAGAGGCACCCCTAAGTATCATGTACATTCTCCCACTCAGTCACGCCAAGTTTCCATTTTGCCTATGAAAATCTAAAGCTCAGTCTAAGTGATTTGCCATAAACTAACTGCACAGTTAGCAACTGACAATGCCAATGTTATCTCCTTGTTGCTACCCTTCATGCTCTCAACCTGGGGTGGCTTCACAGATACCATCAAGTAGCCACAGTGTAAAACAAATTACAGTCAGCCACAAACCAACTACACTGAGTATGAGGGTCAGGAAAAAAATACTTTCCCTACTGGTCAAAAATAAGGTCATTTAGGGGTACCTGGCTGCCTCAGCTGGTTAAGCATCTGACTCTTGATTTCGTCGGAGGTCATGATCTCACGGTTCATGAGTTCAAGCCCCATGTCAGGATCTATGCTGACAATGCAGAGCCTGCTTGGGATTCTTTCTCTCTTCCCCTCTGTCCCTCCCCTGCTCATGCTTTCTCTCTCTCTCAATAAATAAAAACTTTTTAAAAAATACAGTCTTTTAACACAAGAGATATAAGCTCAGCCTAGACTATAGCCTGGACGGCTATAATCTCCAGAGTAATCTATTAGGGGACAGCCACAGAAAAAAGTAAGAGAGGCATTCCAGGTGAAAGGAAAAAGGTGAGCAAGGGTACACAGTGGGAAAAGCCCAGGCTGTGAAGCTCCTCCAGCCTCACTCCCACTTCTCTACACCAGGGTTGTAAAACATTCTAAATACCTCATGAATTTCTGAGAAGTTACTAGATACAGGTTGGAGTTACTGTGTACAAGTAGGAGAGCATGGATAAGATATTGCTGCCTTCATGAAGATCAGAAAGAGATAAGTCATTAGAAGGTGTTTTCACATTTTACAGACGACTTGGCTGCTACATCACCACACAAGCACAAAACTTTCCCAGCAGTGCGCTCACCGAGGTTGACAATGGCTCCTTTGGCTCAAACACAGAGATCCAATTCTGCACGTACAAATGGTTCATTCATTCAATGCATACTTATTGAAAGCCTTCTAGGTGCCAGGCACCGTGCTAAATGCTGGAAATACAAAGATGAACTGGCCTTATTCTTGGCAGCTCAAAGCCCAGGAGAAGGCAGCCACTCTCATTAAAAGGTAATAAATGCCATAAAAATGGCAACTAGGGAGTGACTAGTGTCATTAACTAGGTCCCTGTTCTAAGGGTAGCAGCAGAAACATTTCCTTGATTCACCTTTTTGTCCACATGCAGGCCTACCTCTGTTATGACTGCATCTATTTCTAGTTCACACACTTCTAGACATTTTCATAAAGGTACCATTTCCCCAAATATCATTATTTTTTTTCTAGGATTATGACATCTTAGAGAAATAATCAACTAGATCAGGTAATGAAAGGTCCTTCCAAAAGCTGCCTTTATACCAGTTCTGTATCATTCCCCACATCCACGTGCCCTATTATCTATTCAAGAGAGTCAACTCAAAACCATCAAGCCAGAATGCACAGCATCTCCATCCTTCCCAGTATTTAAGACCTTTCCTTCCAGTAAGTTGTTTTTGTTTTTGTTTGTTTGTTTTCAGCATTTTCTTTACTATATCAAAGCTAGGGATTCAGCACCCACCTAGTCCTGGGGATAAATTGTTATTTCTCAAATCTGATGCAAAGCATCCCCTTCTAGTACTACTGCATCTTTAGCAGGTTATTAAAATAGTTGGGTTTTAAAAGGAAAACTAAAGGGGCGCCTGGGTGGCTTAGTCGGTTAAGCGTCCGACTTTCGCTTAGGTCATGATCTCGCGGTTCGTGGGTTAGGGCCCCGCATCGGGCTCTGTGCTGACTGCCAGCTCAGAGCCTGGAGCCTGTTTCAGTCTGTGACTCCCTCTCTCTCTGACTCTCCCCTGATCACGCTGTCTCTCTCTCCTGGAAATAAATAAAACATTAAAAAAAAATTTTTTTTTTAAATAAAAGGAAAGGAAAACTAAGCAAAAATTATGTTAGCACCCTTAAAAATACTAGATACAAGTTTTTTTTGTTGTTTTTTTTTTTGAGTTTTAAAATTATGTTTTTTATTACTTTTATTTTTTTTTTTTTACAAATTGTTTATTGTCAAATTAGTTTCCACATAACACTCAGTGCTCATCCCCACAAGTGTCCTCCTCCATGCCCATCCCCCCTCCTCCCCACATCCATCAGTCCTCAGTTTTTGTCAGCATTCAAGAGTCTCTCATGGTTTGCCTCTCTCCCTTTCCCCCAATATTTCCCCCTTCTTCTCCCCCTTGGTCCTCCGCTAAGTTCCTCCTAATCCTCCTATACGTGCAAACATATGATACTTGTCCTTCTCTGCCTGACTTATTTCGCTCAGCATAACACCCTCAAGGTCCATCCATGTTGCTACACATGGCCAGATTTCATTGTTTCTCATTGCCATGTAGTATTCCATGGTATAGATAAACCACATCTTCTTGATCCATTCATCTGTTGATGGACACTTAGGCTCTTTCCGGGTTTTAGCTATTGTGGAGAGTGCTGCTATGAACATTGGGGTCCATGTGCTCCTGTGCCTCAGCATTTCTGTATCCCTGGGGTAAATTCCTAGCAGTGCTATTGCTGGGTCATAGGGGAGTTCTATTGTTAGGTTCCTGAGGAACCTCCACACTGTTTTCCAGAGGGGCTGTACCAGTTTACATTCCCACCAACAGTGTAGGAGGGTGCCCGTTTCTCCACATCCTCGCCAGCATCTAGAGTTCTCTGATTGGCTCATTTTAGCCACTCTGACTGGCGTGAGGTGGTATCTCAGTGTGGTTTTGATTTGTATTTCCCTGAGGAGGAGGGATGCTGAGCATCGTTTCATCTGTCTGTTGGCCATCTGGATGTCCTCTTTGGAGAAGTGTCTGTTCATATCTTCTGCCCATTTCTTCACTGGGTTGTTTGTTTTTTGGGTGTGGAGTTTGGTGAGTTCCTTATAGATTCTGGATATTAACCCTTTATCTGATATGTCATTTGCAACTATACTAGATACAAGTTTAAAAACAAATCTGAAGGATGAAAAGCTCAACAATGGAAATATTAACCCTATTCCAATATGACTATTCATTTAGTCAAACACTGATCTATGTATCAAGATGGTCCAGATATATCTAACCCTGAGACCAGTAAAACAAAGTAAAACAATTTGGGGATGTATTTGCCTCACCACAAACCATCATAGTTTTAAAGGAAGTCACTGCAAACAGGCTGCCCCACAGTCCTATCAGAGTTCACCAACAATGCAGAAGCACTAAGAGTAAACCAATAAACCAACAAAGTGCTATAACTATGTTCCTAGCTTCCATACATCAGCACCTGTCCCAAAGGAGGACAGTGGCTTCTGACATAAATGGCTCATCCCTAGCACATAGACACACTGCACAGACCCTCTAAATAAATTTCCCTTCTTCGTCAGCAGGAGGACTCAATGTCACTCTGCTGATAACCAAGTTTGCATTTTTTTTTAATATTTTTATTTATTTCTAGGAGAGAGAGAGACAATGTGAGCAGGGGAGGGTCAGAGAGAGAGGTAGACACAGACTCTGAAATAGGCTCCAGGCTCTGAGCTGGCAGTCAGCACAGAGCCCGACATGGGGCTCGAACCCACGAACTGGGAGATCATGACCTGAGCAAAAGTCTGACACTCAACCAACTATGCCACCCAGGCGCCCCCAAGTTTGCATTTTTCACACACATAAGAACACAGGACAGATGACTGGATCCCACCTCCTTTCCTCTGCCTGGGCGTGTCTCCTAGTTGTTCCATCCCTCCTTCCCCAGACATCTTAACACCCACCTCACCAGCTCCAAGGCACAACTCTCCTCACTCTGGAAAATCTCTCCAGAAAACTCAATGAAGAATCTCATGAATAGCCCACACTTCCACTGATACCATTAAAAAGAGGTAGTACTTGACATTGGTATAACAATGAGTGGTCTACAGAGCACCTCACAACTTAAGCCTTCGGTAAATCCACTAACAGTGCAGGAAGGCAAGTGGGCCATGTATTACCATCCCCACTCACATATGAGGAACGAGGAGCCCCGCCAAAGCAAAAACCACATTGTGGTTGTTTTGCATTCTCAGCAACTTCCACAGACAATGTTTAATTAATAAGAAAGCAAGAAAGGGGTGTGGCGTGGTGGAATAAACATTAGATCTACTCACTACTAACAATGCTGAGAAGACAAAAACGGAAGACAAGGTAAAACATAAAGTCAAATACGTATAACAAGTATCTTATTACATCCAAATGCGATCAGTGTGACAGATTTGTAAGTCCATGTTAGGATAGAGACATGTAGCCATTCTAGCACTAAGCACTACGATCCTGAAAATGATGTATAAATCTTTTTAGTATAGATATTGCTATAAATAAAAAAGGATATTAAAGTGTTAAGTACTACTCAGAGCAAACTCAAATCACATTCTTTCTAAATGATCCTACTTGAGAACATGCTTGCATATAACCTTTCACCCAAACACAGAAATCAATCTCTCTGATCTGATGAAGGTCTAGAGAGCTGGTGAGACTGTTTACGGAGTAAATATAGGCTAAATTTATCTTGTATCTTTTAAATTTGAAACTTTAAGGAGACTTGAGATACAAGCGCCTGAACAGATACTACTGTGGGTGAGTACTGTAGGTACCAACCATTTTGGGAATCCAAATTGAGGGAGTAAGAGTTTTAGCCTCACACAGATTCATACAATGAATCTAAGAATGAGCTTCTGCTGAAGTTCCTACTTCTGTAGCTTCTACAGAAGAGAAACCATACTGGGCAATAAAACTTCCTATGATGAAAGCCAAGCTCTATATCTATACTGGCCTATGTGGTGATTATTACCATCTATAGCTCTTGAATACTTGAAATGTAGCTAGTGCAATTAAGAAAGGGAATTTTTTGCTCTATTTGCATTTAATTAACTTATATCCAAATAGTCAGATATGGTGCTAGTGGCTACCACATTGGAGAAAACCACTATTGAAGGTAAAATAAATACATAATATTTAACAAGAACCCTTTAAATGAGCACAGTCACACCTAGATTTCTAAAAATAAGACCAGATGCATATCTAAGATTTTTTCCTTTCAGGGAGAGAGAAGTTTATTTAAGTAGGGTCCACACTCTGCACAAAGCCCAATCCCACAACCCTGGGATCATGACCTGAGTCAAAAATCAAGAACTGGATGCTCAACGAACTGAACCACCCAGGCTCCGCAAAGAATTTTAATACTAACACAGACCTTCACATTCCAGCAAAGGGAAGTGAAGTCACAACTAAGGTCAAATAAATACAAAGGTCAAATAAATACAAGCCACATTGGCCCTCCATAGCAATCTCTCTCCAAGGTGACAGTTTGCCTACAAGTTCAGCAATGAACCACATGTAAAAGGAAATTAGTATTTACAAATAATCCATTATGTGTCAGCCACTATGACAAGTTCTTTACACTGAGCTCGTATTTCAACCCCACTACAATTCTGACAAGTAACCATCACTCTTCCTATTAAATAACTTGAGAAAGATTGGCAAAAACTGGGATTCCAGCTCAGATCTTTGCGATTCCAGAGGTTATTTCCACAGGACAATACTATGTCCTTCCCAAGGTCTCAGTCCTCTGAGCCTCAGACTTTCAATAATGTGGTTGATCACATATTCCCAAAGTTTCAAAAACCTGGTACTCTCTACCTAGAATGCTGGAAATTTATATTTGTCCTAACCAAGCAAAGTACAATGCTCCGCTCCCAAGAGAGCAATCCAAGTTCCCTTTCTGCAGCTTCCTTAAAGATCTTACTGCATTAAACCCTATAGCAGAGCTACCTCTGAGAGGAGAGCAAAGGAAGAGCATACATACAACAGCCAACATGCACTCATTAATCCTCACTAGTTTCTGTAGACACCACTTTCAGTAGTAACATCACTCTTCCCCTACAGATGAGGCAGCTGGCAGGTCCATCTCCCAAAAGGCCACACTGCACAGCTGCGCCTGTGTGTCCATTCCTCAGACAGTCCTAGCTCCAAAGACCTTCCTCAAATCCCAGCAGTACATGTGACAACCTTGCAGAATTCCCTATGGCAGATCTTCCTGACTTCAGAGGAATCCTCTTCTCTGATAGTACCAGAGACACATACAGAGTTCAAATGATCCTGGCACTGGAAGCGTCAGCCAAAAACAAAGTCACAAGAAGTCCCAAGAATACATACGTCCACACAAAAACTTGTGAATCAATGTTCACAGTGGCATCATTCATGATAACCAAAAACCAGAAACAACAATCCAAATATCCTTCAGCCAATGAATGTATAAAGAAAATGGAGTATATCTATGTAATGGAATATTACTTCGCCATTACATGTTACAACACAGGTGAACCTTGAAAACCTGTGCTAAGTGTAAGAAGCCAAGTCACACAGGGCCACAGATCATCTGATATGAAATACTTGTAAGAAGACAATCTATCAAGACAGAAAGTAGAAGGGTAGTTCCCAGGAGGAAGTGGAGAGTGACAGATAATGGGTAAGGGGTTTCTTTATGGAGTGATAAAAAATATGCTACAATTGAACACTGGCAACTGTTACACACCCAGAATATACTAAAAACCACTGAATCAGATTTTTAAAGAGAAATATCTTATGGTATATAGACTATATCTCAATAAAGTTATTTAAAAAAAAAAAAGCTCCTAAGATAACCATAACAAAGTAATGGCAGGAGCCCAGAGGGGTAGAACCCATCCAGTTTTAGTTAAACTGTTAACTAAAATGAGAAAGCCAAATGGTGACGTTTTCCACAAGTCTTCCCTAGATTCAGATTGAAACTTCACAAATTGTTTCTCACTGAAACCTTTAAAAAACACAAATGTCAAAGAGAAGCCAAGAGGATCTCCAACTTACAAGCCAAGAGGATCTCCAACTTACAGATAAGGAAACTAAGAGTTTAAAGAGTTAAAGAGTTCAGAGATAGAAAACTAAGTCCTACGTATGTACCTTTAACTTTAGATGACCCACACAGAGGTCAAAAAGACCTTCTAATAAACTCGTGTCCGCACTGAACCTGACATTCCCATGTACTATTTTTTTCCTCCCCAAATATGAATGGATTAGACTAGATCATAATCAGTCCCTGAGAACTTACCATGTGCCAAGGTCTATTCTAAGCATACACACGATCTTATAAAACGTAATCCTCCTGACCCCCATCTTCAGGCATGAGATTTAGGGTTATATAGGGTCCTGCTCCAGGGCTTGTGCCTAATCCCTTCAGGGTCTGAAGAGCCACTACTGGTGGCAAAGCTGGTCAGCAATGAACGGGGGACACGACTTGAATTGTCTGGCCTCCACCATCTGGTCAGTGCTCTGGATACTACTTCTCATTTACTGCAGACTGATAAAATCTCAAAGCTCTTCCCCCCTAAAAAGGTTCTTTAACAAAAAGAGGTAGTTTTATCCTTGGGTGCTAGAGAGCAGTAAAACTCAGCTCTCCAATGACTTAACTCATCAAGGAAACAATAAAAATAACTCTTAGTTGTTTGAAAAACATGTATATATTGAAAAGTTTAATAACATCTCATTCACCAATGGAAAACCATAGTTCCAAGTCAACAGCAACAGTGAGGAGAGGTGATCGCGTCAAGGTCTAAAGGCAAGAGCAGTGGGGAGCAGGGACAGAAGAGGTACTGCCAATTCACCCCGGCTTTCTGATTTCAACAGGCTAACCAAAACCAGACTGAAGAGGAAGCAGGCCTCTGAAAGAGTCTATACAGGTGGGCTGGGGTTATGGAAAGGGTGTACAGAGCAGAGCGTGGAGTAGAATCTGGAGACAAAGGACAAAGAATCAGCACATGGGATCACAGGCCAATTAGAAGTCGATGTGGCAGCCAACTAGCCTGGTCTAAATCCCTATTCAAACTAAAGTAGGTTTAACCAAAGGGCAGTCATGGGGTGCTTACAAAAAAGCATCTGCACAACATGTTCTCACCATCCCCCTCTCCAGTTGCTGTCTCAAGTTACTCAGCCTTAATTTGGCCAATGTCATAAATGCAAAACCATTAAAATTAAGACTTTTCAGTTACCAACCCCAACTTCATTCCAGTTATCTACCTCTTTTTCAAACATCTCAACTGAAATAACCCATTGATAGAACTCCTATCTTCTAAATTCATATTGACAACTGAAGACCATCACTCAGTTTTCTGGCATTGCCAAAGTATTAGCTGATGAAGAAAGTCTAAGTGCTAAAGACCACGGTAAATGCACTGTAACAAATGCATGGCTGAATATACTACAGAGCCCTGATGACCAGACCTGTCACCCATATGTCAAGCATAATGGTTTCTCTCCCTTTTAGCTCTTAGAAAAAATAACCCAGCCTCAAAGTGATAATTCCTCCAATCCACTCTTCAGAATTTAGGGTAAAGAATTTCCCCCTTGTAGCCTACCTCTTAATGCTAAACCTGTTACTAAATCTCTTCATTCATTCAAGTACTATTAATTTAATGACCATTACATACACAACTGAGATGTTTCCTACCCTGAACATCACTCTGAAAGGGGAAAGTACCTAGAAGCAAATCCTCTACATGCCCAGAATTCTGCAGAACAACAATATCCAGGAAATTCTCTTTTGTATGCCAAACATCTCCTAGCCTACTTCTCAAATGCAAACCTTCATCCAATCCTGTGCCCTCGTTTTCAGTGCAAAAATACGAAAGAGATAAATCATGCTTCATAAATTAGGTAGAACTCGCATAGCCCAGATTTCTAAGAGTTAAAAAATAATCCTCTCTATCTAGGGATTTCCTTTAAAATCCCACTGAGCTGAAGTGCTCAGAAACAACAAACTCAATTCTACTCCTCTATCTACATTCTGGAACATGTAGGAGAAGTCAAACTCTACCCAGCTGTTCATGGAGAAAATCTTCAACCAATGATACCTGTCATGAGGGACCAGACTTTTCCCATCACCACTAAATGTCCAAAGAAGTTCTTTTAAGAGACATTCTCAAAACCTCAAGCCGAAGAATTATACTTGATTGGTCTCATAAAGAACAGCCAAGTCTTAACAAAACTTTAGGGGCAGAGGAACAATAAAGGTAACTTGGTTTAAACCTTTCATTTAGGGGCACCTGGGTGGCTCAGTCGGTTGAGCATCCGCATTTGGCTCAGGTCATGATCTAGTGGTCTGTGGGTTTGAGCCCCATGTCGGGCTCTGTGCTGATGACTAGCTCACAGCCTAGAGCCTGTTTCAGATTGTGTATCTCCTCTCTCTGAACCTCCCCTGCTCGCTTGCTCTCTCTCTCTCAGAAATAAATAAAACATTAAAAAATAATAATTAAATAAATAAATAAACCTTTCATTTAATGTTCAGAAAACTGGTGGAGAGAAAGGGGAACTGATTTGTTCCCTGTCACACAACCAGTTAGTGTAACAGTGGAACCAGAACTCTGATCCCTGACATGGATCCTGGGCTGCTGGATTCCACCATGTTCTCTTATATGCCCAGCACAGTCACAGTAAGGTAGGAAAGGTGCCCATGTCTTTTGATTCCCCGACACCTCTCCTTAAAGTCCTAATAGTCTTCCTATCCTCAAATGAGCATTCGCCTCTTCCTCAGATTTTGTCAGCCAACAACAATAGGAAGAAAAAAAAAAAGAGCTAAATAGTCCTCAATAAAAATAAAGCAGCCCCATCTCAGATGACTGGAAAATGGGCTATAAAAACTAATTACAATCCATTGAGAGGAACAGCTCTTGCCTTCAACTGATATTATTAAATAGCCACTATTCAGGAGGCCCAGAGGAAATGGCAAAGAAGTTCTGAGAAGTGCAAGGTCAGCCATAAAGATCCTGCCAAGGTTAAAACACAATGAGGGAGGTCAAGGTCTTCATCAAGGCAAGTGAGTACAGAATGTAAACTCTGCACTAACATGTAGAAGGCATCCCAAAAATAAACATGGGTCATCTGTCCGATGCTGTAATGGACTTTCTCCCACAGGACCCTATGCCAAACTCAAAATCTAAAAATAAACCAAAACCTCCAACTATCAAGACAATAACTATGAATTCACAGTGGATGCTGTGCAGAGTTTATTTAAGCTAATAAGGCAGCTGACCAAATCTCCAAGAGAATCTCATATAATGAAGAGATTACGAACAATATATCTGCCTCAAATACTCAATTAGACTCTCCACTGGTGGACCTCTAACTATAGTTCGTCTCCCTACAAAGAAATCCTAGAGCTCAAAAATTTTAACAGTAATACATATGGCTAGTAATACAGGCCAATTAGTATATTCATTTGTATTAACTGAAATATTTTCATTAGCCCTAAGAAAATCCTTACCCTAAGGTGTATGAATTCTCCCAACCAAACTGAGAACTCTGGTCTTCCAGGAGTTTCCTTCTTCCACTCCATGTATGAGCTTAAGGAAGCTGCATATTCGTGTTATTGGACCATTAGAATGAGAAAAGCCTCTAGGGTTTTTCTAAAAATCAAGTGTCCTTCTGCAGTAGCCAAGTCTCCAAGAGAGCTCCCAAACACCCTGGACTCTTGGGATTCACACCCTTGTATAGCTACACTCGTAAGGAACAGGGCTGACTTGTGTCACCAATAGGACATCCCAGAAGGGATGGTAAAGGACTTCTGAGGCTCCGGAGTAAAAGACATTGCATTTTCCATCTTCCTGCGTCTCAGACTGCTTGCTTGCTTTGGGGAAATCCAACTTCTTTGTTGTGGGGATAAGCAAGCAGTCCATGGAAACACCTTCACGAAGACACAGTGAGGCCTCCTGGCAATAGCCAGCAGCAACTCGCCAACCATGTCAAATGAGACACTCTGAAGCGAATCCCCCTGCCCCAATTACACCTTCATATGTTGGTGGCCCCTTCAGAGGCCTGCAGCCTCCCTCACAAGATATCCTGAGGCACAAGCACTCAAATTCCTGGGAACTGGAGATAGAAATCTCAGAAACTGAGATAATGTTTACCATTATTTCAAGCCTCTAGTTTGTGAAGTAATTTGTCACACAGCAAGAGATGATGAATATGTTTTCTGATTAACTCAATCTTCCAGAAATAAAAGTAGAGCACCTTTTGTTCTTATTTTTATTTGTGTCCTTTCCAATGGTTCAAGTGATTCCCATCACTTCTTGATCAACTCTTCTTGGCAAAGAATTCATCATTCCTAAGGGATCAATTCCCCTATCATTTGCCAGCCAACCTCTTCACAGGATCAACACATGCTGGAAGTTACTGCTGAAAATCCAACTCAACCACAGTCCATCCTAATGCTAATAAAAATTCACATCACTTGAAGGGATATGAAACAAAAACTAGGTGTACAGAAATAATCTGCAGTCACCTGAGCTTTCCCCTTGTTAAAACAATTCAAATCCCTGAACTTCTAATGCCTCTCCTTCCCCTCAGGCTTCATCCCTCTACCCCACCCCCACTCATAAAATTGAGCAAGGAAGGAACCATCAAAACTACAAAATCAAAAAGACCCAAGGAGATGCACATAAACAGCCAAACAATGGTTCATCATTTGTTATAAATGCCTTTTCACGAAATACTTATTGATTCTTATAGAATCCCTAGAAAATAAGTTGCTTCCCCCATCTTCAAAAAACAGGGCGATGGCTATTTTCCAAGGAACACAGAAACAGTGAGAACAGCCATGAGGTCCCACATCCTTGCATTCTTTCACACTAACTCAGACACCATGTGCCTGCTGAGGGAAAAGAGAAATGCTTTCATGTTAACTAGGTACATGTTCAGTCATGGAAGGCTAAATTGCAGGTCTCAGTGGCTTAGGCAATCAGCATGCAGTGTTTGCACAAATGAACCTCTACCTCCTTCAACAGAGAGCCTTCCCAGACCTACAAATTTTGAGGATTACCAGGGATGCAAACAAATTCAATAAACGAAGTATCAAAGGCAGGACCTCAAGCAAATAGTCATTACTGAACAATGAAAGCCACACTTAAGATGAGTAGACTGTAACTGCAGAACAAGCAATGGTCTAGGTCTTCTTTGCCAAACAGCCTCACAGCTTTCGTAAGCACAATTTTGGACTTTAGTAAGATGAGGAAGCTGGTCACATTCATTAAATTACAACCCAACAAGGTAATGAACCTGCAACCCTATGTAAATGTGAGGGAAAGCAATAAATGAATTAACCACTACTATCTCCTCCCTTTGTGACAAGATGGTCAAGTAAATCCCGAATGTGCCAAGTTCCCCCAGCCCTTATACGGTTTTAAAACTATACAAATACCTTTTTTTAAAGGCATGATTTAAAGAATCACTTTAAAAGATATTGCCTAGATTGCCATCCCTTTCTCAATTGGATACTTTATTGCAGAAACCTAAGGAGCATCTCATGTAGATCTACAAGCTACATTAAATTCAGAGATGCCCAGACTGAAAATATGCAAAAGGAAAAAATTTAGTCTCCCTGATGCCTTACCAAAATATTTTTGACCACAGCAGTCGTATTTTATGCCCTTTTTTCCCTCACCAAAATTGAAATTTTAGACAAACAAGAGGTAGATAAAGCTCTGCTATCTAAAAATAAGGAGAAAAATGTTAATTCTTTAAGGAATTCTCCTTCAAATACCAAAAAACAAAAGACGGATAAAAACCTCCACCAACATCAAACTCCTCCTTTCCCAACTGACCGACAGTTCTTCTGCTCTGGATTATTCCCTTCCCTTCCTTCTTGTCTCCTGTTATTCTTTCCTTTCTCTCTCTTTTTACAATAAGCCTAAAATGCCAACCAAAAGAGACTCCAAGACCACTGGTCAACCTGTTCCATCCTTCAGAAACAAGAGGAGAAACCAATACTTTTCCTGTTTAAAGTTCCCTCAAGGAAGAATGAGCTGTTTTCACTGCTTAAAAAATAACTTCACGAAATGAAATTGAAAATATGGCCAAATGTCCCTAGACCTTAAGAGTAAGAACATAAAATACATGGATCAGGAATTATTTTGCTTACTTAGCAGCAATCAGACCCTGATAAGAGTTTTTTGCCCATTTCAGAAATATTTTGTAAAATTCATGTAGGATTGGCGCCTGGGTGGCTCCGCTGGTTAAGTATCTGACTCTTAATCTCAGCTCAGGTCTTGATCTCAGGGTTCTGAGTTCAAGCCCCATATCACACTCCATGCTTGGTGTGAAGCCTGCTTAAAGGAAAAAAATCTAGGAAACAGGAGGGCTTGGGTACCTCAGTCAGTTGAGCGTCCAACTCTTGATTTTGGTTCAGGTCATGATCCCAGAGTCATGAGATCAAGCCCTGCATCAGGCTCCAGGCTGGGCATAGAACCTGTTTAAAATTGATTCTTTCTCTCTCTTCCCCCCTCCCTTCTCTGCTTCTTCCTCCCTTAAAAAAAAAAAGTCTAGAAGATAATCCTCTTAAAGACGAGATATTATACAGATTTCAGTGATTAAACTTAAAAAGAGAAGGCACCCAAATCATCTTTAATTCCACAAAAATTTATATATGAAAGACAATCACCAGATGTTCCCCATCACCTCTAGGTAGAAAACAAATGGAAAAAGGTTTAAACTTCAGCAAAAGGATTCTGAGACCCAACATTTCTATACAGCAGATAAACTAGTCCACTAAGTTTCAAACATTACATTAGCATGCACATCAATTACTTGTTGGATCCTGTTAAAATATAGACGGGGTCAGAAAATTAGGGACAGGAAATGAAAGTCTGCATTTCTAACAAGTTTGCGTGTGACTCTGGTGTTCCTAATCCTGGCACCACACTTTAAGGACAAGGAACTAGACCAGAGTGGCAGGACTGTTCATTCTGTCAATTCAGTTGACCATCTCTCCAAAGGACTGCTTGAGCTACACCCATTGATAATGATCAAGAAGCTAGCCCAACGGCAGCAAAGCATATAAACCTTCATCATCAATGAGCCTTAAGATGGAAATTACAAAGGACACCGAAAAGTAATTGTGAAATACCAGAATTCAAAATCTCTTTGAACCACATTCATAGGTTCCTGGAGCCCTGAGGTGTGGTTTTAACCTGGTAGAGAGGAAGGAAGACAGATGACCTCATACACCTGGAAGACAGACTGATTTCACAATCCCCTGCCAACCTGTTTTACAAATTATCGGTGCTCTTAGGGATCCAAAATATTCTCCAACTGGTGATGCCTCAGATACGGAAATTATTGCTTAAGAGCTCTGTCAACTGAAATATGGAACATTTGAGTACAAAGGCATTCAATGTGTAGAATCAGGACCTCCTTAGATGGAATAATCCACTTTTTTCCCAGCCCTATTCTGAGTAGTCTGCAGCAATTAGTTACATTTTCATCAGAGAATAAGAGTATAAATGCATACTACCTGAAGTCAGGACTGCCAATATACAATAAGAGGGCAGCCTCCTACACCAACAAGTAAAACAGAACCACCCTCAAAGCATTTAAACCAAGGTACACTACATTTGAAGCTGCAGCTCTGCTAGAATTATTTGTGTGTAGACCTTGTATCTCATCCAGCACACTTTATTACCCTCCATCCTGCATCAGGCAGTCTCTAACACAGCATACGTATTCAATAAATACATAACAGAGGTTAATGCACAGGTCTTGTTCTTATGAGGAAATTTCAATACCTCTAATAAATCTCAATACATCCTCATCCTCTAAGATACTCTATGCAACTGGCCCAGTCTGTTGGCTCTATCAGTAATGTGTCAAATTCCCAGGGGAATTATTCCTTTCTTCGCTGTTCTACTAGATGAAGGCTTCTGAACCTGGAATCCACAGACCTCTGATCATCTATGAATGAGTTTCTGGAACCAAGAGTTGATTTTTACACTGAGATAGATCTGTGGGCCTCTCTCGATATAAAGACCCACAACTTTCATAAAAACCTCAAAGGAGTCCCTGATCTAAGTAAGAACCAGTAAGAATGCAAGTCTTGCCCTTTTCTTACAAGACGCCACCTCTCATGTCTGCCCTTCCTTCATTCTTTCAAGATCTTGTCTATCTCCACAATCCTTCATTGCCTGATTAGGAGAGTAGGCTTTTGATTGGGCTTTTCAACTCTGACTTTATCCACTGTAAGCCATCCTAAGATTGTTCCCAGATTACATTCCTAAAACAGAACTTCTTTCACAACTTCTCTTGTCGCTTTTACAGGCATCTTCAGTTCCAGTCCTATCAACCACATGCAGCCCCTGAAAACACATCCTCACCTCTGGGCCTTTCCCTAGAAGGCCTTCCCCCAAAACCGCTCCCCAACACTCCCCAATCCCATCCCACTCACGCTCCACTCTCCAATTCAAGAGTCAACTCTTCTCTGGTTTCTTTTCTAATTCCTTGTCAATCTCTGCCCTAAAGAACATATACCACCTCTGGACTGTCATTTAACACAAACGTAAATGCTATATAGTAAGACTATAAAAATACATGGCCTTTTCGTCTCTGTAACTTCACCATAGTACCCAGCACATCATGAATCCCCAATAAACCTTCACTGAATGAAACAGTAAGTCACATGTTCTGTGCTATGTACATAGTAGGTGTGCAATACCATAGGTGAACAGTAAAGTCGTCAAAATACTTGTACTTCATTTGCTATCTCAATTCTCTGAATCCTCACAGCTTAAATAAAGATGTTATTTACAGCTTGCCGGGAGGATGTTCCAGATGAGCAGGGGGAGAAAGCTCTCAATTTTCAAGAACCCATTATTAACAAACTTCACTCACCAAGGGAGACAATTCTGACCTCTCAGTAACACAGAAAATAGTCCAGCTAAAAACTTTCTTGAAGCTGGATTTCAGATACTAAACAGAAACGTTGTGGAAGAAACTTATTTATGTAAGATCAAAGTCTCAGACTAATTCCAAGATCCGACTTAGTCTCTCCTAGTTGCACAATTCACCATTTTGCCAGGAAAAGTACCCCAAACATATCTAAATAGATTAATTTATTGGAAATACTAGCCATGAAGCTGCTTCAGAAATTCTGCCAAATTTGCTATTGCTACATTAGATGGTCTCAAGATACGTTTTATGGTTCACTCATGTTTTGGTTTAAAAGCCTGACTCTCTGGATGTTATCATGACAAAATGCAATGGCAGAACAAGAGAGGCATAAGACAAAACTGTCAGCATTTTCTTTCATTCATCCCTTAGGTAATCCACTGTTAAGTAACTCCACACACATTTTGCAGGCCCTTGTAAAGAAAAACAAACAGTATTTGTTGACTGAATTTTAACCTTAGCATTTATGGATCTGGTAGAAATTCCTAAAGGACATGAAAACTTCACTGAAAATGACCAAACATGGTCTGAATTTCTAAGGTACCCAAGGCTTACCCCTACTTCTGCTGTCCCTGGCTGAGCTCCCTCTCCCATAATTTTAACAAATGTAAGGGGAAGAGCGCCCTCACAGAGACCAAGTATCTCAGGCTCCCCAGGCACCTACCTCAGGGTGATTCATTAATACCCTCAGGCAAATAACCAGGAAAACCCAAAGCTGTGCATTCCAACGTAAGCATCAAGAACAAAGTATTAACCCCAAACTATGTGGGTCTGGTATGGCAAAATTAATTGATGCACAGTTGTCTATCAGATAGCAAATACAGAACTCCAGCCACACTGAAGCTATCAAAATAGTGCCTTCTCAGAAGCGATCAAAGTGAGTAAAGCCAATTGAGAAACCCTAAGAAACAAGGGAGACAGAGGATAAAGTGTTGGCATTAGGAGGTAACTTACTAACAGAAGTTCTCAAAAGAAATTCCAAAAAAAAGTCTTGTAATTCAGTCATCTTCCTATACGGATTCAAACAGAGATTCTTGGGAAATGAAGTAACACATAAGGAGTTTCATCAGTTTTCACTTAACTACAAGTCAAACATCTAGAACCAAACAAAAGGTTTTTAGAAGTTTGTTTTGTTTTGTTTTTGGTAACAGCTTTATTGAAATATAATTCATCCCTTTAAAGGATACAATCCAATAGTTTCCAGTATATTCCAGGGTTTGTGTAAATCATCATCACAATCAAATTTCAACATTTTTATCACCTCAGCAAAAAACCCTGTATCTTTTAACATCCCCCAGGATCTCCCCAGGGCCTCTCCATCCCCCAGCCCTAAACAGCAGGAATCAACATCTTGTCCCTATAGATTTGCCTGTTACAGGCACTTCATATAAGTGGAATCATGTATTACGTGGTCTTTTATGACTAACTTCTTGGGCTTAGATGATGTTTTCTAAGTTATCCACATTGTTCCACATAACAGTACTTCATTCCTGATTATGGCGAAATAATATTCCATTTTATGGACAGATCACATTTTATCTGTCCATCAAGTATGAGCCTGACTTTTAAAGGAAATGACATTCAAGTCAATAACCTACCTAGTGGGACTTTGTCAGTGAAAGGGTTTCCTGAGGTCGGAACAGGCTTAGCGTCAGACACCATTCATCACCACCCATGATTATCAAGGACAACAGTTATGTCTCTTCTAAAGCACCACAGGCTGTTCAGGGCCTTCAACACCAAAGTGTCAACTACCAAACACAGTACTCATTAGAAGAAATGACACTATAGTCCCTTTCACTCTGAGTTTCCTCCTCTGTAAAATATCCCAAGTGATTGCACTCAGAATTAAATCCTCTCAGGAGTTAGCTCGCTTTACCACTTTGATGGAGAAGCAGAATGAAGCTAAGATAGATAGCGATTTGAAGGTTACAGTAACAATTAAAAGCAAAGTTAAAAGTCAAACCTAATTCTCCCGATGCCCATTTTATTTTCACCACCCTGAACTGCCTCCTTACACTGTACTCAACGTGATCCTGCAGAAATGATTCAGAATGTGTGCCAAGACTCCAAGACAGGGACGTTCATCTTGGTGAAACTTAAGATGCAGCCCGAGACAGACCATCCTGAGACTCAAACCACAAGAAACTAGTTCAATTAACTGTGAGACACCCATCCCCATTGGTGTAACAGTTGGCAAGGACTCCGAAATTCTAGTTAAAGAAAAGATGTTGCTGACCTGAACACAAGAGGAAACAAAATCATACTGGCAGAGTATGTAATAGAATAGTTAACAGTGCTGGTCTCCGGGCTATGGAATTAAAAACATTGATATTTTGTTCCTAAAATGCATTTTCTCATCTCTTCTACCAGGAGAATATACTACTCACATTAGTAGAAAAAATTACTCTTAAATATGGTTAGCATTCACATGGAGTGTAAATTGGTGTCTTCTATTTGGTAACTTCACAGTCACAAGACTTTGAAATTCAGCATAATGCCTCTTTCCCTATTATTCTGTATAAAAGAACTTCCCTCTACCGAAGCTCTTTGCAGGATTTATCCCACATCCATGTTCTGGGAATGGAAGAGAAGTGTTTATTCCCATTCGCAGTTAATAAAGTCAAAATACAAGAGATCTCAGGACTATGGATGACATGACTGCGATTACAGCCCCTGGGCTTAAGTCATTCCAGCCCTCCTGGTTCAAATGTAAACCAGAAAAATAAACCCAGGAAAAATGATTTTTTGAGAACTGTGCCACTTTGTGAAGTCTACAGGTGTAAAATGTAGGCACAGAGAAACAAAATATCAAACCACCCCCCACTGTGATAATGTTTTACTACTGAAGTCAAGAGGGGCAGATGTGGCTAGAAATACAGACACAAATAATGAGGACAATTACCTACAAAGTCATCAGAAAGTTTTAAAAAGTATACTTGAAACAAAGCAGAAAGTCCCAGAAGTCACCCACAAACAATTCAGATCAGACACTCCACAAGGTTGCCCTGTGATTTTGGTTTCTTATTTTTATTTCAGTGGAAGTTACTTCATTAAGGAAATTAAGTTGAAGAGATCAACTAAAATTTCAAACAAAAATTTGTCAAGCTGTGTTATCATTATCTAGATTCCCACATGTGTGAAACATCATACCTCAGAAGACATACCAAAGAAGTTACCAAACAATTGAAAGGATGGATGGATGGATGGATGGATGGATGGATGGAAGGAAGGAAGGAAGGAAGGAAGGAAGGAAGAGAGAGAAAGAGAGAGAGAAAGAGAGAAAGAGAGAGAGAAAGAGAGAGAGAGAGAAAGAGAGAAAGAGAGAAAGAAAGAGAGAGAGAGAGAGAGAGAGAGAGAGAGAGAGAGAGAAAGAGAGAGAGAAAGAGAGAGAGAGAGAGAGAGAGAGAAAGAGAGAGAGAGAGAGAGAGAGAAAGAGAGAGAGAAAGAGAGAGAGAGAGAGAAAGAAAGAAAGAAAGAAAGAAAGAAAAGAAAGAAAGAAAGAAAGAAAGAAAGAAAGAAAGAAAGAAAGAAAGAAAGAAAGGTGTTTTACTTTGGAAGTATAGTATTTCCCAGATAAATGTTTTTCTGGAAAAAAATTAAGACTGTAGATCTAAATATACTAACATGCCTACTATAGTAAGCTCTCTTTCTCAATATTCTCTTGAGTCTTGATTCTCCACTGTTTATTATACAGTCAACAATTTTATAAGACAAATGTTTCCAATCTCTGCATAACCACAAAGAACAGACATTGGCAATTCATCAAAGACCTAAGTAATCTCATGATCAAATCTAAAGAGTAAATAATTTCTTCGGTTTGGGCTTTATGAGCTAAGGAGTTTAAACGATATCTGACCAGGTGGCTTCAATACCATAGTACAAATAATTTCTGGAATTTAAATCATATACGTGCATCTTTCCATCTGAAAGACAACCATGTTTTAGAGAATAAAATGGTATAGAAAATAGAGTGCCATTCACTTAGCAAAGATAAATATTGTCTTAGGAAAGAGCATCTTTCATTTGGATTTATAGACCCTATATGTATTGGGCCAGGAGTTTAACATGTGCTTTAGCATAGGCTGCAATCAAGAGTTTGAAAGACACGGATTCCAAGAATCATCTTAATTCTCTGAGTGGCCAATGAATATTTGCTTTTCAGAAGATAAAGCATAGCTCACGTGTTAATACGAAAAAAGTGACCAATTCTGAGAAATGAGGCGGCAATTGCTCTGAGACACCTCACTGTGAACATCTCTGACACTTCGTTCACCTTCCTGGGAACAAGGAAGTAAGCTGTCTCCAAAGTACAATGGTGCTATCGGTGGCTTTCAGAGCCCCTCCATGATGCTTCAGTTGCAGTTCCTCCTGAGGAGAAATTAACAGAGTGGCACTCCATTTCAGTGGGCAGCCTGCAGCTTGTCACAGAGGGACGTCACCCTCCTAGGTGATAGTTACTTCATGCTCGTTCCAACCCCCACCCCTGCTGACCCCACCCTCCATCTTCACAGAGGGAGAGAATGCAGAGCAGAGTAGTGGAATGTGTGCTATGGAGTTGACTGCCTAGTTCAAACCCTTCTCAACACCGAGTAACTTATTCCAGTATTACAGCACTGTTCTGAGAACTATACAGAGTGCTCACACAGTGTTTGATCCATAGAAAAGCCCTCAAAAAGTGGTAAAGTTCCTCAACGCTGCCTTGCAGAAGTAGCAAAACCCTCATCTAAGCAAATAAACAAGGACAGAAAGAATATACAAACTTTCCCCTTCTTCCAAAACTACTCAATGGCCTCGTAAATGGTGATCAAAATAGCTAGACATTAAGAAACCCTCTCACCAATATAAAAGATGGATTTGATAATTAGTACTGAAGCCAAAATGGTCACCTGTGTGTCCTACCTCCCATCCACACCTGGTTCAATACACATACAGGGGGTCCTGGGTGGCTCAGTTGGTTAAGTATCTGACTCCGGATTTTACCTTAGGTCATGATCTCATGGTTTGGGTAGTTAGAGCTCCGCATAGGCTCAGGGCAGACAGCACAGAGCCTGCTTGAGATTCTCCCTCTTTCTCTGCACCCTCCCTACCCCATCACACTCTCTCAAAATAAAGAAGCTTAAAAAAATAAAAATAAAACACACATACAACCCCATACTTAATTCCTGCTAAATAAAAATACTTAAGTTGAAGAATTATCTGTAAAGACAGACAACCTCTTAGGCCATAGCTACATGTATGAAATTAAATGGTAAACTGAGGCAACAGTTAAGAATGGAAGCTCAGATACCAGGGAGCCAGAGTCCAAATTCTGTCACTTATTTGTGTGACTTTGGACAAAGGTGATAAATTTCTTTGTACCTCAGTTCCCCTTTTAGTAAGACTAGTAACCTCTACTCTCTTAGGTTGTTACTAAGATTAAATGCATTTAGAGAAGTCCATAAATATTAGCTGCTATTATTAAACATTGCCCCAAAAATCTCAATCTATGATCATTTCATGCAAAGATAAAGGTTAAAATGGATGGCAACCAGTTGTTTAGTTTATGTTTTTAAATCTTATAACCAGAAATAGATTATCAACTCCAGGATGACAGCTCACTGCTATTACTCAATCTCTAACACCAGGTAGGTACTAAAACATATTAATTCACTGATACATAGGCAAGCTCTGAGTAGCCTAAGAAATGAGCTCACTAGCATCAACTACACCAGAGGAAATTAACCACCTTAGGGAGCACTGCAATCATAGTCACTCAACTTTCAAGATGGATGTACCCAGGACTCAGCAACAGTACTTTTAAGTATATAAGCTTTAGAAACCAACACTTGTGCACCTGTTGACATAGACAAGGACTGTAATTATAACAGTTTAAAAACTGCAGAAAATACTTAAATGTCCATCAGTAAGGTAATACTTGATTCTCAATCTTCACAGTGGTCATATTCTAGACACATTCGGCGAATACTCAAGCATTGCTCCTAGGAGAAATACAGGGTTAGGTTTCCACAAACCCCTGGTCACATCATTACATACAACTGTTAAGCAGGTTTCTGTTTGAAGACATTTTACTTAATACCTATTGTTGACTGATGAACACTGAATTCTCAGCCAACAGCTAACTCATGCCTGAGCAAAGCTGATCTATCACACGGATTTTCTTCCCAAGGCACATTTCAGTCTTCTTGGGCTCAGGAACATAGGAAGCACTTCAGCATTACGCTGGGAGCACTCTTCCTTTTTACATAGCAAAATCACGAGCAAGAAGCACCAAAATGTGAAAAACACGGGACTAAATCGAATGCAAAAAGGACAACTGCTTGCAGGAAGGACTGAAACAGGAAAGCAGAGTGCCACCACGTTGTCTGGCCTCACCTTATAAGTTGCACATCACGTGACTCCTTTTTCACCACCCTGTGATCCATGAATGACCACAAAAGCACAAGTACTGATTTGGGGGTTACAAATAAACTTTATTGAATGAGCATATCTGAAAATCCAGGATCCACAAATGAGGACGACCAAATGTAAATAATTTGTGGTACATTCACTCAACAAATACGACTCCCATCACTCAACAAATGGGACTCACAAGTTCAAGAACCCAAAGCTATGTGCATCTACAGGAGTACTTCTCAAACTCAATGTGTAAAGATTCAAAAGTACATGTGCACGAGATGCCATTTCTATAAACTCAAACTGTCTATTTTTGCCAAATGTGCACAAGAACACCAATTTGGTCCAGTTTTCCTTGGAAGAGGGTAAGAAGGAAATGAGGACAGAGAAGCCTGATCTGCAATTTTTTGTTTTCTTTAGGTAGATGGGTATTTTACCCAACTCTTCTGCAACATTGGGACTATTTCCTCAATGGACCATGTCCATCAGAACTATTTTTCAGTATTGAAGGACATGAGCTACAAGCCCCACGCATACTTTACAGCAGTAGTTGCATGAAAGGAGATTTCCACATGAAATTACAGTGCCCATTTGGAGCAGTGATGCAAATCCTCTAACAGCATGACAGACTACCACTATTACAGGGTCTGTTTGCACAGAATGAAAGGATGCCTGTAAGAGAGAGATGAAAAGGACAGAGACAAAGGATCAATTTTTTATTTCTAGATACACCCTGGGTATCTGCTGCTCCTTTGAAGTGACAGGGTTTTCTTCCCAGAAGGAATACATGCAGCACAGGGTGGAATGATCCCAGAGCAAGCTTAGTCCCTAAGACATCAAGGGAAAACCATAAGCCCTAAATGAATTATTCCTAGGATAGGAGAGAAGGTTGGAGAAGGGAAACTCTGGAGTGAAAACTAACATAAAAATAGTTCCTGGGGCACCTGGGCAGCTCAGTCGGTTGAGCATCTGATTCTTGATTTCGGCTCAGGTTGTGATCCCAAGGTTCTGGGATGGACTGAGCATAGAGCCTGCTTAACTATGATCCTCTGGGCCTCACACACTCTATAAGAAATTAAAAAAAGAAAATAGGGGCACCTGTGTGGCTCCATTGGTTAAGCATCCAACTCTTGATTTAGGCTCAGATCATGACCTCACAGTTTGTGAGATCGAGCCCCATGTCATGGTCTGCACTGCTCACGTGCACATACACTGTCTCCCTCTCTTACATAAAATTTAAAAATAAAATAAAAACAGGTCCTATAGTCAACAGCTGGATAAGACCCATTAGGGTCTTATTTCACCGGAGTAAAGCAATGGCTTTCTTGGGGCAATGTGAAGGATATCATCTAACTCATGATTCTCTTTCTGCTCAAGAAAAAAACTACAGGTTTTTGATGCTGTTATGTTTCACTTGCAATTCCCGTCTTTGTTCACTTTTGGCAGTTATGACCGTGAAAATCAGGGTAAGGTCTACCACCTCACCAAAAATACCAACATCGTGATTGATGTGTGATTCAAAAAAGCTGTCAAAATGGATGCCCTAAAAGGCATGAGTCACGTGGCAGGGCTGGGCATGCTCATATTTTTGTACCACAGTATAATCCTTTTCATCTGGACCCTCTCAGAGTTGGATTACTTCCTTTCATTCAATTCTAAGGTAAGGGGTACAGAAAACCGCACAAGAAGCCTGACAGATTGGGTTCATACCTTCATTACTAAAATCTGAAAATTAAAGCTCCTTGATGTGGAAATGGGGCACCAACAGAAACATGGATACAGCTTCAGCCAATGAGATTTAAAGACCCTCAGGGCTCTGAAAACAGAAAGAATTTTATTTCATACTAGTCTGACAGTTCTATCAAATATTCTTTTATCTAAGTATTAAAAGTAGAATCCCACTTTAAAATTTAGGGCAAAAGTGACATTTATCACCTGAGAGAAAAAGGAACAACTTTCCTCACTGGAAAGTGAGAAAGAAGAGTGTGTAAAAGGTATCTTCAGAAAATTTCAGGCTCTCATTTCTAGATGGTGGTAGTGTACTGATCTGAGGTGAGAGGAGCCTATTTCACATGCTTAGCTCTGCCTGATTCAGCAAGATTAACTCTGTAGGAAGTAACCCAAAAAAACTGAGGACCCTTCTAGAAAAAACAAAACACGGGGTAATTGGAGAAATGCAAACTATCATGACTATTACTTTGCTTCCTAGATCAAATCAGATGGCATTGTATTTTTGATTTGAAACAAGGACAAAGCTGTTATTAAACAATGCTCATAATCTCAATCAGTTCAAACAGAAGGCCATCTATACACAAGTCACACAAATCCTTTTTTGCCATTATTGGGATTCAAAATAAAGTCCAAATGACTCCATCCATCCCAGAATGGAGCTGGAGCCAAACAAAACCTCAACAGCAGTTTCTTCAGGGCCCAGATGGTTATGACCTTGAATGTATTTTCTCATGTGAACTAGCTGTTTACGGGTCACAGTTGTACACTGCATGGTTGTTGTCTGCTCCAACTGTGAAAATGCTAATGCTTCCATCAGGTTCTGAAACGGAAGAGTCCAACACCCCGTGCAAGAATTAATAAAGGGAAACTTCACTACAATGGAGTAGTGAGGCCTGAAAGGAGCATTCTCGAGAGGTACCTACCATTCCACACCGATTACAGGAAGATTGTCAATTACAGACCTCAGCAGAACAACTGTCAACAGGAAAGAATCAACTACAGGGTCTATCAGGAAAAGAAGTACACTACATTGTCTACACGAAATTGACAATCTCAAGTCAGCCAATGAAAAACTGTCATCACCTTCAACTCCTGCCTTTCTTCAATGGGACTTTGCATAACAAACCCACCCAATTTCCTCCTCCTCCTCCATAAAATAAAATGTTCCTCTCCTTGTTGCTTATTGGACTTGCCTACAGTTTTGCTGTAAGCTAGCGTGCCCCAAATTTTAATTTTCTGCTATTCCCAAATAAACCCATTTTTTGCTGCTTTTAAAATGACTGCTTTACTTTTAAGCTTAACAACTGAAACACCAGATTTTTCTAGAAAGCACAAAAGTCAGGGATCAAATTAAAATATCCAAGTAGAGGCTGCATACAATGGACCGGGAAACATTCATTAAAAAAATAATAATAAAAGTTCAGTAGGTACAATCCTAAGATGAGAATAAGAGAGCACCAGCTACCAGTTAAATTCTGGGTACTCTTTGAATTTGATGTTGATGATGGTTTACCTAAAGTCCCGTTGTAGTCCATAGCCTAACCCCTAACCTCAGCACTTTAATGAAATAAAATAATACAGGTGCAAAATAATCAGAATCACCACTTTTTGTGAAGTGCTCACATGAACTCCACAACTTGATTGTACTAAGCAACATCATTTGATATTCGCAGCAAACCAAACAGGGAGCACTGGAGCTCATGCAACAGGTATGGCTACCCAGACTTAGACCACTCCACTAGGGAGTGGCAAAAATCCTGATTCAAACTCGGGTCTAATTCTAAACACTGTATTCATAAACAAGCATTTTTTTTTTATTATTAGTGTGTGTGGGTATGTGTGGGTGTGTGTTTTATTTCTGAGAGAGACAGCATGAGCAGGGGAGGGTCAGAGAGAGAGAGAGGGAGACACAGAATCCAAAACAGGCTCCAGGCTCGGAGCTAGCTGTCAGCACAGAGCCTGACACCCACGAGGCTCGAGCCCATGAACTGTGAGATCATGACCTGAGCTGAAGTCGGACACTTAACCGACTGAGCCACCCAGGCGCCCCAAACATTTTTTTAAAGCTAACCTTTTTTTCAACAGTTCAGTTAAATGCCCATTATGGGTCCTAATGATCCAATGCCATCACTTTCTACAATAAGCCTTGTAGTTACGGCTGCAAGCTTTCTAGCAAAGCGACTGCAGCAGAAATAAAGCAGCTGCCTCCATTGCCAATGCATGCAACCTTGGGGGGTGGAGGCGTGAGCCTCACAGTCCATCACTCTTCAGGGCAGAATCCTCTACCACCTGAAAGGTTGTCCCTGGGAATTAGGACGTTTTACTAGGTCCTTCCATGTCATTTGTACAAACACACTTACAAACAAACCCAAATCTTTAAGCATTCAGGCACAGAATTCATTTTGTTTACCCTTTATGAATTACGTCCTTCAGCCAAACTAATTAACTTGTCCAGATTGATCAGCTTACCTAAAATGTTGTAAGACTTTGCCCTTAATATACCTGTTCACAGCACATTATTTATGTAGCACATATATGTAGGATAAATGCCTTTACAAGTCCTATTTTCATTTTCACATCTATCTACTCCACTAGGCAGTCAACTCCTCAAAGGCAGAGATGATGCTTTTTTCACTTTTGTGTCCCAGCATCTTAACAGTGTTTTGCTATGAACAAATTATTTTGTGAATAAGTGAATGGGATTATATGAAATTTATATATTAAAAATAAACAACCCCCAACATATAGCCTACTAATTAACACAAGATAATGGTTGTTCCCAACACAAGGAAGCCCAAGTCTGTGGGTTATCACTGAGCACTGATCAAAAGGCTTACTACACAGCCTTCAAGCTGTAACAACACGGCCATTTTACTAAGGACATTAAGGAAAAAAAAATACAAAGGTTCAGAGACAGTTGTCTGAAAGAGAGCCTTCAGCAAGGCTTCAGAGGACAACTGTTACTAGAAAAAAGCCAATTTGATTGCAAGCTTACTTGTCCTTTACTATTTCAACAGTGGACAGTAGCTTATTCATCCAGTGCTTATTTTATCTTTAACTTTTTTGAAGGGTATATGTAGTTACTGTTGGTTCTGGGTAGATACCAACAAAATTAATACAGGCTAAAAAGATACTGAACTTACCCTCACAGGGCTTTCGATTTACTCTGAACCACTGCATTTCTATCATATTTATATGTTTAGAATTGGGAATCAAAACAGTATGTTAAAGGGGCGCCTGGGTGGCTCAGTTAGTTAGCGTCTGACTTTTGATCTCAGTTCAGGTCCTGATCTCAGGGTCCCGAGATGGACTCCGCATCAGGTTCTATGCTGAAGGCACGGAGCCCGCCTGGGATTATCTCTCTCCCTCTCTCTCTCCAGCCCTCCCCAACATGCATGGGCACACACACTCTTAAGTAAATAAACTTAAAAAAAAAAGAAAAAGACAGTATGTTAGTAAGAGCTTTAGAGTCAACAAAGCTGATTTTCACCTTCAATGCCTTCTAGAAATGTGTGTCCTCAGGTAAGTCCCTTAACTCCTCAAAGTTTTTCATATGAAACAGGGGTGACACGGACCTACCAAGGATCCTGAGCTAGCTTCATGCTTACTGAAATAATTAAAGAAATGTACAATAAGCGCTGCATATTGTTTTTATTACTATGCATGCATCAAACCAATCTTTAACCTGAGGGCTGCCTTAAAATTCTCTAAAATTCCCCCTGCCAAAAAAAAAAAAAACAAGTTTATTCATACGGATTTAAAGGCTCCCTGTGGTATCAATGGAGTAAATGCACATGCAAGCAAGATGTCAGAATTCTCCACCCATTCTCCAATCATGGCCAGAGGTTTGAGAAAGACAGAATGGCCTGAATGCCCAAATGTCTGCATGTACTTTTTTCTTTTGCAGCTTCTCCAACTTTAGCATGTGTAAGAATTATGACCTATAGGCACCTGGGTGGCTCAGTCATTTAAGTGTCTGACTTCGGCTCAGGTCATCATCTTGCAGTTCATGAGTTCCAGCCCCATGTCAGGCTCTGTGCTGACAGCTCAGAGCCTGGAGCCTGCTTTAGATTCTGGGTCTCCCTCTTTTTCTCTCTGCCCCTTCCCTACTCATGAAATGTCTGTGTGTGTCTCTCTCTAAAAAATAAATTAAAAAAAAAAAAAAAAGAATTATGTCCTAGGCTTGTATCTCCCAGCACTATGCATGCTGCACCTTCACAGCACCTTAGGAAATTTTAGGAATAATTTCTGCTATACGCAACTTTTATTAACTTTACAATCAAATCTCTTAGATGCCCTTAAAATTAAATCAAAAAACAAAAAAGGAGTAAAAAAAAAAAATCTGAGCAATAAGCTAGTAGCAAGTAACAGAAAAACATAATTTCTCTGAACCTTGCCTGACCCGGGTCAACCTCCAGCTTCAAGCAAATAAAATGGGCCATTCCAAGTACCAGCCTTCAGATGGTCTTTACTTACAAGCGCACTGTTCACACTAATCAAATACTCCATTCTCAAATGACACGTCCCATGGGTCTAGAACAGTGACAATACTGCAATGATCATTTGTTAGGAGTCATTTGGAGGGGGAAAAAAAGTCATTTGAATTGAACAAGTGGCCGAGTTGTGACTGCACAAAGCCATTTACAAGAAACAGCTGTTAGGACAAAGAAATAGACGCCTGTGCTTGCACCTTAAGGTTTCCCCAGAGGTAAGGTCTAAAGCCGACTAGACATCCACATTCTCCACCCTTCATTTGCTCCAGGGTCCAGGGAAACCAATCCTGAGCCAGAAAGGGAAGAAACAAATGGAGCCCTGGCTACTCCTTCTACTGGAGGGCTCTTCCCTGAATTTCACACGCCAGCTGCCTGCTCCCCAGCCCTCAGATCTTACAGACAAGGCACCACCTCACATTATCCTATTTTATTCTCCATACAGCACCTTGCAGCATTGGGACAGCTATAGTTAGGTATGTGTGTACACTTTTCATGTCTAGCTCCCTACCCACCCACTGTCCTCTCCCACCACTGGATTATAAACTCCTTAAGGGCAGACAACCAGTCAGCCTCACACACCTCTGCATCCCACAACACTGCATAGCACATAGTAAGTGCTCTATAAACGTTCTTGGCCTCTGATTAAAGTACAATCCCTTCTTAAGCAGTGACAAATGAGCCAACTACATAATGCAGAATAAAAAGTGTAGCCTCACAGTGGGCCCAACCAAGCTGGTATCTACTTCCTGTTCCAAGGAAACTTTTTCTAAATACTCAAAATATAGAAATGGCACTTTTCCTCTGAACCCTTACAGCTTAGTGTATCCACAACTATATGGATGCTGGACTCACAAATTACATCAAGAGTATGAATTAATGCATTTAATCCAGAGGGTATATGAAAAATGAAGAGCAAAGAATACACATTTACGGACATCTCACAGCTAATTCAGAAAATACTGAGTGGTAGGTTCTTTCATGAGACAAGCCTGGATTCCAATCCTGCCTCTATCACTTGTTACTAGATCACTAGGCCCCACTGCCTCATTAGGAAGAGGAAGATAAAACCTCCCTCCAAAGGTTGCTCAGAGTATCAGCGATAATGAGTATGAGGCACAAGACAGAACATGAGCGGCTTTTCTTCCATTGGAAGGGTCCCACTGGAGTTCTAGCGTAAAGGACCTGGAGGGGATTGCAAACCTGCCTACCTCCTTGCAGAATTTCAAGCCATACACCCGCATGCCCCATTTGCCTCAATTAGTAAGAACTCTTAAAATCACGTGGCACCTGGGTGGCTCAGTCAGTTAAGCATCCAACTTCAGCTCCAGTCATGATCTCGCGGTCCGTGTTGACAGCTCAGGGCCTGGAGCCTGCTTTGGATTCTGTTGTATCCCTCTCTCTCTTTCTCTTTCTCTGTCTCTCTGCCCCTTCCCCCTCTAAAAAATGAATAAACTTTAAAAAAAAAAAAAAACTCTTAGAAATCACAAAATATGAAAGCACTTTGCAAACAGCAAAGCACCAAAATGTCCAAATAGGGAATACAGTCCACTTAAACGTGCCTGACTCCAGGGGCACCTGGGTGGCTTAGTCGGTTAAGCGTCCGACTTTCGCTTAGGTCATGATCTCGCGGTTCGTGGGTTAGGGCCCCGCATCGGGCTCTGTGCTGACTGCCAGCTCAGAGCCTGGAGCCTGTTTCGGTCTGTGACTCCCTCTCTCTCTGACCCTCCCCTGCTCACACTATCTCTCTCTCTGTCTCTCTCCTAGAAATAAATAAAACATTAAAAAAAAATTTAAAAAAAAAAAAAAACGTGCCTGACTCCAAATAAAACATCATAAGGAACATTTTGCTTTTAAAAAGCCCTAGGCTACTGGCTACTACTCCCTCGATGACAGTACACCATGACAGACTGATCTGGCTTACGGACAGTGAAAATAATAGATTTTCTCGGCCATTTCCCTGCCCTCCTCCCTCTTCTAATTCACCAGTTGTCCATAAGGAGTCAAGGGAAGCACAAGCATGAGTCAACTTACTCTGAACGCTTAGTATTCCTGGGCACCTCCTAAAAGGAGTGATAAGGGGAATACCAGGATGAGTAAGAATCTGTTACAAAGTGTCATTTCAACACAACTGGCAAGTTATGTGCAATTAACAGCCCAGCGTGGTCAGCTACTCAGCTCCGGTCCTGTTTCAGCCCATATCATATCCTTCTCTAATCAAGTCAGTAACTGACTGCTGAGACTCCTCCCTGGGCCAAGCACTGAGCTGGATACAGAAAAGTGCCGGGGCCTATAAGATCTGATCCTGGTCTTCCAGGAGTCCACAACATGAACTGGCAAATAAAACAGACATAAACGATGGCTAAGAGTATGAGGAGTGGCTACAAAGCTACACATAAAAGCATCCCTCGATTTTACACTCACACCTCACACAAGGTGGTATTTAATCAAGGGCCTGATGAGTAAGAGAAATAATTCATACTATTCATACAATAAAAAAGATCAAAAAGAGGAGAGTTGTTTTTCCTACCTCCTCCAAGCTAATGCTGGCCTGCAAGGACACTGGGAAAAGGAGGGAGTTCAGAAGAGCCTTGAAGGCTGGATAGAATCCTAGAAAGAGAGAAACCCAGGAGCACCTGCCATGCAGGAGAGTCACTGTGAGGAAAGGGAGTGAAAATTCTGTGGGCAGGGAGGGATCAAGCAAGGAGACAGGAGAGGAGAGGGGTCTGACCAGACTATGGACAGCTTCGATGAGAA